>CM032395.1:6692424-7309534 GCA_019049475.1 Eueides isabella | reverse complement strand
GGGACTGATAAATGCAGACACGGATGATGCAATAAGGAATAACATTGGAAACACAAACTTAACAAGTTTGTTTTTCGACCTCATGACGGCTTTTAAATACAATTAATTAACCTTATCGGCCCTCTTGGTCAGAACTGATACCATGGCGACGCAAAATTTTCCCCATTTGGTAAATACCTACCATTTGTGCTATTGGATTCTGCCAACCAAGACATTTTCCCCTTTTTTCCTTCATGTTGCAAGTAAGGTGTCAGAAATAAAACGAATATCAATATTTTTATTATTTAATATTTTCAATTTAAATATTTAATGTTTCTTTTCTTCGCTCTGGTAATAAGGCAAAGCGCGGCTTTGAATTCCGCCACTCAACACGCAATGCCTCAAATTTGGCGGAAAGTGGGTAACGGAAGTGGAACGGAGTGTCTTAACACTAGTTCATCGGGTTCCCTCTGCCTACCCTGCCTCGTGCGAGATACAGCGTGAAGCTATAAAAAAAATATTTTTATAAATTTTCATAATGTATGCTATTGTACCTATAACTTAGAAATATTTGTTATGTTGAAAACTTTCCATATTATTTCACGAATGACTAACCAATTGCCTAATTTGCGATAATTGACGTATTCATTTAAATATATATTTATTTATTCCATGGTACATAAAAAGTGATTTTGTCCTTTTGTCTACTTCGATTAAGGTCGATACGGCGCCGAGTTGCTGAATATTTTACGTGACCTACGTTCCATAATATACTGGTTAATTATAAAAGCATCGGTTTAACTAGCAATACGTTCGTGCCCGCATGCCGGTTACGCAGACTTTTTATTATAATATTATGTATATACATACATATAATCATAGCATACATACATATATAATCATAGCATAGGATGACTGTTCTGTTCAATTACACTATAAATGTTGATTGCGTTTATTTTTTAAGCAAGACCCAAGTTGTTCTTTGTTTTTGTGCCTTCTAATCAACGATGACAAATGAGTCGAGTCATTTGTGTAGGTTACCTCTAGATCGTTTCTTTTTGTGATAATGTGAGCTTACCTTGAGTTGACAAAGTAGCTACATTATATGTATTATAAATATGAAGATAGACGCTATATTGTTTCCAGGTTTGATAAACCATATGAGCTTCGACCGGCGGGTAAGTATTTATACGTTTGCGGCGACCGCGCGGTGAGGGTCCTTCACAATGTATGCGGGTATTATACGACGATTAACAGCTGTTCGAGGCTTCTCAGCTCGAAACAGACTTCCGCGACCGTGGAGCGTCTCAATAATACCATTAAAGACTGCAAGGCGACTCTCGCGAAGTTTGGCAAGTAACATGTAATGTATGCTTACTTACTTATAAGTATTTGTGTTTGTCAATTTTATATTTCACATTTGAAGTCAAATAATATTTAAGACTTATATGCATTTATTCTTTTAATATTTACCTATATACATACACAATTTATATGCAAATATATTTCTGTCATAGATTGCATTTTTAGTTTTTTTTTATAGATGTAAGCCCTTTGTTATATTTTAAAATGAATATATAGAAAGGAAGAGAGAAATAAATTGTGTTTATTTTTAAGTTTTGTTTATCTATAAGCTATATAAATAAACACTACTCTCTTGCATTTGTAATATAATTGTCGTTTTGGTGTAAATTTATGTATGTAATGTATATATGACCCTTAGAACTATTAGAACTACCTACTGTAATTGGATACTACTTATTATAATATGTAAAATACATTTTTGTATATTTTATGATATAATGTTTTGGTTCATTTTCATAATTATATCTAAAGTGAAAATATATATATATATATATATATATATATATATATATATATATATATATATATATATATATATATATATATATATATATAATATATATATATATATATATATATATATTATATATATATATATATATATATATATATATATATATATATATATATATATATATATATATATATCTCTTATTGTAGTAGCGTACAAATTGTACGCTACGGACTTGCAGCGGGCATTTCCCATTTTGTTGGTAACGTCATACATTAATCAATAAAAGATTAAATATGAAAGATAAATATTCTAAATCATTTATTTCTGTTATATGATAATTTGTAAATCATATCGTGATAACATACATACCGTTAAGGTAATGATGGGCGACGATTAATTAATATTTTAAAAATATCTTTATTATATTCTTATATTAATAAATATACAAAATTAGATATATTTTTAATTTTTGTTTGTTTAAAAATATCTTTTTGTGAAATATTCGATAGAACTTATTCACTTTTTTTTATTATTTTAAATGCCCCGTTGGTCTGGCTAACACAGTATCTATTGTATAACGGAACGAAAACACTTCGATGATGTTGTTTTATTCATATATTTAGATTTTGTTTTAAAATGATCTGGTTTGTTTTAACGCCATATTTTAAATGTTTTCTAACAGTTCCTACATATTGTATTTTGATTTATATAATGGAGTCGTAAAAAACACCTCTCCACGTGCATTATTCATTGTTTTATTCATAAGTTTGAAGATCTCTGGTGTATATTTTTAATAAATGCTGATTTCATATGCTTTGTGTTATTATTATTTACATATACCTATTTTAAATATTTAAAAAAATATATATGTTCAGTTTACAGATGTTGCATTAACGCAGTACTTATTCATGCCGCGAATAAATTACAAAATATTTAGTACAATAGTACATCCATTTCGCTTTGTTTTCTATTGATATAGCAGGGTTGTCTATCACTTATCCCGCACATGGCATGGCAGGGAAGGGTTGAACACTAGGTTCAAAGGTTCTCTCAACAAAGAAATGAAAATATTGAATTTTATCACTACTTTGAGTCACACGGTTGTGCCACTGCGCCAAGATCTATTATATAATATTTACAAACTATAAAGATTAACACTACTATTAACGAGTACGCACAGGTATCGTTTTATTTATACTATGACGCAACTTCCCTCTATTTATTTATAATCGTCAGAAGTTAAGTTCTGATATGTGTAAATAATATTATAGACTACAATAATAATTTTTTAACTTAATGTATTCGCACTTAGTGAAATAAACGTAGTCTATCCGTGACCACGGACTATTGTAATGTGTTCAAAACAAAAAAATGCTTACCAATCAGTATACGCGATTAATCCGTTTAAAAGTGTTTCATTTAAACGAAGTTAATAAGAAGTGTCCTAAAACTAAATATTTTAGGACACTTCTTATTCCACTTATTGAACGCCTCATTTTTATTTAACCAGAGTGCAGAAATGAAAAGAGAATATAAAATATTATTATTTTTTAAATATGTGCATGCTTTTGGTAAGTAGTAGTTAAATTTATTTTCTATTTTTATTACAATCTTTAATTTTTTGTTTTTATAATTGCTTAATTGCCGCTCTACACTTTCTGCCCTTTTTCTTGAAAACCGATTAATATTGTGCTGTCATCTTCATCATCACCGTTAATCATCGTTTAAATCATTAAAAAAACCTTTATTTTGATTATATGAAACGTATGCATTCTTGTACCAGAGCGAAGATATGAAAACATGAAATATTTGAAAATATTAAATATTTCATTTCTTCGAGTGCGCATCGAACCCACTACCTGCCAGTTAGTCACACACTTTTGCCGCTGCGCCACGACAGGCCTCAAGGTATTTTATTATGAAATAATTTTAATATAGTAAAAGCTTACTTTATGTACATTTTTTTAAGGTTTTGAGAAACGGGAACTTAGTGCTAAGACGCCCTGTTCCGTTCCCAGCTTTCTGCCGAATTTGAAGCATTGCGTGTTGAGTGGCGGAACTCAACGCTTGAACTGAGCGCTTTGCCTTGTAAACAGAGCGGAAAAGTGAAATCAATAAATATATAATAAAAAAAACACTTTCGCGTGGGAATCGAACTGTCGCATTTACACTGCCACGCTTGTGTCCCTGCGTCTCGAGAGGTCTCAATCATATAGTACTTTATAGGAAAATTATCAAGATTAATTTATCAATTAATAATTTATCCATTACCATGCCTATGACAGCACCAAATGACAACTTCAAGTCAATCATCATGATTACGCTATTAAATGTTATTGTCAACATCACTTGTTTACTGACGAGCATTTCGTTGTTATATTTGTATTTTGCGTCATCTGCAAAGTAATATTATATTGGTTATTTATACTTCTCATTAAACAATAACACAATGATATTTTTTTACTATCGTAGAAATCATCAGATCTTCAGACATTTATAATATAATAGTCTTTTAAACAAATGTTTCATAAAATTGTGAGACAATTTTTCTTCGATATAATAAAAAATTGGAAAGGGTAAAAAAAAAAAATGAACACTATAATAGATTTAAAATTTTATTTTATTTCGCATAAGTGACATTATCAATACACTGAGATACTCTGTGATTATATTAAGTACACGATTCACAGCTTCTGATAAATATATGTTAATTTAGCTCCATGACAGATGTACTACGACTAATGTTTAAACGAGTCAATTCCATTTTATTTGCAAAAATACATTTTAGATGTCAAAATAGATTTTTAATTACTAAATGAAATACGCTGTGTCACTCTTTCGTTTCGCAAAATAATATATTCACTTTTATACTTAATATAAGTTTTGATCACAAATTACGTTTGTACCAATCGCCGTCGATATTCATTAATAGTATTATAGTTTAGTGTTCCAAATCTATAAATGCGTATAACCCTAGAGGCAGTGATTTGTGAATAGTTTGTGACGAAGTACAATATACATAGGTAATGCAAACACTCAATAAGAAACAATAGGAGAAACGTTAACAAATTTCACAATCACAAGGAACAAACTCACAACATTAAACCGCTTGCTAACAGATAAGATAACAATCATTTGCTAATTCATATAGAGCTTGGGTAACACATCAAGGACCGCCTATACTGGATTCCTTGTAATATGTTTATAGTTTAGAACAATGTATCTGCTGCTAAAAGTTATTTAGTTTAAAAACTTAAAAATAATACTTTTACTAACATGGTTTTCATATATTTTGACCCATTTTTGACACCGTTGACTGACATGAATTTATATATAAAATTCACTCATTAATAATTGCGACTCGACGGTGCTAGGCCACGGTGACCACAAAAAAGAAAACGCGCTATTGGTAATACTGTACCGTTACTGTAATATATTTCGTGGTTCTTTGTCATTACAACATTCTTCAATTGAATTTTGTATGGTGAACTAATGATGTAAGTTCAAATATTCAGATAACAACGAAAATATTGATATCATTTCACAAACAGCTTGGCAGGAGTCGCAGTGTAGACGACGCCTAATAATTAAGGCTTTATTACTTTATCGCACAGTTAAATACAGCAATGCATGCCATATTTGTACATTAACTTAATATTAAATAAACCAATATATGACTTTTACTTCGGTAGTAGGGAAAACGCAAACCCTCTGACCATCGGTAGTTATAAAACGACATCTCTTCGTTAAGTTTATCAAATTACAAAAAATATATAAAATAATCTAAATATTTTTTTTAAATATATATTTACTGTGACATTAGTATTGCCGCTTGAACAAATTATTTTACAAATGTTTTTTGCAGAAACCGGAGGCGTATATAATTATGTCACATGTAATGAGACTTACGCAACTACAACAAAAAATAACATAGTTTGATGTAAGAAAATCGCCACGTAAAGCTCCATGTCTTAATTAATTATTTATAATGTGTGTTTTGATCTCAGATGTTTTAGTAAATAATATCGTTTAACAATCATTGTAACATAATCAGTGTGTGTATATGTGTGTGTGTGTGTGTCTATAAATATAAATATATGGTATTTGTATCAAACTATAAAGTATCCGCTGACTGGTTATCATACAAAAAATGTGACAGACAGCAGAACATACATGTAAATTATTAATTAGTATGGTAAGTTTTTACAACTGTGACTGTACTATCAAATCTTGGTAATCTTGCAAAATGTTTTTTTGATACAACAATGACGTATTTGCATATTTTATGAAACACGCAATTAAAGTTTTGTAAATAGTATTTCCGCAAACACATGATGACACAGTAAGCTTCTAGCTAAGTGCAGTTACGCCATTTTTGCACCAAATAGGGAAAATAATATAGAAGAATGTCGCACGATAATCAAGTAAACAAAGGAATTGAGTTCAGAGATAAAGATAAATGTAGATTACATAACTAATACATATTTAGGTTTGTTGAAAATGTACTTTAATTCGAAAAATTAACATAATATCGTACACGACTGCAGACAATTTAAATAGTTTATTTTTAAGACCATACATTTCGCTCGTGGAAATTAGCAATTATAGAAACATTTGAAAAAATGTTTCAGAAATTGTCAATCTTTTTTTATAAAGATTGCACTGACGATGGCTTATCTCAATTTGACTTAAGCGATCGAACTACAGGATATTTATATAGATATATATTTTAAGTTAAACCATTTCCCGATCTGGGCATTCAGAACCTAATGATATGAGACTCCGCACCTCATGATTGCATTATCACAATTACAGTACATAACAACAACAAATGAATAAATCCTAATATTATATTAAATGCAGATTAACTCGTAATTCATCTAAAATCTAGCAAAATGGAAGCTTTTTGTGTGATATAGTGTTTCGTTCTCATTGAGCAAATGTTAAACAGTACCTAACATGTATGACTAATTTAAAATGTCATAAAACATTACATATTTAGTTGACACAAACTGTATCACGCTGTATCCCGCTATTTTTCAGCTTCACGTTGTATACCGCATAAGTTAGGGTGATCAGAGGGAATCCGGAACCAAAACCTCAAATCGACATTGCGTGGTAAGTGGCGGAACTCAACGCCGCGGATAATCTTCTTACCAGAGGCTACCAACTATGCTCCAGTGCTACGACGGTCACACTATTATAATATTGTATTATAATTTTTATGACATGAAAAATTAAACACGAGCTCCAGCTATGTGATTATATAGAGAACGTCTAAAACACGCCACGTGATCGATCTGTGAGGAAATTTTAAGCTAATCATTACTGCTGCTAGGTTATTTATTTTATTAAGTTGTATTTTTTTTTTAGGAGTATACGTTATTGAATTGTATTATAAATAAAAAAGAATACAATTTTAAGTGCAGGAAAAAAGTTTGGGTGTAACTGTACACTTTTGAAAATATGAAAGATTTTTAAAGTACATATTTGTAATGATATCGCATTCTTTAGAGGCAATTTAGCATCACGCTGTACTAATATAATTTTATATAATCTGCACTACTTTTTTTTCTAATCATATACATACAATATTACTGTTATTATATGTGCTGTTGTTAAATAAATATAGAAAGAAGTATTTTCTACCCAATAAAGAAATGTAAAGTAATTAGTGATGTTTTAAAAATGTTTACTTTATTTAACAAAAGTACATATAAATATATAGAACATTGGTTGGCTATAAGTATTAAAAAATAAATAGATAGTGGTCTAACTATGTGTGTAACTTGCTGTGGAGCAGTGGCACAAGCGTGTGACTGTAAACAACAGGGATGGGTTCGATCCCCACTTGAGGAAATAAAATATTTAATATTTTCAATTTAAATATTTAATGTTTTCATTTCTTCGCTCTGGTACAAAGCAAAACGCGGCGTTGACTTAACGGCGTAAAGTGTGCAACGGAAGTGGTACGCAGTGACTTAACACTAGGTTCTCAAGTTCCCTCTGTCACGTACGGGATACAGCGTGAAGCTATGACGATGATAGTGATGGTCTAACTAGATGTTCTCTCACTATTTATTTATTTATTACTTTTTGATTGATTGCTGGATGTTTAAATGATCACTTTTTATCATCAAGGTATATAGCACGCTAGACAAACGGATAAGACACTCCGTTCCTAAGTTCCATTTAATTTCTGGGACATTGCATAAACAAAGGCAGCTCTTAAAGCGAGGCTTTGCCTTGACACCTTAGCGAGGAAATCAAATAATAAACAATCCAATCCTCCGAGTGGGAGTCGAACCCGTAACGTTTACAGTCACATACTTGCCGCGATGCCACTTCGCCGCGATTTTGTAGAAACTGTTGTTATTTTTTTTCTAAACTTTTTTTTCTAAAATAATTATCATTTTTGTAAGATTTGAAGATGTTTGAAATATAAATGCACTCCCATCTAAAGCAACGTGAAAGGAGATCGGCTAATATATTTTTATTACCTCTACACATCATTTGAACTAAATGTAACATATGTACTATAATCTCTAAAGAACACGATATACATTACGCATTGTTTAATTAAATCAAAACAAATATATTGATATTTTACAAAGATTTTTCGTGAGATGTGTTTATTTGATACGTTTTAAAATTTTATATGATTGATATCTATTCACTTCTAAAATGTCACATTTGGCTGAATTTATATATTAAATATAATGCTTATATTACCAAAATATTATTCACCCTATTCTGAATTACGAAACAATTTCTATTGACAGTACATATTTTCAATAAAAATAGAAATTCTATAATAAGGTATAATTTAATTTGTTTTTTAACTGCGGATATAATGGCGGCTGTTTAATAATTAAAATAATAAGTAGGGTAGATATGTTTTATTTCATTGCATCGATAGTAAAATGCTTTTATAACGGACATTTTATATTTGACTGAAATATTGGAATATAATCTATTTTGTATTTTAAAACGCGTTCATAGCGGGGACATTATTGTTAAGAAACTGTCTCTCATTTTCTGTCCGAGCGGTAGAACTTAACGCTGCGAGTTGTGTACATATAATAATTAATAACTTTGTATCGTGTTTACGAGACATTATATCGTGCCACGGCGTTTTTTATTATGTAATGAGCATGTATTTACTTGTATTGTATCGTAATTCAGAATTCGGCACTCCTAAACGATCGCGTCAAAACGTTACGCTAATAGTAAACGATATATATATCATCGTTATGTTATAAACTTTGTTAGATACTAAATCTCCCGTGATATTGTCATCTATTGGTCGATTTTTACAACGAGATCAACCAATACGTGTTGTGACTAAAGAGCTAAGGATCAAATATATAACGATAAAATCAAACTTCTTATTTAGAAAACGTGGTGGTGGGTTCGATCCCCACTCGAGGAAATAAAATATTTTAAATTAAATATTTAACGTTTTCATTCCCTCGCTCTGGTAATAAGGCAAAGCGTGGTGTTGAGTTCCGCCACTTAACACGCAATGCCTCAAATGCGGCAGAAAGTGGGGAACCTGAACGGAGTGTCTCAGCACTAGGTTCCCAAGTTCCCTATGCTTACCCTGCCATGTGCAGGATATATGCGTAAAGATAGTAAGCAAG
Source organism: Eueides isabella (assembly GCA_019049475.1). Taxonomy (NCBI): domain Eukaryota; kingdom Metazoa; phylum Arthropoda; class Insecta; order Lepidoptera; family Nymphalidae; genus Eueides; species Eueides isabella. The sequence goes on along the minus strand of CM032395.1, from coordinate 7,300,093 downwards.
CAAGCAAGTAAACTATACACTGTGACATTGGTATTTTTAAATTTTAAAAGAGGTTCGGTCAGATTATTTATTATTGGGTTTTAAAGTTTTTTTTAATAAAAAAAAACTTTTTGATATTGTTACATATACTATAGTAATTATTGAATATATTTTGAACTCTATGGTGACTTTGCATTTAAAAATATCGAATCCTAGATCACAATGTATCGATAGATCACAATATTGCGAGATAATTTTGAATTTAAAAATGTTTATAATATAACCGTGACATATACATATATATAGGCACAAACTTCGTCTAATGATTCATTATCCAATTTAAATATTGTCATGAGTTCCTAACATGTAGTCGTAAAGTAGAGTAATGGCCGATGTGTTATTGCTATTATTATTTAATATGTCATTTTAACCACATTAATATTACTATGGAGAATGCTTGTAATTCGTTTTAATATATAATTCGTGTTTCGATATAACTAAGTACGTGTTAGTATTCGAGTAAATTAAGATTAAACGCCAATATAAAGAAATTATTAACTAAGCTAAAACACTGACTAAGGGTACACGCTAAAATGCGCGAAACAAAGAAAGACGCCTATAATTGACATCGAATCCGTAAAAAAAGTATTAAACATTAAACTTAAAATGTGATTTCAATGGCAATGTATTTTATTAATTATTACCCCATCCATATAAATAACGCTTCTTTTTTAATTGAAGATCTTCAATTTATATTAATGACACCGGACTTTGTTTATTAATATATTTTTTAAAATAAACAAAAGTGACACTGGTTTTTCAATAAAAAGAAAAAATAAAAAAAATAAAAATGTGTGATTTTTTTAATTTTGATCAAATATTTTGAAGTGGCGCGGGACCAAGCAAAGATAACCATTAAAAACACTGTATAATTCTCCCTACCTCGTTCTTATTGTTATCTTTCACGTTAACTTTCATTAGTTTATTTAGAAAAAGTGACAGTAAAGAGAGACAAATATATATCTTTCTCTTTTTAATATCGCTTTTTTATGCCTTTTGTCTTCTTTTTTATGCTAAAGAGATTTCACTCCAAAATTATAATACATTGTTGATCTAAAATAATACATTGCCATATTAAAAATCACGCTAGGACTTAAAAGAAATAAATACTGTAAGTACTAAACGTAGTGCACGCACTTAATGACTTTGGTACGCTCGCTCGAGATATGGCCAAGGTTGCAGTGTGTTGGACTAGCATGAATTCGTTACCGCCGCCGCGGGGTGTGACTGGTCGCCGGGTCGTTTAACTGGATTTCTGGAATAATTATATTTTATACAGTGAATATAGATGTTTTGCTTAAGTTCTAAATCTATTAACTTTTAATAATTTTATTTGTGTTTAGCTATTTGTTATGTTTGTACTTTATCCCAACGAGCGTACCTGCGCTCACCAGTAGGTGTGCAGGCGCAGGCAGTCGCCGGCCAGGTCGGCCAGCAGCGCGCGGCGGCGCGGCAGCAGCGCCAGGCCGGCCACGCGGCGCGGGCGGCGCTCGGCCAGCTCGCAGGCCGCCAGCGCGGCGCCGCCCGCCGCCGGCAGCGCCAGCAGCGCGGGGCGCCCGCGCACGGAGCGCGCGCACACGATCACGTAGCCGGCGTCGGTGCGCTCCAGCGCTATGCCGCCGTACCCGCCGCGCCCTGCGAGATTCAATACATATTAAAACCATAAATGTATGTTCTGAAAACATCATGGTAAAATGAGCATGAATAAATATTGTCTTTTCTTCAATAGCGCAGTATATATTTGATGTTTTGAAAATTGGACGGTACGTGAGCTAAGGGCTTAGTAAGTAAGCTTTCTGCCTATCAAGTTATACTTAACATGAAGCCTATGAAATTATTTCTTTAGAGAGACACAATAATCGATTACTCATAATAAAAAAAATAGTAAACATTTATTGTCATAAAGTCCTTACAATAATTAAAAAAGTATTTGTATTTTTTACGATATGAAATATAATAAAGGTCAATTTTGTATTGTTTTTTTACATTTTTAAATGGTATACAAATACAACACAACATAAAAAACAGCAAGAACATCAAAATAACGAAGGTACCTTTAGGTATAGGCGCGAGCGTGTCCCGCAGCGCGCCGTCCGCGCCGTACACGCGCACGGCCGCGTCCGCCACCACCACCAGGTCCTCCGTCAGCGCCAGCCCGCCCACCAGGCCCAGCTCGCCGTTACCGATCTGCGGACGTGCCGACAACATCAACAAACTGTTGTATTGCAGATATTTACGTATTTGAATTTAGCTTCATCAAAACACCTCATTAGTTTTTTTTTATTTTTTTTTCAGCTTCACGCTGTATCCCGCACTAGGCAGGGTAGGCAGAGGGAACGGAAGTGAAACCTAGTGTTATGACACTCCGTTCCACTTCCGTTCCCCACTTTCCGCCGAATTTGAGGCATTGCGTGTGTGGCGGAACTCGACGCCGCGCTTTGCCTTATTACCAGAGCGAAGAAATGAGACATTAAATATTTAAATTAAGAAATATTAAATATTTCATTTCCTCGACTGGGGATCGAACCCAGAACCTATCGGTTACAGTCACACTCTTGTGCCGCTGCGCCACGACAGGCCTCGCCACGACAGGCCTTTTTAAATTTTTGTGGCTAAAAATTAATTTAATTGCGAAAAAACTAAAATAATTAATTCAATTTCGAATCAATAAGAGCTATGAGAAGTAGACGTATCAAAATAAGCTAAGTTTACGATTGTGGCTATACCGCCTACTAAATCCTCGACTCGGGGAACAGAACATAGTGTCTTAACACTAGGTTCCTAAGCTCCCTCCGCCGACTCAATAGCACAGTTTCTATGTAGTAGCAGCAGTAGTGGCCGACCTCCCGCTCGATGTGCCCGCGCTCGTCGAACACGAAGACGCAGCGCGCGCCGTTGTCGGCGACGGCGAGGCGGCGCGAGGGCGCGTGCGCGGCGACGCACACGGGCTCCACCAGCCGCTCCGAGCGGATCGTGCGCACCGTCACGCCTTCGCAGTTCATCTGGCACAACCATACAATCAAACAACGTATACATACATGTTCATTACACAATTAGGCCTAAGCTACCAGCAACTCGAAAGGCGGATCTGCTGAGAAAGGCTAGCAAGTATTTCTTTTTTTTCTTTCAAAATATAATATACAGTATACTAAAGTTAGCTTCCCGGTTGAGCATTTGTATTACAATATTCTTGGGTTAAGTAATAAACTTCACCTAATAATATATTTGTAACTGTTACTTTAAATTTTATAAGAGACAAGTGTAAAATCACATTTTATACATACATGTACCATGCCCCATCAAACATTTGGTAACATTTCAAATATCTTGTCTAATATCTATATATAACTCTCACGCAGATTTGATTCTAGGACAAATATATACGGATTAATCACGTATATATAATTATGAACACTTTTGGGAACCCGTTTCGAACACTTAGTCCGTGGTCACAGATAGAGAGATTAATCCGGTCAAATTAAATTTGTTTCATTTAAAAAATAATAACAACCTCACTATATAACCTACAGATACCAAGGTAAGTAGAATCAACCTAGTATTACGTCCCCTATGTCCTACCGAATTGAAAAATAAATACATACATACAGAAAGAATAATCATTGATAAATACAAACTTCTGTGAGTGTTCTCGTCCTCCAGTTGACAACAACAACGCCTTCAGAGGTCACTGCTATGCCGGTGCAGCTCCGTCCTGCAAGACCTTAAACAAGAGCCAATTTTCTAATATTTTATATTCTTATATAAATCTATATTTATAATAAATCTGTAACTAATCGCTGTCTGTACATGGAAAAATTATGATAACCAGATTTAAATGTAGTTTTGACTGTTATATTTTGACAACCGTCCTTCAACATTTAGTGTTTGTTTCGTTGTTGTTACGCTAATTTAAAATATTTGGTCAGCAAAATTAAAGACGTGTCTTTCATTTTTTTTATATTGTCTTTATAGTGATAACTTTATAAGAACAAGAAAGTAATTGAGATTGTAAATAAAATAGCGTTGATCAAGCAGTCGAAAGCGGCCACGAAGTAGCATCAGTGCTCGCTTAAATAGTCGCCACAGAACTACAGTTTTAAATGGTAATCCAAGTCGTGTCTATACAAATAATGGCTGCCCTCGAGGTTCCCATCTCCAAGATGTCCTTGCCTGCTCGTTTGACTAAGGCAACAAGAAAAACCTTCAAACGAGCAGGCAAGGTGTAGTCCATGATAGGATCTAACATTTTGTTACATAATTTCTATATAAGGCATTGAGGCCTGCCGTGGCGCAGCGGCACAAGGATGTGACTGTAACCAGGTTCTGGGTTCGATCCCCAATCGAGGAAATGAAATATTTAATATTTTCAATTTAAATATATAATATTTCATTTCTTCGTTCTGGTAATAAGGCAAAGCGCGGCGTTGAGTTCCGCCACTCAACACGCAATGCCTCAAATTTGGCGGAAAGTGGGGAACAGAAGTGGAACGAAGTGTCTTGACACTAGGTCCCCGGGTTCCCTCTGCCTACCCTGCCTCGTGCGGGATATAGCGTGAAGCTATTAAAAAAAAATTCTATATATGTAAAATATTTACCATCATTAACAATATGTGTTTTGAAGGCAAACGTTTCGTCATCCAGCACTTTGACCCTCGAGTTACCAGCATCTAACACATAAATCTCGCGGCGTTTCGGACATCTGTAACCAAAATATAAAGATAATATACTTTAATATATTACTTCGACTAAAACAGACATGGCTGTATATAATATCAATCTGAGTTAACGATAATATTTATGCCATATTTTTACATAGGAAATATGAAAGAAGAATATTCAATGAGTTACCCTAAAAGTATATTTACATTTTTTTTCAGCTTCACGCTGTATCCCACACATAGTAGTGTGGGCTGAGGAAACTTCAACGCCGCTCTTAGCCTTATTATTCGAGCGAAGAAATGAAAATATTTCATTTAAAATGTTAAATATTTCGGGATCAAAAAATATTTCATTTAAAATGTTAAATGTTAATGGGATCGAACCCACAACCTTTAGTTAACAGTCACACGCTGGTGCTCTTGTGTGTGGCACACAGGCACACAGTGGCACAGGCCTTATATTAGTAATCATTATTATTTAAGTAAGCAAACAGTATTAGCATAGTATTTAAAGGCATCCTAGTAGTAAGAGTGGTGCACTATAGTCTGATAGATTATGAAGTAAAGCCATATGAGTAATTGTTGTGGATTAGACACACTGACATATATTAACATACATGTTATATAAATTATACTACTGTTTTATTTTTACGCATTTTTCTTGGGATAATTTAAGAATTAATTATCAATCAATAGAATAAAATTTACATTTTCAGTCTAGATTATAAGCTGTTTTTGCTAAGAAACAAAGCTTAATGTCATAATTTATTTAACAGTAGAATAATAAATATTATAAAAATAAGCAAAGCAGGGCTAGACTACAACAGGAGGTTATTTAACGTTAATGTATAATAGGATTTTTGTTTAATATAATGATATTTAATGATATATAAATAATAATTTTACATATTTTCTATTGAAGATTAACATTTTATTTTTTTTTCTTTATTATATTTGGGTAGTTTGCTCTTTTACAGAAAGTAAGGTACGAAGAGCTGCGGCCGCTATTTATTTAGCTGTGAAAAATTTTGATTACTTTTTACTAGCTTGTTGTAGCGCAGAAGCACAAGTGTCCGACTGTACACACGACAGGTTGTGGGTTCAACCATCAGTACAGGAAATGAAATATTTAATACTTTCATTTCTACGTTTTGGTAATAATGAAAAGCGCAATTTTCAGTTAAGAGGAAAGTGGAGAACGATAAGAAGTATTTTAAAACTGGGTCCGCAAGTGCTGTCTAAGTTATCGCGCACCTGGCGACCGCGACGGGCTGGCTCAGCTGCTCCTTGCCGCTGCCGCGCGCGCCCCACACGCGCAGCGCCGCCGCCGCCGGCTGCACGGCCGCGCGCAGCGGCGAGTCGCGCACGCCGCGCGCGAACACCAGCACGCGCACGCACACCGCGCCCGCCGACCACGGGCGCATCGAGATCCTGCCGGCCGCCACTGGGCTATACTCTTACATTGGAATATTCTAGTCCACACATAAATTAACCCGTACAGTTGGATTACATACATTTGTGAAATTGAAATATCAATACTGAGGCCACTATATGTAGAGGCTATTGTAGCTCAGTGACACAGCCACTACCAGCTGTCGGCGGCGACGGTCGTAGTTTCAATATGTACTACATTTTTAGCCTCAATCTCGAAGCGAGAGGCTCGCTATTACATAGGCAATGATGAGCAAATCCTCACGTATAGACGCCGGAGTCGAGGTCGGTGACGGTGCAGGGCAGCGGCGCGTCGTCCAGCGTGGCGGCGGCGGTGACGGGGTCGCCGCCCGTGCTGCGCGCCTCGCCGTGGTAGTCCACCGTGCGCAGCTCCACCACCAGCTCCAGCCCCGACACGCACGCCGACTCTGGCCGCACCATAGACAACGCGATTACAACATTCATTGAAACACTTCATTCGTTTAAACCACCGTTTTTGAAAAATATCTAGATTTTTTTATGATTTAATCGATATAAGAATAAATCAATAAAAGGCATACAAAGATAAAAGAATAAGAGAAACATACTATGTATTTCATTTTGTTTTTAATTTACGTATCTCACAAACAGTAAAGTAGATAAAGGGGACCAAATGTTAAAATACTCTCACGATGCAATCTGTCTTTCACTGCAGAGCGAAAAAGTTACGATAATTCACCCTTTCGAATGGGAATCAAACTCATTCTCAGGGCAAAAACTGTATTATTTAAATACCTAAAGATTAGAAAATTTGATTTAACGTTTTTAGTATTGCTAATTCCGATAAAGCGTTTATTACGAAACGGTGTAACAAATTCCAACGATCCACTCTAAACTTATTCTAACATAAACAACTCGTAAAACAAACTGCAGAGTGCAAAGATAAACATATACATACTGCGTTAAACGATATTTACGTTTCAAAAATAGCACACGAGAGATAACCTCCATATTATAAATTAAGTTTGTTTGGTTCATCGCGCTAATCTGAGAAACGTTAAATCCTTCTTTTACGCATATAACGTCAATCTATGCATCAGGGAAGACTATGTTAGACCACGTTAAAATCGTTTTTAGGAACTATGGTCAACTTATCTCCCATACAGAATGTGTCATATAAAACACGTATTTTTTTTTATGGAGACGACACGGCAGACGAGCGTACAGGTCATTTGATGGTAAGTGATCACCGTCGCCTACGGCCCTGTGTAGCATCAGAGGAGCTACAGAAGCGGTGCCGGTCCTTAAGATGGATGGGCACGGGGGCCCGGCATTACCCAATGCGAAACGCAGTGGCCGAATCCACTACTTAACGCTGATTTTAAATGCCGGGGGTGGTAACAATCCGGTCAAGTCTGCCCCTGCGTGTTGTCATTGCTGACAACGTGACTCTCCCACACGTACTTTAGCCTCCTCTTACGACACCATCAGTACCAGAGTGATCCTATTCTAAGCCGGAATCACAATTGTGTATATTTAGGCCTGTCGTGACACTGGCACCAGTTTGTGACTGTAAACGACAGGTTGGGGGTTCGGTCCCGGTAAGAGAAAAAACGCGGCATTGAGCGCCGCCACTCAACACATAATGCCTCATATTCGGCGGAAAGTGGGAAACGGAACGGAGTGTCTTAACACTAGTTTCTCAAGTACCCTCTGTAAAGCTTATGTTTAGGATACAGCGTGAAGCTGGGCAGGGCTACCTGCTATTGTGATAGTCATAATAACTACGAAGTCGAATATAATAACTAGTATTAAACAAAACAACTAACCTAAAGATAAAGAACATAATCCAGGGAAAGTCGTACTAGTTCTGACTCTTCCTAACTCCGCTAGGGCTTCGGCAAATCTTTGTTGAGCGTCGTTGTGCGCAAAGTCAACAGCTAAGAAGGCATTCTCCCTTGGTTCAGCCAACGCGGCGGCGTCGCCTAACCTGGCCCCCAGAGCTGCGGCACGACTGCTCACCTCTCTTACTTCCACTTGCTGTTGAAGACCTGAACATTCTGCTTCTACCTGAAATTTTTATGCTATGATTATTGTAGTTTCTTGCTTTCCAAAATAATTCTTAAAATTAATAATAATATATATTTTTTTATTATTTACATTTAAAATTGACACGCCTAATCAACTCTTGATACAAAAAGTGTACATTACCTTTGCTTTCTCAGCATCGATCAACTTCAATTGCTCCTCAAGCAGCTTTCTTTTATGTGTGGCAGCCGCTGCCGCAGCGGATTTCAGTTCACTGTGACGTTTATCTAAGGCTGCCCTGAGCTCAGCGAAATGTCTATCAATAGCTTCATCAGCCGCCGTAGCCGCGGCCTCCAGTCTTCTCAACTCACTCGCCACGGCGTCCCTCGCCGATCCTAACTTACTTAGGCACTCATTGGCTCTATATAACAATATCTCCGACATTCTCTTTAACGCTATAGAAAACGGCACCACTGTATGATCACAAGGTGTATCACTATGCGGACCGTCCGCACAATGTCTGCAGAAAACGCAATCGCACGTTTCACAGAAAAGTAACTCCCTGCCGGGATGTGAACTGCACTGAGGTATGCCTTCTCCCCTTTGTCTAGCCATTAAATCTAACAACTGGTTAACTAGAAATGATGGCGGCAGTGCTGGCACTCCACCGCGGGGTATAGTGATCAATTCACGGCATATAGGACATCTAAAGCTTCCCGCGTCCCTTGTTTGAGAGGCCGCTATTCGAGTAAGACAGTGCAAGCAGACCGTATGTGAACACGGTAAAAGTTTAGGCGTATGCTCTCCTCCGTCATAAGTGCCTGCGAACGGAATATACGTTTTACGAATATATATGCGAAAAATAATATGTTTCAATTAATTAATCTAAAAAATAATAATAATATTAAAATAAAATATAAAAATAGGTATTGAAAATATCAACATATAAACAAAGCAAATTGTGTTTTGTGTGAATTAATGGTAGTTAAACATGATGTGCATAATATAAAGGTGTACTAACATAAACATGTGCCGCAAGTGAGGAAGCTCTCATTGAAATCCTCATAGTTGATGGACACCGTCTCGACGAGCGTAGAGCTCATGCTCGCCATCCCGACGCCCAGCCGTGAACTGTTCCACAATAGAAAATGTAATTCTATAAAGAACTACATCCATATAAGTAAAAGTTTTCAAATCAATCAGTTCATGATATGTATTTATTGAGCTAGATTGAAAATATTTTTTAAATTAAAAAGCAGTACTTAAATATGTAGAATGAACACAATGTAATGACATTCATTTTATAAAAAGATATAATACTATATGGCAAATATAAACGGATATTTGATAACACAAGGAAAATTTATTGCAATTGTGACTGTGTCAAATATGTAACAAAATTTAATTTGTCATGAATTGTCCTATCATTTATTATCATTGAATTATTTGGGTATGAAATGAAATAAAATAACTTTTTGCTGGTAGAAATATACACCGCGAGCGTGGGACTGTAACCGACAGGTTGTGGGTTCGATCCCCACTCGAGGAAATCAAATATTTAATATTTTCAATTTAAATTCGCTCTGGTGCAAGGCAGAGCGCGGCGTTGAGTTTCGCCACTCAACTCGCAATGCTTCAAATTTGGCGGAAAGTGATGAACTGAAGTGGACTGGAGTGTCTTAACCCTAGGTTCCCAAGTTCCCTCTGCCTACCCTGCCATGTTCTGGGTACAGAAGCTGAGTGAGAGAGAAATAAACATAGATTTAGACTATAGAATTTGAAATTTATATGCATTTTAGAATTAAATTTAACCATTTATACATTATAGTTTAGTTTGACTGACATACAACAACTGAGTATATATAGAAAAGTATTCAACTTTTCCTTTCTTTTGTCTCACACATGCATGGCTCACATAAATGTTGTAAGTTCTTTTTGCAATGCATTCCATTTTTTTAACTTCACTCTGCAGTTTTTATATAGAAAGGTATGAAGGGACCAGACTGTTATAATACTATTAAACAAATTCTGTATAATTTTTAAGGTGATGCGGCAGCACTCAATGCCTCACGTCTTTTTGTTATCAAAGCAAGGAAATGAAAATAAATATGTTTTTAAAGTTCGGCCCCAAACCCACAACATGCATAGCAAGATGCAATGCCGCTGCCCAAAAAATATTTATATTTATAAATTATTTATTTGTAGTATTGGACTAAAGATTTTTTATGCAATAGAATATTAAAAAAAAAAAAAAACATTTTAAAATAGACATTTTACAGTTATTTTAGTAATTTTTGGTGAATAAAATAAAATTTGTTAATTATTATTTTAAAATTATAAATGTCTAGGAAGAACATTTGTTAGTTGTATTATTTTTAAGACAAAATCATGCTTGTCTAGCATACTGTTTAGTATAAGCAGCACATTGATTATGAAACATTTATTAAGTATTAAAGTTGAGAATCTTTGAGTATATGTTTTTATTAAGGAATTTTTACATAAATGATGTCAAAAAATATATTGGCTATATGTTCAATTGCCATTTGGGTGAATGTTTCTTTTTTTCCATTTCCATTCTCTGCTATTGCTATTTATTGTACAATGTCACTTGCATAATTTTTCATAAATAGAGCAAAAAGTGGGGAATAAACTTTTCTCTGCCTGTCTTACTAAATATAAAATATAACCTGTAGCTTATTCATTTTAAATCATATACAGAGAAGCAAATTAAGCAGACAAACATATTAAAGCATAATTAATTTAATCTGCTCACTGAATATAAGATAATATGCACAGTACTCTGTTATATATGAATCACCAATCCAGGCAGATTGCTCTTGATTTATTTTATTGGCTTCAATTGAATGATGTTTGACATAAAAAAAATATGGAATAATGCTCAAATTACATTTTTATTGCTAAAATATGATATTAATTTATATCAAATTTAGGTATTATGATATTTTATGTAAGCCATTATTGGTATATCAAATTGTTTAATATATTGAATTATATGCTGTTTTTATAATTTAATATCAGATAGTGTCAAAAAGTATGTAAGAAATTAAGTCAATGACAGTTATTGGTAGCTTTGTATCAAGGTAATTAACTTTGGAACGCCATAATCAAAGAACCATACCATACCATCAAGGTAATTACATATGACAGTAATTAAATATTATCTTTTAGAACTCAAAATTTGGCAGGACAATTTAAAAAAAAACTAGTACTTGTACAAAAAAAAAAGCTAGAATAAAATAACAAAAAAAGATGAAAATGCATTGAACTCATAAAAAATTTGTGATAGTAAAATAAATTGTGATATAATGTAAATATACTAAATAATAACAATAGGAAATTACTTATACAAAGATAAACAAAAAATACTCACAGGAAAGAACAACAATACATGGACGCAAATTCCAGGCACACTTCAGAAATTTATTTCATGATTTCAGAGACGAAAGCTCACCTTAAATCGTGTTCTTTTTTAAAACAAATAGAACCCTAATTTAACTGTAAAGTGTGATCGTGAACACATATTCGTTTACCACGTTAACATTCTATAAGATGCAACACGATGCAGTATATGACAAAAATAAGCTTGAGTGTATTGAAATATTGAAGTTAAATTAAAATAGGCTTCTTTGAACAAAACAACATAAGTATATATGAATAAATAGTCTTTCGTAATCGATCGATAATATAGAAAACTATTTTCATGACAAAGAAAGGGCGCTATAATTCTATAAAATTATGAAACATAGTTAACTTAACCCGTTAATCACCGAACTAAAAACATAGAAATATTATAATAACATTTTGGATGTGTTAACATTTGAATTGGTTTTGTTTCCAAATATTTATCAAAACTATTTTTGTGTCAACCATTAAACAATGTATGAAAATGTCAACTGTCACCACAGATAACCAATACTATTGTAGTTGAAATAACTATGTATAATGTCATATAGAAGCTACCGAACACCTTTTGTTCCTCTTTACTCAGTAAATTATAAATAGGATATTATGTCACAGAAAGGAAGTTAAATGTATATTAATAATTTAGATACATTATTGAGAATATATTTATTTTATACATCTTTACACCAACATTTATAATAATTCGAAATTCACTAATGATGAAGTATAAAATAAAATACATTTCATAAGCAATATCATAATAATTTAAGTAAAAACTGTAAAGCAGATTATATCTTATCACAAATTGTCCTTAAAAACATAATTTTATGATCAAGATATTATTTTTGCTCCAAGGTCATTTTAATAGACGAATTTGTTTCATTTCCTAAATTGTAATTGGGGCTTACCAAATCCCCGCCGAGTAACATAATCTGAGTTTTATTTCAGATATCGTATGTAAGATGTGTGAAGTTTTACTGCAACGATGTTTTTTCTTACCTAGACAATGGAACAAATTTCGGTATGGAATATATTTAAAAAATAATTATGTTCAGGAACGCATGCAACGCAACGTCCAAGTTCAAAGAGTCTATACTTTTATGTTGAACTACTCTCGATATTTAGCTATTATAGACTACGTTATTTATCTTTCAGTTATTGCACTACAGTCGACAATACAAAATCTTTCGAGTCAATACCAGGCCTATCATCTTTACCTTTGTTGGGCCCTATACATCACTTTATTCCAGGAATTGGTAAAAAAATGTGCTTATTATATTTATGGCCTGCGGCTACTTATTAAAACTCTATATATCTTTCAGGTTCAATTGGATACCGTGCCAATTTTTTTGATTTACTAAAAGTCTTACACGAGAAATTTGGAAACATTGTTAAACTAGATGGTATATTCGCTAGAGCAAACATGGTTGTATTATATGAACCTGAACATTTCGATCAGGTAAATATACTGTGTTAGTACTGCATACGGTAATATGTTTGGTAATCATTTTTTAAAGAATTTAGTTTTAGGTTTATAGATCGGAAGACGTAGTACCTTCAAGACCCGGTTTCGAAACGCAAGTTTATTATAGGACAGTAATGAGAAAATCTACGTATGATGGTATATATGGACTGACAACAGCGTAAGTATTTTATACCATTATGATAATAACGTACCAAGTTATTTTGTAATTATCTAATAATGCTGTTAAATTACTTCAAAACTATTGAAATAGTATATACCTATTCAATATTCTATACTATATAATTATACAAAAAAAAACATTTCATCATAGAAATAATTCGTTATTTCATATCTCTATTTTTATATTATATGTATATTGGTGAAGTCAAGGTGCACAATGGCGAGATTTTCGCACTAAGGTAAATCCAGCGCTACTCAAACCGAAACTAGTGAAACTTTATACGCCAACATTAGAAAAAATTGCTGAAGACATGGTAGTCAGGTATTTGAAATCTTCCTTTTATAAATTATTCTATCATGATATATAAAAATATGTGGGTAAATTAATACTTTTTCTGTCCATAGATTGAAAAAAATGGAAGATGATCCGTATTTACAACAAAATTTTGATTTGGAAATGACAAAATGGTCGTTAGAATCAGTAGGAGTAATTGCTTTAGGAGCAAGACTTGGATGTTTTAATGAAGCAATTTGTGAGGACGATCCTGCAAGTATTCTTATGAAGTGTGCACGAAATATAATGGAATTGTCACATAAATTAGAGTTTGGTCCGAGTTTATGGAAATATTATCCTACTCGAAATTTCAAGAATCTCGTCAAAACATTTGACATGCAGTGGGAGTAAGTGTGACATTTTTAATTTATATTTATTGAAGAACTCCATTACTAATTATAAATCGGCATTCTAGGGTTTGATATCTATTAGGGTTCGAGCATTTGAATAAATTAAAGACGCCTATTGATCCCATCGTCACTACAAAACTAAATATTTAGATTCTCAAATTGGCTCGTCAGCTTTGAAACTTGAAAACTTGGATACTTAGTACTAACACAGTCCAGAATTTTACGCATAGCGTGTTGAGTAGCGGAACTCAACGCAGGGCTTTGCCTTGTGACTAGAAGAAATGGAAATGTTAAATATTTAATTTCTTCGAGTGGGTATCATAATCTGTCTCGTTTAAAGTCGCACGCATGAGCCCCTGCTCCACGACAGGCCTAAATATATTTATTTTCTTAGCGCAAGTGCCAAGTTCATCAACGAAGCAAAGAAAAGGCTAAAAGAAAGAGACCATGATGTCTTAGAAGAAGATAAAAGTGTTATTGAAAGATTGTTGGCCATAGACGAAAAAGTAGCAGTTGGAATGGCAAATGAAATGCTACTTGCAGGAATTGACACGGTAGATTTAGTACTTTTTAACTTAAAAACTTATTTCTTCATTATTCATGTTTTATCTCACCTTTTATATTTCGCGTTCAGCCGGCCACTCCCTGCCGGTACATATATAGGTTGTGGCCCAACACCACATTCGATGCATCTTAACACACTAGCTTATGTGTGGCGTCGAAAGAACGCCCAGACATTTCACATCTTGTGAACCAAATCTAATCATCACCCAAGGGTAAAAGGGAAAGTGCGTTTAGTTCCGCCACTCAAAGACGGAAAGTGGGGAACGGAACGGAGTGTCTTAACACTAGTTTCCTAAGTTTCTTCTGCCTACCATGCAATGTGCGGGATACAGCGTTAAAAAGAAAAAAGATCACAATTTAAAACACAGGAGCAGAATGATTTTCGTGTCGAGCGTGCCTTATGTGCCGCATTGTGGCCTGCAACAAGCCCGTAGTGAATATCTGTATTAATTATTACTATAATGCGTGTTAATCTCTTAACTGGTTTGGATGTTGCTGTGCTAGATAGACAATTTATCGAAAAAAGCTACGTATTGTACGTTAATGATTTCAATGTCACCCATTAATTCTCCTCATCTATCTGCTGGTTAACGTGCACTTAGAATGTTTCATGTGTACCTAATAACAATTAGTTATTTTCATTCAACTACGCCCGCATAGGGCGGAGCCGCTGCTAAAAACTACATAGTAATTATTTATTAAAATTATAATAAATATATATTTATATTTATAAAAAATGTTCTTAGGTTGCATTTACAACTATTTGTCTCCTTTATAACTTGGCAAGAAATCCACATGTCCAGGAGAAATTAAGAGAGGAAATACGATCAGATGATCAAAGTAATAAATATTTAAGAGCCTGTTTAAAAGAATCTTTGAGATTGTTTGCGGTTGTTCCAGCAAACTTAAGAAGGACCACAAAAGAACATGTTGTGGCTGGATATCGTATACCCGAAGGGGTAAGAAACATTTATTTCTGAATATGTTTATATAATAAAAGCAGGATTTAAACCTGTGCCTTTTATAAACTGCTATGACTAACTAAGCCATACGTTTTCAATAAGCTATGTCGAAATTCTAATACACTTGTCACAACTTATTTATGTTTAACAACATATAGATCTCTTCTGTTGAGAAATTTTTACAACTATCCAGACATTCGTTATAATTATCCTTTGGTAAGAGAAATTGCTATTTATTTAATATTTTACTATGTTTAAAGTGTTATTCCATACTTAGGAAAGAAAAATACAAATTTTAAAAACATATATATGTTTTTCAGATTGACATCATAGCTCCTAACGAGTATCTTTCAAGGATGGACAAGCATTACCCTCGAGCCAAGGAGTACATTCCGGAGAGGTGGTTAGTCAACAAATCTGATCCATTGTATTATGGAAACTGTCACCCAATGGTTACTTTGCCTTTTGGATTTGGAATCCGGTCTTGTATAGGCAGAAGAATAGCCGAGTTGGAAATAGAAGTATTTATTAAAAAACTATTACAAGATGTACATGTCACTTGGGACGGACCTCCAGCACAAGTTTTGACAAAAATTATGAATTCCTTTAAAAAACCTTATCACTTTAAGTTTCAATCTATTTAAATGTTTATTAATTAAGGGGGTTATAATTTATAATATTATAAATATTTAATAAGTTATAATATATAAATTCATACATACAAAAAATATTAGTATGTAACTTTAATTAATTATTATAATGGTTTTCTATATTTAGCCTGAATCCAGACCCTGTACATTGTGAGCATCTTGCCTCTGTTCACTTGAAGTCTTCTGTCTATTAAGTTTTGTTCCTCAACAAATCCAGCATTTTTAAAAAGATTGGAAATTTCTTCTTGTGTAAAAAAATATACCATTGTATTGTCTCCTCTAGCATAAAAATTGTTTGAAATGCATCTTCCTTTCTTAAATCTCAGTTGAGCTAAGTCATATCTGCCATAGTCTCTAAAAACTACTAGACCACCTGGTTTTAAGTATTTGTAAATGTTGTTCATAATTGAGGGCATCCTGTAATTGATAACATTAACTTATAAGAAGAAAAAATAGACATTTATCTCGAGATTGCGTGAAGTGGGTGGATTCTCAGGTACACGAGGATTTAAGAAAACGATTAAGATCGTAACTGAAGAAGGAGCATTAATAAATCGTTTTACAGAATGCTGTACAAAATTATAATTCAACTACTTCCCATGGACATACACTCATACAATATGGCATAAGTTGGGAAGTTGTATATTTTGTCTAACATGGTATATATCTAGGCTTTAGATTTAACAATCAATATAATAGGTAAGTAGAAAGAATGAAGTGAAATTATTGTTTTTCACTCTGATCCATGTATATTGTTATGGAACTCAATGGCATACTATGTTTTCAAATAGTGGAAAGTGATCATGGATGCAGAACATATTATTATAAGTGGGGATTAGTTCTATAACTGTTGCATATTTAGTCCAACAGGTTCCTTTGAATCACATTAGTTTTAACATTATCAATTACATTTTTTTTTTAATAAAGTCTCTTATTTTATAATATATTTATAATTATCCACCTCAGCTATTTAACTGTGGCTTCACTTACATGATTTAGTGAAAATTACATAATATAATTACTCTACTCTACTCAGCTTCACGCCGCACATGGCAGGGTAGATAGAGGGAACTTGGGAATCTAGTGTTAAGACACTCCGTTCCCTACTTTCCGCCGAATTTTGAGGCATAGCGAGTTGAGTGGCGGAAATCAACGCCGTGTTTTGCCTTGTACCAGAGTGACAAAATGAAAACATTAAATATTTAAATCGAAAATATCAAATATTTTATTTCCTTGAGTAGGGATCGAACCCACAACCCAACGGCTACAGACACACGCTTGTGTCGCCGCGCCACGACAAGCCTCTAAAGTTATTTAGATTTTATATATTTTAGCGAGAGTTAGAGACTATTATGGTGCTCTGAAAGTAAGCTACTACCAAAAAAGACGAAAAATGTTTTAAAAATTTTGCAGAAAGGAATTGAAGTATCTTTCATTAGGTTCCATCTGCCAGAAAAGTTATACATAGAATAATATTAACTCTGTCGTGGCACAGTGGCACAAGCGCGGGACTGCAACCGACAGGGTGTGGGTTCGATCACCATGAGGAAATGAAATATTTTAAATTTAAATATTTAATGTTTTAATTTGTTTGCTCTGGTACAAGGCAAACCGCGGCGTTGAGTTCCGCCAATCAACACGCAATGCCTCAAATTCGGCGGAAAGTGGGGAAGGGAAGTGGAACAAGATGTCTTAACACTATGTTTCCCTCTGCTTACCTTGCAGGTACGGACGACAGCGTGAAGTTGAGTATGTTAAGCTAAAAAAATCCAAATACTTACTTTGCAGGATCAATTGCGGATAATACAAATATCAAAACAATTATATCTAATGAATCTTCCTTAAAAGGTACATCCCAAGTAGGTGATGTTGCATCCAAAACAAAAACTTCACATCTTCCACTGTCATACAGTTCACTATCTTTCATAATATTAATAGCTTTTGAGGAGAAATCACAGCCATAAATGAATAAATTTGGATCTCTGCTGTATTGTAGAATAGGAAAAATTGTATTCCCAACACCACATCCTATTTCAAAAATGTAGCGTTTAATATTAGAATCCACAATCTTATTTGTTTCTACACTACAAGTTTCTTGGCTACTGTCATTTTTAGGAAATACTCTGACTGGGGCTGAAGTGTTGTCAGGAGCCAGCTCAGGAAACTCAGTGAACAGCCAATGCCTGTCTTTGAAGAATCTGTAAAATAGATAAAAGGTGCAAAAAGTAACAATTTATAATAAAATAAACATGTATGGAAGCTGATATTTCTGGCGGTGCATTATGGATCAATATGACAGCAACTAATTAAATGCAGCATAGTTAATGTTTGATGCCCAAACTGAAGAATTAATCCTTTTATACTTTCTTTTTCAAGTCAAAATATATATAGTTTTAACTCTATATAATAATGCCTTTGATTTTCATGATTGTTATACATTTTAAATGAAACACTTTTAAACAAAATAATTGTGTATATTGATTGGTAACAAACACTTTACAGTAGTCCGTGGTCATGGGTCATGGGTAGACTGAGATGGCATTTGTCTGTCATTTGATATAATTATTATATCAAACTACCACCAATGATTTCTTAATTGCCTCGCATACTTAAGGAATCATTATCATCTAACTCTATATGTAAATATATATATATTTATTTAAGTGTAGAAGGAAATTTATACAAAACTGCACAGTAGTTTAGTGCCACACATCCTGATGGTGTGCATGGTATTTCAACTTGTGACACACTGTGGGGTTAGAACAATTTGGGGGAGAAAATGCACAACAAGGATATGTCACAACAAAACACACATATTTAGTGTCAAATTAAAACAACAGAGAACAGATTGACTTGATACTGAGATTTTTCTGCCTTTCTTGCAACATTAAGCATAAAGTTTGATGCTAAAAACAAATGAATGGAAGAATTTTATTATGGAAAAATAAAGGGAAATCATGCTGTTTACCTATTTTGATGAATATCATAGAAAGCATCCCAATGTTTATCAGCATTGGATTCTAAGTCCTGTAAGCGCTCCTTGGTAAAGGATATTAAAGAATTTTGCTCTACTTTTTCCGCAGCTGCTTTTTCTTGTTCCTCATCCCACTGAACATTGTCCCTGAAATACATATATAGTTTTATAGTTTATTTAACTTAATATATTAAGATATTTTTAAAAATGTGGGTATATCAAATATAAATCGTGTTATTATAATGTCTTCTGATGAACATATATCAAAGTATATTCTGTAAGCCAATTTTATATACCATGAATTAAAGAGATATAATTGATTCTTATCCTTTAAGTAACGAGTTCCACCTTGGGGTTTTTTCCTGAACCGGGTTTTCTCCAAATCCACATCGATTATATTATTTGATCTAATATTCTTGCTATAGTTACGGATTATAAAATGTAAAGTACCAAGCATTATGTTTGAAGACCTCGTTGACATTTTCTAACAATCTATTACCAAATTGTGGTCTTTTACCAGAGTCACCCATTTAATATTTAAATATAATTTTTAACTTGCTAACAATATTTTGTTCAAACTGTTTTTTGTTTCACAACCTATTCTTTTAAACACAATTTGGCATCCTATAATCCTAATGCATGATACACCCGTCAATTGTCAAAATTATTATTTTGACGGCGATGATAGCTGACGGTGACAGATTTAAATTGATTAAAGCTCACATTCTAGTTAAAAATTGTCGTTGATTCATTCAGTTATTTTTCTTGATTTTAGATATACGATATTTAGCATATATACTACATATAATAATTTCTAAATATTTTATTTATAAATTTAAATTAAATAAAAAAATTTTGAACGTAGCAGGATTTGAACCCGCGCCTCTTGGAAACCGTCCAAGCACTCTGGCCAACTAAGTTCTTATCAAGCTATGTCGAAATTCTTATACGCTTGTTACAATTTATGTATGTTTTCAGAGATGTTAATAAGGTCATTTATTGTCAACTAATAGCTTATGATCTCTCACCATTATCTAACGTATATTATCTTAAATGGATTTCATCCCTTTTCATTTCGATATATTTTAACCGGGTAGGTTTACGATGATATTACATGCCGAGATTCTTCATTTTTCATTCTTCTTGGTAGGGAAATTGGATATTATTTAAGACGCACAATGCTCCTTACTTAAGGTAAATAAGATATGTGCTGATTTAATTATTTTTGAAATAACTCTCCCTTGCGTCTCCTTCCCTTTTGCAAAAGAACTCAATTGCTTAGGTAACTTGTTAACCATTTATTCTATTATATCACTTGAACCGTAACCACTGCCTTAGAAGACGAGTGACACAAGACTGGAAGGTACAGGGTATAAATATCAATGGTCAATACTTATCATAGTTGCAAGTTGCCGACAACATTGTTGTCATGGCGGAAGCTCAAGAGAAAATTTTACATATTTTTGGTCGTTCTTTGTGAGTGGTGGGTTTCAAATTTCGTCAGGCCCCATCGCTTTTCCGTTATTCACGCGTCAAAGGTAATTCTGAGTTTCTTCAAAGGTTATTGAGACACCAAGTCTGAGGTTAAGCGGTGGGTTACGGTGAAGACTGCATGGATGCTAAATGTTCAGCAGCCCCGGGAAGTAGCTTCATATCTCCTTCACAGAAATTTTGCCTCGCTTTATCACAAGCACGTACCAGTTAATAAGAGCTTCTGCCCCTGTACAGTTTCAAGCTTATCATATAATGGTAATAAACTTTCACTGCGGGCTAAGACTACAGTTCTACTGCTGGCAGAATACTAAATTAAAAAAGGAAAGAAAGACTTTCGCTTTATCACTATCAATTACACCCTTCTTTTCAAGAAGGCACCCTTCTTTTCACGAATCACCTCATGCACTTTGTCATTCCACCACCATGTCTCCCTGTCGATGACACATCCTCCTTTAGCAACGGCAAGAACTCCTCTGCCCGCTGTAGTGATTGCCGTCTGAGCTCGACCCAAGTATCCTGAGCAGTCTCGTTGTTAGTCGTAAGACTTCGACTTTTTACCTCTGTCAGGAAGTCGGTCTACATCGGTCCATTCATGAAACCACCACTTGATCCGAGCCTACGTTTCTCGGCTAATTTCTTCTTTGGAGTGACGTTAAGTCCATGACGAGAAGACGATGTTGGGCCGACAAGCTTTCGCTTGGACTGACATTACAGTTAGTAACCGTGCCCGTATGACACCGTCTGGTCAACAAGTAATCAATTTGAGTTGAATGGGATCCACTCGTATACGTAATTAGGTGCTGAGGATTCTTTTGGAAGATTGCATTTACGACGGCCAGATCAGACGCAATACAGGTTCTTAAAATATTTTCTCTTTGCAGCCTTACCGACGTGGCTGTTTAAGTCCCCGCCAACTAGGATTACTTCGGTAGACGGAATAGCAAGTAGAACCTCTTCATTCTGCTCCCAGAATGACTCCTTTTTGGCCGCGCTACAGCCCGCCTGGGGAGCGTAAGCCCTTATTAAATTTGTGGTAACGCCCTCAATCAGTACCTTTACCTGCACCAAGCGCATCACTTCAATTCGAGGTTAATTTCGAGGAGTCCACACGTTTTTAACCAGAAGGTGGCCCAGTATATATAGACTGGTAACCCTGTTCGATGTTACGGGACTTATTGCTCTTCCAGCGAATTTCCTGGAGGAAAGCGCGCTGGACCCAACATCTCATGAGTACATCTGCAAGATCTCTGAATCGTCCGGTATGAGAGAGAATATTCCACGTTCCAAATCGGAGTTTGCGTCTGGGTATTCTTGTCTTTAGCCGTGCCCGTACTTGACACGGCAGCCCTGGCCTTGTCGAAGGTGTAGGGCGATGGGCGTCGTTTAGCGGCGACGCCCTAGCCGTACCCAGCCTTGTCCTTTATTTGTTATTAATGTGGCGGTTGGTGGTTTTTTAATAGAGCGACTGCCATCTGACCTCCAAAACCCCATTACAGGGAAAAACCGCAAGAAAGATATAATGTCAAAGGCACCCCCTGGATATAGTATTAAAAAAATAAAGTTATTTAAATAAATAGATAAAAGTGTAATTCAACCGGGCGGGTCGCTTAAAATAAAATATATTTCTAAAGCCTCATAGCTGGCGCAATGCTACTATACTGCTTACTTGATTTTATTACTTGGTTTCAATTTTATTAATAAACTATAAAAGAGGTTTCATGATAGGTGTTCTATTATAACAAAAGAAAACATCATTAAAACAATTCTTCGGATCATTAACAACTTCCCACAAACGAAATAGCGTCTATACTGTCTCCTATCTCCTCTTAAATAATGCAAGTTTAGCGTGATTCGTACATAAAATAAAATCCTTACGTAGCACAAATATCAACATTAAATTATTTTATTAGGTTGATTCTTCGTATTACTAACTATGTACATATTTACAGAGATCATTTCGCATGGAAAACCAACCTGAAAAATGTAGCAGTTAATTATAATAATTTGTATTACATATAGACTTATCCCTGCTTGTTGAAGTTTGTGGTTTAAAATATAAATGAGAAATATAACTAAACCCCGTGTGATTTGCCCCGGAGAGTTAACGAAAGAGTTGTTTGTTTCTTCTGCCTGTCTTCTGTCGTTCTTCTGTCGTTAATAAAAGCAACAACTAATCTTTTGTATTTGTGTTTAATATTGTATATATGAAATTTATTTAGAGACGTATCCTATAAGTATTGTCTCATATATGAACGTCTAGACTGGTCATTATGTAGAACTATAAAATAGCCTAGCATTTATGTGCTTGTTTGTTAGGATTTATATTGTTTTGCTCTTTCTATTTTTTGGTTGAATTCTTGTTAACTAATAATTGTTCAATAATTTGCTTGTCAAAAATCTATATGAAATGTAGTGGAAACACCATTACATTTCATAACCATTTTTTCGAGAGTTATCGTTTTTGAAAAGCTCAAGTAGCAGAAGCAGAAAGATCCGATGATAAGTAGTTAGTTTCGCCAATTTCGTTGGGAATCTAAACTTTTTGACGTTGTAAAATTGACATTGATGAATTGGACATCTCCTGTAACATTTATATCTACTGTAGTCTATGATTTCAGAACATTCATGCATATAGTGTTATTGACAAGATATCAACACAAACCATTTTAAATTTGTGGTCTGTTTGTTCCACCGGGCCTATTTCCAGATCAGCTGACTTTTATGGGACTGGCAATGAAAGATAAGATGTAAATTACAATTTATTTACTAACTTAATTAATATTTTTTTAAATACAATTAAATAGTATTAAATGAATATTCGTATAGACCACGTGGGCAAAGCTGCTCGGGTCCGCTATTATTTACAATTATTCAATAAAACCAAGATTTCTTTTTGTCCCATTGGAATTATGTGATGTTAATACTAATAGCAACACATATGTAATATGAAACGAATGTTTAAATCACCTCTTAAGAAATATTTAAGCAATTTCAATTTGTTACTATGAGTTTTTAAAGATATGTAAAATATATAAATATCTCTAACAAAAGACCAAATTATGAACGTTCGAATTTATCAACTTAGACGTTGTAGCAAGCGAGCAGGTATCATGTGACAGTTCTGAAATCGACTGCATAACTTTCTCGTAGAGCTAAAGTTAGAGCGTTTGCGCGCAAGTTATAGAGGTTTGTATTCCCGCTTACAAGTTACATGCCTAAATCGATTGCCTTTGCCTATTAGGTTTGTTATTAGGTGTAACAAAAAGTTCACGTTAGCAAGTGATAAATAAATGTATAGTAACTTTAAGTAACTCAACTCAGCTCACGTTGTATCCCGTACACGGCAGGGTAGGCAGAGGGAACTTGGGAACCTAGTGTTAAAACACTCCGTTCCGTTTCCACTTCCGTTCCACCGAATTTGAAGAATTACGTGTTAAGTGGCGGAACTCAACGCTGCGCTTTGCCTTGTACCAGAGGGAAGAAATGAAAACATATAATATTTAATTTGAAAATACTGAATATTTCATTTCATGGAGTGGGGATCGAAATTTTATATTTTATAAGATCGTTAAGTCACTTGATACTATGAAAGCAATAATATCGTATATTTTATTAACATGTTCTTTAGATAACGTATCATCGTGACTGTAAGGACATTATTAGTGTTTTACTATATTTATCACAAAACACATTATTATAAAATTGAAAGCTTGCTAGCAGGTGCATTATAAAATATTTCTACTACTTTATAATGTATTTATGTAAAGAATGTTACGGTAAATTAATAGAATATTGAAAAACAGCTGCAGGAGCGATCCTACATAATACAGGCAGCCCATTTCTAAACTAGACACTCCGCAAGGCTCCATTAAAGGACGGTAAGGTGGGGAGGGGGAGGCATCTACAAACAATCCTCGCGGATATTGAACGGCGATGCGTTCGGAAATGCTTGCACCGCCGCCATCTGCGTGCAACGGAACGTTCACGATTCAGCACGGGAAGCAACGTGTGAAGATATGTCCTCATTTTCATCTCGTTTGTATTCAGCTATGTCGAAAGGACAATGGAATACCTTCGTCGTTATAAGCAACTAAAATACTCTATAATTGAGGCAATATAATAAATTTTATTGCAACGAAATTTATCAAATATGTTGTACCTTTACTATTTACGTAGGCATTGTAATATTTTTGCGGCATTAGTGTTATGAATAATATTAATATAAAAAAAACTTTAAATATTTTGCATCTTCTCAACGATATTTCTAATTATAATTTTATGATGTTGCAGATCTGAAATATATTTTTGTAAAATGAGCTTTTATTCTCGCGAGGTCTATTCAAACTCCCCTGGCTGCTAGCCCGGTGCACGATTCAAAAGCAATTAGCTCTTACACATTTAATAAAAAAATATGCTATGAAACTGTTAAACTTATAAAAAAGGACAGGTAATGTTTTATTGCATTATTTTTTGTTGGAGATTACCTGCTTTCTATTAGTTTTTTAATCTTTGCAAAGATAGTTTAAAGTAAGTTAAACCTTTAGGAGCATGTAATGACGTTGCAGCTATTCGTATATGCTCTATTACTTACGACATAGATATTAGGTTAGGTGGGGAGCCATCTGTTGCGGTCAAGTATGCTTCTGAAGTGGTGTGGGCCTCCATCCTTCATGGACCCAATAAAACGATACGTGCAGTGTTATATTCAAGCTTTTCTAAAGTATAAGTTGTACAGATTTTACAGTATACTTATATACGTGAGTTGCATTTAAGAGACTAAATTCGTTTCCGCTAAATCTTCAGCAATTCAGCAATTCCAATGAATCACTGCTTCTAAAAATATGTTTTCAACATTTTACTGGTTCCATTTTTATATATATGTATATATTCTTATATATATGTATATATTGTTCTCAAATAGGAAAATACAAGGAAATTAAGCTATTTAGCTACAAATCACCCTTAATGTTCCAGTTCAATTCCAAAATATTTATTGTAGCTATGTAGTATTACCAAAACGTCTTAATGTTATTTATAAGCTCTAAAGAACTACTAGGTTGATTTCCAAAGATTAGTGCGTCCCTTGTGCAAATGTAACTGCGTCCAGACATAGTATTTTGGCAAAGTTCCAATTTTATAGCTTAGTTATATGGTACAGCTTCATATTAGGCCGAGCCTACATTGCTTGAAACGAAGTCAGTGAAACGTAGACACAGCATTAATATTCCGCTTGCCAACAGTCATATTGTCTATCATGTCATCAAAATAATAGTAAGTCACTTTTTTTGAGTCTTCTTATTGTCTAGCCAATATGAACACTGTTATAGTCTCTAGTCATAAGATATGATTGATAAATTATCATATACTAATATTGAAATTGTATACACAAAGTTGAACGTAGTAACTTTAACTAAGTTTGCAAGGACATGAACACGCGTTCTTTGGGTACGCGATGAATTCTGCGTTGAGTGGTGGAATTCATCGCCACGTTTTAAATTTAATTATAAAATACAACATTTCTTCGACTGGGACTCGAATTTACACGCTGTCACGATCACAGTTGCATGCATGTGCCTGTGTTACTAAACTAGTCTCAAGTAATGGCCAGATATAATGGCCAGATATAATAGGTATCTATTTAAATATAATATATCTAATCTGTATTCTTCTATGCCATAATGTAACCGCTTCGTATAATTACCTGTGACCCACAAAGGCAAACAGAACAATTGTTTCATTAGGCATAATTTATAATTTGTATAATTAAGATGATTACGCAAGAGTTGGTAGCAATTAGCGACGGAGGGTGCTCCTCACAAGAGCCATCTGGCGGGACTCCAGCGGCACTCTTTAACACGAGGAAATTCACTCGTTCACCGATTTTACAATGATGATTTCACTTGAAAGAAATAAAATTGGGGCGCCGTTCTCACGGTGCTTGGCGGCTCACCTTTTGTTATTTTCTGTGCGATAAATTTTTAGTATATTTCTACAAGCTACCTTTTAGCGTGTGAGTAAAATTTTGCTACTAGTGAATAGTAACTATGAAAATATAGTTCTCTATGCAATTTCTATCTTCAATTTTTTCGTTTAAAAATCCTTTATTGGGCTTTACTTTAATGAATTAGGTTAAATAGATATAGATATGAAATAAATATAATAAAGAATAATGAGTGTGTGTATTGATATAAAAGCTTTGTGTCGAGTCTAATATATCTAATTAATTAATAAAGTGGTTTCGTAATATATTCTTTTTGTATTCTACTAAATGTGATAATTGTGGCTTTTTTTTCAGCTCCATATTTATCAGTATAGCATAATTGCGTAATTTGTGTGCATTTCTGCCTGCCTACCTATTCTTCTATATATTTGATGACAATATGCTACAGCTAATAAAACTTTCACAAATAATTTTATATTTGTCATTAATAGTTAATGATTACAATATTGCAGCGATAATCCTAACAACTATCGGCCGTATTAACATGACAAAAGCTACGAGATATTGATAAATATTTTGGATATGCCTAATCATGTTATTGAATCTGGCGTAGCTCCAGCGTAGCTATCGTAGCGAACATTGCCAGTGCCTCAATTGTACGCAATATTCTGGTTATGGAGTTTTTTTATATTTTTCAGACACCCTTCACATCAAATCGTATTTTGCGAATCGTTAATATTTAAGTTAATATTCTTTGATGATTTAAGAGATTTTCTTAACGACTATGAAAATAACTTTATTTTTTAAATAACTTTACCTTTGACTCATAGTATGTATCGTTTAATTTTAATAGAAAAAGTTTACAGCTTACTGTAAAATACTTTTTGGTTAATTGGTTACTAAAGTAGTTAGTTTAAACGTATTTAAGTAGTTACTTACATCCGTTTGTAGTTAGTATTTTCTTTCGAACATGACAGGGTAGTGGTTCCGCACTTTCCACCAAATTTGAGATATTGCGTGTTGAGCGTAGGAAACACAACGCCGCACTTTGCATTGAAATTGAGAGCGATTAAAAGAAAAAAATAAATATTATTACAAAAAAATAAATATTATTGAAAAGTGTGAGTGTGAGGCCTGTCGTGGCGTAGTGGCACGAGCGTGTGACTGTAATCGATAGGTTGTGGGTTCGATCCCTACTCGAGAAAATGAAATATTTAGCATCTTTAATTTAAATATTTAATATTTTCATTTCTTCGCTCTAGTACAAGGCAAAACGGGGTGTTGAGTTGCGCCACTCAACACGCAATGCCCCAAATTCAGCGGAAAGTGGGGAACGGAAGTGAAAGGAGTGTCATAATATTAAGTTCCTAAGTTCCCTTTGCCTATCCTGCCATGTGGCGGGATACAGCGTGAAGTTGAGTGATTAAATTGAAAATATTGAATATTTCATTTCCTCGAGTGGGGATCGAACCCACCACCTGTCGCCTTTATAGTCACACACTTGTGGCCCTGCATCACTACAGACTTAATTTTATATATACATTTATAACAATATGTTCTTTTCCAAGATACACGTAACTTTCACATTTACTCTATGTATGGTTTAAAAAGCTGCTTAAAAATCACTTTGTACCTTTTTTGTTATCATTATTAAGAAATTATGAATTCATAAACCAAAAAAACATGAACTGAAATCATATTATTCAATTATATATTTTTACCATCTGAATTATTTATATTATTTATGCATATTCAATAAATTTAATATCTTTATAGAATGAATACATTTTGCCAATTAGTTGGTCTAAGTCAAACGAACCTAGAGCTTTTACTGGAGCAATATATGAAAAATATTGATAAAATATTACGGTTCATAGGTATGGGAATGATGTACTCGGATAAAATTTTATATTCATAAATATTAATAAAAATTAAATATGATAATGATTAAATATGATAATGTATGATAATTAAAATATGCATGTTTATTAAATTGAGAACGATTACTAATGACCCTGCACTGTTTTCGTACACCCAATACAATATAATCAGCAACATGTGGCCAGAGTGTACGGCCAGGCCACAACCAAGTGCGTATGGAGTGAACCGCAGTGGTGAAGTGGGCGAACGTGCAGAGATCGAGTGCCTGGCGTACTTCCAAACTGTTCCGTCGCCCTCTATATTGCCGCTTTGTATCGATTTGACTCACTGAAACTATAATTTTTGGTAACAACGTGTGGAGATGGCGCAAACAACGCAAACTAGTCTTGCTGGCTGAGGTTCCGCTTTAACGACTGTTACTTCTTTAGCTACTTTGGAGAGTGGAACTGAATTTTGCAAGGTCCTATTTTATATTCAAACATTAAGAAAGCAAATTATACATAAAAAAACCACAATATTTCTTGACGTAGTAAGACCACATTGATTATGTCTTATTCTATTAAATATTCTTAATCGAATGAGAATGATCAAAACAATTTATCTTATTAACTGTGCAGTAGTCGTTGTAGTCAGCATATAAAGTATAGTCTATCTCCATATAAAATATTTCTATTAAACATTTATATTTCTATTAACAATAAAATAAAAGAAAATCTTTAAAGCATTAACACCAAACGACAAGCTATACTCAACGAACGTACATAATAAGATCTTTTCTAAAACAACAGAACAACGAAGACAGAAATAAATTTTTCAGAACGTGAGAATCTAAGCTCTACCTGCAGTGGGCGGAATAAATCTTTAAGCTGAGTTTACAATAATGTTTTTAGTTAGAGAAACATTTTAAAATATTTTTTATTGTAATTATATTACACACTAAGTTTTAAAGTTAAATTTTTAATGATTTCTTTTTAACAAGGTCTTGCAATACAGAATCTATATGAAATAGCAATATTTTATCAGTATTAAAATTGTATAAAATATAATGTAGCGTGTAAAATGTGTATATAATGAATCAAACTAGCAGTCCTCTCATTTATTCATCTTTTTAGAACAGAAAGAAATAAAGCATAAGATTTAATTTGCACTTGATGTGAGCCACACATAGCAGTGAGGCAGTCGCACGGGTAAAAGCTAAAACGTATTTTAAGCAAAGGAACACCGCCTTTGCATCTTTCGCATATTTGTCTGAGTTTTGATGTATTAAAGGTTTATTGGCGTGTTCAATTTCAATTTATCAATGTACCTACAGACACTGAATATTAAACATGTAACTTTTCTTACACTAAACGAAAAATATTTGAACATTTTTTATTAAAATTCTTGGTTAAAAAATAAAAAAGTATCAATTTTAAATAGAATGAACTTATAGTTAGTATACTAAATTTAAATTTAAAGGCATATAAAAATTAGAATGTAGCAGAATTTGAACCCGCGCCACTTAGAAACTCTCCAAGCGCTCTGACCAACTAAACTATACGTTCTTACGTATAATAAGTGGTCTTACACGTACATGTAATAAGAACGTATGGCTAAGTTGGTCAGAGCGTTTGGACGGTTTCCAAGAGGTGCGGATTCAAATCCTGCTACGTTCGAATTTTTATATGCTTTTAAATTTAGTATTTTCTTTCGTAAGTGTGGAATAACACTTTAAAAAATTGTAAAAATGATAGATAGTATACTTATAGTTCATACTGCATATGTTGATTTATCGAACTTCAAAGCGAAAAGATTCATTTACACTTGAGTTTAATTTGTCTAAAAGTTTGTTAATTAGGCAGTACGGCAAAGTCGCAGTTGCGACTTTACTTTATCATGATATTTATGTTGAGGTGTACTCAATGGCGAGCGGTTTCTGGTAGGAGAATTTACAATCCTCTCAGCTGGACATCAGTACAATTTGAAATTGTGTTTATTTAACGTGCTTATTTAACGATGGAGACGCTTTTTATGTTTTCTTTTTGTAAAATATTTAAAAGGTGATACATATTTGTCTGAAACATATATATATATATATATATATATATATATATATATATATATATATATATATATATATATATATATATATATATATATATATATATATATATATATATATATATATATATATATATATATATATATATATATATATATATATATATATATATATATATATATATATATATATATATATATATATATATATCATTCATACCAGAAATTAAACAAAAAACGTTTTATATTATTTGTATATATATACAAGTTATTTCTTTCAAATTCTTTTGAAATTCTAATATTCACTGGATTAAATTTAATATTCAGTGCTGTTGACATTAAAGTCTAAAGACGATATCTAGCTCGCGCCTACTTTGGCTATGTACACGGTAATAAATAATAATACATCGTGTGGCTAAGCACACAAGAGGACCGTAGTCTGTATGTACGGCGATCCACCGGCTAAAACTTGAGTGGCCAACTTTGTCGGCCAGTGGTAAAACTTCGTTTTTCATTTAATTTGCCTGAAACGAGTGCAGCTTACAATATTTTCAACGTTGGCAACTTTCGTCTCGGGCTTTCGTAATAAATTTTATAGTTAGTGGGGAAGTGAAGAGTAGTGCGTTACCTAGGCCACCGCCGTCTTCCTTTTAATATCATTAGCAATTTTAGACATAAATTAGGTTTTATATTTTATGCTAAGGAGATTTTCGGCTTAAATTTTAAAGTTATATCGCTTCAACGGCTTCAGAAGGAGAAATCGAGATAGGGATTTCTACAAACAAGCTTAGGCTACGAAGCGTGAGCGCACGCCTCGATACTGACGACTGCATTCGGCGTGCGTGTGCAGTTCCTATGTGAAATTTCTCGTAAAGCCTTTTTAGTACTCTACACTGGCTAAGGCTCGTCCCGGCAGACGATAAGGACTGATCTGCGGAAGACAGCGTTGCAACGTGCAGCAGACGCGATCGATACTGCAACGGGCCCCACTCCCGCCCCCGAGCCTCCCCGCCCGGCGGCTGAAACTTTCGCGATAAGTACGGAACTAGCGCGTGGCGTACGCAATGCAATATTGTTAGCCGGTTACGAGTCTGAAACAGCGGATATTAAGGCTACAGCGAGTCTGTCGTCCTGTTTTTACATTGTGCATAGGTTTCAAATGAAAATGTTATGTTGCATCGTACTAATTATCTCACCGACTACTCGACTACACCAAGCACTCGTTACGCTAATTATATATAAATATTGTATGATACGCTTCAATGAGCTCTTAAGATATTAGCTGTATAAGTTAAATGCTTAGCTTTGAAAAGCTTGGATTCGTATATGGCATATAACAACTCTTGTTGCTAATTATGGAATGTATGAATTTTAAAATGTAATACAACAATCATGTATAACTACTTAAGTATATTATAGAAGAAAATATCATTGAATCAGTCATATTGTAAATATAAAAGATATCTGTTTAAAATGTACTGAGTATCATCAACATAACATATTAAATGGGTATGATTCTATTATGTTAGATGGATGCAGAGAAAGTTCTAGACAATCAGAAGCCAGTATAACAACTCGTCTAACCAATGCATTATAAGATTCAAAGTTAAACTTTTATAATATTTTAAGTTTTTTATATATTTCTCAGAAAATCTGCATTTATTTAAGGCTTTCAGCCAGAGCAATTCTTATGTCATATTATAACATTAATACAATAAATTTATTTCACTGATATGATACGACATATCATTTAATCATTTATACCATGACTAAATATGACAATAAAAAAATATTTGTTACGCTTTTAAATTCATTGTATTGCTTAGTTAAATTATATTAATTATTTAAATTCGATTTCTATATACAATGTGTAATTTACACTTCCAAAGCAGCGTATGTAGTTGTTAGATGTGTTTGCCCTGAAGTAGTTTATAAGAAAGTTACCAGCGGTTGACGGCTAAGTTTGGGAGTTACTCCCGCCTAACATGCAACTGTTTGCAAGGGCCATCTGGGACGAAGTTTTTATTTCACACTAAATTTTGTCTCAAAAATTTGGTAATGTGGGAGCGATAAATTTATTTGAAATTAATTGTATCATAGTGGCATAGAAATGAGCTTATATACAATCTGCTTACACTGATGATTTAAATTACAGATTTATTTACACTGATGATTTAAATTTAAATGTTGATGAAATTACAAATTATTAGATATTCTATGCAAATTACATATGCTCTTTTCACTAATTTTTAATTGCCACACTGGAATATTTGATTTTTAAATCCCATATGGACATAAACGCAGTTACGTCGAGTTACGTTAAGACATTATTACAAAACAAGTAGTATTGCGCACATGGCATGTTGAGTGACGGAACTCAACCCCACGCTTACCCTTTCAACAAAGTGCAGAAAACATTAAATATTTCATTTCCTCGAGTAGGGATGGAACCCATAGCTTGTGGCGTTTACAGTCGCACACTGCACTCGCAAACTGCACTCGCACACTGCAGTCGCACTTGTGCTCCTGTGCTAATAAACGGGTCACAAAAATATTGTGCAATATTTTATAATAGTAAGTTAAGGCCTTATTTAATTTTCGGCATTCTGTTTAGTATATGTATGTGTGTAAAACAAAAACAGATGTATACGGTGCAGCCAGAAGTTTGCAAGAAAGTTATTAGCTCGAACTTACGCCCGCCTATATTTGCTATTTGCCGCTTGCCATCTGGGACAAGGTTTTCATTCGACATTTTTTGTATGAAAGAAAGCTTGTTTATGTTTTAATTTTTATTTCTACGTTACTTACTGCTTGCAGTAGAGTCGTAAATTTTGTATTGGCTGTAAACAGAAATTTGTATAATGTTCAATATAATGTTAGTAGCACAAAAAACCTTAGAACATTCTCAGCTTCAGCTTCTATTAAAGTGAAATAAAGTTCATTTTAAAATTTTGTTTATAATGCAGGGAATAATCCCTTCAATAATAATATATATTCATAATTTAAAATATAATTTGATTTCACAATTTATTTCCGTAAAATATAAAACATTTTAAAAATTAAAATTATAAATTTATACAAAATAAAAAGCAAAAGTATTATTTTCCAAATTTACTCAAATTGTTAAAATGTACAATTGCTCTTAAAAAATAGTATACGAGTGAAACAATATTTGTAGTAACATCGGATGGGCGCAATTACAACGCTCACTACACGTTAATGCTGCACTTAAAAACGTTTTAGTATACCTTAGTTTGTGGAGGTTTCAGCTTTTGTCCCATACAAAAACAAAAATACAAGTAAATAAAATTAAAAGGGATATTGACAATGTAATTGCAGTTTTGATTGAATATAACTATGTATTTTTTATATTTGTTGCAACATTTAAAGAACACATATGTGTATTTTTTTGAAGCTCCACGGTAGGGGAGGCAGTCAGAACTTGGAAACCTAGTGTTCAAACACTCTGTTCCTATTAAGATACTTCCGTTCCCCACCTGCCGCCGAAATTGAAAGGTTGCGCATAGAGTAGCGGAACTCATTGCCTTGTTACCATATCGATAAAATGAAATTATTAAACATTGAATTTGCGAAATAAACATTAAATATTTCATTTCCTCGAATGGAGAAATAAAATATTTAGTATTTCCTTGAACCCACAGCCTGTCGTGTTAACAGTCGCAAGCTTGTGCTCCTGCGCCACGGTGGCCCTACACACATATAAGTGAATATTTTTTTGAATATCACATTAATATATTTTTTGATGTTTTCAAAACTCGAAACAGTAGGTAAGGAAAGCTATTGTTGGCAGAATTACACTTAAGTAGGCTTATTATTTACATTGCCAAGTATTCCAATAGACTCATATTTTGGCAACGTCTGTATGTGCCGGCCCTAAGTATGGAAAAAACAACATGAAAATTTCACAAAATGTGTTTTGATATTACAATAAGTTTCACAACGATCTGCATTGGTCGTTTCAGGAGTAGTTATCTTTTAAATGGCTTTCTCTGTCAGTTTAATTTTATTACCAACTGTAAAATACTCTTATGTGTTGAAAAATATGCACCTATTATTTGCGTCACGCATTTCGAGAATGTGTTCATGACAATAAGAATAGTTTAATGCATCTTATTTGTGACCAAAAACATAAAAACAGAAGCCCGATCAGTATAATTTAAAATATTTGTCTAAACTCTAAAACAACAGGACGATCAACGAGCGATCGTGATTCCTTTGACGAGACGTTAATAAATGGGGCGCTTACATTTTATAATTGGGAAAAACTGTCGCGTCGCTTCTCAGTTACAGATGGGTATAAATCTTTATGTAGAGAAGATAGCTAGCAATGTCGCTAACTTATTCCGATCACGCGCCCACTCTGTCCTCTGAATATAAGGAATATAAGCGTGTCCCATTTATTGCACGTCGCGCTAAGGATGTTCTAACTAAATAATTAATGGTAGACGTCACTACTTGCAAATTTTAATTGTTAACACACATTAGTCTATTGAATATGATGAAACGTACATAAAATTAACATACAAATAACAATATGACGACGTTGGCCTTACAAAACAATCTATTTGTAGATACTTGTTAAAATATGTATATAGATGTGTCTTTTTATTGATCAATATAAATTGACAAATTTATCAATATACATTTTTACTGATTTATTTTTATACATTATTGTCATGTCATTAATTAATATTTTTGCCTTTTTGTTCACTTTTTATATTTTTGTTTCCAATATAATATAGTTTTTATCACTATTGCATATAAAGATTATAAACAAAATATTTTATAAACGACACGTTCAGGAAATTTATTTAATCTTCTGTTAATGAACGTTGCCTTTATCATTAGGATGCGGAACGTGACTGACTCATTGTAAAGGTGTTGTAAAACATAATATTTTGTATAGCAATCTTTAACGATGTAAGTAGTTTGCTTTCCGGTTGCTTTCCTCTTGAATACTGTAAGTACTACTCAAGCCTAACAAATCATTTTAAATGCGGTACTGCAATGCGTATAATATGACAAATATTTAGTAAATTTGTCTCTTCAATCGCCAGATCGTATACAGCATTTCAAAATTGTTGTAGCATTATTTCTTCTTTTTCAGTTTCACTCTGTATCTCGCACATGCAGGATAGGCAGAGGGAAACTCGAAGAAATGAAAGCATATTTAAATTGAAAATATTAAATCGAGCACGATTGGGGATCACACCCACATCCTGTCTCGTTAATAGTCTCAAGCTTGTGCCGCTGCGCCACTACAGGCTTCATATTTTTACCAATGTGTAGGCAAGTCTGTCTACCATTGCCTACCATAGTATACTCATATTAACGTGCCTGTTATAAAACATTATTAACATTCTTAAGGTTAACAAATTTATTTATTATATTTTATAATCTGTATGTCTCTTCAAGCCAACCTATGTGTGTATTCACACCCATAGGTTGGCTTGAAGAGATTTGTTTTGGAAATAAGCACACCTTTGTAAACATATTTTAAATTTATTTTTTTAATATGTTTTTAAGTGCAATAAAGAATATATGTTACCTATGCCTTCCCTGCAACGTGAAGCTGAAAAAGAAAAGAAAAGATAATTAAAAGAAAAGAAAAAAAAATATCTATAACTATCATCATGATATATAGGTAACATCTAAAATATTTAAAAAAAAAATATTATTTTAGCCTAAGTTACTAGAAAGACTGTCCCTACAATCTAAAATAGCATCATAGTTATTCCATTAAATAGACATAATTACTTCGGCAGTTCTAAATGTCAGAGTGTGAAGATCTAATAGATCTTAATAAAATGACAAAATGCTATCATGGCGCCTATCTAAAAGAAGGGGGAGTAGTATTTCATATTCGGAGCACATATGGCGTACTTGGCGAAAATGAGCCGAAGCTCACTTGCATACCTATTAATACGAATAAGTATAATGTTCTATGAGAATATTAAGAACCAACTAATATTATATTTTTCCTTTTAAATTGCATTGCTAATATTCAATAACTGAATACTGTACTTTGTCTTATTGCACCGATCGATCGATCCAATCGATGTCCCATTGCACAAGGATGTTTAATCATTGGTTATAAAAAATCTATCAATCATTTATTATCTATTGTTTTATGATTTACTCAAAGCTGCGTGAAAAGTTTAAAATGACTTCATAATAAGATAACGAGACCCATATTATAGTATGATCCTTTTTTCGTCTTGTTAAAGTAAATCTATTGATTTAACTTTTTAATGTGTTCTTGGTATTAAATTATGTTCGCTTGAGATTTATATTTAAACTAGCCGACCTATCGAATGTCTTAGATGGGTGCGTTGGATTTTTACCATATTGACATGCTTGTCCCTACTTACTATGCATAGTTTCATATAACTTTGAAAATGTAGTTCCTTATTTTGCCGTGTGCTCGTCTTGAGTTTCATATTTATAGCACGCAAAGTAAAATGTTGCTTCTTGTCGTCTATAGTCGATAAAAATGCAAACCGTAGCCGCAGGCTCCTGCGATCCTACGCTCGCTGAATATGTGTATCGTATGGACCGAGATAAAATTATACTAACCTTATAGTGTACCAATAAACAATTTGTTAAACTTTGCATGTCAAGTAGTTTGTTGATGAAAAAATCCAAAGCGCCTATCTTTGGAGGTCAATCACCGAGACTATCCGTAGTTTGCGAGAAGAGTAGCGGTGGATCTCACCTGACCGTTAAGCGTTCGCAGGTAAACATTGTAACGTGATTCAGCCACGTGCAAAACATGTGATTTTCTACCTATGTGCAAACGCTTTATCTAATATACTTATATCGACAAAAGTACGTGATCAATCGCCTGTGGTGCGTTTTCTAACACCAATATTCAGTTTTAATGATTTTTACCCAGTTTTATTTTATCGAATTTACAGTGAGGAAGCGCAGTTGCCGGTGGGCGGGCTCCAGACAGTATTGATTTTGTTCATTCGTTTCTGTCTATCGAATATTAGTTTGGCACGAGCGAGCGGGAGGGCGATAGCGGTAGGAGGATGGTTTCTAGTGTAAAGTTTCCGCGTAAAACAGCCTTCACTTACAAAAGAGCCTAACTGGGGGATGAATGAAACCGTGGAACGATCCTGAAACGACGGCCGCTGTCGACGCGTCCGTTTCCGGCAAATCCGCTCTACAACTTCGTGCACTTAGTTTTATTTAAAACTATACTTACTGCCTTTTACTTTTACAACTGAAATCGGATTTACGAGCTATAAATAAATTCACAAGTGTAGTAAATTGAGATTAGGATTTTCTAATGCTTAAGATATTATAGAGACGTTTGGTCTGATACGTCTTATTTTAATATTTCGCGTAGCTATATTTTTTAGTATTAACTAACTTAATTCTTAAAGATCAAATTTAAATATTGAAGGAAATGAAATGTCTGGATCTGCATTGAGTAAAATTAAAATGGCATAATAGGTACTCTTGAATATATTAGTGAGTTCTCGAAGATTCCGTCCTCTTTAAAAGTTTGCGAGATATTTTCACAAATATTGGTGCGAAGGGAAGGCGGGTCGCCTCGGGGAGGCTGCAAACTTCACATCCAATGCGTCTGTATTCACAGCTTGTAAAAATATTCCTTCTATCGTTTTTGTTGTTGATAAACGTTGTCGAAGCGAAGTATGCAGTAAATATTGAGCATTAACGAGATAGTAGAAGACGGTGCGCATATAACATGTTTGTTGCTCCTACGGAAATGTCATGTATATAATATATTTATAACAATATTGTTTTTTGTTAATATTTTATACATACCTCATAATTTATACAACTAGAAATGCCTTGCGGCGTTAAGTCTTATCGCCTAACACGTAATGTCTCAATTTCTGGAGAAAGCGGGAAACGGAACGGTGAGTTTTAACACTAAGTTCTTAAGTTTAAAATAAAAAATGTACCAAAAATTTAAATTGAGGTTGATATATTACCTATTGTATTTACAGTAAATGTTTTATTATATATATTGAATAGTTGTCTCATCTGATAACAAAGTGTTCATTCAGACATAACTAAACGTTTTATGATTTTCACTTCATTGCTTTAAAGGTAATTAGCGATAGCAAAAACTTTCGGGTTCATATTGATTTAGATGCTCAACGACTTTATTAAAAGTCAGTAAGTGAGTTTGAGGCCTGTCGTGGCGCAGCAGCACAAACGTGTGACTGCAACCGATGGGTTGTGGGTTCAATCCCTACTTGAGGAAATGAAAAATTAAATATTTTTATTTATATATTTAATGTTTAAATTTCTTCGCTCTGGTACAAGGCAAAACGCGGCGTTGGATTCCACCACTCAACACGCTATGCCTCAAAATTCGGCGGAAAATGGGGAACGGAAGTGGAACGGAGTGTCGTAACACTAGGTTCCCAAGTTCCCTCTGCCTACAATGCCATGTGGGATACAGCGTGAAGCTGAGAGAGAGAAAGTAAGTATACGTAATATGTATACAGTATATTATATCTGTAATATACGAATAATATTTATATTAAACATTTTAAATACACAGAATGTACAATATTAAAAATCTTTTCTGCTAATATTATAACTGTAATAAAACTGGATTCATTTTAGTATTTCCGACTAGTGAAGCAAATACTAATATAGCAAAATTGCTATGAGCTTCCTAGCTAACATTTGTGACATTTAAACATCAACAAAATTCAATATATTCCTGAAGCAGTCTCGTCGCTTTACATCTCGTAAGATATTTTTTTCCATTTGTAAAGTGAGTACTCTTCGATATTGGAATATTTTGATCAAAGTTCAAGTGTATGATGCTTAAATACTGTGTATTTATAAGTCTTTTGTATGGGAAATGGAAATTGAAATCGGTAATGCACGACGAGCACCAGCAAGTTTGTAAACATTTCAACCGGCTCTGTTATATGTATTCTGTGTAAACATGTATCAGAAAAGTTACGTCTGCTAAATTGCTAAACTATGGGTTCAACGGCCTGTCTGCTTCAATTTATTTAAAGGAGACCTTTTAAAGGGACATAAAGTAACTTTTGCCTTTTTTATTTAAGTTCCAGGGATATTACCTAGGAATGTGATTATGATTAATTGATATTGTTTTTAAAAAAGTTATATACAGGTTTTTTTTCTGGCGTTAAAATATTATTTAAATAATAAAAAAAAAAACTATATATTTATGTAAATAAAATCTCTGTCTGTTATTTCAAAATGTCCAAGTGCAAGTGCGTATTGCTATTTAGAAACAATACAAATTAACAATTTTAAATTTTTGTCAGTATCTCTTTTGCTTGAACGGGCTAATCTCCGGAACATCCGAATCTGTTTAATTTTCCTGCGGGATATGGGTAATATCCCAGAGTCATTTATTTATTGGATTTATAGGACAAGTTATATTATAGTTATATATATGTTATATATACAAGTTATATTACAATAATAAATAAATTATCACTTCATACACAAAAATTAATATTCGTATACTTTAAGCATACGAAGCCGTAAGGGTGTGCCAGTTTGGTATAAATTAATAGAATAACTTTTTACTGTATCAAGTTATCAAAACGAATGCTTATTGAAGTTTAATTTTAATTTAATTTTTCTGAGATATTTATTTGAATTTTCACTACAATCATTTTACTTTCTGCCTGCGTATTCCTACGTATTAATCTAAAATATATAATTATACTTACTTACTTATACTTAGGTACACGCTATATCTCTAGCGGAGTAGGCAGAGAGAATGGAGGGCCAAACGCTACGGTCTCGGCATACCTCTTTCGCCTCGTCCACTGCCATCAATCTTTTCATACATGCCCTCCGGGGGATCCTCATGCTTTTTACGTGACCTTTCTCCAGTATAGTCGATACTGTGTTTTCGAAGGTCAACCGAGGTAAATCTAAAATATATAATATATGTAAATATAATCGCTTAAAGACATAACGATATGATGGTGTAAAATAAAAATTCGATTTCAAATAAGAAAAATGCGAAGTCCTCAGCGTTTCACATCAACACTTAATTGCGAATTCTGATGAATTTTCATTCTAAATTTATTGAAATTCCGAACATTTACGTCTAATTTGTGCGCAGACAAAAGAAGGTGGTCGCAATTAGTGAAATGGCCAGCAGGAACAAACGCGGTTTACACAAAAGAGTGGAGGCTTCCACTGTGACGAGGGTTCGCTTTCTTTTCTTCCAAATGAGCAAACTACAGTCGCTAGTGGGGAAGATTTGTTGTTTAAGAATGAAGGGCGACGAGTGTGTGCATTGTTCTTTCTGCGGCGTTTGGGAAGCACTTACATGCCGTTGTTCTAATCATGATAACGTAAGGGGATGTTTAATTTTCATCGCAGTTATTGCTGTTACAATAGGCGCGTGCTGAGAACGAATGGGAATGAAAAAAGGCTATTGACAGTTCGAATTGATCCTTAATTGTTTTATATACACACTCGCTCTCTATAAGTAGTATTTGCAAAATCTAAAAACATTAGATTTTGCAAATACTAGTTATATAATGTTACATTTTAAGTGATTACATTATATATTTTTTATTTTATTTTCACACTGTGTCCAGAAGCTAGTAAAGAAAACATCTGGAAGCCTTCTCTACTACGTTCTTGAAAAGGCGTAGGCGGAAGAGACCCAGGAATTTAGAATTGCTGTTCCAACTAAGTGTTCCGTTTGTCTCTTCCCGCCGAATTCTTGACGTATTGTAGTTTACATTACACTTTGCCTCTTTGTCAGCACAAACGATATAATTATTTTATTACTCTTAATGGGTATTGAACCTATAACCAAACTACGACGATCTCAATTTTTAGTGGATTAAATATTAAACATGGCATTATTAGTCCGGCGTCGTGCCGTACTATTGTGGGTTCGATTTCCTTTGCGGGGATTGAAACATTGAATATGTTTAGCGGTTTCGGGCGGAAAATAAAGTCCCAAGTGTAAATAGAATCCGGACATGTAAATATTTTTTTTGCTTCCCGCTGTATCCTGCACATAGCTGCCCACCTTGGCATAGCGAACTTTGGAATTTAATGTTATAATAAATATCGATTCAATTAAAAATTCGTTTCCTACTTTTCGCAGAATATGGGGTATTCTTTATTAAGTAGCGAAACTCAACGTGCTTTGCATTGGTACCGGAGCGAAGAAATAAAAATATAAAATATGCAATTTCCTCAAATCGTAATCGAACCCAAAACCGGTAAAGTTTACAGCCGTACGCTTGTGCCCCTTGCCACCACAGGCTTCATAGGTAACTGTAACAAAATATGAACACACTTGTTATAATAAAAAAACACGACGCTACAAAGACCTTTTTCTATTATAATAATTTGCGCTTTTTGAATAAAATTTAAATTGTCAGGTAATATAAGTTAGTTTCAAATGGCAATTAAAGCTTAAATGTCTGGATACTCTGCAGACTGATGAATTATCTCCAACGTTCAAAGAACCTACGAGTAGACAGCGCTAGTACCAATATAGAAGTACCTACCTACGACTACACAGACATCTTATACAAGTGCTTATATTATATTATATTTACTTATATTTCCAGTTTATTAGAAAGTAACAGTCATACGTTAAAATATTAAAAACTTTTGATGTGTATATCATATCTTGTTATAGATTTAATTGTTGTTATTGATTTTAACTTAAATAAGA
Organism: Eueides isabella; assembly: GCA_019049475.1. Lineage (NCBI taxonomy): Eukaryota > Metazoa > Arthropoda > Insecta > Lepidoptera > Nymphalidae > Eueides > Eueides isabella. The sequence continues at coordinate 7,257,990 of CM032395.1, read as the reverse complement.
TACAAAAAGTCTTATTATTGTTTTCTTTCATTTTGAGTATAAAAATAACGAATAGCGAATTTAAAATGCAACGGTCGTGATTTCGATACCTAATCGGGGAAATAAATTATTTTCCTAGTGGAGACGTATATCTATATGTGTTACTAGACTCAATAACTACCTAATGTCTCGAATTCGGTTGGAACGGAGAGAACGGAGTGTCTTAACAATAAGTTCGTGTATGTTTTGTTCCGGGTGAACACATGCGGAACAAGGGATTTCATGTTTATGATAAAAAAAATATTCCTAGACCACAAAAATATCCATTATAGGGAGGTACTGACATACATATTGGTATTTATACATCATTACAGTAACTGAGGTGTCTGCTCATCTATTTAGATACTCTTGGTTAGTGTAGGCGGTGCTGCATCCTGTAAATTATTGTGGATACAAAATTTACGATGTTTGACAATTTATAAAACTAAAAATTCTATTTCCATATTCAAAACTTATTTATATCCGCCAATAATTGGTACCACCACTGTAGTCCAGTGGTAAAGTGTGTGGCTAAGGACGCTATGGTTGTGGATGGGTTCCCCCGTTCGGAGGAATTGTTATTATTTTTTATTGGTTCGCTCTGGTAGCACAAGAAGTGCGTTGTGGACTGCAACGCAACACGCAATTTCTGGAGAATTTCGTTGAAATTGAAGAATGGAGAATTTTGACTTAATTTAGGTTCCAATGTTTAAGGCTTTTCTTTCCAAAAAAAAGGAGGTTTTTTATTTGGTAACTACTATTTTTCAGTGTCAAATATCAGTGGATAGACCATTCCTAGGTGTGTCATTTGTGAATTTATTTAAAAGAGCGTAGGTTTAATGTGATCTTATGCCCCCTATGTTGGGATCTGATAGTGGAATTCTATGGAAATGAGAGGAACACTTAAATTTCATAGGCGTATACTTTGAAATCTATCTATACTTGTAATAAATCTGTAACACATCAATGTGCAGACATTGATGTGGAAGATATATTTAAAAAAAAATTCTAAGAGAATTTATTAATGCAATAGGGCCCAAAATAATGCCATCACGCCATCACTTAACACTCAGTGTTTATATTATTTAAATCGATAATAAAATGAAAAAGTTTCGCCAATTTACAATATTATGGTCAATAAAATGACTAAGAAATTTTTATTGAAATATAAATATAAAAAAAAATTGGAACATCTGATGTTTACCATAACTGTCCAGCTAATGCGTGATATTGATATTAAAGATAATGGAATATATGAATGGAATATATGATGAACAAACATAATGGTTCTGTTTAACTATTAGAAATAATGAACATCATATACTAAGGCAAGCATGCCTTAGTATAAGATGTTCAGGGCGTTAGGAAGTTTTCATTTATATTAGAAATAAAACATAATATATGATGAAGAATTGCGATAGTTCAGAACTTAATTTTAAGAAACTAGCGGTATTGCTCGCTTATAGTACGTGATTACTTATTTTATACACTGGACATCATATAAATATATTTACCCACTGTCTTTTTTATATTTGAATGTCGCGAGAAATTCTTAATACAAATTTTTAATACTTTGATAACAACAGCACTTGTATAATATTACTGATTTCTATAAAAAAAAATTTTTTTAGCAACTCAATTACTTTATTTGTTTTTTTTTGTATTAAAATACAATACCGTACGTACCGTACCGTACCGTCGCGTTTATGCGACGCACGCAGAGAAGTTCTAGAGTTTCTCCATTTTTGTAATTTGTTTGTTGTAACTCGATGTAATATTGCCTACACCTTAATAACTCAACGCCGCCCTTGCATTGCTACCAAGGCGAAGAAATGAAAACATTATTAAAAGATATTTTCTATACAATTCTTCAACAAAGTCTAGATGTAGTAGACACAGTAGTTTAGGTCATAACACTTTTAAACTATTTATCAAGATAGTTGAGTACTATAAAATTTTTTGAATATAATGATAATTATTCTGTTTTTAACGCTTGAGTTGTGCCATGGCCGTATTAACATGTAAGTTATGCAAAGATATAGAGATAAACTAAAAAAGTATATGGTACGGTATGCTTGTAACCTCGATGTTAACTAATATCAACAATTATGTTTTTTAAATTAATTTGTATTAATGTTTTTTATTAGTAGGAGGTAAAACGTAAAGTAAGGTAAACCGGTGATAAACTATTCTCAATTGACTCTTTACAAACAACAAACCATAATTTTAAATTAATTTAACTTCTGTTAAGTAGAAACATATTTTTTTAGCATTTTTAGTATAAAAAATATTAATTACTATTAATAACTGAAAATCCCAATAAATCAAATTATCGTGGTGTAACGGCCATTTGTAAAAATCACCCTAAAGTATGCTAATATCATACATACATAAATTGTAGCAAGCGAGTAAGGATTTCGGAGTAGCTCCATAAGAACGTTTAGCTTAGAAAAAATAGCATTAAGAGATATTTAATAAATTAATAAAAAGCTAAAAAAATCATTAAGAAAGACCAAGATTAAGATTTGGCATACTTAGAATATAGGATATGATTTGGACTTTATTATAATCTAAAAAATATTTTGTAAACTGTAAACAACCACCAATGTAACAATATGTCTTGCAAAAATAACCTTTAACAAAATATGTTGGTTGTAATCTGTTTCATATCAGCCGTTTGCGTTAAAACAGGCACAGTAAGCTATCTATCATTTTAAATTCGAAATACTAAAGCTGTGAGCGAGCTAACGCCGAGACTGACTTCTGTTTGTAGTCAGTTTGAGTACATAAGAAGGAAATAGTGTCGCTATCGTGCAGCGCAGAGTCTAAAGTGCTTCGAGAACATACTAGTTACGATGCTTTACTCTTGAAATATTTTTAGAACGATGTTTGCTATTTATTTTTCACATTCATACATTGTTGTAAACAGGTTATATTTAATAGTTTTGTCTTTTAATGCAAATAATGTAATTAGTTACCAAATTTTAAGTTTTTTGAAGTTGTTATTCGCATAAAATGAATATTACAGTGCATACATTTCTAAAATATATCTTTCTTTACTGAGCTTAGCGTATTTGTCTTTCTTATTTTAAATAGCGTAGCACGTCGTTTAAATGTACCTACTAGCATTTTCATATCATTAATAAATTTGTGTACGTGTATTTTATGCACCACGTTATTTTTGTTGATAATAGAGATAAAAATAACAAGTATAAAAGCATTTCACTGAAAGGACTGGTTGTATTTGATCACCGCCGCCCACTATCCCATGTAACATCAGTGAATATAGGGCCAGAGCTACAGGATCGGTGTCGGCCTTTAAGGTGGAGATAGATGTGCTTTTTGATGATGGTATCGACTCGGCAACATCGCCACAGGTAGGCCATTTCACAATTGTGTGGCGCGTGAGGGGTAGTTTCTAGGACATCTCAGAGTACTAAAGTGCCACGTATAAAGGTGGTAAGAATGACATTTAAGTCTGTGACGAACTATGCGAGTAGAAAATTTGACGGCAGGTACCAGAGGTCAAAGAGTTTCCTAGGACATTATAATTAAGGTAGATGACGTACAGCGTGAAACGCTTAATAGTACCAAATATGTATTTTTATAAGTGCTAAAAATAAAATAATCCTATTGTTTTTATGAAGCGTTGATTACTTTTCTTCACTATGTCAGTAGGGAAAGAAAGAATACTTGTCATTTTTGATTTCTTTTCTATTACAATTTATGGACAATTTAAAAAATAAGACAATCGGCTATTGCAATAAAAACCTTGTCGTCTAAGAAGAAGCCTCTAATTACACTGAGCGTCTCATAAGTAAAGTTGTGGCTTTTGGAAGGTACTTATTTGCACTCGAATAAATTGACAGTGAGTGAGATTTAATATGAAAAGCTTATACTGTTTCTTTCGAAGAGAATAAAAACAAAACTTTTTCATTTAAGACAAAAATTAACTTGTTTCTCAGAGATTGACTGTTATAATCTATATTTAATTAAACAAAATAAAAAGATGATGTTGAATATAAGAATCTATCTGAAAAAGAGACAGATACACGGATTCTTTACACGCATATATTATAATGATTATCTATATTAAAACTTTTAATGCATTGCAGGCATTTGTTTAGTTACCATTTCCTAAAATTGCGCATTCTCTGAATTTCGTGTAAAGGTCAAATGTGACTGGGAATTGTCACCCACGTACATACGTCAGCGGGCAGTAGGCTACACCTACGCCTACAGCCACAACAGAACCTTCAGCTCTGCTGAATATGATGATATTTCCCAACTTCTTACATAAAATGAATAAATTACTTTTAATATTTTAACGGTAAATATAATGAAAAATAAAACTAAGGCTTATACAAATAAAAATTCTATTTAATAGATTTTTGTTTAAAATGACTTGGAATTACAGTATCATTGTTGAACTGTAATACTAATTAAAAGTTTCGCTATAAATTCGGTCGCGGTGAAAATCTATGGGAACGCTCACGACCGTGCTTCAGTGTCGGCTGCCGGCTACCGGCTGATGGCTATTCTCGCGCAGTCGTAACGATCATCGACGGTGGCGCCATGCGGTAACAACTAGAACATTTTGACAGGCGGCTAAAATGGCCGTGTGAACACGCGATCTGCCACGCTGAATACACTACGCACGGCTTACGCGATTTTATTACTTATCGTAGTCACTTTAAATTATGTTATAGTGTTATCACGCTTTTAAAATTGGCCTGTACAGACTGAAAATACATAATAATGGCTCTTCATCTCGAAACTGCGTTGCAGCGAAAGTTAAACTTCAAGATAACCACGGTAAGTGCATGCCGCCCGCCTAGCGTATCGATCGCCGCCCGCGTGGTCTAAACATATGTTTGCTACGAGAGCGTAGCGCGCCGTATAACCTACGGACTCTTTCACGCACTAGCTCTGAAATTTATTTTGATTTCGCTCCGGCGGATACTATCATTACTATATGACGTAAGATTCTAATTATTATTGGCGCCTTGTTTGTAGTGCGACATGTGTACAAGTATAAACTTGTAAACAAAATATGCGGCTGTAAAGTACGAAGATTAAAAATATTTCACGATATTTTTTGTCGTGTAGTAATTTTATTTTCAGTAAAGTAAAACATATTTGATATAAAAAAAAATCTATATTGTTATAAATGCAATACAGGTAGTAGCTACGCCTACACATTATAAAGGTCACGATACTTGTATTAACGCTAGTTGCATTTCTTGTTTTATTTTATTTTTAAACCTTAACTTTCAACTTCATTATTATTTTTTTAATACTATTAATATTGATGTTATCGTTATAAATAACTTATAACTAATTATTCTATTAATGTAATAATACTCTTAATAAATATTTTAATTTATTCATATGATATGATAGCAAAGGTACCGACTTATGCACTGATTAAATTTTGCGCAACACTGTCCAGCGATGCATAACTAACAGTTTGGTTTGCGTGGTCGTATCTCACGATAGCCGAGTGTACGCGTGCCAGCGCGGCGTAATGTCCCTTTATGGACTGTGTATGTCGTGGTCTGCGGAGCGTGACACACTGGGCCCTTCTATTGTACCATTGCTGAATTTTGTATCACATTTGTGTATCATTTATACATTTTTGAAACTGGATATTTTTTATTTCAATAAATGTTTGTTTAACTACAGGTTCATGAATATAAGATAAGTTTTTATTTATAAATATACCATTGATTTTTAATTCATTTAAAGTAGATGGGATAAATTTTATGCATTAAATTTTACCAAGACTAAAAAACTCCTCTTTGATTAGAAAATTAAATTTCATTTAAGTATAAAATCAAAGAAAGATTTCAAATTGTATGTTTATTTAATGAAACTATATAATAGTAATGTATTTTACTACTTATTTATTAAATAAAAACCATGTTTGAAAATTGTTTAAAAGCCTTCATATTTATATATTCTACGTACCAACTACCATATTAAAATAAAGATCTCCGTTGCAACGACGTCTAAATGACGATGGTAACGAGACTGTTACTTAATAACCACGTGATTATGCAAGCCGAGAGTAACGCAGGTAGTTAGAAACGCGTTGGACTATTAACGTTCTAGTGCGCACTTTTACCGTAAAGTGTGAAGTTGGCGGATTAATATGCATTGCTTCGCTGCATGCAACCATTTCGTAAGGCAATTTGAAGCATTTTTGCGTAAAATTCCACACGTATTCGCATTTTTTTTTGCTATTTTACTTCAATTATAAGACATACATATTTATACTTAACCTCGCAAATAGGACTCAAGCATATAATAACGTCTTTATAGCCAGAACACAACAGGTGGTCTCAATCGACTTTAATAAGCGATATGTTTCAGGCCTTATCATGATGATATAAAACTATAAACGTTAGTGGTAATGGAAGAAAAAAGCCTCTGTATCTTCTCGGATCAGTCTCATTAATTTCATTTCATATTTTTTTTTCACAACACATTTTGGTTGAATGAATTGAACGCTTGCTACGAATTGAATTTCGTATGAGCCAACATTGAAAAATATCATATTAAAAACATTCAAAATTGAGATTTGTATACTCAAGTATCATTAACATCTGGTGCAGATACGAGTAGTCATGTCTAAACTTCGATGTAACGGCGTTTTGCTCCAGCTGAAAACTGCTATAAAACTATATTTTCTTCTTTTGCATAATTTGATTAAAAAATAAATAATTCCCAATTATCACACTTAAGCTCGAGATTACAAAAGACAAAGTTGCCAAGAATCTATTAACGTTCTAGTGAGCGGGCCCTGTGAAGCCACGAGAAGTGTGAAGTTAAAGAGCTAACATGCACTGCTTCATTTCTCGCAGTCGTTCATTATAGTAGTTTAAGGCAAAATTGACTCGGCTTAGGAATATTTATGCCGGTTGTTGTTTTATTTTATGAGTCTTAAATACAGAAAATGTTCTTTTTGAAAAAAATGTTAATTGATTTTTTTTTATTTTCTAAAGTCGATGTGCTATTTAATATATATAATATTATATATATATATATATATATATATATATATATATATATATATATATATATATATATATATATATATATATATATATATATCTGTAAAATATATATGTATACCCGTCATGGTGCAAAACGACAGGTTGTGTTTTCGATCTCCACTCGAGGAAATGAAATAAACTGAAAACTAAATTTACCATACTTAATTCTAAATACACATATTATGTGTTAATTGACAATATCAAAACAAGATTACAATATCTTTAATTGTAAAAATATCCGTATCGTATGATCTAAGCACACAAACTGAAATACATGAACACCCGTTGCATCGTTGACTACCGTTGGATTACTATGAGAGCCCAGAAAATGGATAATAAGACGGCATTTACCGTACTAGGATCATAAATGTACATAATTAAAGTATTAAAATATTATATTAAGCATAAATAATAAGGTATTTATTAAATAAAAATATTAAAGTTAAACCTTACTGATACTGTATTTTATATAAAAGAATATTGTTATTGATAAAAATTTTAAATAATTTTTACTTTTAAAGTTACAGTAATTTCGACAGCAAATAATAAAAACATTGGGAAAGCTGACAGGTTATTTATTACCTTTATTTCAAATTTCAAATATTTATGGTTTCTAGGACTTTCTATGATTCCAAAACAATATCTGTACATGAACAATAAAATATAAAAAGTTTTGAATGGCAAAAATATCTTATTACTTATAAGATAATCAGTATAGCTATAACTTATTATAAAAAAATACCTATGAATCTAGTGCAAAGACACTCCTTCCTTCCTCACTTTCTGCAAAAGTCTTGGGACATTGCGTGTGGAGTGGCGGAACTCAACTCGGCACTTTGCATAATAACTAGAGCAAAGAAATGAAATCATTAAATATTTAATTCCACCGAGAAGATCGCACTGACGACTGTCGCCTTTACAGTCACACGCTTATTCTCGTGCGCCACGATAGCCTCAATCACGTATATGATATTTCAGGTAAAATTACCATTACCTAAACAAGTCTCCCTTTTAAGACGACCTTTATATATTCATAGTTCTCGAATTTGAAAAGACTTCTTTCACAACAGTTATATTCGCCTACGCGATTTTCACTACTTTTGTGATGCAGAAGCTTTTGGATCCATTATTCTATGTTGTATAAGATTCATTTTCTGTGACTTTATATGGGGGCTTAATATTTCAGCTGTGTGCAGCATTTTTTTAGTGATATTTTTGTTGTAGTAAAAGTTAATCAGTCTTTAGATACTTTATATATTTAAAAAACGATAATCACGAAATAAGCGGAAGTTTCACAAGTACTTCTCCCCATGTGAAACAGAAAGTTTAAGTACCATTTAAGATGCAACTTTTTGAATAATTAAGCTTCATTTTGAACACAAAACGTGGCAAAATACATACTCTTAATGAATAAGCATAACATAAATGTCATTTTCAGGTAAATCAGTGTTTTAACAGTGAGTTTTCGCTGCGGAAGCCGATTACTTCCTTCGGGAGCGCCTTTGGTACTTAGCCACTTGTTTGTTGTTCTTAATGAGCACTGCCAGCCAACTTTGGCCTGGCCTCGCCTCAATTAAGACTGAAAACATGACTGAAGTGTTGTCCCACTGGAATGGTACACTCGACAATCGCTTTACAATGTTCGAGCCTAAAACCTCACAAAGTAGTTGACTCGTACAAAGACAAACTCAAAAGACGTTGTAGTTAAAATAATAACTTTGTAGTAGCTTCTCATGCTTAAGTCAGTATTCTGGTCCCATTATTGCCATTACTATTCCACGGATACTATATTATATATTTGTGCTGCCCTTTTCCTGCTTATATACTATACGGAACTTTTTGCTACTGATATGATATTATTTATTTTTTCGCTACACAGTGCATTTCTAGCTAGGTAGCCAAAGATAACGGAGCGCCAAACGCTACGGCCTCGGCATACTTACTGGCTATACATGCCCTCCGGAAGGGTCATGCTTTTTACCTGACCTTCTGTGGGTATCGTCCCCATTATGTTTTCGAAGGTCAACTGAGGTCTCCCTCTTTTTTCTCACTGTTTACTTTTCTTTCATCAAACTTTTTTTTCCATCACTCATTTATTCAACGTGCCCAAATTATCTAAACAACATCTTCTTTATTCTTACCATGATATACAATCTTTAAATCTTCATTGTGGATTAGATCAATTAAACAGAATTTGCATATCCCATGAAGAGATCGCATCTCCACACCATTCATCTTTACTTAACACGTGTACGACCAAGTCTCATGAATGCAGCTTAGGCGCTGTTAACTTTGTTACCGGCAGCATAACACCATTCTACATTCATTTCGTAAATTCTATATAAGATTCATTCTTTTTTTTCTCGTTGTATCCCACACATGACAGAGTAGGCAGAGGTATTCTGTTCATAGAGCTTTTCGTTCCCTACTTTCTGCCGAATTTAACTTATTCTGCGTTAAGTAGCAAAACTCAACGATGCGCTTTGCTTCTACATACAGTATTCATAAAGGCTTATAAGATGTACGATGAAAATGTAACACATTTTTTTATATATTTAAGCAGGCAATGTCCAATAGATGTAACCTAGAAAAATCTAAGGCCTTTGTAAGAGTTTATTTAAATGAATATATCGATGGCTTTGTTTGTCTAGACTGACCACGTCTTACAGCGAAAAGCAACTTTTATCGCACTTTCAATTTGTTTTTATGTAAACTCTCAGAAGCGTCAAAAAAGTCAAATACTTGGAAGAACTACCTTATCTTGATCGAGCTTGTGAACATTGACGAAAGGGATTACACAAACTTTGCAGCGTTTTGGTTGGAAAGTTAGGAATGATACGTATTTCTTTCATTGCGAGACATCCGGAATGGTTCTATTAGCGAACATATATGTTATGGAAACTCTCTAAGTAAGCTTAATTGTATGAATATGCATTTGATATAAGGAATCGAATGACAGCTATATAATCTTGAACAATTACAAAGTTTACTAAATGGCCTATCTATTAATAATTACGTATGTCCCCACCAACCAGCCTAGATGACTTTCTCCAGCCTTGACGGCAATCAGTGCAATTCGTAGTCTAGTGTGGCCCATATGGGGTCTTTGCCCTCTACACGTGCAAATAGCCGCCACACCCATTAACGGTATTCCACGGTAATAATTTCTCATTTTCGTCTACGTACTAATGATTCTCGTCCAGTTGAATTTCGTAGTTTGGGCCAATTTCCAATGACCTCAGTAGATTTTTTTGTTTTTCTGGGACAAGTGCAACTTTAATCTCGATTCTCTATGACCGCTTGACATTATTTGAGCCTTACATGAAAACGTTAAAGTTCATCTATTAAAATCATTAAAAATGTACTGTAAAAGATGTTTTTGATATGTCTTAGATTTTATAATATATTGCTTGGTGCCTTTTTTTATTTGTGATTATGTGTCATGACTTACAATAGTAAATAAATAATAACCATTTGGTAAATATACGTATCCTTTTTTTTATTTTATTTCTTAGACAGTTTCAGTTTGTACATACATATATACGGTAAATCATGGTCAGAGTGAGGTTAAATCTCTGCTTGTTGCAAAAGCAATCGTAGCTATCGTGGTCAGGCGGACCTATACACTGCTCCAGTAATAGATATTTTATCCTTTTGAATGCGGTCTGATATGGAAGAATACTTCGACATTCAAAGCAATTTCAAATGCGAGCTTTTGCTTGCATCCCACACGAGCCTCTTATAAAAGGACCACTTTCCCTCTATTTCTATACGTAGTGGTTTTATCATTGCGACTTCATTTACTACTTGTCTTTTAAGACTTGTCTATAGCTACTTTTTTTTCTCTATATTTGAAATAGTGTCCTTTGAGTGTACTGAACTGAATAATTTTGTTAATTATACAAGGTAACTTAACTTTCCACTCAGCTTCGCGCTGTATCCCGCATATGGTAACGGCAACTTAGGAACCTAGTGTTAAGACACTCCGTTTCCCACTTTCCGACGAATTTGAGTTTTATTTTATTAATTTGAGTTCATTGTGTGTTGAGTGGCGGAACTCAACACCGCGTTTCGCCTTGTCAATCAAAAAACCAGAGCGAAGAAATGAAAACATTAAATATTAAAATTAAAAATATAAAATATTTAATTTACATTATATAAATATTTTTGAAGTATGAGGTGCTTGCACAAACGCTAAAGGACACATTTATTTAAGTAATTTGTAAATGTTTGTAAGTATTCTTTGGTCTAGTACTTAAACAGTCTGATTTGTTAAGGTTATTTATTTATATAATCAGTTTTAGTTATCATACATGCGAGTATAGTACGTTTTATTTTTAGCATCACGCACGAAAATCAAGTGTCAGAACACTCATTTTTCCACTTTCTGCAGAATTCAACGTTTTGTGTTGTTAAAGCAGTTAAATAGAAGTAATCATTTTACCTCGTGGACAAAGATGTCAGAACTATCTTTTACATACGATTTTCTATCTTACAAAGATGTTCGATAATTATTGAAATAGACAAATATTGAATTGAAATGAGGTCTATTAATAAAAGAATTGTTCATTACGATATATATATATTATTGTGCAATAATCCTGATAAAAGCTATCTCGTATGATGTGCCAACAATATGAATTCGCCTATAAATAGCGATATTAAAAACCGATCGACCGGCTGTTGAACTACGAAGAGCCACGGAACGTGTATAATACAAGAAGTGATCAACATATTACGCGCACTATTTTATAATTATATACCTATATTGAGTATACGCTGTGTATAGCGAATTTCGTTGTTCATAATATTGGCAACAAGATTTTCATGTGATCATATCAGATATTATAGACTACAAGTATTTACTACTCGTGGCGTTGAGTTCCGCCCCTCTATACGCAATGCCTCAAATTCAACGGAAAATGTGGAATGGAACAGAGTGTCTGTACAATAGGTTCTCAAGTTCCTTCTGCCTATCTGTACAGCGTGAAAGTGATAGTGAGAGAGAGGGAGAAGTATTTATTAATGCACTTTATCTGATAATTTCATTGTATATCTACGAATACATGTATCATGTATATATTTTGATATGTATTTTTTTTTTTTGCTGAGCTTAAAGTGTTAATCGCACTCAGGAAAGAAAACGGATTCAATGAAGTACAGATTCAAATCCCACTACCATCCATTTATTATACGTTAACTAATAAATATTTTTTTACTAGTTAGCATTTGTTGTTATTTACTACAAATTATTTTCTTAATCCTTAGTCGTTTTATAAAAACAAAATAGCAATGAGTAAACAGTGGCTTGAACTGCAAAGTCTAAGTCTGTAATTCGACGCCGCGCTGGTCCTGTTGACGGACAGATCGTTTTTCACTCTGTCGTCTGTTATACTAAAGATTCCATTTTCCATTACAGCGAGTAAATATTATCTTTTAGTCAAATTAGATTATGTTTAACGTAAAATGTACAAATTATCTTCACAGTAAAATTGCAATTTTGTCTTGATTTATGTATTTTCTGTACATACCGTAATATAATGATAGTAGGGACGACGTTTTTTTTTATTATATATAAGTATATCTGTCATTTCTCATGTGAATGTTTAATTATCTAATTTTCATCGTTGCACTATAAGGTATGATGACACTCTATCACTTTGTCCTTTTAAACAGCTTTTGTTACGTAAATATGAATGCTCTCGTATCCATTGATAAAGTAGTGTGTGTTTACTTTGATTGTATGGACAGTTAAAAATGAAATTCCACTACATGCCATTCATTGATTTCCGCCTATTGAAACGTATGTCATTCAAAACTTAAATTTGTTCTACACTAAAGAACAATGTTTTGATGGATTTTTTTCTTTGAATAATTGAATCGCCAAACTAATTCAGACTAAGAAAATATTGAGTACTTTCTACCGTCAAAATTCCATCTTCACTGAATGTTTCATATATTTTTTTTCTTATACCATCGTGAGAAGACCTTCCGGATACGATGTCTACGACGAGATTTATAAACTGGTAGACATAGAACTTTCATACGACTCACTAAAATTTCGCTTTACTCTGCCTCGAGCACCCTAGGACTGGGATACTGGCCATTGACTCAATCAATAATCCTGGTGGCCAGTGCTCTGGACCTTTGAACCCATGGGAATCTAAATAAGTATAAGATAATCTGTTACACATAGTTTTTATATTTATTACTAAAACGGGACCCAAATTCGTGTCCTAAAATCGCACTAATGTGTCAGTACAATTTAGTGTCTGTACAATAAAGTATAATTGTAATTATGACTATAATTTTACTTTACTTTTTTCCATATTTACAGTTAATTTAATATACATTACGCCATATTGCTACTGTATTTAATCACCGCGACTCCCTTGTGACAGTACAACAATATACAAGTCGTAGACGCAACAAATACAAAACGATCGGATTTCATTGTGATTGTTCAAACGTTATTTATTTACTACTGCTTTATAACTTTATTTCACGTTTATTTATAAAATACGAGTAACTGAAATCTATGTTAGGAAAGATTGTATATTGTAAGATAATGTAACTTACGAGTATCTATGTGATCTTCGAGCAGAATAAAAAATTAAATAAATATTTTTACATTTTATTTTGTTTAAAATAATTTTTTGATGCTTTCTTATAAGCCAAAATTATAATATACCTATGTTAAATATAGTTGTTTAAGTGAAATAATAACAATAATTTATATGTATTCTGCTCACAATCTAAGCATAAATAATGGTTCTGGAAAATTTTGTCAGACTATGAAATGTAAAGGGTCCCACGGGAGACTCGCGTCTCGCTCTATAGGTTATTCACTGCTACGCTGAAGTTCTGTGGCATATGTATGGCAATTATTTTTATAAAATGCTTATATATTCTGTTTTTTATTCAATCAATTTTTAATATGTTCCATGTATTTCTTAATTGGCATAGCATATTTATATCAGAGAAAGGAGTATTTTGTAAACAAAAGAAATTTATTGGAACAAATGAAAAGTACACGTAATACTAAAGGTAATAAATCATTCAAAATAATTTTACTGCAAAAAATCTCTTATGAGATTCCATTCATTAAATGTAATCGTATGCATATTCGTTTAATTGCAACTATAAACATATGTATTTTTTAATATTAATACTGATAATTTCAATACTAACTGTTATTGAATTTATCCGTATTAATAAAACTGGGATACAAGTGCAGTTTGCCCTTAACCTTTACAATGCGTAGGCGGAGCGGGTGTGAGGCGGTAGAGGGAGGCTCTGCCCACGGCGATGTTACTAACGAGATCTCAGTAAAAACCGTATTGTGTCTTGCATTCAGTTCGTGCAATAGTTTACGTTGAAATTGTAAAGTTGAAATTTAATCTTAGGCGGCTCGTTCGCATTCTGCAAACTAGACTCTCGGTCTAGTAATCTCTTTAATGTAACAACTGTTTGCTGTAGCAAAAACTTTTTCATAAGTTCTTGGTTAGTTACAGTATCGTAATATTAAATTAAAAACTGTACTAATGCGTTCTGCTTTTATCTTTTTGTATGCCGCTAGAAATTCATTTGAAATAGCAGCACTATTATCATAATTGATATTAAGGAACGAGCTACCACCATAGCGCGATGTTTGTTATTTCTATTTACAACTAGTAAGAAATAAAATAAAAATTAAGTACGAAAGAAAAGAAGTACTTGATTTGCAAATACGAGTACATAACATTTATCAATATCGACAATAATAAATGAAAATTTAACTATTTGTGGAACTAAAACAGTAGTCTGTAGTCTATATATGTTATTAACATGTTAGGTACTATTAAAAAATACAAACTGAAGTAACGGACTAAAATAATCACGACAAGCTAGTACCAACATATTGTTATTTATTTATGTATGAGGACGGATTGTCACAGGATACTGCCATCGTGTAAATTGATTAAAACCTGACGGAAGCAACGCTACTGACTTTAAATCAATTTACACTCTGGTAATAGCGAGTCAGCATTGAAAATTTGAATTCAATAACTGACTCTTTGTAGACCAAGCCTAATATTAAAATTGTGTAGATTTTTAATTGTAGTTGACCCTTATACTCTATCTGTTACATAAAATTACTGTAAATACTATGTTTAATAGCAGTTGTTTACAGTATCTTTTGTATTTATATTGGAAACCGGACTACCTACTTATATTTAATTGCGTATATACGTACGTAGTCACGAACGCATATAATTTTAAAGCTAAATCAACATAATCGTTAGATATATGTTGTGTACTTTTATAAATAAATTAAATTAAAGAATAAATATATAAAAAATGCCATGCAATTGTAAGCTTAAAAGCTTCGCTAATACGTAGCAAACGATGCTATTATGTGTTAATCCACGGTAACGTGTTATTACTTCCAAAATAAGGTTGTAGGCGAAATGGATTGTTAACCACAGTAACACTGGCAAACAATAATGTAACTATCGTTTATATAATTTCTACTCGTTTTTATTTTTTTTTAATGTCTTTATTTAATAAGCTTCCAGTTTTGATTTAAAATATTTACTATAATTTTGTAAATAAAAAAAATCATCTTCTGCCAGAGTACGGACTAGTAGCACTGCTTTGTCATTATTATTTAAGTAGAGTATTCTTACTTCTTAGGGAAAATTATTTAATTATTTTAGTATGGTTATTTATATATGCGTCGTATAAGAGAAGTTATTTTGCTTCATAACCTAACTAATCGGACAGTGAAAGCCTCATAAAGAAGAGCAGCTGTTCCAGAGATTATCCTAGACAAATAGAAAAGCAGACAGCCAGATAAAAATTTTAAATAACTTTTTATGTGTTTGAGTATCGTGTATATAGCTGTTTGCGTTAAAACGCGGATATTTTAACACTAAAAGCGGACACTTCAATTTTGTTCTTATGCATTTATTTATATAGACTTTATAAGAACTTATAGAGAAAAAATTATACTAAACATCTTTTGTTAAGGCGAAATTTTGTTATTTTTTTAATTTCTTGGCTCTTATAGTCTTTCGCCCATTTTTTTATCTTTATTTTTAAATATCAATGCTTGATGGGTTGAATATCTTTCACTGAAGCGGCATTTTATTACTTCTTATAGATGAGCTGGTTATGATTATTCATCAACCGTAAATCTATTTTTATAGTAAGAGAGTACTAAGTAGTAGAAAATGTCTGTAATGCTTAATAACTTTTATTAAGGGGGCATTCCATTATTTCCTATAGAGTAGGTGGACTGTTATGGTTGTTAATCAGGCGTAATAGATCTTCAATTTTCACATATCAATACAAAATATTCATCTCAAAAGCTTTTGTTATCGACGTATTAAATTCTGTCTTATAGTTTAACTGGACCGCGACTTTTCTACATTAAGCCTCAAAAATGTAATATAACCTAGATCCTGCCTAGATCTAATAGCTACACAGTAGTTTAGAAAATGTGCGTTAATAATAACAAAGAGGCAGCCTAAAATTAAAATATTTTAAATTTATAATGTAAAAATACTAACAGAATAAAATATATGTTTATATTCTGTTGATATCTTTTCACCTCCCTTTAGTTTGTTTTTCCGGAAATATATTCAACGTTTATTTTTTTTGTTCTATTACAGTACAAAATTTTAAATCCAACGTAAGATATTAGTACGATCTAATTACGTGAAGTAACTTTAATATATATCAAAGCTTAATCTTTGGATTACTATAAAATATAATTATTTTTATTCTATCTAAGATAGTAGAAAAGAAACAAATTCTAAGAAACAAAACAGTCGTTTTCGCCGTCATCAGACGTTCTCTTCGATTCTGTTTTCTCGCCTGTAAATCAGCCGTTATCATCAATCTTTTACGTGAGGTTTTTGGATATATATAAATTTGTTTTTTGGCGCTTGCGTGATTTATTTCTTAACGTGGCTTCAAAGTAATATATTAAAAATGTTAATTTTTAAACAGACGCAAAACTATGGATTAATAATCTACAAAATCAAATGGACAAATTTAACAGCTCTTTTAAAACATTTTTTTTTCTCAAACATTACCTACATGACTTGAATATATAATTTTACCTACTCTTCAAAATAAGAGTTCAATGAACTTTGTACATAGACATCGTACGGCCGGTATATACCACTATAGTATGTACACAAAATATTTACATACAGAATGTGGCTGGTAGTGGCATGTCGCTGAAATCAACCGCCGACGACGACCGCAATGTTACCGGCACGCGGGTAAGCGGATTACTATTAAATAATCAGGATATTATTTCAGATAAAGACGTTGTGGAGTAAAACCACCTTAATTAATGCGTTGGAAATTAATTTGTGGAAAGTAATAGAAACCTTAATCAGAAATGTTATTAAGTTCCCCGCCTAATAAAGAGCAATGACGGTCTTATTATAGGTTTAAATATAATGTTTGCGTACTATAAATATGTGAGGAATTACCTAAGCGAAGTAGGTAAAATATTTTTATGAATATTTTGTGTGTGTAAAAAAAAAGAAATATCTTTTTTATAATGAAACTGAAGGTAAAACTAAATGATACAAATGATACAGAAACGTTCAAAGATTATTTATATTATTGTATATTAATTAGGTGTTAATATACAGAATATGTATTAAGTCGATTTTATGACTTGTCTAATAGCAAACGTCAAGTCTGCCTATTACAAATGTAGAGCCATTTATTACTGTTCAATATGAAACGTTAACGTAGCTCACATTTCACTACACTCGATATTACTTATTTTTTTTAAATAAACGATCCTACGGTATTGTTGTCTTTAGGTTTCTAAATGACATATTTTAACTGTAAAACTCATTTTGTCGTATTGTGTTAAAGTGATATTCAAAGTTACTATAGGACCGCGCGGAATATATATATATATATATATATATATATATATATATATATATATATATATATATATATATATATATATATATATATATATATATATATATATATATATATATATATATATATATATATATATATATATAAATAAAAGTGTAATAAACTTACGTTCACATTTATAATACTTAGCTTTTTAATATATAAAATACAATACATGATTTAATTTTCACGTTTAATTTAACTTTGACGCGTAATGTTTCCAACCGATTTACAATACAAAGCAAAATTAATAATGAAATTATGAAATCAAAATTTAAATCTATTATTATATAATTGGCTCAGTCAGAAATATTAGCGATTGTAATTATAAATAATTAATGTTTATTTGAACTGACATATAATATTATTGTACGTGAACAATATTTGAGCCGCATTGGCGACAGTGGCTGTTCCCCTATTGAATGTAGGCGTGATGCTTGTAGGCAATCAGGAATATATATTTAATTTACCACTATAGAAAGAAAAGTACGGTATTGAACTCCGCATTTTACTACACAATGTCTTAAACAAGGGAAAGTGGAGAAAATGTCTTGACACTTCTTCTCCACTTCTCTTTGCCAGCACTGCTATCACGATATCTGGGTATATATCGTGTATAACTAGGTAATTTAATAATTTCTGCTTATCATCTGGACCTGATTTGACTAAAACTCTTTTCAACTCATTTATAAACGAGATCGTTCAATTGAATTAATGGGTACTGACTTATATTCTAATCGCGTTTTATTCACACTTATAACTTGTGAAACAGTTTTCTAGTTTATTTTTTTTTTCTTAAATAAATTGTTAACATATCAAACTAGTAATAATAAAAACATTATAATTATTAGCCATAAGTACTCCGTAATAATACAATTTACCGTAATAATACAATTTATATATAATATAAATTGTGTTATTACGGTTGAAAATAATTCAACCTTAAAAACGGAAATATTTAATTATTGAGAAGGTAACTAGAAAAAATGATATTTACTATTGTTATTTTATGATATTGTTTAAATATTTTACTAAATATTTGCCTGCAATAAATCACAAATATATCTAAATTCTTAAAAGGGCTATTTATTTAATAACAGTATCTGAACGTCAATAGAATTACTATAAATGGAGGATATCATGGCACAATCAAGGAACACACTCTCGAGAGGGGACAATAAGAGTACAAGAATACTTTATGGAACCAATTTCACGAGTCAATTTCAAATTCAACTCACTCCGGTCAATAGAGACATTTTAATTTACCTCCAACGTCACAGGCAGTGGCGTTTAAAAACTCGTCGACTATAATACAAGTTGAAAATAAAATAAAGAACATTTTCAAGTCCGATCCTCCTTCTGTGCTTTGATTGCGGCCTCTACCAATCTTACCATGGTTTTGTATTCGTATAATAAAATTCTTGGTAAAATGCCAACATTTAAAATTATAGCTACATCACTATCAGTGTGTGTACTGAAGTATTATAATAACTACATATATAGTACACTTACATTTAAACACGCACGAGGTGCGTATAAAGAACGGTTAATAAAATAGATTTTTTTTTGTCCGGGCTGATCTTTGTAACGGCTAAAGCGGTTTTCATGAGAATTTTATTAAAAGATAAATGGAGGTGTGTGTGCAGGATGAAGGCTTTTTATTTCAGAATTACCGAAGATCTGTATTCACGCGCGTTTGTTACGCGCGCGTATGTACGTACGTAGCTACCAAATTGGTATTTTTTTTCTAATACAACATGTTTTGGGAGTACGATAAAATATCAAAACACTCAAATTATGATTTATTAAGTGTAATATAGTACTGGCTACTTCGCGAGGGAGACAGCGGATAAAGAAAAAAAAAGTTAAATAATATATAACATATAGCTATAATAAAATATTTTTTCACTAAGTACACTTAAATAATATTAAACAAATATCGTTCAAATGGACAAAACTCATAAGGGCCGCTAGTATGAAATATTTTAATGTAAACAATTGAGAAAGTAAATCTATCTATTATAAATAAATATTTTGTTATATGACAATAGCACGTCATTAGTGAGTTGATTATTTTACACTTGATACTCACTCATATAACAACGTTATATTTAATAAATTATATGTAAATGAACCATTATATCGTATATGTAATTGTCATAAATTTTAATATAAATTAGTAAATTTAACATGGCAAACAATGTAGGCGAATTAATATGACTTTTTAGTGTATGTAAGGTACTTATACATAATATTTTACCTAATGAACAATATCTTTAAAATTTTGTTATAATAATTATTATTATTATTCATCCTGGTATAGAGGCCAGTCGTTGTGCATTGGCACAAGCGTGTGACTACGAACGCGATAGGTTGCTGATTCGATCACCACTTGAGGAAATGAAATATTAAATATTTTCAATTTCAATTCAAAAAATCATGTTTTCTTTTCTTTGTTGACAAAACAATGCTTGGCGTTAAGTTCCGCCAATCAACACGCAATGTCTTAATTTCAGCAGAAAGTGGAGAACGGAACGGAGTGTCCTAAGATTAGGTGTTCATGTTCCTCTGTTTACGAAGGATTACTATTCATTTGTAACATCATTTATAGATAATGAGTGAAAAACGTATGAATCCTATATATGAGTAAAAACGTATTAAACATACGTATGAAACGTATAGTAAATATTTTAGATATTCAAAAAGGCAAACGACCTGAGCAGTTTGATAATATACATTGTTATAAATTTTTACATATATGACTTCATTAAGAAACCGTATTATAATATTATCTACAATTAATTTAAAAATTAAAATATTTTTTTTTTGGTTAAATAGCACCGTTTCCATGTTTAAATATTCATGTTATTTTATAATTTTTAAAAACTTTTTTAAGTTTTAGTGAAAATATATTTTATTTACTTATATAATATATAACATTAATTTTATAAATACAAAGAAATGAAATATTTTACTAAAAGCTGAAATATTTTCTACAATTTTGTGTAAAAAATAATATTTTAAACGTCTCATTGATAACCCCTTACCTTTATGAAATGCCGGTACAAATGTTAGTGCTTTATTGTATGTGAGCCTGTTGTGGCGCAAAGGAACAAACAAGCATGGCAAACACGACATCGATCGATTGTGGGTTCTATCCTCGTAGAAAAGAAGTTCTTTAGAGAATGGAGAAAGGGAGTGTCGCCCTGCTATGTGCGGGATACAGCTTGAAACTCAAAAATATATAACAAAATTCTATAAAATAATGTGTTAATAAAAGATAAAATTCTATAAAATAATGTGTTAAAAGAGGTCTGTTGTGGCGCAGCAGCACAAGCACGTGACTGTAACCGACAGGATCTGGGTTCAATCCCCGGTCGAGGAAATGGAATATTTAATATTTTCAATTTAAATATTGAATGTTTCATTTCTTCGCTCTGGTAATAAGGCAAAGCGCGGTGTTGAGTTCCGCCGCTCAACACGCAATGCCTCAAATTCGGCGGAAAGTGGGGAACGGAAGTGGAACGGAGTGTCTTACCACTAGGTTCCCGGGTTCCCTCTGCCTACACTGCCTCGTGCGGGATACAGTGTGAAGCTGAAAAAACAAAAAAAAAGTTAATAAAAATTTTTTAGACATAATATTAAAAAGTATACTTATAATATATATTTTTTTTCTGCAGATGATATTACTTTATCACAAACGTGCTTAGTGTACCTACTTACACGTACATACATCGGTGTTATTTGTTGAATAGGGCGCTAGTGAATGATCGTCTGGTCAGCGGCCTACAGGGTCAAGGATCTGCGCCTCGTGTCCTAATGTTGTTACAATACATATAATATAAAAAATGCCTATTTTTAATTCATTAGTAATATATATTAGGATATTTAGTACCTATTCTATTTTTTTAAATTTGACCTTCACTAAAGAGACGCTAATTATATTCATCTTCTTATTCATTCATGGCATGTAAATTATCATAGAAATTCTCGTATTATCATAATATTTAGCGCTATAGTCAGCAGTGTATATAGACTGTATTGGACGCCAACGAGTGCCTGTCTGGTTGGCGGCGTACCCATGAGGGTCAAGGATGAACTATGGCTCGTGTAACTTTATTAATTTATCTTATGTCTTTATTAAAGTACTATATTAAAAAAAAAATAAGGCGAAAACTATTTACTTTGTCGTATGCGTACATTTAAAACATCGATTTTATATTTTCCAAATAAATAACTAGATATTATATACGCAAAGAAAGCTATAAATACACCGCTGATAGCACAAAATCTTTTTGACAAAAAAACCTATCTTAAACAATATATTATTTCACAAATATCTTTGTTCACAATATCTTTGTATAAGTACTTACAGAAAAAGAAGCTACAAGAGTACAGCATCGATAAGTTTATAAATGTGTACGAAGTATAACAATATATTTCTTTTCCCATTCTTTCCTTTCCGCTGGATCCATAGTCGCGCTCATTTTCATATGCGTAGTGACGTTCCGATAACGAGATCAACATACATGTTTACGCTCGTAATGATATTCAGAGCCGATGTGCGCAAGTATTACGTAGGATTGTTTTTAAGTTGTGTACAGACAAATATAATATGTTGCATTATGCATCAACGTTTGAATAAATAATGAGAATGAAATAATGAAATAAATATCTAGCGGAAAATCTTGCTGTTGACGTACATTTATTATGATACTTTGTTAAAACAGGTTCGTTTTATCTAAAATTGGTAAATGAAGGTAAACAGTAAGCCAGTTTAATGTAAAAAGTGAAGTTATAAGTTAGTTAGTTTAAAATTAACAGGTTATTCGATTTGATTTAAACTCCTAGTATATCTTCTATACTATTATTATCCTTCTTTTATAAAAATTTGCAAAGGAAATAGCGTAAGACTTAACTCTTGTAATGTAAAGATAAAAACATTTTATTTATAACATAGAAATTCTATTGTAATTTTAGAATTTTATTACAGTATTTTTAGTTATATATTTAATATTCTTAAATAAATTACAGTACTAACAAATTTGATAATTATTTTTATTCCTATTTAAGTAAACACTTCTTAGTAAAAAAACTAAATTTAGATAGCTTGACACATGATAGCGTAGCACTACTTATTGTGACCGGTCTAAAAATAGCTGCTACCCCTTCATTAATGCAAAGAATCAACTCTACCTACGCACCTCCCACGCTATAATTTACTCTACGCGTATTTTTCATATGAGAACAAAATGCCGATAAATATCTCTTTTAATAAACGGCATATGCCTTACGTTTTGCTTTATTATACTCATAAACCTTTAAAAAAAAAACTCTTACTTTATCATTTTTTATTTATTTATTTTTTTTTATTTATAGCTTCACACTGTATCCCGCAAGAGGCAAAGTAGGCAGAGGGAACCCGGCAAGCTACACTGCACTTCCGTTCCCCACTTTCCACCGAATTTGAGGCATTGTGTGTTGAGTGGCGGAACTCAACGCCGCGCTTTGCCTTATTACCAGAGCGAAGAAATGAAACATTAAATATTTAAATTGAAAACATTAAATATTTATTTCCTCGACTGCGGACCCAGAACCTGTCGGTTACAGTCACACTCTTGTGCCGCTGCGCAACGACAGGCCTCTTTACTTTATAATTACATGTTTTATATGTATGAAATGATTGCTCTGATATTTACATTTATTTGGTGTTTTGATATCCTTTTTTTCTCAATAGATATAAAAATGTAACTAAAAGCAATCAAAATTGTCATATTCTGAAAAAATAGCACGAACATCGGAATGGATCGTATACAAAGTTCAGCACTCCCATGGACCGGATCAAACTGGGAGAGAGGAATCACAAAAACTCCTAACTCGAATTAAATAGTCGTAGGTAGGTTGACAACGAGAATCCATCAACGGTTTCGATCGAGATAAACCCGCTGAGCCGCGTCCGGAAAGCAAATTGTAATTTAATAGCGCCCTCTGGCAAACTAGAAAACGTAATGCTTTTTAGTTTGGGAAAACGCTTTTGGATTATCAAATTTTAATTTTTATTTGCGGAACCAAAGAAATGATATCACAAAGCCATTTTTGAATGAATACAATAAAGATTGAATAGAATAAACATTTTTATGACGGCTTTTGACTGTTTTCGCGCACTGTTCTTCTTCATTTGATGTCAGAGATTCCTATTAGTGGTTTAAAAGTCGTGTGACTTTATTATATTGCTAGTGCGTGCCTTTAATATTTCAATTTTTATTTTCGATGCTATTTTAAATATATTTTAAGTATGTTTATAACGGCTGACTTGAAGTGAATACGAAAATAAAATACTTAATGGTATATTAAGTTTATATTATAAATAAAAAAAAAGTCATGTTTTAATTTACTAAAGCATTTAATAACACTTTGAGGTTTTACGTTGCCACGTGTTCGACCCGTTCAATAAATTTATTTTATAATTGTGATAGGTGTAAGGAATCATTAGATACGCTTAATACAATTTTAATCAAATAAATATATATACAGTGGCTAAAATTCACTACAACGAGCAAAGAATCGGTCCCTTTATTGAATTCCACACTTGTTAAGCGTAGATCCGCGGTACCACTAACAAAATTCCTAGCAAACTTTACCAGATACCACGTAACCTTTGTGAAGAGAAAACATTTATTTATATCAGTATATGAAATAGCTACTATTGCTAGTGTTATAAAGTTTTCCTTTATAAATGTCCATTATGAAATATTTATTCCATTATGCAGTTCTTATGGATCATTTCAGGTTGTACTCCGGAGAACTCTGTAGTATTTTGGCAAAATTTAGGATAGGTATATAAATGAAATATACAATAATTATATATTTTGTATATTTCCTTAAAATTATACAACATGGAATTTCATCATACTATAATCAAAGTATAATATTATCATTATCGACTTTTCTGAGTTTTAAATATTTTTACTAGCGTGTTGGGTGCCAGAATCTAATGCCAATTGTCTTAACAGTTAAGTGGGGAAAACTAAAAAAAAACATTATCTTAACTGAAAAACTAGCCCACGACCATCGTGGACTCTACTATCAGCTCCACTTAGTACATAATACTATTGTAAGTATAATAATAAAATTTAAATGTACACCATACATAGTACATTCCATGTTCTCCGAGTCGAAGATAATAAATATAAATAACAAATAACTTAAGCACTTAAGCCGTTCAAAGAATAAGACTACATTTAGAACGGCGAGCCAGGAATGCACTAAGTCTTTAAATAAGATCCGTAAGTTTTATTTAGGTACCTCAAGCATTAAATTAGAGGCCACTCGTGGCATGCGACTGTAAACGTGAATGGTTGTTCAGTTGTTTTGGTTTGATTCTCATCGATGAAAAATATTTTTTTTAAGCTTCACGCTGTATCCCCCACATGGAGGGATAGACGGAGGGAACTTATGAACCTATGGTATGGTATGTTATCGCAACCCGTTCCGCTCCTTACTTTCTGCTGAATATAAAGCTTAGTGTTGCTTAGTTTTTAAGTAAAGTTCCGCCACTCAAAACACTTGCGTCGCGCCGCGTTGTTCCCAGCAAGCGAAGAAAATAACATAATGTTTCATTTCATTTGAAAATATTAAATATTTCACTTCTTCGAGTGGGGATCGTACCCACTGTAATTTATAGTTACACGCTTGTGTCCTTGCGCCACTACAGGACTCCAAATAAATTAAATGAAATATAAATTATTTTCATTTTCTCACTCTAATGAAGCAAAGCCCGGCGTAGAGTTCCGCCAGTTAACAGACAATAACTTCAAAATTTGGCTATTATTATTTATTCCAAAGATTTTTCAAGATTAAAATATCCAATTA
The DNA here is from genome assembly GCA_019049475.1 of Eueides isabella. Lineage (NCBI taxonomy): Eukaryota > Metazoa > Arthropoda > Insecta > Lepidoptera > Nymphalidae > Eueides > Eueides isabella. The sequence goes on along the minus strand of CM032395.1, from coordinate 7,232,101 downwards.
AGCGATAAAATAGTGCGGCACGTTTTTTTTTATGTATCAAACATATTCTTCTATAAATAAAAAACTTTATGGAAATTTATTAAATGTACTTTAAATTTACGTCCATTTTTCAATTCAATACAAATATTGAGGGTCGAGTTGAGTAAAAAGAAAATAAATTGCTATTATAAATGGGATTTGAATTGAAATTCACCATGGGCTATCAAGCAGAAGTATGTCCTAGACCTAGCCAATTGCCTCAAGTAGAGTAATGTAATAGTTATTGATAATATTAAATGATTACCTGCCAATCATTTAATTACGTCATTGACAATCGGCAAATAATGTGTAGATAGTATTTTAAAAGCCAATAATTCACAATTTATATTTTTATTTGTAAAAATATAATTTTGCTTGTTTGAAAAATGTTATATACAATCTGCATAAACCTTATTATATTTGGTTTGAAATATAATTGTTTCATTAGGAGTATTCGTTATTGTGGTGCATACAGCAGGTGTTTGCATGTCCGTAGGAAGGCAGGGGATAAAATAGTCTTGTACCCACCTCAAAAAAATTACTAACTCAAAGAAAAGAAAATAAAAAAAAACACCTTCATACTAAAATAATTGAAGCCCAGGCCCCCTCCGGAAAATATTTCTAGATACGGATGGATGTTTGAATATTACTTATTGACTCTAAATAAGCAAAAAAAAAAAAAACAGAAAAACTGAACGATATAATTAGTAGGATTATTTTCTTTTATTTGCTTAAAAATAAAATGATTAATAACTTTCCTTATACATGTAGTGTAATCTGCATTACTAAGTACAAACATCATTAGTAATTTTTATTTTTATTATCTGTACTTGAATATACGGAGAATGTAATTATCTTGTGACAAATCATGTTTTTTTAAACGTACGATTGCAATTTTGTCTAATCACACTGAAAAAAAGTACTTCAAATAATGGACTCGCATAAACCAGAGCGGTCGGCAATGAGAACTTAGTGTTGTTACTACTTAGTTTTTTTGTTATCTAGGAAAATTTGAGACGTTCGTATACTGCTGTATACGAACGTCTCAAATTTTCCTAGAAATTCAATGTCGACACTATTTTCCTTACCGGAACAAAGAATTAAAAATAATCCATTCAATATGTGGGAAATCGAACCATAAATTTTGCATATTTCATTTTGCTTCATTGCGCAGCGTAAATAATTAAATGTTGACTTATTTACGATAAATATTTGTTTCGTTTTATCTAGTGTCGTTCTAGCAGAGATATTTTAGCTTACTACATCAATGTGGCGTGAGTCATCAACATTTTATGATAAGGGACGTTCAACATAATTAATTTATATTTTATATTTACATATGTGTATATTATTGTACGTATTTATTATATACATACATTTAAAATGTTATTTATAATTGAAACTTAAAAACTTGTTAAACTATGAAGTGGTACAAATAATTTTATAATAGAAGCTACAAGCTAATGCTAACTAAAAAAAGTGTGAAAGTGTCTGCATACATACGTAGATATTATGTTTAATAATCATAACAAATTTCGTATAAATAAAATATTTTTATAAAAATATCATTTTTTTTTATTCTACCGTGTATACACGAGTTACACAGGGAAAGCCTAGTATTCAGACACTCCGTTCTCTGCTTGACAAGGCGCTGTATTGAATGGCATACGACGTACAACCGTATAAAAATAAAATCATTATTCTACGATATCCCTTTTGACTCGTGTGAAGATGTAAATAAAAACGAAGATTTACTTTAGGATTTGTAAAGAACAAACAGCAAATGACATTCAGGCAGGATCATTGATCTACGCGGTGCGGACACGTCGTGTATGACGACCGATAAAATATATTTATACATTTTATCTCTGCTTTAATCAAAGTGCCATAGTGATGTGATGCTAATATTTTTGTTATAATACATTATTGTGGAAATATGGATCTTAAAGAATAAAAAAAAAACTTCAAATACAGAACACGAAGAGAACATTAGCTCTTAAATACCTTGTAAATACTGAGCAATGACGCTAAATGTTGTTAACTTACTTGTGTTAAAATAAATATTTTAATAAGATTTTTACTATTTTGAAGTGTTATACCTATAAAGTAAAGTGGACTTAGTATTTATGAAAAAAAATGCAAAATATTGAATAGACAATTAATTACCCAGCGATAAATTAATAATAATAATATTAAAATAAAAATATGTCTAATTATAATTATACTTAGCTCATAAAGATATTTTGCACTGAATAATGTTATTAAGTGTTTAAACTGAATAATTTTATACAGAAAACTTATTATCGTAATCAAATATAAGTAGTTAGAACTCGAAGTCAAGTCAACGTAGGGAATATTAAGTACGGCGAGCTCAGACCATAAATTACATTCGTACAATTCACGCTAAGCCTTATCATATTTAGATAATGCCTCACAAAGAGGTAAGGCATGAGGGAAAGCCGTAATTTCGAAATATATGAGGCGAGTTAATGAAATAATATGTCTATCATACAGTAGTCGCAGTTTTTTATATGGTTTTTATAATATAAATACTGAGACTGTCGTTATTTAATCATTTCTGATTACTTTATTATTATTATTTTCAGTTTCACGCTGTATTTCTACATACCATGTTATGTACGGAATATAAGATGGTATCTAGAAGTAACGTGGGAACCTAATGTTGAAACACTCCGTTTCCATTAAGATTCGTCCGTTCTCCACATTCTACCAAATTTCAGGCATTGTGTGTTAAGTGGCCGAACTGAACGCCATACTTTTCCTCGTTTGCTATAAACCAGAGCGAACAAATTAAAATATTAAGCATTAGTTTCCAGGAGTGGGGATCGAATAGGTTTAGTCATACACCTCTGCCCCTGCTCTACGACAGGCCTCAGTTTTAATTTATTATTATTATTATTATTTTGAATATTATAAATATGAATATATTAAAAAACATTATTACATAGGTAAGAGAGGCAGGGTTTGGTTGACCTTCGAAAAAGCGGTATCTGCTGGAGGAAGGTCACCACGTAAAAAGAATGAGGACCCGTCGGGGGGCATTTATGAAAATGTTGATGACAGTGGACGGGGCGAACGAAGTGTGCCGAGACCGCAATTCAGGCTACCCCGGAAGGGATAGAGCGTGAAGTTAAGTTTTTAAGTTAAAATAATTATAAAGGAATATTTAAAGCATATCATGGCGCGAGAGCACAAAGTGCAAAATACTGCGTTGAGTTCCGCAACAGGTCTTCTGCCTATATTATAATTTTTAAGGTCCTAAAATAATAAATACTACTAATATTAATTTTCTTATGTAGATACTAAATCTTATACTTTGCAAAAATTTCATACGCTGTTATGGTGACATAAATATCGTAGGACAAAACCTATCCATCATGAGCCCGAAGTGCCAAGTGCACTCCCCTGTCAACTATGACTCATTAGACAATCGATTTAGCCGCAAAAAATATTTTTATACTAAGGGAAAAATATGAGCGTATTTTAAATTTATTAAGTAAATATAAAAACCATAACCATGTTGCGTTAGAAACAGCTTTAAACCTTATTTATTGTATTAAAGTAACCGGAGTATAGCATATAACACTCTCGCTTAAGTCACCTTTCAGATAGAAAAAAAAAACGAATCATAATCAGTTCCTCCCTTTGGAGGTTAAGATGCTACAGACATACATACACATGCATACACAGACACTTCGAATTGAGATGTTAAAACCCTCCTTCCTGGTTAGGAGTTAATAGTAGGTAGGTTTTGTAAAATACAAATTATTTTTGTTTCTCTGTTAAATGTGAGAAGAAGTACAAAACACATACCTGTATATTTCGTGTATAATTAGTCCAAATAGAATGCTATTTTAATTTAAACAATATTTTACACATTATCACAATTATACGTCACTTGACAAAAGACTTGAATAATAAAAATCATAATATCCGAAGCCAGACATACGGCTCATTGTTGTTAAACGGACTAAAATAGCTTTAATAAAATGTTGAGGGAAATTAAACGTTTTGTGCCTGAAAATTGAGCGAGATCAGTCATTATGTGAGTCACGTACGGACGTTTTCAACACAATTGGACAAATTTTGCTCTGTTAAAGAATTGTGATCAGAAGTTTCACTTATTGTTTGTTATCAATATTCTTTAAGTGGCCTTTTGTTAAGAACCTCAGCTTTTTCCCACTAGTAATGTGATACGTCTAATAAATGTTCCCAATACCGGCATCACTGTTATAGGACATATTATATTACAATTAGGTACATTGGTTAACTATTTTATTACGTATTTATACAACGTAACCGATTTGTTATTCTTAGCAAATATAAAACGCTATAATTATATTTCTGATCTTGTAATTAGCCTTTACTTGAATTCGAGTCACGTAATTTGAAAATTTTAATTAAAATAATATATCTAACGTAAATTGAACCTGTGGTTAACTTTTATCTATTATTAGTTTAAGATGAAAAATATAAAACGTAATTAACTTTTCCTAAGTTCAAAATACTAAAGAAAGAAACAAAATATTGAAGAACTTTCGTACGAGCCACCCTTTTTTGGTTCAACGACATTAGAGACAACTCAAACTTACGGTTCTCCGCCTTCGGTGTAATGTTTCATGTAAAAACATGCTACTGATATGTGATTAATACTAGTATAGCCGGGTAAACAAATGGAGAATTATTTATGAAATTAATACTGAGACAATCGACGGCGTATGCCTATAACAACGATGGCTATGGGTTTAGTCTTCGTAAGAACGAATATATTTGAAATAATTCTTAGCTTTATTAAGACCAAACGCAGGGTAAAGTTCACAACAGAGTATTCACGGATCTTGCAAATGGGCCGGAAAGTGGAGCACGGAGAGTCTTTATTTTAGATTATCTCTGCCTACCCTGCGTATGAAAGATATGTGAAGCATAAACGACTACAAATTAATGATATATTCTGCAGATCTATTTATATATTATTTACTAACATTACTCTACATATATTCCGGTTTATAATTCTTATTATAGATTACTACTACTAGGTAATAAGGCAAAGCGCGGCGTTGAGTTCCGCCACTCAACACGCAATGCCTCAAATTCGGCGGAAAGTGGGGAACGGAATTGGAACGGAATGTCTTAACACTAGGTTCCCGGGTTCCCTCTGCCTACCCTGCCTCGTGCGGGATACAGCGTGAAGCTAAGAAAGAATTATAGATTACCGATTTTTATAAACATACAGATTTACTGTTAGACACATACACACACATTTATACCAATTGTACCTTTTGTTAAAGTTGTGACCTTCAAAGGCCGTTGATCTTCAATAGGTACTACATTAGACAAGTTAAAAGGATGAAATTTTTCATATATTTTTGCAGGTAATCGGCTTTTGAATTCTGCACACATTTTTCTATATATTTCAAAGCACTATTCAATAAATAGCAAGAATAACCTACGTAGGTCTAGGTAAGAAGACCTAAAATAAATCTGTATTCACGAATCTCTGCGTTAATACTTAATTATAATTATCACATGTTATGGCCCGGCCACGCACACCGTTAAGTTTCGGCAATAAAAGCGTGATATCTTGAGATATAATATTTGGGCAAAAAGAGAAGAAATTATCATTTTGTCTATAGCGCCACGTACAGGATACAGATTAATAAAAAAAGTTTTTTAATCAAAATATATGGACCACTATTAAAAATCTATAAAGTGCAATTAAACCATACGAACAATAATAATAAACTAAATAATACCGTCTACAAACATAATGAGAACTACTTTATTCTTTGTGGTATGCAAAAATTGTTTGTATAACAATGGCATGCCTCCTTCGAGCGATTTCCAAGTATTAAAAATGTTTTAAAAGTTCAATATAGGAATGCGAGCGTAATTCCATTGAAGATTCAACTCAGTTCGAAGTTCTTAGTTCTTGAATCCTTCTCATAGTATCATGACGGCATTGTCCTGAATACAATGGGACTTGTATGTGTAAAACTGAGTAGAATACTAGAATGGTCGGGTTATTGCATCTAGGATATTTGTCATGTTAGTAGTGCGCCTCATATAGCATAGACTTACCCTGCTATGTAAAGGGATCTTGGCATATATTCTCCATTCTTTATTTTGATATGGTACCAGTTCAAATTAGTTGCTTTTCATCTTAGCGGGCCATGTTTTTACTTTTGTTCGTGGTTTCTAAGCGGCTGAATATTAAATATTTTTCTTCTTGCCGGATTTCCCTTAATTTTTAATTACAGCTACAAACGTTTTTATGGTGTTAATTTTAATCTAAAGGGACTTTGCGTTTTAATATAATATAAAACATATTATATTTTTGTACACTATATACAATTGTACGTGTATTAAAGACAAGCGTATCTATTCCTTTTTTTTTCACCTCCCAGAACTAGACAATTATTTATAAGTATATTAACCTAGAGTAAAGAAGATAAAAGTGTCTACTTTTAAGTGACATTTGCCAATAAACAATTATATTTAACGTTTTTCATATTATCCCGAATACATGCACCGATAATCAGATAAAAATTTAAAAAGTCCAAAAAATTAAAAATCCAAGAACAGGCGCTACATGTATTGACTGTGTATTTTAAAAATAAATAAAAACAAAAGCATTTTTAACGACGTTTTCTGCGTACAAAGTGTTAGATAAAATTTACTGATAATTATACATTAGCTTTCAAGCAAATAAGATAAAACTCCATGTTTGCGATTAGGTTTAATTTTGTTAATTATGCGTTAATAATTATTGGTCTGCCCTAACATTAAAAAGGCATATGGTTTTTACTAATTTTCAGGTGTTAATCCCCACTTAGAAAAGTAAAATATTTATTTAGTAAATGTATAAAAACTGGACGTAGCGAAATTTGAACTCGTGCCTTTTGGAATTCGACGGAATAAGACTGTTTCTAAGAGGAAATAAATATCCAAATATCATAATGAGTACACATTATCGCAGCGATTTGTGACTTTTATGTTCTCTCAGTCACACACACACACACACACACACACCCACACATAAATATATATACATACATATATATATATATATATATATATATATATATATATATATATATATATATATATATATAAATATATATATATATATATATATATATATATATATATATATATATATATATATATATATATATATATATATATATAACAGAAACATTATAACTCTATATATTTTATCAAGTGGGATATTTACAAATAGTAGTACAAATTTAGTTTTTTGGTAGTAGTACCATGTTAGACGTAATCCACGTGACTGATAAGAACAAATAACATTTCTAATATTAACGTAGACGTAGTTTAATATAAAAGTTTAACAATAACAATGGCGTTGCCGAAGGTATTTTTAGAGAGCGATTACAAAGCTGTGAACTATAGGAGCTCTCGGGTGCAGGGCGCTACAGTGGAGGGTGCTCGATCGGCCCCTTGCACCGCCTGTAGGTATCTCCACGTTTATCAGTATTATCGCCAGACTTAGCTGGCTTAACTCCGGCTAGACTTAGTTCATGCAAGGAAATGTTGTTTTAAAACGTTTGGACTCGTTTATAATAACAATGACGTAAAATCATATTTCAACACTTTTTTCAATTCTCTTATCCAAATCTTTAATTTTCATTTTAATTGTATCGTAATAGCATTTAAAAAAAACTCAAATAATGTTGCCACCGCGGACAGAAAAGTGTATATAAAACATTACGTGAGAAGTGTAATATTTTAAATTATAATTATCAGTTTGAGCTCGCGTGGTTATAATGCAACAAGGTGGTGTTTGTATACGAATGTTATTTTAACGAGCAAAATTTAAAATGCAATTTAAAGTTTTACTTCAAATAAGTTGCTTGCATTCCCTTTAAGTCGGAATCTTTTGCTTTACTACTGTGGTTAGTCTATTCAAACTTTTCTTCTTTGTTAGTTCTCGTAAAACTCTTAGAGCTAATTGGCTTCGAATGCTTAAGAATACGTAAATAAGGGTGAAAAATAAAAATTCTTTACTAAACCCCCTTTATTGAAGTTACGAAAGCAAATCTCCAAGTGTCTGTTAATAATGAAATAATTTTGTAGCAAAGCGCTTTGTAGAGTGAAGTTTTAGAATCGTTTATGAAAAATTAAAACCAACCGCTCAAATGTTTTTAATATACCACAGCCAAGTAAGACTTAGCTTCACGCTGTATCCCGGCAGGGTAGGCAGAGGGGACTTGGGAACCTAGTGTTAAGACACTCCGTTCCATTTCCATTCCCCACTTTGCGCCAAATTAGAGGCATTGTATGTTGAGTGGCGGAACTCAATGCCGCCTTTTGTCTTGTACCAGAGCGAAGAAATAAAAATATTAAATATTTAAATTGAAAATATTTAATATTTAATTTTGCTCGAGTGAGGATCGAACCCACAACCTTTCGGTTACAGCCACACGCTTGTGCCGCTGCGCCACGACAGGCCTCAGCCTAATAAGACACATTAAAAAAAACTTATGTATGTTTATCTTACAAAAATCAAATACAATGGTGTATAGAACTAAATACAATTATTAACTAACACACCACTGACTTACATTTCGCTAAAGCCAATTGCTGAGAACGCGGAATGCAGTAAACTTAGTAAAAAGCTAATGTTAACGGTAGTACATCATATATTGTATTGAATAGTCTAGGCGGTCTAGGCGATGCAAGTCTGGTATGATCTAATTGTGGCATGCGGCTACTGACGTAACGGGCTGTGAGACGGTTGAGTGACCGCAAAGTATGGACCAATCGGAATCCCGGACGGACTAAATCGACGGTGTTAAGCTACATATATATCCTTAATTATTATGCCATTTTCTTCGCAGTTAAAGTTCGAACAGTTCGTGGTGTTTTAATATTATGAGAACTAAGACTGAGTAACTCTAAAATTATATAAACAGAAATAATATAATTATCTGGAGAAATAAAATTTTAAATTGAGTCCATAACGACAAAATAATCCATTATTTACTTTAATATCTCTAAGCAAACATTATGTGTTTGGTATAGCTAAAATTATGAATGTCACAGATAATAAAATTTGTCCAACATTTTTTCAGCATGTCAATTGCGTTATATAAACATCTCGTTACAATTTACTTTAATATAAAATTCTGTGATAAAAAATTCAAACAATGCAAAAGGAAAGTCATTAAAACGCATGTAGGTAGATACTTTAACCAAATCTCGAGTTGCAATCGGATTTTCATCATGAATATGGTGTAAGGCTGATTAAATTTCGTCGTTTTCGTCCTGCAGAGTTAATCTTAATGAAGTTACGATGTGCAGTTTGTATGCCGAGTTTTTCCCACTGTGAATTGAAATATGTGGTACATTTTTCTGTAAAAAAATGTATCCATTTGAAATAATATAATTTCCCACTTTGACTGTAAAATCGTTTTATAAATTTTCTGGGGCTTAAAAAAAAACAACACTTCTAACTTTAACTAGAGGACGAAATATATATTTAAAAGTTACAATAATACGCAATGGAAGATTAGATACATAATATTTTTAAAATAAAACGATTTTGGAAAAGCTTTTTTCTCCTTAAAATTTATAAATTCTAAGATCATCATCAGATGTAAATGAAATTTGATCATGATTTCATAACATTTTACAACAATCTGTTATATAAAAAAACGCCTACCAAATCAGTTAATGCCATCAAGTACGCCGTTTTATTAAGTGACAAAAAGGTTAACCAACGTGCAACTCCTAAGTAGTTTCCTCATGTAGGGATAGATTGTACTTGCTTAGATCGTAATATAATAAATGTATATGTGTGAAAATAGAACATTAATGAAAATGTTATAACTAATTATCATTATTTAATTAGGGTTTTCTATACACATGTTTCATTTGGTTAATCTATTGGGAAATGTCAATTATTATTTTATCAATATTTTTAATTTTTAAAGTATTTATAACAAATATGTAGAGGCCTGGCGTGGCGCAGGCACGAGGGTGTGACTGTAACCGACAGGTTGTGGGTTCGATTCTCACTCGAAGAAGTGAAATATTTAATGTTTTCAATTTTAATATTTAAAGTTTTTATTTCTTCGCTGTGGTCACAAGGCAAAATGCAGCGTTGAGTTACGCCACTCAACACGCAATGCCTCAAATTCAGCGGAAAGTGGGGAACGGAAGTGGAAGTGGAGTGTGTTAACACTAGGTTCCCAAGTTCCCTCTGCCTACCCTGCCATGTGAGGGATACAGCGTGAAGCTGAGTAGATTTATAATATAAAGACAAAAGGAGGATACGTACACACTTATGAGTATTAGAGACGAATCTTTGCATCTTTGCGCTCAAATCGTGCTACACTTACACTTGAAAGTAGTACGTTGAAAGAATTGTATTTTTGTTCTATTAGTACGTTGCCATGAATCTGCTTACATACCTAAAGAAGTGCCAGTGTGAGCCCACAAGAGTGTAATTGTAAATGGAGCGATTTTGGGCTCCATTCTGGCTCGGGAAAATGGATTATTTAATATTTTATATTTTCACTCTGGTAACGAGGCAAAGCGTGGCATGGATTTTCGCCACACACGTAAAACGCAATGTCTTCAGATTTTGACAGAAAGTACGGAGTGGAGTGTTTTAACACTAGGTACCCTCTGTCCACCCAAACATATGCGGGATACAGTGGGAAGCTGAAAGAAGGACTTTATCTACTTTTATACCTAAATGATTAAATACATAAATTTAACTCTACAACATTGGCTAAATAAGTGATTATTTTCAGTAATCCCTGTCTAAGTACATTTAATACGTAACACAGATGCATCAGTAGTGGCATTCCGTTCCAGTACCGCTACGGTGACCGTACAACTAGGCTTCTTAGAAATCCTGCCTCATTTACGTCGCGTTTCTTTACTAAGGTATGCAACTGGAAATTACAGTTTGATTGTTGTAGTTTACTAGAAATAATACTCGGAAATTTGTCGATGGTGAACCATTAGAGGCGTCGATTAGTTGTTTACAATGTATTTTTACTATGTTTTTTTTGTTATTAATAGTTTTTGTATTTTAAGTTAATATCTGACAAGCTTTTTGTATTTATTTATATATTTTGAAAACTTGTAGTATCTAATATTGTAATATCATTTATTCTAAACTAACAAACTAGCCTCAAGAAAACCTGTTACTTTTTATATATACATATATATATATATATATATATATATATATATATATATATATATATATATATATATATATATATATATATATATATATATATGTATATATATGTATATATATATATATATGTATATATATATATATATATATATATATATATATATATATATATATATATATATATATATATATATATATATATATATATATATATATATATATATGTATATATATATATATATATGTATATATATATATATATATATATATATATATATATATATATATATATATATATATATATATATATATACATATTTATATAAAAGTGAATTTCTTATGTCTTTAGAAGATCTAGGCAACGTAGGTTTTTAACTGAATATAATGTGCAATATTTTTTTCTTGTTTAATAAACCTCACTTTTGTTATATACTGTTTTGGTATTGTTATACACTGGAAAAATATGTATTACTGTGCAAATTTCCACATAACATATACGTTTATTTTAATCATAATTAATATATTAAACATTTTTATCCTGCCTGAACAGGACGACAGTTTATATTTTTGTTTTGTATTTAAAAATTCCACAGGAAAAAAAAAACAATATTTATGATATTAATAAAATTAAAACATACATATCATATTGAGAGCACCCGTTTTAAATATCCTGTTATTACATTTAATAAGGGATAATAGTATACTGTTATGTTATTTTGTGGGCCATCAATTGTTCCTGGTACCATGTAATCAAGATAATACGAATGGAGCAAATGTACCTACTTGTTGGCTAACGATAAAATAGAATCATAATTATCTATTTTAATCATCTAAATGCCTGTGATTACAATGCTTCTTAGAAAAGAAGGTTCAATGGTACACCCACGCTTATTATATATTAATCTATACCTGAACATTATTTTATATATAAATATGATTCATGGCTTAGTTTTATAATATACTATATTTTAAATTACAATTTGAGGTTTTGAGTTCCGCCACTCAACACGCAGTGCCTCAAATTCGGTGGAAAGTGGGGAACGGAAGTGTAACGAAGTGTCTTTACACTAGGTTATTCCCCATGCCGACCCTGCCATGTGCGGGATACAGCGCGAGTGAGTGAAATAAATGTTATTATATATTAGAACTGGATACCTATAAGTATTAATTAGTTTTAAAATTTATAGACCAAATTTAAGTAAATAATATTTTTATATAAGAAATTCATGGTGAATTTTTTTGAAGATCGTTCTTAAAAAAGATGATATATTTATACATAAAGAACATAAAGTTATATTTGAAACATATCGGAGTCAGACATTTCTACTATATAAATATTTCTACTATAGACTGGTAACACGATAAAGCGCGTTATTAAGTTCTGATTCACAAAAATTTAGCGGTAAATTTGAAACGAAGTGTTTAATATACCTATTATTTTTCTCCCTAATATGTTATATGCGTGCTGCAGCATGAAACTGAGAAAAAGTATATAAATAATATACGACTACTATCTGTAGTAAGAAAATAAACATACAATATGTATATATATGTAGGTATTGTTAAAGTACTTACTGCTACTTAATCAACTTTACCCTTATAGAAAATGCGGCTTATGAAAAATGGTGCGACATTAAGCATAACGGTTTATATGATTCAAAACGTCATACTATCAGTGAAAACCCCTACGTTTTATAAAGATTTATGAGAACTCTAAAAGGTACATTTTTAGGAAAGCACTCCGCTTAGTAATGTACGTATATGTGTTCGTATAATAAATCGGTAAACACTGCTATGATTTACGTAGCTTTTCCTAATATTGCACTTTCCCATTAGTTAAGCTCGTGCCTATTATATTAAAGCATGTAAGCAGTACTATTAAAAGTAGAGTAAGTTTAGCTGTTATTTTGTATAAACTGAAGGATTTTAAATATATTAATCAGGAAATATAAATATTCAGGAAAGGAAGTTTTTATTTTTGCAAATAAAAAGTATCTATCTCTCTTTTTATAGAAGCATAGGCTTTTTGGCTTTGGGTGTGACATGCGGTAGCTGTGCGGGGATAAGGGCAAAAACCACAGATATCTAAACCGGACCGCCTGTCACTAACAACTGTAGATAATATCGCGAAATCCAATTTCGTGGTCTTGTTATCACCCTTCATGAAAATTAAGGTGATTTTTCTTTTAGATAGCCATAAAAATTATAATTGCAAAACCACTGACCAGATGCTGAAATGTTAACAGCGTGACTTTTTTAACAGAAATATATTTATATTTGGATAAAAATAAGTCCCTTATGGTTTTATATAATATTTTTGTCGTTTAAGTTAGAAAAATATGAGAATATATAATTTTAAAACTAATTTATTACATTGTTATGATGATGATATTGGAGAAAAATGTGAATTTCACAATCCCACGTATAAATCGCCTTAAATCCACCATATACAATATATTTATTTAATATTTTATTCCTCAAAACGAAAAAGCCGAAACTTTATAGGATAAGTTTATAGGATAAGTCAAGCAAGCAAGTAAGCAAGCAAAGTAATTGCTATAAAATATTCAGTTCTATTTTCTATAGATAACTATAATTATGAAATTTTGTTAAACAGTGAGAACTTGCACTACAAATAAAGGAAAATTATAGGGTACTTTTCTCATACAGCTTAAACGTATCACAAACTTAAAATTATTTAATTTTATATAAATAAGTGCATACAATTCTGAAATTGATATGAAACTTTTCGTGGAGGAGTCCTATTCTCACTTGAACGGTTTGTTTATTAAAATATGCATTTACAATTTGCAGCTACGCATTCTAGAGGCATACACGCTGTTAGGACACAAATAATACTCAACACTTTATATTGTGGCAAAATTGTAGTACATAATTATACAATAAATAAATATATTGAAATAATAATAGTTATTAATTACATCAGTAAGAGGATGCCTGTCGTGGCGCAGCGGCACACAGTTCTGGGTTCGATCCCCAGACGAGGAAATGAAATATTTAATATTTTCAATTTAAATATTTAATGTTTCATTTCTTCTCTCTGGTAAGCGCGGCGTTGAGTGCAATGCCTCCAATTCGGCGGAAAGTGGGGAACAGATGTGTAACGGAGAGTCTTAACATTAAGTTCCCGGGTTCCCTCTGCCCACCCTGCCTCGTGCGGGATACAGCGTGAAGCTAAACAAAAAGATCAGTAAGATGAAATTTAATATTTTTTCTTTAATTAAAACGTGTGCACTATTTTTCCGGTTCTTGCAGTAATAAGATTTGAGAAATGAAGCACATGTCAACGACAAGCTACACTTGATAAATGATCTTTATCTCCTAATGAAAAACGTTAAATACCGTACTCAGATAACATAAATTATTTATTTAATATTGGGTTCGTTGTACCAAAGGAAAGGAAAATATTGTAATATTGTGGTTTTTATTATAGTTAAAACGTATGCTCATTAAACTAATACCACGTTTTAAGCTTTTATGGCAAGAGAATTAAGACCTAATTGAAAAATATATTTTTTTAAATATTACTCTTAATAACGATAGGCAAATATAACACATACAATAAAAATAACAATTTAAACGTAGAAAGCTATAAATGCGTGCCTTTTTTAATTTTTTTTTTTAAAAATTCTAAAATTAGTATGAAACAAAACCTTTAACATGCTAAAAATATGTAATAAATAGCAATTTCACTTAACAAATTATAAGAACGTTACTAGCCTAAATAAGTTACAATCAGCATATAAGAATTTCGTAGCCTGATGGTACGCTAGTACGGTACCTACCTACTTAAAAAGCGCTAAAAATAATTAATAATTTATATATATTAATATATTTCTACAATTGAAATTAGTAAAGTTCTAATTACTTAATATATACAATTATATATTTATAAAATTTCCATAATTATGGTTAATGTGAGGCCATTATTTCAGTAGCGGTAAAAATTTACTTTATATGTTACAATATAAAATTTTAAATTGTAAATATAATTTTGCCTACAATATGATGGTAATCTGAAGTCGGAGTCGAGCGCTTAATTAACTAGAGTCTCTACAAGTATCACGGGACCCGCGGTCACCGTAATGAATATCATTTTGATAATAATCTTCCTGCTTGCATTGTTGCTATGTGCAAGCGTATTTCATTTTCATGTCTTCGTTGCTTAGGATAAATGAATTGGACATTTCAATCTGTCATACAATGTTAACCTTAATCTATTAAAGTTATATATTAGTTAATTTGAATTTCAGAAATGACAAACACACAAGATCCGTTAAATATCTAAAATATTCATAAAATAATTAAATCCTAATTATAATAAAAATTCTATTTGTCTGTCTCTACCATTCACGTAAGTATTATTGCTTTGCAAGTCTCTCTCATATAAGCAGATGAAAATATACAAGATGTCTTCTAAACAGTGAAATACACAAACGTCAGTCTCATATTTTACGTTTTTGGGGTTTACAAATATTTAAGAAATGAGTCAAGGAAAGAAAAGCTATTTATTTTAGAATTACCAAATAGCCAGCCAAAATCTTGGAGCACAGTATTTATAAAAAATATAAGCTTTATCACGTTTATTTTATTACATTAAAACAATTTAGTTATTAACGCATAATGACAAACATAATTACTATTTCAACGATTTTTATATGTACAAAATTTCGTTACTTCCACCCTGGCAACTTGAAAGAAATAATAAAAAACATTATAAAGTCATAAAACGTTTACTGTACAAGGATTTCATTGTTAAAAAAAATGTTCTTCAATTTAATTAGTACGTACAATGTTCCAAAATTCATCCATGTAGACTGCAATTTCATTTAGCAATTTAAGGCTAAATTTCCCATGCAATATCGCACATAACCGCCGCTCATGAAACATTATGTGGGCATACAAAGGCATTAGATATTTAACCTCCACGCTGGGCCACAAAGCGCCATTCTTGCTGGATTATAATGAGTTACTTTGTCGCTACCCGCTGCCGCTACCTGCATACTGTGGCAATTGATGTCCTTTGTAAAACCTTGCCTTCTTTATGTGTTTTATTGAAAATAGTCATAGACATATTAGTTTCCATTCAATCATCTCAGACTCACTATATTTTATTTCATATATTTTTTTTAAATTCCGAGGTTAATTTACCAGTATTTACTATGTTAATTTACCAGTATTTGCTTTATAATGTATAATAAGTAATAAACTTTACAAAAAAATACTCTACATCTTTAACTTTATGTCTCTTCGAATTACTAAGAATGTTGTACATAAATCTGATCGTATTTTATCATTATTTTGAAAGAAGCGAAGTTTTATGTATCTACTATATAGAACGTAAAAATCTTTGCGAGAAAACGAAGTCATATAGTTTTTATGGACACCTTTAAGTGTTACATTGTTAGTGTGTCATTTATAATTACCTCCTAAAACCTGACTGTGTTGGTAGTATATAGGAAAGTACACTATAATATAGTGTACTTTCCACATATTATATACTATATAATTTACTTATCTACACACATAAATATATTAAAAACGTTATAAAAAGATGTTAGACAAGATGTTAGACAAGATATCTAAAATATAATCTCATATTTTAATTAATTTTTTTTTGCTGATTTACAAAATTATTGTAGTGATTCATCGGAAACACAATTATGTTTCATAGCCAGAAGGATAATGTTAATAGCATTTTTTGCGGCAAATCGTTTCACTATTAACGCGATGGAGCGGCCAATATCACGGCGTTTTGCAAAAGGATAAAAAGGGTATAAAGTAACTTGTATGGCGAGTCCGTTGCAAGATGCAGAAATCTGTGCGAGGCATGGGCGTGGGTGAACCGGTCTAGACGAGATGAACTTTAAGAATCGCACAAAATAAAATAAACCTCGTTGCCTTGCGACAGCGAGCCCGGGACGCTCTTAATGTCCAATTCTTCATGAAGGTCTGTGTGGAAACCATAAATCTTCTACTGTATGTAAGCCTATTATTAATAAAGGTCATATAAGCACCTATTATTATTACATTGAAATAATTTATGAAGTGATTCAAAGAACATTAGATATACGTAGGTATTTATTTTTTATTTTTAATTTTCACGTGAATTGTCATCTTATTTGGTCTCAATTGCAAATATTTTAGTGTCGTTAATATTTTTGACAAAATTACTTAAAATAATTTTGGAAAAGCGAACTACAGCAAGGGTTTTTAATATTTTTTTTTCAAAAAAATTACATTTCGTAAATATGTACACTATGTAGACAAGGCTTTCTGGGTAAGAAACAAGTTTTTTTATTGCAAATTTATACAAATTACGACAATCTTTGTTCAGTCATTTTATTGTAGACATTACATATTTCGTCTAGACAATTTTTTTTCTACAAAGTGTGATTGCCTTGCAGTCCTAGCTGTTTTATAAATAGTGTTAAATAATATGCGTAGCACGTCGTGTACGATAGTTCCTTTTTTGTACTGTGGTTGTAGTCGTTTTATCACATAGTAGAAGTCTCCAGAGAAAACCTGTAATTTACCTTGAGTGGACACAATTGGAAGAAAACACAAGAGAGGGCGTCGCGCCGGATTAGATTATCGCAGATAAGATTAGTGAGTGGCGTCGCAAGCGTGCCACAGCAGCCGCCACCGTCTGCCATGTGAACCTGCTAATTGCGACTACTACCACCCGTCCGCTCAGAGTTACCCGCATAGCGGCCAACTGCGACATTTCTCTGTGTACTGAAGATCACAATCTCTGCGATATAATTATGTATACGTAGTGTGTAGACGGGGCAGCTTCGACGGCCGCAGTGTGCTGTACCGAATAGTACACACTCACGAGGACTAGGCGCGTATCTGGTAGTGCAGGCTGGAGTCGGGCGGGGCTGCACCCTAATGCAATGATTCATATTATTCGGTTTGCGGGCGAGTTGAACGTCTTCCATTATTGTCATTCATCGGAGGAAGTGGGCGGCGAGGGGCGGCGCGGGTGCCGGGTGCCGGCGGCGGCCCCCGCGCGCTACGCCGGCACTCAGTCGCTCGCCGACACTCTCGCTGCTAGTACACGAGAGCCGCGATGCAATTCGTCTCCGCTTGAAGCATTCCGTGCAGTCCGTGTGTGTGTGCCATCCGTGATCCGAGGCCGGAGCCCGACCGAGACACGTGCAGTGCACCCGGATCCGCCCCAGTGACGACTCACTCCTCGCGGACATCGCGCCGTGCAGCTACTAGTTCGGCAACTCTTACGCCGCCGTCTACGGCTCAGCTGACCGGCGCGCCTCCTGCCTACGAACGCACGGTGAGTGCGATCGATCACTGCATGCACGCGTTTGACACTACTTTCAGTGGCTATTTCTAGTCGCTTGTGAATATCTTTAGCTGATATGTAACCAATTTTATGGGTCTCCCGTTGACCAGTCGCAGTGCCAAAGGTGATTCGGAGGATAATTGATGATTTCACTGGTGACTATTACATTTAACGAGTCTGCTGATAAAGAGTGTTAAATAAATGCGTATTGTGCAACATTTTCTCAGACATTTCATGAAATTCTTCATCCCAAAATTACTGCTACAAAGAACACGTCGCACATACAATATCCTCGTTGGTTAATATGCAATAACAAAGTTCACATTCGTCAGTCAGTGTCAGCTGATTTCCCGTCGGCTCACATCGGCAGCTCACACTCTTGCGCAAAACATAATATCCGTCCCCTTATTGCCGGCGGCTGCTGTCACCACCGATTTCATTGCATATTATGCGCGTCCTCAAAAGTTTAATATTTTTATTATATTACCAATATTTAAATAAAAAACATAATAAGGAAAATATATTTTTTAAAGCTGATTACAGCAATATCGCTCTAGGTTGATATCTCTTATCAATCTGCTCTTGCGAAGGTCGCAATGATAAACGGTGACAGTAGCTGTGAGTTCAATGAATACTTTCTAATTTACATGAAATAAAAATGTTAATGTATGAAAGATAAACTATGAAATGTAATACAAATTAATGATATATCGTTAAGATAACAGAACACTTAAGTTCATTACCACAATATTTTTTGTGTGTCCAAATTAGACAAATATGACATAATGGCGATAAATAGAACAATTTATTTATGAGTGATGATCGTAAATAAATCTACCGGAAGAAGCCTTTTACTCTACTTCCGGAGCATTGTAAAGCTAATTAATATTTCATGTCGCATTGCTATATTACACCGTGAGCATATATCATTTATATTTATATATTAAACAACTCTTTATTTTTAGAACTTAGATTATGGATATACTGTAGCATTAAAAATAGTGTTATAAATCATAGTCAAAAAACAAATGTCATTTCACTGTAACTTTGCTATACGCAATATATTTTCTAGTTTGTTTGTTAATAAAATACTGGTCTTACTGGGTTTTTAAACAAAAATATATTTAAGATTAAACGAGGTCTTATCTATGTTTTTATAATATGTACATATCTATTGTTTAAAGTGTACTTACATTCATTAGGTAAATGAACAGTACAAACATGCCCAAATGACAAAGTTCAAAAGTCATATTTAAATTTTACTAAAATTACCATTATTACTTTGCTTACACATCAATAGCGAGTAAATCCACAAATTTTGTAACAAATATAATATTTATTTGAAACTGGATTCTACATATAACTTGTTTTCAAGGGTTTTTCCTAATAAATGATCAGAATGACACGTATTAACGTGGATTCTCGTAGGCATGACTTATGATATTTTTAGCATGACGTGCTTATCAGAAGTATTATTGTTTTAAATGTAATCGAATATATAAAAAAAAATAGAATAGATAGTTATATGCTATTTATGTATGCGGTCGTTTTTTTAGTCGAAGCATTCTAAGCCGTCTTAGTAGCTAATGGGTCGAGCCATTGTCGAGGGTTATTCAGAACCAAAGAATGTGTCCGGCGCATTAAGCCGAATAGACTGCTATCTCGGATACAAAAGAGTATTGACACTGGAAGATAAGCATATCTCAGTGTACACTGTACTAATGTTGTAGGTATTGCCTGGTTTACACTCATTGTTCCGTTATCGTGTACGGTTAGCGCATTTATGGTTCCGATAAGCAAATAAATGCGCTCTCGCCGGCCGTGTCTCGCCGTCAGACATTCGCTATTTACATTTATATTTATGTATATATGCATTAGCGGCGTCATGCGATTTCGTTGAGAACATTTTTTAGTATTTCACGGTAACTATTTGGTACGTCAGTTGACAGTTACGGAGAAAATTAAAGATTATAATCATAAATATAGCATATAAATATTAGGTTAATGCATTACTGTAACTTTCTGTTTCTAATCAATGTTTATTGTCTTAATCTTTTTTAAAATTTTTATACATAATTTACAAAATTATTGTTTATAATAAGTGTGAACATTTCAAGTTCACAATGTTGATGTAAATAGTACAACTAATATTTGTGAATATTTAGCAACGTATGTAAATGTACAAGGTAATTTAATAGTATATTTCCAAAGTGTCTTTTCGATATTTCGGTCGCGTTGCATTCATGTTTTTTCTACTTTTTCTCACGCAGAGCACAACATTTCTTTGTGTCTATAAATAATTGCAGTACCAGGGCCGTAAAGCGCATTGTCAAAGTGCATGCGATTTTATCCGTTCGGCGGTCAGTTCGTTCACTCATTGAGGCTATATTTAGTGGGCGTCGGAGCCGCGGCCCGGTGGAATGCGCTCGCTGACCTACCGCAACTTTACGGCTGTGATACAGTTTGGCGCACGCACAGCCTTCAATACAGGACCAACCTGCTCCAAACTATCTCATGTTAATGGCAATGATTCGATATCCTCTTAAGCGCCAATCCGTATATATTATACGTATAATTTGACACCGGTATGTTTATTACAGTAGCTGCATATGTTATTTTGAAATAAAAAATACTTTTACTACTTTTAAAGTGTTATTCCACACTTAGGAAAGAAAAATGCTAAATTTATGTAAGAACATATAAAAATTTTAATGTAGCAGGACAAAAAATACTTTTATTATAAATACTACTTTTATTAACAAACAAAATATTCTCGCGGCGCAGTCTCACACTGTGTGACTGCGACTACGACGGTTGAAGTTCCGATTCTCAACACCCAATATTTTAAAAATTCTCCTGAATGTAGGCAACTCCAGTACTCTCTTTGACCCAACTTTCCCCCTTTGCCATCCCTACCATATACAGGATAGCGTGAAGTTATAGAAAAATCAAAACATACTTACACGGAAGTGTTAAAATATACAGTTCACACATAGATAAACGTATTTAATTCGGCTGGTTCATTTAACCAATTATATCAATATTTTATTAATCCATAATATATATTGTGAACTATATATGTATTGAAAATACACGTATATTTTGAGGGTCGCGTATCTTAAATGGAACGGAACTCTTGTAAGTATTACTATGTATAAGTTTGGTCGTCAGTCAAAATCATTTATCGTCGGATCGTTGGAGATATAAACCTGGGATAAATATAGAGTATATTGAAACTTTTGATTCCTAGGGACACAGAAAAAATAATTTTCAAAGTCTACACAAAACAAAAGATCTTCGTATCCATTTAAGCTTTGTTTTTGCTGCATTTTATATAAAAATCGCTGTGTATTATAGGACCTATAATTGTTAAATTTGGTACGAAATGAGAATGTACAATAGAAATAGAGAGTAAAATCCGAAAATATTGGATCTAATATTGGATAAGAAAAACTTTTTTTTTTCAGCTTCACGCTGTATCCCGCACGAGGCAGTGTAGTGCCTAGTGTAACCTAGTGTTGACACTCCGTTCCACTTCCGTTCCCCACTTTCCGCCGAATTTGAGGCATTGCGTGTTGAGTGGCGGAACTCAACGCCGCGCTTTTGCCTTATTACCAGAGCGAAGAAATGAAATTACAGTCACACTCTTGTGCCGCTGCGCCACGACAGGCCTCAAGAAAAACTTATTATTTTAAATAAAAAATATTATGATTTTATAATCGTAGTTGCAAAATTTGTGTTATAAGTTGTACTTCCCGTGAATCACTAATCCAGAAATTGATACGGAACTGTCGATTCAACTGGCACTTGAATGCTTGTTTGTTAGTACAATTTTAATGTTATATACAATCTTTAAAAATAAAACTTATTAATAAAGTGTAATAATTAGGTAGATTCTGAATTTATAATAACATGAATGTTATTTGAAATAATAAAAAGAGACGTTAAATTCTAAAATAATGCTTAAATACCAATAAAACAGTAGCACAATATTTTGTATAACTTTTTATCGTCTTACAAATGTAGAGTCATAAAGAGCTTTTTAAGAAAACTTAATATTTAGTGTATTATATTTTTATTAAAATAATAAATTTTTATATATGTATGCAAAACGCGCAAGCTAGCAAAATTAAAAAAAAAACCCTTTATCCAAAAAACACTACCTAACTTGGCTAAATTGATGATTCACTCACTCACTCAGCTTCAAGCTGTATCCCGCACATGGCAGGGTAGGTAGAGGAATCTAGGGAATCTTGTGTTAAGACACTCTGTTCCACTTCCGGTTCACACTTGAACACAATTCGTTAATTCGATTTTCATAAAACAGCAAACAACCACCATGATGATGAAACAAAACTTTGGATTCGCGCAAAATTGGTTTATTCTTTCTGGAGCTACTGTAGCAGAGAGAGATAAAAAAAGACATGTCAAACTTATAAGACCCTTGTTTTTTGTGTCAAATGTCAAAATTAAATAAATCAATTGACTGATCTCTAAGTCAAATTCCTTATCTTGAGCTGCAAATTATGAAGAATCTTGGTCTCTTAAAGTACCTAAATTTATTTAAGAGAATATACCTAACTATATTATTACTTTCTTCGTTCTCTATTTTATCTTAATAAGGATGTGCCATTTTCTTATTTATAAAATATAGTATACATGCATAATTACTTTTAAAAAGTTCTCATGATTTTAATTCTGAATTATTTGTAAGCAGGTTCACTCTATTCTATTCTCTAAAGAAGGAGCGATATAGGAATTGTATGAAATAATCATAATAAAAAAAGATTTTTACTTCCACTTTTAAATAAAAATTAACCTAATCGTTATTTATAAACGTACAAAGATTTTAACGCAGTGGACAGTATGTTTACTTCGCAAGTGTGGATTAACACTTTAAAAATATTTTATGTACCGAAGAGGTCGTGGATATTAGAGTACTTAACACAAAACACTTACATTCACAGAGAGATTTTACCTTTTTATTATTCTATTTGGTTTTAAATATATGCCTATAAATATAAAAACTTTCATTAGTATAAGATTTCATAAATTGAATCTGCCTTATTTCAATTAGTCAAAAAAGTTTATTAAAGGGCTTCTGCCTTAAGCTCTGTCACATGAAACCCTTGATATAATCCTAGTGTCTACGAGTGGAACGAGGTAGATACGTCGGTCAAAGCGGCGCCAACTTGGTCAGACATTGCTATTAGATCTCAGATTGATCGATGTTTCGTCGCCTGCTGTATAGAATAGACGTCTTATTTTATCGCCACTAAGTATATATACATTCAAAGTGATTCGGACTTCATGTTTTATATACTTTGCATTTTTATATAAGGCTTCACGTCCGTCAGCCATAATTAAAGCCGGATCCATGTCTTATTACATATGGACGCCCGACAACCCTGGCCTACATATTGAAGAATCTGTTCTGGAAGGACCTTCAGTGAAAAAGAGTTGGGTACTTTTAAATTACTACTAACAATTTAATATTAATAATTGATCTTTTGTAATGCAAAAATCATTATTTAAAGTTAACTAATACCTATTTATTTTTGTTTTTAACAGTTTCACTACACTTAATAATATAAAAAAAAGTATTGTAATTTTCCTCACAAACAACTGATACACGAGCTATTAAAATTTACTAAATTTTGCAATAAAGACATCTTCCATACAATCAATAGAAAAATATGAAGGTAATTAAGTACATTGACCCTAGGATTACCCACTTCATACAAGGGAACCAACGAAACTTGATGATCAGATAATGTAGATATACTGGAATACACGCTTAATACAATACGTTGACGTCATAACCCGACCACGTAACGCTTTATTGGCCGTTATCGCTGTTATTTGTTGCAATTCACGATAAAATAAGAGGTGCTCCGTGAGTCGTGCTGATAACAGACCTTTGTATTGGTTACTAAGCTATTTAATATTCTTTTACGTGATATTTGACACATTAACGAATGCTTTATTCATTTGTTTTACATTCATTTTTTACCTTTCCAATATATAGTACAGAATTGGGATATATGGAATTTAACAGATTATCTTGAATCATCGCTTTTGTACATGTGAGTATAATTAATTTCGCATTTTAGACGAGTCATAGCCATTATTAGCAACGACGGTGCTAAACGAACAAAGTACAGTGCACAGTTCAATTGAAATACTTTTTTAAAATTCTTTATTGTTTAAGGTTTAATTTAACATAATTAACTTTAGCTAATTAGTTTAATAATCAAACTAAATAACGCAGATCGTAGAGGTTTTCTATTTCTTATACGTTATTCAACCTATTAATTTCTGAACAATAATGTAAAATGACCTAGCCAATTACTTTAATATCGAAGTGTTCTACTTCTTACCCTTTTGAGCAGCCAAACGTCTTTACTTCACTCAATTTTATTTAGTCTCCAGCTTTGATGTTGATTCACGTCGCAAGTGACTGTAGGTAGACTGCGGTCGTGTGCACGCCACTTTACGACTAGTAAATGCACTTTAATGTTCTTAGTGAAACCAAGTCTTCAGTTCCTTCGCATTCAGATCTATTACAATAGTAGTAAACATTTATATAACATACTATTTTATATATCTATGTAGGGTTGTTTAAATATATACCGCCTTTAGAAAAATTGTAAGAATAGAATATTATTACGTTTCAGGCGCATTTTCTTCGCAGCAGTTTTTTAGTTGAATAGCAGAATAGATTCTTATCGTAAGGGTTTTTTTTCCTTTAATAAGAGCTTTTGCCATTTCTATTGAAAACGAGGTTTGAAATGATAAATATAATTAGTTCTATTTTTATATTATAACGTTGTCCTTTATTTCCTTTATTTTTGAATAACTGAAACCGTATAAATATATTTATAGGTACGTAGTAACAATAATTGAGACGAATTAAGAACTGTAGTGGTTAATTTTCCCCCATTCACTAACACTGTAACTTTTCTTTATAATAATTATGTTTATAATAGGTACTTACATATTCCAAATTTCGTAATTTCGTTCATATTTATTAGTGTTACAACTATAATACAACTTTCTTCTGAGATATTTAGGTAAAAAAAATTACCCCATCTGGACGTAAACTCTATATTTTCTGTAATTATGTACAAATACTAAAAAGTTATTAATAGGTAAAAATTATTCATATTTTTTCTTTATTATAAAGCGTTGACACCAACAGCAAGCAGATATCGAAGATAAATATTATCATATTTGCGCATGCTTTACACATTCTCGCATCATCGTGCAATACCTTTTTACATGATACAACATTTAGGTACTATGGCAAAAAAAAACTATATACATATGTATATGTATAATTTTATATTCATATTTATACCAGTCGCCACCGGATTCTTCGTTTGTGTGGATCCCTAAGGTTGACATCTAATTTACAACCCTTCTCTATGTATTTTTTTGTTCCGTAAAAATTCTTTTTCTTTTATATTTTACTATTTTTTTATAAAAAGAACCTCTTACTGTGTTTTTTATTTGATGTATCCTAAAAACATATTTTGCTGGCTAAATAAAATTTCCTTAAGCAGTAAAAATAGAAAAAATCATGTCTTTTTAAAACCTTTTTGTAGATTCAAAATTTAACTATATAAAATTTAAACACTTAAACGTTAACTGACTGCGATAAGTCGTCATAAAATTGTATATCCTTAAAAATACAAAAACTAAAAAGAGAAATATTATTTTACTATTGAAATTAAAATATTATAAAATTATGTATACGAAGTGGCTAGAACTAGTAAATGACAGCAAAATTATGTAATAATTATCTAATATTTACAAAGCTATAAAGAGTTGTCACGCGCAGCGCGTGTGTTCTGATAACGGCCTCCGCTGTCACTTTACATAGATATTTCGTACAAGCAAACTAAGTTTTTGATGAAATATATATACTGTTTACTTCATACAACTTTTTTTCTTTAGCTTTCTATTAAATAACAAATTTAGTAATTATAAAATTGAACTGAAAGTTTGATATTCTATTATTATTATATTAGTGATACTGCTTCGCACTGTATCCCGCACATGGCAGGGTAGGCAGAGGTAACTTGGGAACCTGGTGTTAAGACACTCTGTTCCATTCCCCACTTTCGGCCGAATTTGAAATATTGCGTGTTTCATGGCAGTATCAACACGGCACACAGAAGACACGGCAAACGAGCGTACGGGTCACCTGATGGTAAGTGATCACCGTCGCCCGCGGCCCTGTGTAGCACCAGAGGAGCTACAGAGGTGTTGCCGGTCCTAAAGATGGATGGGCACCGGGGCCCGGCACTACCCAATGCGAAACGCAATGGCCGAAGCCACTACTTAACGCCGGTTTCAATGTCGGGGGTGGCAACAATCCGGTCGAGTCTGCCCATGCGTATTGTCATTGCTGACAACGTGACTCAATTTAATTTCCTCGAGTGAGAATCGAACCCACAACCTGTCGCGTTTACAGTTACACGCTTGTGCCCATGTAGATACCACGACCGGGATCTCAAGTTTTATACTATAAATAATAATTATTGTGATAATTAATACAACTAATGCTTACATAGAGTTAGTTCTCCGACTCGCTTGTAGAATATGAGAATTCATATGTATTTGACTTGAAACCTCTTAAATAACAAAATAAAATGGTTCTCAAGATTTATATTATTATTTTTTCCTCTTTCCACCATTTTTTTTTCTTACTTAGAAACTTTTTAATCAATTGTTAATAAAACACATGTAGCGTTTTATCACAACTGACGTAATATAATATTATAATTATGGCGCCGGTATCGTGCCTGTCAACATATTTTTTTTTAAATATTTAATATACACATATATTATTTACACACATGCTAGTACTATCTTATCAATGAATTGTATAAAAAGGTTTTTTTTACAATTTTCATTAAATATCTGCAATTGCTGTTGTCTTATAACTTGTGAACTTTTCTGATATCAGCATTAATTAATAAATCATCAGGTTATGTTTTTTTAGGTTCTTCGTTTTTCTTCTTCCACTCAATTTTTCAGGCGTTGTGTGTATTCTGATAGTACGTTTTTATGCTCTGGTACGGATATTTGTAGCATTAAGCTACAAATATCCATACCAGAGCACAAAAACGTAAGTAATTTAATAAATAATAAATAATAATATAACCATTTCTCGGAGTAGGCTTCGAACTCGTAGCCTATGTGTTTACACACTGACCCTGCTCCACTAATGTCTCAACCCACTTAAATATTTATTAATTACTAGCGACGAGCACTAAGCTATATAAAAATGTTATAGCATTTTATCTATCTTTATTTTAAGTTTTTTATTTTCTAACCGATTCAAATAACACAAACACTAAATATTTGCTTGCTAAAATATATCTAATAGTAAAAACTGCATATAAATCTCCTTTACTGAGATTATCGCGTACAAACGTAGAAACAAACTAATGCACAGACAAAATTTTTAAAAGCCCTACATTGAATCCTATTGCTTTAACACACTTTCCCTATAACATTTGTCTTTTTCCATGTACAAACAGTGATTCAAAAACAGTGAACAGTCACCGATTTTTTATAAATTAAGATAAATCCTAATGAAGTATGTGTATCAAAGGAGGTGACACGGAATTGTTGGAAAACATTATTTATTAAGTATTATAGGTACTTATACGTTATTATGTGCATACTTGCATATAATACCATAACTTACTTATTGTTGTATTATTTTAAACAAGAGGCCGCTCGCGACTTTATCGTTATATCGCGTTTTCAGTTTTCAGAAGCGATAAATTGTTAGAATTCAATCCCGCCGGAATTCTGGGATAAAAATTAGCCTATGTGTTATTTAGGGTGTTCAGCTACCTACATACCAAACTTTATCGTAAGCTGCTCAGTAGCATTTGCGTGAAAGAGTAACAAACATCCATACATACATACATACATACTCACAAACTTTCGCATAAGAAACTAAAAAAAATAGTTGATATAAAATGCTTTCATAGAGTTATTGAGAGATTCAGTATTGGTTAGATATGGATATCCCAATTAAAATAACATGTCCAATAAAGACTTTTAATCTTTGTTAGGTAAAATATATCATTAAATAATCAAAACATAATATGCCTTAACAAGTAATGCCTTGAGATTTGCAAGAATATTAGGAACAGATTGTAAAGGTTTAAATATATGGAGATATATATATATTGAGAGAGAACCAATTGACGCATACAATACTCTTTGGCGTATGAATGTGTCACTTTATATATAAGTTTATATTATGTACCTGATACTAAATGTTATATTTGAATATAACATTTAGTATCAGGTACATTTAATCGAACAATATAATTTATTTTTATTCTATGATTAAATAAATAGTATTCTAAACTCCTTCTAATCTTCCATCCTTCTAATCGGTATTACTATATAGATATGTATAAACGAATTGGATCGTAGCCTATTTTTTTTAATTAGAATTATTATGACATTTAACGTTTAAGTTAATTCGCAACGTTTTCCAATTTTCCCAATTCCGAGAGGCTTTAGTAGACTTTTACAAGACGTGGTGCACCTTGGGGAGGCGAGTAAGAGTTCAATACGCGTTATAATTGTGCCTATTAGATATTGCCCGTGGGAGTCTTAATTCATTGCAAATTACAAAATGTATTTTAATTTTAATATTTTTTCAAAATTAATAAAAGATTTTGTTTGTTAAAACTAAACATTATTTTATTAGCTAATGATATTAACATTTACATTCACAGGTACGTATTTGACAGCACTAATTTCTTCCCGCACAACTCAATTTGTAAGTAGTAATTAATTATTAACATCTTTCTAAAATATATTGTCATGGTACATTCTTTAACGACCTGTTTGGATTGAACCGTAAAATTCTATACCTTGAAGTAATACTTGGACAGATGATATTTGTTTTTTACTAATTGAAAAACCGCCTCTGCTATAGATTTTTTGTAAACATCACATTATTGAAACAAATAAATTACGACCAATACATCTTCACCCTACGTGCAAATTTTAACAATGTTTAATAATTATTGATTGATAGTAAACTCTTGGTGAAGCGCAGACAAATGCATTGACGATGTCAAGGTACGGTGGACGTCGATCGTGGAATCTTCAATTAAATCAGAGGGTTCATAACGTCGGCTGCCGCCCGTATTATACTGACACGAGAGCCAATCAGAAACTAGCTTAGGCGAACCGCTGTACTGAACGTAAACGGTTTTAGGTGCTCACCCACACATGTGAGAAGCGATTTGATGAACTCATAGTTAGGGATCTACACGAGCTGTGGAGAATTAATGTCATTATTGTTCGAAGCACGCCGGAACTCGACTTAATGATATTGCAAATCTACCCCCCGATTGTGCTCTGCGTGGGTTTTAATAGGTAATTAGGGGTTCCAATTTTTGCCTCTTTTTAAACCTTAAAAAGCGAACGTTAATTGGGAGCAGGCGAGTCATGTTCTCATCACATTTTGTTAACTTTTAGGCATTCGTTTTTCAAATTGTACCAGAATAGAATCAAATTCAAATATTACTTTTTTGTTTATTTATTCATAAAAGCGTATTTGTATCGCATGAAAACTTTGCTATAGCCGTTTTATACATATACTCATATGAATCATTTAATATTAAAAGTTACTTACAGAGCGATAATATTAGCGTGACTCATCATAAATTCCAATGCTATTGCAGTTATATGGTGTATATTGAAACTTTTTATTATGTAGATTAGAGAAATGATAATTTCTAAATGTAATTTTCTCTCCGGCAGTCGGAATCGCACACGCTTTACAGTGTTACAAATATTAGTAACAGAGTTCCTCTGTAGCCGCCAAATATACGATTATGCGTTTTTTGAATTTACTTTATTTTTTATTACTAGAAATATTTTAAAAAACCTATACAACGTTCATTTACTAAAGCTGTTTAAAAGCGTAATGTAAATAAAATGTTTTTATAGACTTAAAATGAAGTGCTAAAACGTTTGCGTATTGCGTTGACTCAGTGGGGAGAGTAGCGAAAAGCTTTTAACAATTCTCTGTAATAAGCGAGCTATGTTAAATTTTAGTTACATATTTCACTTTTATATCCTAATGCTAAAAGAAATTAATTATTGTTAATTAGCGTTAAAAATATTTTCTCATATCACACTACGGTTCTATTATTGGTACTGATTACCAATTATATCATATCATCCGAATGTATGTATGTAGTAAGTATGCAATATTTTAAACAAACAGGAGTAAAGTAGGTATCGTTAAATACAAGTTTTAATATACTATCTTTTACCTATGAATACGCTTGCTAGACTATTCAACATGAAAAGATTTTTTCAATTCGGACAACTATGTAGATCTTGATAGTAATATCTTCAAGTAAAAATATCTACAATTTGAGAACATAAAGTATAGATACTGTAGACAAAGTTATACTGTAAGAGACTAGCTCTACAAGTGAACCACATATGTATGTAGCTATATACCCTTTCAGCAAATGAAAACCAATACAATATAATACAATAAAAGATTGCAATTGAATAGTACCTATAGGTTAAAAAAAGCAATGTTTCTATAAAAGTGCAAAGTGTCACCGGTCGGCGCTCGCGTGTGGTCCCGCCCGAACCGCACGTAGCGCACCCCTACAAAACTCCACTAATTAAGAACTTCGCCGCTCGACGTAAATTAAAATGTCAGCAGATAAATTCTTGTCGCAAAATTGCAAGACCCATTTGTAATGATAATTTCCGAACGTGATTGTATTTATATTTGTAAATCCTTGTTGTAGTGTGCGTTGTTAATGTAATCTGTGGTAGTGAGTTCAAATCCACAAGAAAGCGTTTCTTATTTCATAATACGACATAGTTTTTTTTTATTTGTGATAATATTATTATTGTATATATTCATATGATAAATAAAGTAGAACCGTATATAATATAATTTCTTATTTAATTTAGAACTGAATTATTAATATCATATAATCATATTGGTTCAATAAAAAGCAAAGTATTAAAAGGCAATAAAGTGAAAATAGGTGGAGAATATTTAATTCCTTTCTGTATTGCTTTTCCTGCTAAGTACATCGGTAATCAGATTACCTGCAGGTATTATTGCTGGTATTGAGGTCGCCATCGTAGGGAGACTAGACAGTTTATATTTAACGACAACGATAAATATTTTTTCACGTGAATTATAAATACAAAATTTGATACAAATTAAGATAATTATAATAATGTCTTTGAATTTCGCGATTGTTACACATTTTAAATGAAACAATTTGGTCACGAGTAGACCACCCGTGACCACGGACGTCGGGTTTCCTAAAAATTTTTACCATTCAATATACGCGATTAATCCGGTTAAAAGTGTTTCATTTAAAATAAGATAATTATGTTTCTTACAATTATTTATATATTCATACTATGCGTTATTATGATTTCTCTGTCAATTTTGCAAGATGCGGTAAATTCAGAGTAATTTAATAGTTTGTTAATATTATAAGATAAATAATTTAGGAATATACTTATATAATTACTTTTGAAATTAACGAAAATATTTCATAAATACCATAACCAACCTAATACTATTACGTTTACGGATCGCGTATATATATAGATATGTGTGTATGTGTATGTGCGTGCGTGTGTGTGTGTATGTGTACATTCATGAAATAGAATGAGTTTCTCGATCTAAATGCCACTTCGGTTAATATTGTATTTGTATGTATATTAGCTGCGTATTCATCCACGCAGGCTTAATTTTAAATTACCGTATCATTTTGAGATTCTCTGCACTTATGGACGGTAGGCAACTAGTGAAACTAAACATAAGTTACTCAATTTTCCACTGTTTTAGGCAAATGCAATGTAGTGGAACGCTAATTCACGTTTTTTTCAACTAGCTCTATAAATTACAGGTACATAGCTAATATATTGACGATTACTACTTGGATTTACAACCATCGCAATCATTTAGGATATTTTTGATAGTAATCATTGTTTATTTACTACAAACTCATGTAACAATATGTAAGTTATATGCTAAAGTTGACTACACAATGAGCGATGGTGTTTGCAAATTTATGGCGGTGCGGCATTTCCTATTACCTACGCGGTTGAGAGGAATGCACGGCGCCGGTGAATCATAGGGCGGGCTGAGGTCACGTCGTTCAGATGCCGTCATTGCGATCTGAGACCACGAGAATCGGTACTATTGGATTTTACCGAATTCATGTAGCAATACTAATTCTTAACATTGAATTAAACATTTATCAAAATACTATATAGTAAACAATTCTATTTAGGTATATTTCTTTTATGATATAGGGAAATAGTATAAAATGAATGGACAGTTTCTTAAAAGCGTTCCCCTGGTCAGATATTTAATTGATATACGTTTACCTTTGTAAGGTGAGGCTTATCGGGGCGCATCGGCACAAGTATGTGACTTTAAGCACGATAGGCTGTGGGTTCGATGAAGCTCCAGGAAATGAAATATTTTAAGTTTTTATTTCTTCAATCTGGTAAAAAGGCAAAGCGCAGCGTTGAGATCCGCCACTCAACACGCAATGCCTCAAATACGGCGGAAAGTGCGAAACGGAACGGAGTGTTAAACACTAGAAAAAAATATTACCTTTGCGTTTCATTTCTGCGATCGGTACATACAGTTGCAGTGCAGTGAGACAAGACGACGTCAGAAAATATAAACAGTAAAATTTAATAATTATTTTTATTTCTTGTCAAATACTAACTCACTGAAACATCGTTGAAGTAACTTTTGTACCAAAAACTTTGTAAATAAACGATAAAAATACATCCCTTACCTTTTACAAAGACTACAAAGTAACTATTTCCACCGAACTCTAGAAAACTTTCCGGTGAGCTAAAAAACATCTCA
Source organism: Eueides isabella (assembly GCA_019049475.1). Classification (NCBI taxonomy): domain Eukaryota; kingdom Metazoa; phylum Arthropoda; class Insecta; order Lepidoptera; family Nymphalidae; genus Eueides; species Eueides isabella. The sequence goes on along the minus strand of CM032395.1, from coordinate 7,198,621 downwards.
CCATAGTTTTTATTTTATCTTCTTTTATATAAGGTATTGTAAAAATTTTTGTACACTTTATTGAATATATATCTATTCAACATTATAAAATATTTCATATTTATTTAATGTAAAACAATTATTACCGATTAAGAATTGCGATTGAATACATATTTACATACATATCTAATTTAAAAGTAAATATTTATTTTCTAAAATATTTAAATACAACGCTCATTAAACTTGTTGTTAATATTAAACGAAAAGCTAGACACTAAATGATTATGCACACGGATCTAATGATAAAACCAAACGCTATATTTTATATACGAGCGTTGGTATCCCATTTTGCTCTTTGCGATACCTACTATAAAGGTGTAGATTGCTTGGTCCTACAAAGTACAATACGTCAGGGGCGTTTATTAGCGAGAATTAGGCGCATCCCGGTTGTTGGGCCAAATCGCTACCGTCCTATGTTGTAGGACTGAGAATGAGAAAAAAAATAATTATAAAGTGTACATACATTTCTGAGAAATTACATTTAAATTACAAATTTAACAAGTAAATGTAATATATAATTATTGTAATAAATAAAAATAAAATAATTTGATAAATTATAATTATAATATATACATATTTCTTTCATTTATTAAATAATTATTGCCCGATATACATTTAGTTTTTTTTATATACATTTTAAAGCATATTAATTTTTATTTTAGCTTATTTATTCTAAGGTTGAAGACATATATTTATAAATATATGCATATTCATATTTTAATACATAATATAAAAACAGCTGTCATTAAGTTAATAAACTTTAGTATCTTAAAGCTAAGCATATTTCCGTATATATGAAACAGGGTGCTGGTCTGTTAACGATTCATTCATCGGTAGCCATCTGTTCCTGTGAACACACTCGTTCTTACATGCCCTTATAAGTAGAAAGAAGTCTGAGTATACCGCACACTAATAAATTGAAAATTCAATTTACGAGATCTGTGTCGCCTTTGGCGCAATAGATTAGCTTCTACGTCTTTGTAAGTCAGTTGTTCCACGATAAAAAATATGTTAAATAAAAAGTAAATTAACACGTCGACTGCAAATAAACACTTTTCGAATACTATAATTCCGATAAGAGTGAATTCAATCACAACTATGGCAGGATGATTTCATTTTGCTTTTGTGCTTCAATAAATAGTGTCGGATGCTGTGGTCTCTGTCACGTATTACGTATTATTTATGTACGCGTGGTCTCAGGACACGTCAGAATCGCCTGTTATTTGCTGGCCTCAATTGCTACTTTGTGTTGCCGCCGCATGTCATCTTGCGACTTCCTCACTCATTGAATCCTCTATAAATAGACACAGAAAATCTAAATGATTCGATTCCTTTATAGATACCGCTTGTTTAAAATTAACATGACATTTTCCTGTTTCGAAACAAACTTTCGTCCAAAACAACAATATTTCAAAACTTTAATACAACTTTTCAAGTTACTGTGGCGTGCTGTAACTTTTTATACCTGAATATTAATGCTGAATTATTATTCGAATCTTTGCTAACTGGTTTTACTGTTAATATATATAAATTTAATTCTGTTTTCTTTTATTTATCAAAACATAAGGGGTTTACTTTGTTACTTTCCAAAATCATTTCTCTCGCCTCTAAATCTTCCCAGTCCTTACTTTAGGGCAATGGAGTAAATCCGATCAGCAGATTTGATACCTGCTAGTGCTCGATACACAATATGTAAATGTTTATCGTGTGTACAAACCGCTTCCCAGATTAATTCCGTCGGATGCGCTCGGCGGATATATCGACCCCAGTTCGGACCTTTAGGGAAATGGCGTGATCATTGGTTCCCGTTCGGATTGCGATTGCTAACTACCTGATTTATGAGATTTGTTTTTTATTTTGTTTACAGCTGGGATGTGGCTAAAAAATTGCGCAATTCCAATGTATGTAGTTTAGAGTTCTCGAACCTTTATCGTACATTTAATTGAAATTCTCGTTCAGTATTATTAGTTGTATTATATACTCATGTGTTATGAGAATAATAAACTTTTGATTAATAAGTACAGTAAAAACCTTATTTTAAAGCTAAAAATTATAAAATATGTCTATTTTACACCAACAAAAAGTACAATATCTTATCCTAGGGATGCTAGCATTTTGGACTTGTAAAATAGAAATACAGTAGATTGGTTATCAGTATTCGTATTAAGGAAATTAATTTTCGCTAAAAAAAAATAACGTTCGCAGCAAATCCACAATAACCGGATTTAATTTTGCAAGTTCAATGAAGAGATTTGTATCAACAAATTCTTGTAATACATTTATAAAGATAAATGTGTGCCATCATTTTTAAAGTCTTTCAAAGCGAGGAGATTTACTCGGCGTTATGATTCCGAGGAACAATTTCCCGGCGGGACAGAGAGCCTCATTTCCTGAGTTCACGAGCCGGGCCACTACGATGCTCCGAAATATTATTTTAAGCTTCCGCGAACATCTCTCAACGCACGACACCCGTTTGAGCATTGTCCGTATTCAAATTTTCATTTACTTACTAATAGAATACGAAAAAGTGACCATATATTTAAAATATTTTTTGGTTTATGCGCCTAACTTAATATATGTTAAGTGATTTGCGACTTACAAGAGACGGCACAAGTGTGCGAAAGTAATTGCGGCAGGGTTAGGTCATCAATAATTTTAATTATAATAGAGTTATATCAAATGATGTATTTTAGTATAAAATACACACGATGATATATTTTAGTATAAAACACACACCTACTATGTACATACATATCTGATGATAATATCAGTAGATACACAAGGATTAGTTTTACTAAAAATATTTTTATACGTTGTATAGTGTGTACTTAAGCTGATGAGACTCATGGGCCAATTTCCCCGTTCTACATAAAAATATATCTAATAACTATATTAAATAAATAAACTTTTTATTTAAAGCTTAAATAACAACTATAAAGTTTAAACTAATGTACCAGACATCTTATAAAAGTTAGACAGTGCTAAGACCTCTGTGGCAAATGTTTCCATAAAACGTATTTATGTAGCTCGCTACGAGGTACGGAAGCAGTTCAATTAAGGTTGGTATTTAAGGTTGCCATCGGCGAGCTCTGATTGCGCTACTCCCTCCTCTCCTCATCCTCTCCAGGGACTCCCCGCCGGCTTTTAATTTTCAAATACAACAAATACTTTCGCTTCCCGAAGACGCCTTTACTTTCATTACGAAATGTAAAGGTAGAGTAGTCTATGCTTTTTTTTATTTATAGTGCTTATTTCGAAGTCTTTTGATAATGAATATTACTTTGAGTCCTCTTTTTTTTCATTAAGAACCTCATGCTGGCCAGTTGAAAGGATATTTATACCTTTGATAGTTCCTTCTGGAAATGTGAATAGTTTTATCTTAAAAAGGTCATCATTTACGTGACCTAAGTTAACCGGTAAGTCATCTTAAGATTATATTTTTGATTTGTATAAATAATAGGTAAACTTATAAGCATATAATATTGCCATATTATAAACAATTAGATTTAAAAAGAAATAGCAAATAAAAAGTAAGCCACATGCGGTGCATCCTATTTTATTTCTATTTCAGATATAACTATTATTCTATAAACTGCCATAATAATTATGCTAAAATAAACATGAAATACGTAAAAGTGAAAATGCATCTACACAGTCTTCGCATTTTTACTTTATATTAACAATTAATTACAAATAAAAATTAAATATCCAGTTTTCTCTTAATAATAATTAATATTATAATAAGAAAATACTTAAAGTAAGTATCACTTGTTGTTGATAAATTTTTTTTGTTACTATTATTCAAATTACGCATGCAATAAATAATTAATTACCGTGAGGTATTTATATGTGGAAGTTAATTAGTAATAATAGTAAAGACACAAAAAAGTCAATCGAAAAGATGATAGCAAATTACTACTCTGTTTATTATTTAATGCCTATAATTGAACAGGTGAGTGGAGTGTCAGTTTCAAAACACTGAGCTCTATTTCCGTCGTAATATATTCTAGCTATATACTTGTCTATGCGATTTATATAACACTCCTATACATCAACGTCTGTACTCTATATAACCTATAGAGGAGTAGTTCAATATAAATGCGAGCAGAAGGCTACATTATGTGTATCGTTTCATTTAGCGGGCTTATATTAAAAGAATGCATGAAAGCAATGCTAACATTAGATATCTTCACGTATTGCTTGTTTTATTGATAAAGAATGAAAAGTTATTTCCTTGCCTTTTTTCTCAAAGTTATGTATATGTTCTGACTTCTTCGTTCTGGTAACAAGGTAGAGCGCAGCGTTGGATTCCGCCACTTGTGTCGAGTGTCGGAATTCAACGCAGCGCTATCAATGCCTCAAATTTAGTGGATAACGGAACGGAATGTTTTAACACTAGGTTGCCAACCTCCTTCTGCTACCCTGCCAGTATACAGCGTAAAACTGAAAAAAAAAATCTTTATTATATATGACATTGTTATTTTAATACTTCTTACTGATTATCCAACAGTGTAGACTAAGTCAAAATAGTACACCATTGAACAAAATAGAGACTGTAGAACGGCACGCTTAACGGTTGCCGCATGAGGTAGTCTGCTATTTGTATTATTTTTTGCTTTGTATTGTGATGACAGTTCGTAGAGAAACAAATATTAAAAACTTTGATCATATATAATTCGAAAACGTTTTAAAATATAACACAAGCAACACAAATATTCCCATATTTTTTGTTTAATAACGACAAAGTTTTACATTATCGTGATCATTATTTTCACAGGAAAATACGCCTGTAATTACAAAATGGCGGACATTGTAGGCGTAAAAAATAATGTATGATGAATGTATTAAACATTACGCGTAGATTGAAATTATTTAAAATTTAACATTATTAGATAATGTTAGTAAATAGTTAACAAAATTTAAAATACAAAACAAATTCTAATCTGATTATTATAAAACATAGCTTAGAACCATTTCGATGACAAGGCTTTTGATTTTTAAGAGATTCCCATTGAAAGTTAATTGATAGCTAAAAAACAATAATCTAAAGAAAGTATGTATTGTCATCAAATTTTACAAATTATTTGTGTAGTCAGTCATTATAACACTTAATTTATCGTGAAAGTAATTCATTTATTTAAATTCATTTAAACAAAAGATTTTATTTAGCATATAAACATATAACTTCGAACTCCAAAAAAGATATCGGAGATAAACATGTGTAAAGTACATCGTATTTCCCTAGCGTTATGCGATCGCTGTAGGCAAAGTCAAGTTTCATCTCCGGTTGTTTTACTTGCAATATTCAGCGGACACACTCCACAGCCACCCACAACGATGTCGGCAAATGTAAACAACGTTCTCATTTATCTAAATCTTCTAAGGGCATAATAGGTAATAAAAATAAAGATTAATAATTTTCAATCTAATATATCATATCATTTTTATCTAATAATTTATTTTAAAAAAACTTCGGTTTTTTCTGAAATATAATGTTATCTGTTATAAAAAATTAAAAGAATTAGTGTCATTAATAAAATTATATAAATAGAGAGGGAGTGATTGGTGTAAACGACGGGTTTTTGGTTGTTGTTGGTTCGATCCCCACTCGAGGAAATGAAATTTATTTATTTATTTAAAATCGACTGAAAGTGGGGAACGGAGTATCTTAAAACTAAGGTTCCAAAGTTCCCTCTGCCTACCCTGCCATATGCGGGATACAGCGTGAAGTGATGTGAGTGACTACTAATAGATATTTAAATGACAATGTGCTCAAAAAATATGGCGCCTCTGAAATTATTTAAAATATATTTATAGAAATATATTTTTATTTAAGATCAACTATATAATGTGTTAAATAATTTGAAACGTTGTATGTGTGCATTTATGTTTTTTATACTTCATTACTTTCATGTACCTCGTATCATACGGTATGGTTGGCTTGGGCAATCCAAATTGTGTGTAGAGTACAGTACGTTGAATACGTCTGCGTTGAAGTTTATACTGCCTCAGTAAATCTTAGTCGTAGCGTTATAACTTCTGGCTAACACGAAAGAAATTAACCGTATGGAATAAAATCACGTGCAAGATGGTCATAATTATCTTTATAATTGACCATAATATAATGCAACAGTATTTTTTTTCTTCAAAATTCTACAATGTAAAGTTTTAATTAAAATTATTTTTAATTAAAAAGTTTTAAAGAAATGTTTTATTATTTCAAGGCATACCGCCTTCATTATTATATATTTACATTAATCCTTACTACTTTTTAAACTAATCCTAGGATTTAGAAATATTTAACTCTGAAATTGAAAATGGTTGATTTTCATAAAGGCTTTTAATTTTTTTTTAACAATTGTTAAACCTGTAACTTAGACTATTTGTCACGAGCGTACATCTCTTTATGTACTAAAGAAAATTGTCAAAACGTTTATAGAGTATGTCAAAAGAGGATATTATTTCATGTGATCCTCGCTTTTAGTGATGTGCTGGTATGTTATTACATGCTCGACAGTTCATTTGCACTGTTAGAAGATAAGACTCCTGTTTCTTGAAATTTATTGCGCTGTAAATCCGCCCGACGCGCCGGCACCGATGACTTGCACATCGTCCTGGCTTTCAAACATTTCCAGTTTCAGAGGGGGGACATTAATTAATTTTGTGCTCGTGCGTTCAATTTGAGTGACTCCGTTCTTTAGCCCTTTTTGTTCAGTACTTGAGGCGCGATGTAAGCACCCTTTTTGCGAACCATTCACTCTTTGGAGTAAATTGAATTCAGAGAAGAAATCTCTTTTTGTTAAAAGAAAATATTATTCACGTTATTATTCAAGTTTATTTTTAAGTAAGACGAATATTTAATACAACTGAATGAATTTTTTGGAGAGTTAAGTATAAGAATAATAAGAAAAATAAGTACTCAAAATTGACAATTTTTTCCCCTAATTTTCTAAATATGCTTACTCACATGATGACATTCAGATCACTAATATACCCTTGTGTAGTCGTTGTAATGAAATCCGAGCAGTACGATTAAGATGACTTGTACTTTACTTTGCTAAGTTAATTGCGACCGTACACGAACCCACATTCTTGTTTTATAAACTTAACTATCACATCTGAGCCGGTTTACTTTTTATTACAGACTGCAATTAGCCTTCACTTATTTTTATCACCTTTATTTAGTCATCGTCGTAATAAATGGATATTTAACATATTTTTTTACCTAAAGCAAATGTATGCTTTGTTTTATGAAATTATATAAATATGTTATATTTTATTTATTTCAATTCATTTTCGTCTGACCTTTGCAAAATGTTCATATCTTACAACCTTTTCATTTAAAGCGACCATAACTTAGTTTTGAAAGAAAAAAAAAAACAATAAGTTTAATGGTAAGGTATGTTTTATTAATTCTCCGTACAAGGCGCGACGGCGGAATGAAACCGACCGCCATTTTTCTGCGGACGAGATTTAAATATGGAATTCCGGTGTGCGAGCGGGAGAGGCGCGTGCCATTGACCTTGCGCCAGGGCCGCGCACGCGCCGCCCGCCTGCGCCCACGCCCTCGGTGCGCCTTTACGCTGCACTAAACAACGATATGCTGTCTTTATTATCATTTACTCATACATTTTTTTCTCTATGGTTTTAATTTATGAGTCTTATCACGTGTTAATAACTTTTTTATTGCATTAATTATTATAATACAGAAGCGTTAACCGCTATTATTCTTGCATTTCAAAGTAGGTATCTGATTGCTGAACCGGAAACATGAAAAATATACGAGTATTTATTGAAATAAAAAGTTGTAACATAAAAAGGCGATGAGGCGACACACAGCCTCTTGTCTCGCGATGTCTCTAAAACCGCTAAGATACGTTTTACACTCATCTGAAGGACACTACACATTTCACCGTTGCGAGCTACGTGCGCGTGACGTTAGCGGTTCGCGGCGAAAGCTTGCTCATTAGACTTGTTCACATCACAAACGAACGAACGGTGCCGGCGCAACACTCGCTGGGTACTTAATTAGGGAAATTGCTTACTGTTTATGCAGGTATCCACGTTCCAGCCTGCCTGAATTACCGTTGCCTAACGAACTTCGCTTGATCAAAACGATTGATGTACATCATACAAATGTCGCTTCCAAGCATTTTTTTATAGTGGATTAGATATATTTCAATATTTTTAAGACTACGTAGTATGAACGTGAAGTAAATACAAAGATATTCGGTTCATCCTTTAGTTGTACCTAATATTTCACCTATTACGTCTAGACAGTATAAATTGCGCTTTCAAACTGGGAGCTAACAGTTCGACTGACCGCTTGTAAGTCTACCGGTGATTCGCTTTTAGCAAATAAATCATTATGGTGCTTTTTGCTTATATAGTATATTCCATTGTAATTGCTGTAATTACTACACATATACGTTATTTTATATTAATAAACTTAATTATATAGTTAATATAAAAGATTTATATACCTACGTAACGAATGCTATCGTTTCCTACATGAATAGTTCAAAATGCTTTAATGCGTGACTGTTTCTAATGAGTACAAATTTAATTTATGTACCTAATATATTTGATAACCAGCGAATTAAATGTTGAATTACATCATTTTAAGCCACTATTAAATGTCGGTATTTAATCACTGTCACAAAAATTGTGTTTTAAATTAATATTGAAAGACTGAACCATTATCCACTTCACTTTTTTCATTTAATAAGTGTTAGAGGTAAATAATTATAAAATATAATTAAATAGAATAACGTACCGTACTGTCTGCTTTATACCAGAACTAATCCAATTTCACGCTTCTAAAATTTGTTAAAATATGACATAAACATTGGAAATAAAGTTTTAATTCAGGTCAAAAGAGATATTCTGATTAAAGATATTGTAAGTAGATACGTTTTATAAATTAAAATCTTGTAGGTCCATCATAATTACTCGTATCTTTTAAGATACCATTTCATATAGCTAAATACATGATGATTTATCTAGAGAAATAAATCTATTTTTTCAGTATTTTTCATTTCATTAATAGTACAAAAATTGTTTTGAAAATTTAATAAAACAATAAAAAACCAAAAAAAAAGAATAATAAAACAATAAAAATATTTTACAAAATGATATATGCATATTATATGACAATTTCATATTTACGCTATCTTTGATGAAGCTGTAGGTACCAATACCAAGAAACACGATACTTAAATAGAAACATAAAATTGTAGTTACTTATAAAAGGGCTATCAGACCAGATGTAATTTAAAAAATATTCCTACAAGTACGTTCAGTCATCAATAATTTATCATATACGGCTGAGATGTTTTGAATCGACATTCCACGTATTATTACCACCAATTATGATCACTTACGATTAATCAAGACTTTTGTTGAATAATCATTAATGGACAATGATTTTCGTGCAAACGGCCTGAGATATTTAAGAAACTAGTTACTTACATATTTTGTGAGCTTTATCATGATATATTTATCGTTGCTTCATATTTGAATAGATTCCTTTTCGTATTTCCTCTCATACGGGCGCCACCATGCAGGAAATGTTATAGTTATTAACACTGATTGAACACTATTGTCGTCACATTTCATCAATTATAGCTGTATTGTAATGTAAAAAAACTTAATTTATGACAATTTTTATCATTTCTATATAACAGTATTTTTTCTGCCTATTGAACTGACGTAATATTAATAATAATTTTTAAAACGTATAAAAATTTTAACGTTTTTCTGTTAGTTTATTTAATAATTTAAGTTTATTTTATTTAAGGTTATGTAAAGAAGAGAGTTTATCAATGTCAATAGTAGTTGTTCAAATTCTTTCAATCTCCAAAATGAAAATTTATGTCCTGTTGTTAACAAAATAAATTTACATTTTTATTTAACTATAACTTCTCTCATATAAAAAGAAAAGCCATTCAAAATGGCCAGAAACCTGTAAACAAAGTGAAAAAGACAAATGAAAATAAATTCTTCACTTTATTACCAGCTAACCACTGTTATAAAGAACAAATCACTGCAAATATTCATTGTCTGTCTGTAGCTAATGTAATTTTACATGTTTTATTGGAATAACCCTACCATATTCATGTTGTGTTTTCGTTATGTATGGCTGACAATTTATGTCCTTAAATAGTAATCAAAATATATGTCAGTTTAAGATATTTCCAACAAGTGTAATAAATATTATCTCTGGAAAGGTTGCATTAAAAATGAACTTACACCGACTGGCAACCATTGTGGTCTTTGTCTCTTATAAAAAGTACAATAATAAAACAGATTACCTGCTTGACACGAATGAACTATTATTTGCTAACATAGTAATGTAACATCATTCAGTATGCATTTATAGGTTTATACTTATTATTTTTTGAAATTTATATTACAAAGATAAGAGTTTTTTTTGCTGTAAATGTAATATCAGTCTTTATGCTTTATACATATGTCAAAAATATAAGAAACTTAAAAGTCATTTACAAACGTTTAATGAACATATAAAAAAATAACATAATTCAGACAAGAAAACAGAAATATATGCTTGCAATGTTTACATTACTATAGTCTCGCTCTATGCCAAGAGTTCTGCCACTTGATGACACACTTATTCTTGCCAAAAGATCATTGACATCTCAAATGTCAAACCGAATTCCAAGAATGTCCGCTATATGACACGTGTTGATTAAAATCATCAAAGTTAAGGATCAGAAAAGAATGTTGTAAATCGTCTTTTCTTATTCATCTATAAATTGTATTTATTGTTTATAGAGACATCGATAATATATTTGTATTCATAAAATGTCTTTTAATTATAATATCTCATAATTTAAAAGTTGTTTACATGTTTTGACGATATTTACAAGCCGGATATATAAAGTTTATTCGTTAAACTCATGAACGCTACTACCACATAGCGCTTAAAAACCAACCTTACAAAGCCATTTTATTGAGCCGGATAATGCAGTTCTGGATCGGAGCAGTGTCACATAGAGATATTACGTTACCATATTGGGGTAAAGGCGCCTAATGTGGCGGGGCTCGAGTTACGCGACACGCGCAACGACGGTGTGTGGACATGTGCCGTATACGACAGTTCCGGTGTATCGCCGGGCCTCAACCCGTTCCGAGACTGACGACCGCAAGATAACGGAACGCAATACCTCTAGCTACTCCGTCTTGCACGCACTTGGGAAACACCATTCATATTAGCAATCTCATGAATCGACTGATACTAGGTGATAATGTTCTAAGTAAATTATAAATCTTGGCAGAATTATCTTCATTACAACAATATTCATTTTGATATTAGTTTTTTTTTCAATTTATTTAAAATTACTTATACATATTTAATTACAATAGTTACACTCTTTTTGTTTATGACCCATGGATTCTCTTTGTGTATTAAATTTGTTGGTACCTGCTTAGTCAAGGACAACTTCAGTTCCACAAATCATGAGATCACAAAATTCGCTTGTATTCGCATATAATAGTTTTTTATGTCTGTAAAGGATGTTTTGAAAAAGGACAAAACAAATTCGAGGTAAGGTTTAAGATTATTGGGAAAAAAATAAGTTGGGTTGAAACTCGTACAAGACACCTGCGCTCCAGACAGACGAAAAAAAACGCACAAAGCAATCTTACAGCAGCGAATTGCATTTTGAACAAGGAAAACATATTACAAGCTTTCATTACACCAGCAATTGTAAATGGAGTATAATAATATACAATGAAGTATACTAACACGAAGGAAGGTTAACTCTACATATAATGGCATTATGACACGTTTTTTTAAGATGGCGCGTGCTGATTTTATATATAAACAGGATTGTGCTTGTAAACTTATTACGTATACGTGGAGATTTAATTAGACTTTGTAAAACCAAGATTATTACTTTAATCATTATGATTTTGATTAGTAAATAATACCTGTAGATTACTTGAAATCTTACAAGAAATGTACTTATACATTCGCGTACATAACCTAACAGTTAAAAATACAATTTTTAACTGTCAGTTTTATTTGCCCTCAGATGAATGACGTAAACTATGTTTATCAATAAAAAATATTCATATCCTTAAATTTTTTACCTATCCTATTTATGAGTATACCATATATATATTTGAAAATTTTGAAAGTGTAACTTTCATCATTTCATTCATGTATAATTACTATATTTTGTATAACTGTACGACTTTACGAACAGAGTTGAAGCGAAATGGTAATTTTTCGCAGCCGGATACCGTGTTACTTTCAACTAGCAAGAATGCGGCCACTGACCAGCTTCTCATGCGCCCGCGCCGCACCCGTCTGCCTCGTGTCTATTCCCCCACTAAATGCTGATTAAACAATACATTACCGCTATCAATAACAGAATAACTCAAAAATAATTGAATAAGATGATATGTCTGATGACTATTTAAATATGCATGGTATAAATAATAGACTTCATTGAGTAAGTAGTATAAATGTAATTCACAATAACTGTTGTTTTTTTTTATATAACGCTATATTTAAAACAAATCACTTTTAATGTAAATATGAAAATAAAGCAAAATGTAATGGGTCTTTATTTCCAAGACATCCATATCTTGAAAATACAGAATTCCTTTTAAATTTATGTTAACCAGGTACTTGGTATTAATTTCTGCCTTTATCATTTTATTATGTAATATACTTTATAAAAGCGTAAAATATAGATTCATCTATAAGAATGGCGTTTATTATTTTAACAATAAAATATACGTAGGACAAACAAACGGATTTCCACCATTACAGTAATATGGCACACGTACGATTAGAATAAACATAATATTCTAAACAAACGAAAAGTGAGCAAACACCATTAATACCATGAGTTTTAATTGCCGATAACTTTCACCGTTGCAAAAACGCAGGAGAAAGATTCGGCCACTGCGGTGTGGTGTCTACTGAAAGAGGACAAGGTAATATTGTTTTATGCCAACATGCATAAAACACTACACAAACGTAATGAATCGCTAGACTATGTAGGCGGCGACGTCGCACGGATAACTTTCGACAGTCATTGAATGGAGGGTTCGATGACCGCGCGCCGAAACGTTCGAATTTGCATACGTCAATGACACGATGCAGGCGCTCGCCGTGGCCTATACTTTTCCTTTCAGCCGACGCTCCTGAGAAACAGTTTTCGCGGCGACCTCGTGACACAGCTTAACTGACTCACAACACTATTTTTTGTGAAATCGTTTGACCTTCTGTGGTTCGATGTGAAATAGTGCTTGAATATTTAAGATTGCTTTTAATATTTCTTATTATTGATTTCACCTTCATTTTCATATTTCATTATTGTTTAAAAGTACACAAAAAATTATATTTAATTTTATAAATGTAATGACATTTATAACTAAGTATTTTGAAATTTCTTTGGCAATCGTTAAATATTCTGAAGATCTACTAAAACTCTAGAAAAGAATTAATACCAAGCAAAGAGTTCGGCAAGAATCTTCCGGCCATCAGACACGTCGGCTTGGAACGTGCGAAATCCAATAAAGAACTTGCACCACCTGTAAGTTATTACATTCTTCTGGCGATGCCCGCCCCTTGAAATTTATCTTAACTTTCTATACAGTGTCTTCAAGTTTTACTTTGAAAATTCCGGCAATTAGTACAACCGAATGAAAGTTTTGCGGTGAAATGTTTTTACAATCAGAATTTGATTCCGCTTTTATTGATATTCGAATGCGTTTCGGACTCATCAAAAGATTAAATATAAACTTTCTCTCATCAAATATATTATTACCCTAGGCATCATGTTACGTGAATAATCATATATGCCAGCCATAAATTAATTATATTTCATAAAATTAATATCTTGCTAATAAATTCTCATTTCTTGGACGACATGTTAAAGTTCGACTAAGAAATTAAGATTTTACGTTATGGTGTCGCAAAACTGCTAATAATATAGGTATTTTTATATTATTTAATGAAATAAATGAACAGTTACAGTATCATAAGTTTCGCACAGACAATGGAATCCCTTGTGGGCGTCGATCTTAATTGCAAATGTGACATTTACATAAATGCTTTGTGTTCTTCAGATGTGTGAGTCCAAGGTGAGTCTTCATAGAATTATATATTACGTTAATATATAAATAATATAATATCAACACAGCAAGCTTTTTATATATATAAATAAAGGATATTTATATAAAAAAATCTATGAACGACAAATAAAATTTTAGTCAACTAAAAAAGTAGTATAAAAAAAATCATTGACAGGTATATTGTGTGCTTTTTTAAATTATCCATAATCAATTTCGTACTAAAGTTAGACTTTTGTTGTCTGGTTTCTACATATACTAAGTAATCATTGGTCAACACAATTATATATCACTATATTATTATAAATGGGTCTTTAATGAAACTTGTATTGTACTTTTCAAAATTTTAAACCTTTAATAATGTTTTACATTTACTGTTTCAGAACACTATATTAGATGAATATGTATTTTACTTTAACGCTTATAATTTTAATTATATAATTTTAATTGCTGTCTGTACATGAATATAATTGGCTAGTGTTTGTTATTTTAATATGTATTTGGGTTTCGAGGCGGGACTACATGTATACCGTTACCAGTTGTGTTGGTCTTCTATGTACCTACATACATACAAGTAAGTGCCTAGAGTACTAAACGGTACAAATTCAATTTCGACAGAAATTAGCTAAGTAAACAAAATGTATATAAGATTCGTCCATTTAAAAAAAAATTTTCTTACTTTCTTAGCTTCACGCTGTATCCCGCACGAGACAGGGTAGGCAGAGGGAACCCGGGAACCTAGTGTTACACGTGACACTCCGTTCCACTTCCGTTCCCCACTTTCCGCCGAATTTGAGGCATTGCGTGTGACTGGCGGAACTCAACGCCGCGAAAAAAAAAAAATATGTATTATATTTATTTTTAAAAACAATTGATCTTTTATATACTGATTTTATGTGCTGTCTAAACTATATTTTTCTATTTATTGTTACATGTCGTTTAAGAACCTATGTGAATGTAATCATTGTATTTTACTTGTCCTTTAACATTTATAATCGCAATACTGATTGAATCATTACTAATTATGATGACATTCTCTTTTTCGTAAAACGTATAATAAAATCTAAACTGAAGTATTAAAATACGATCGATTTCCTCCTCATAACGAATCTTTTAAATGTCAGAACCTTGTGATTATAAGTACTAGAATTATAATAACTAAGTGCAACAAGATTCAGTGAAATACTTAAAGTAAAAATTACAGAGTTTCATTATACACGTTTATAATAAGTAAATATAAGTTTATTTCATTCGTAAGTGTATTTTTGTATAACATTATATTATAATGTAAGTAATAACAGATAATTTCTTACATTAAAGATTTAAAAAATTATTTGTGCTATACTAAACGTCAGCTGAAAAATAAACGAGTATACACATTGAGATAAATATAATGGTTTCGAATTTATTAATTTATATTTTGTTCATATTTCGCGCTATTGAAAATTAAAATCTACTTCATGTTGCGCGTTCACATTTTATATAAAGATGCTGAGATTGGATGCCCGTGCCGTATCTGTTAGGTAATCATAATAAATAGCTTCAGCAGTATCTTAACAAAATAACAATGTGTTATACGTGCGGTCAAACCATCCAACTTACTATAGAAAGCAAAGAACGTAGTGATTTATCACTACTTTAAAAGAAATATTGGAATAAAATAATTTTAATTAAAATATGATCAAAGGTCAATTGGTCTAGACTTTATAAATAAAAAAAAATAAAAAAAAGCTTACTTAAGTTTAAATGTAAGGAAACTCTATTATGTATAGACAAAGACACAATGTCATTTATGCGATAACACTCTAAATTAATATAAGCAATATAACACGTCATAAATGTAAAGATTATAACATGTTAAGATATCCTAAAATACATTAAATTTTTGCATAACGTACGTAAAGCACGAAAAAAATCTGTAAGGCTTGACTTCAACTCGACGCGACCTAATTACAAAGAGTCGTGATATTAAAAATATTTTCCGCGCCGGCAAGACTTTGACTCTTTGATTACTATCCGTAGTAGTTGCTGCACGAGGATTATTACCTCAAGTTTTTATAAGACATTCTTTATTAAATTAAATTTGTTAAAGATACCCCGTTATATTTTTTTACATTTTATGGCAGAAGGAAATTCCTATGTGTAATATATTATTACGTTATAATATAATTATTATTATTACGTTATAATATAATATAAGAAGCAAAAAGAAATCTAATAATAGTTTTTGTTCTCAACCAAGACTGTAATTAGATATCTAAAATGAAATATTATATACATATATCTTATACAAATGTTAGACACATATGTATAATGCACTTCTATCCACTTCAGCGTGAAGTTTTAATTAATTGTTCCGCTTGTAATTTTAATGTTAATAGAAGCCTTCATAATTTGAGACTGCGCGGAGTAGTTCATATTTGCATTATATATTATTAGGAAGATGCTGTATATCCTAAGTATTGTAATATCTGGCGAATCTAGCCAATACGAGCATATTGTAAGGCAAATCACCAATAATCTGATAAATATAGGTTCATAAATATGGGATAGTTACATTAAAGCTAACTGCCGTCTTTATATTTCTTGGTGTTATAACTTAGACTCAAAACATTTTATTCTTCACTTTAAATCAATTTAAAAATAATTGAAATAGGATTTATTTAAGCGAACGTTGAATATTTTTAGTTATCTTAATAAGACCATCGTAACGTTAATTCTAAAGTAATTCAATGTTAACAAATATTGTTTAAATGAAACAAGATTCAAAAAGTATTTGAAATAAATCCGAAAATGTCATGAAGACGAAAATAGTTGTTATGTTCCGACTTTGCAGTGACAAAGAAAATCCATTAAAAGACTTAAACTTTCTCGGAGAGTTATATTTTAAACTAAGTTTATATGAGAATAAAGACTATTATATCATTTTATTTATATTTTATATTATAACAGTTTTTATGATTTTAATTTTAATCTTATGTGTTTAGTGCTTAACATACTTTTTAAATATTTAATTTATTATTTTGATTTTGTTTCAGGTAAGATACATCGTATAAAGTTTATTACCAGTGAAAAAGATATCAACATGTGAGTTACTCTTAACTTTAGTACGGGTGCATCCTGATACTACTTATTGCTAAGAAATGTCTGCAATACACATATATGTATGTTTTATTTATAAATCTAAGACAGTAACCTAACAAAATTTTAATATAACTATAAAAAATAATGTCTAATAGAGAGATGCAAAAGTTCATGAAAATTCATAACATTAAGAAGATATTCAAAAAAAAAAAGATAGATTGGGCATTTTACGTCAGGCTCAGTTACATAAGTGCTTTAATATTTAATGAAGCTTGCCAATCATGAGAACCGCACCGCCACAGCACAAGATAGCACTTTGCAATTATTCTCGTGAGCATAAATGGTCAAAGATAATTACGAGAGTTAAGAGTTTTCGTAGGAGCAGGCAATAATTACCAAAGTCGTTTAGAGTACCGTTATTATAAGAATATTCTCTACAGATCCTTTACAGGTAAGATTTATCGTAACTAGGAACAACTAAAAAGCTTAAACTTAAGTTTTACCAAAAACACTTAAAACATTTAATGAGATAACAATATATCATTGCGCTAGCACATTCATATGGGATGGGGACCTTTGCGATCCGGATATATTAATTGCGTTAGATGATAGTACCGGCATCCGCGCGGAAATAAGGATCAGTCAACTGTAACACTCATAACACGTTCAACAACACCCCCTTTTTCGCCCTCTGCCACATTTATGCACATTTTTATACGTAGTAAACGCTATTTTGCAAGATTTTAAATAGGATTGTGACCGCTATAAAATATTTCCTTTAAATCTTAAGGAAAAACAACGGGATTTAGAGTTATTACAACATTTATAGCACCATTGTGAACACGCATAAAATTTATAGCCGTTAAAGTCTCCATACCTTGCCATAAACAGTTAGTCCGGTGAGCGGGCATGAGCGAGCTGTGGAACTTTTTAATATTTTTCTCTTGACGACCCTTTAGAGCCGCTACAATAAACGGGCGCATCATTTCGCAATTAGATACTAGACACGCCGTTGTTGGGAAAAGCGGAACAGCATACGCTTAATCAAATATTAAATTCCGTCTGCAACAGTACAGACAAATCCTACGTACGGTACACTTAATATGTTACATAGAGCAGTCTGCGGTTTAAGAAACGGATTTCTCGGGCCTGCGGCGATTTACGTTTTGTTTCTCATAAAGTAAAGTGCCGATGTGAGAAGACCCGTTTTGTAAATACTTGATGTGCCGACCGTTTTACTGCCTCGAGATTCAGGGTTCATGAGGACAGTATCAAATGTTACAGCGCAAATAAAAGTAATCCATGTCCTTTTTAAAATTTTAAGACAATTTCTTTTATTCGGAGTTCTGTCATTTATTATAAAATAACACTGCTGTGCTCATTAAATTATTTTTATTTCCCTTAATTAGCGATGTTAAAGAAACGTATAAATATTGTCATTCATACACAAATATTTTCATGTTTTTGCTAAAGACGGTTATTTATTCGGTACTCTAAATTATGTAGATGGCGCCCCTTTGAATTAATTTAGGTGCTCTCACAAAGGAACCATTCTAAACAAAACGAAAGCAAAATGTGACGCAAAGCATTCGCTAATGTGCGCGTCTGAAATTAAATGCGAAATCGTATCGCACATCCCATATAAAAAGTAATATTTTTTTTATATTAATAAAATCAGAGTCAGAGATTATCATTATGAACTTTAGAGGATTTAAATGATTTTCTTACCTTTGAGGTAACTCTTGAATGATAGATACTCATTAAATAAATATCTAACATTATTGTTTTGAAAATAATTCAATAATGACAAAAATAAAGTTTTAAAATGAAACTTATCAAATATAAATATAATATAATAGTTGACTTTTTATGATTTACGGACACTATACAATGTTGTATGAACATTGAGCAAATTGCAGCGATGCCTGCTAGCATGTTATATTAACATTTTAGACAGAATTATAACGTTATATGCAAAAAATATTTTAATATTCGTGCATGGAAAAGTAAAAGCCGGTGAGTGTTTCCAACGCTTCCCAAGAGTGATTTTATTATTTTCTTAATGTCACTTTTTTCGGTGTAGATTTAACCACATTTGCGATGTATAATATTTGCCAAAGTGTAAAGTAATTTATCTTAACTTCAATTTGTATTCAGATGTAAAATTATAGTACAAATGAAGTGAATTTAAATATCAGGTCCCTCATAAATATTCAGTTTTAAGCTGACACCGCTAGTATCGAATTTGCAAGGAATTATCAGATAGCTCTGAATCGTAAATCATGATGCAAAATCTTGGTTAATGTTCATATTTACTGAAAGTGTATGTGTCTACTTACCAATTATTAACTTACTTAGTATTAATATATTAAGTACCTACATATCTAATATATTTTTACTTGAAATAAAAACGTGATTACTTCAATCCAAATTAAGATTATAGAATACTTTTGCTAATCGTGCCTTTGCATTTTAAATAAATTATTGATAGAACGGTTATACTTTATATTTTATAATATGATATTTATTTTGAAGATAATAATATATATTAATTCACAGATATTTTAATTATTTAAAAACGTACGTTGTGTATATAACTAATTATAATATTACAACATTTAAAGGAAACTTTTTCTTGTTCTTTATTTTAAACCTTTTGTTTTAAACCTTTTTTTTCTTTTTAATATGAACATAAAAAATGTGTTAGTAAAGTTCCCTCAATACAAATATTCCATAGTTTGTCGTTGCGACGCAGGTTGTTTTCCTTTACGCGGCTGTTTGAAATTCCTGTGTCAATTAAACGCCTGTTTGTAAAACAATGTGACAACGATCGGCTTCATAGAACATGCTTTAACCTTTGAAAGCGCAGTTCTTGTAAGTGTTCTTGGTTAAATGTTTTAGAATTAATCTGAAGCACTTACGCTTATGATTTTTTTAAAAAAATAACAAATAGAAATTAAACTGAACGTAAATAGTGATTCCTACGATTATGCCACCTATTTACTAGTAGGTAGTTTAATTTCCTCTTATTAAAAAAATAAACCACCTTAAGGGAAACCTCCAAGCTTATATTTGTTCTCGTTATGAAAGTAATGTTGGTTCCATTGAAAGTAACGATTTACAGTCTCATTTTTCTTTAGCAAAAACAAAATCGGCAATCGTCATCACCGTATCGTAGCGGTTTATTCCCTGAGCTTGGGTACTACGTAGGTACCTACTGAAAATATAAAAGTAACAATTAGCTTGATGATTATATATTTTTAATTTATTGTTATTTTAAAAGTATTAAAATAAGTACACTGCGACTTAAATAATATATTCTGAGTCATTAGATTACCTAAGCGCGTAAAAACCCAGAAGTATCCAGATATGCGGCCATTGTGGTAGCTGTGGTTACTTATAAGATCATGCTGCAACTATATATATAGTATATTATATCATATTTACTTCCGTATTTATATTTAAAAACCGATCAAGTGCGAGCCGAAGCAATTACAAGACTTTAATTAAACTTAAAACTTACAAAAATGTTGAACTAGTTTGCACGAATTTTGTATGATTTTTTTTCTGTTATATGCCTATGAATTCTCAGTTATCAGATTTTTTCTTTATTAGTAATGTAGGTTTCTACTTGTGCCGGATTTCACAATTTACGCGGCGAATTCCATACAAAATGCAGCTCAAACGATGCATAAATTCTCGTGTCTTTGAATTATGATGAATTAGAAGCTAGATTTTTTTTGTGCTCCAAGAGACTGTAGACTTGAATATTTTATATTAGTTTCAGCTTGATATATTCACGCACAGTTGAGATAAATAGTCTTGACGGACAGACCGACGGACAACAAAGTGATTCTATATGGATTTTTTTACCTTTTGAGATGCAAAACCCAAAAAATCTAGTATAAAATAGATAATTTCATGTAATACTATAAACTTAATTATACCTACATAAACTTGCAACGAAACTAACAGATTTCCCATCTTAACACAATATCTGTCGTATCTTCAATAGAAACACAAAAACAGATTAAAAAATGAACGAATGAATTGAAATGCTTAAAATATTATGCTACCAATTGTTTAAACCGATGATAGGCAGCGGAAGTATACGTCAAGTTGTCGCTATCAGTTATCGTGGCGATCAGCTGACTTCCGTCAAACGATACCATAGCACTGATTAACCACAGTTGCTGGAGTAATTCGTGTCAGTCCTTCGTTAATTGCGGGAAATAGTAGATTAATTAATTTCCTTTCACCCACTGACTTTATTCCACGTGATTAACTGTAGCCTCGCAAAATCAGAAAGATTTATTTATTTATATGAAAAGAAATTACTTAAGAAGTTTTCTAAATAATATCCTGCAAATTCTACTTATTTTTTTTAACATAAAATGTAATTGTAATTGATGATAAATATATGTTAGCTGTCGCTGATTTGGACGCGGATAGAATAAGATAACATCAACTTATGAATATTAAGCAAGGGCGTCAGATTTACTAACGTATTTGTTTTTTTTATAGACTACTCAAAGTCGTAATGCTAATAATAACTTGTAATAACGTTGTACGATGTTTATAACAATGTAGTGCCATTTTTTTTCTATCTAAAATATAAAATGTATATTTATTCTTTATTCTCAAACACAAAATTATTTTATAGATTTAAAAAATCAATTTGCTAAATTATTAATTATAGATTTAAAAAATCAATTTGCTAAATGCTTTGGTCTCGTCGGTACTTTAAAGTGAGAAGGTATAGCGAGGGTGTATTTGATGGGCATCGCAGTGATGACCCTATCATGATCTCTGCATTTTAACTGCACTTATTATTTTTACTTACACTTAATATAACTACTTCAAGAACAGAACTCTCAAGAACCCACAACCACAGCGAGATTTTGAACACGTCCAAACTAACATAGTTTGGACGTGTTGAGCACAATATATTTATTCTAAGAAAACTTCTTTATGAATGAAATGTATCTGATTTTTTACCAAGAACCATAAGGTCATCTAATATAATATCATACATAAACACAACTTCTCGTTAACGTCCTCTTTATCGCGTATTAAATCAACTTTAAAATTAACGATAGCTTTAAAAATATCTTTTGCGAGCTTAAAAACTTTACTTCTAATATTTTTTATACGTACATATTGATTACAGTTGGTGAGTAAAATTTACAATATACACGTTAAGGTATTCACATATAATATATATTAAATTAGTGTAACGAAGATCTATCCATCCGTCATTAAATATGTACCTAATTATAATGACTTAAAGAGTTGCATTTTACAACTTAAAGCATAGACTATAACATAGATTAAAGTAAAAAAATATTTATATCACTTTAATATTCATAATAATCATAATAAAACTCGTTTCTATTACAGACTTAAAATCATTCGACTATGGCACTTCTAAGGATTCCTTACTTATCTAGCAACCTATTTTTATATATTATTAGCGTCTAGCTATAACGTGACATTCCTACTCTGGCCTACGACGTAATTAATTGCTGGTTTACGTTAATATAGTATATATAGAAAAAATATATTTTTAAATGTGTTTTACTTCAATAAATATATTATATATACTACGACTTAGGTATAAATACGTACAGTAGGTAATATTCTTAAATTTCGTCAATAGACATTCGTCGATCGACACAGAATTACCTAATGGCACATTTAACCAACCAGACGACAACCTTTATTATATATTTAAATAAAGTGAGCATTCAAATAAAAATAATTAATCTCCATTAAATTTGCTTTTGTTAAATACTCATAGATTCAAATAATATACAAAGCCTACATATAATATGCACAGATCCAAACATGTGTTCTGGATAACCGAAGAGATTAGTGCGCACACCTCGAAACCAAGGGAGGGGTATAACAGGATTACTGAGTCGCATTGTAGAATCGCTTACGTTTATATTTGAAAACTGTAGAATATATTAAAAATATCTCTAAAATATTATCATCGTTTTTAAACAATGAGAATGTTTTACAAGTATGTAGAAAAAATAAAGGCAGATATAATTTCAATTTGTTATCGATACCATCATTTTAAAGTTTAAAATGATGTTTGAGCTGATTGGTACCCAACATACATTTTTTAAATAAAAACAGAGAATTGTGGATCATTCTGTCACAATATACCAAATTACAGAAAAGTGTGATTATAAGCAGTGTGTTGTATTCAATACAATAAATAACTAAATACAATTAATTCTGATACCTCAATTAAATTACTACTGCAGCTGACATAAATGGACTGAGCAAATCTAAAAGGGCTATATTAAATACAAAATCGAAGCTCGTTCGACTGCTGCCATTTAAACTTGATTCGCTATATACAACGCTATAATATACAGTCAGACTCACGTTCAAGTAATTTAGTACTTTGCCTCGTTAATCGATTGGGAGACTAATACCAGGCTCCAAAGGAATTTATATAAACTATATGTAGCAGTGTTTTGAACTTTAATTGAATATTAATTTATTTTGGAATATATGCACTTAAGGTTTCCTAACTTTAACTAAACCTTCAAAAACAAGCTTTTAAAGTTATCTATTTACTTAAATCAGTGAAAGATTAAGTTCGTTAGAATATAATATGCATTGTGCACACTATACATTAAAGGCCAATTTATTTAAGTCTTGAAACAGGTAAAAGTGATAAATAATATTCTTTATAATACAAAATAATTGATTTCTTTTTATATTTTAAAGTATATTTTTATCTTTAAAGAACGAAAATACCATATCGTATGATTTGTTACATTTTTCAATTCCAAATAAGTTTGTAAAAACAAAACGGTTGTACTGTAATGTTCTGCCGATAAATATATAAATTTATTTTAAATGGAGTTACAGTAATAAACATAAAAATATTACAAGAAAAATATTAATTTGGCTATAGATGTCAAAGTATAGTCAAATTTATTTGATCTTAGCCTTTCTTCTACATACTACTTGACATTGGGGAAGTGATATGTGCTCAACTGACACGCTCGTAACGCCATAATCAAATAACCTTACCATATCTTAAACTTAGCTTACTAATAGAAATAACATATGAAGTACACCACAATAGCATTCTAAAGTTAAATAATTTATTAAGTACCCTAATCGTACCCTTAAACTGGAGTAAAGAGTTGTTAAATAAATAAAGAACCATGTCAGAACGTAATGCAAAACCATTAACAAATCACATGCTTTAAGTATCTAACGTGCACACGATCGTATTTAATTTTGATTTAAAACTCATCTTGAAGTTAAACGTACCGCGTAAAACGATTAAGAGTCTTCCATTCCGAGCCCATTTTTACTCTATTTGCCGTCGGTGGGATTTCGTCGCAGTCGCTTGGTAAACTAACTCCAAAATTCTGAATCAGACTGATTGAATCGCTGCCGTGCCCGCGGGAGCCGAGTTATTTTCCAACCTATTTCATGCCACGAGTACGAACGACGACACATCGTACTCCACATTTGTACCCACCCCCTCGAGAAATTCTTTCCACTTCATTTACTTGTTTGGATACAATGTTTATTTTGCAGCTCATTACTACAATTGTTTTAACCATTGTCAACCTTTATTTCTGTAACAATAACGCATATTTTACGTGCCTTATCGGCGGAATGCTGTCAAATGTTAATAAATACTGAACTTTGTTTATTTTACAATGTGGTTAACAAACTTAATCAAAGTATAATCTAGAAAATGTGAATCTGCCAATCCCTAGTGGGATAATCATCATAATAAAAGAGCTCGCTATGTCCAGTTGTTTCGCTGCTGGACAATGGCGAGTGTACGCACAATGCACCCCCACATCATCAATCAAGCCGTCTGCCCCCTCGCAGCCCCCTGAAGGAATAAACTAGCGTTAGTTATTTCCAATATTTTTATTATAAATCTGATAAGAGCAATGTCCATAAATTTCATGATAATAATAATTACTATAAGTAAAATTTCATAATAACCGTGATATTTTTTTCACATCTAACTCAAATAATATTTATAATTACTGCAAATTACAAAATATGCGTTCGTTGTATAATGAAAATAATTATAGCGTAATAATTGTTAAAAATATGGTTATACAAAAATATAGCCATATGATACAGCGGCATACAAATTTTCTGTTCAATAGAGCTGATTCTGCTAAGCTCTAACATTCCTACAATCCAAAACAGACCTGCCGATATAAACCTAACCCCAACAAAATGTCTGTATTGATGTACTTTACGGTTATAAAGGGTTGATTTATTTTTTATTTTCATTAACTCGTCTAGAACTGAAATAGGTACATAGCACATTCATATATGGATTTGCAACGTTTCTTGTTCACACGTGTAAGTATTGTACGAGAATTATTATTTTCGCTCCATTTTAATATAACAGAAAACATTTAAACTGCAATACAGTATGTTATACGTTGTATGATTTAATGCTTTTAATATATATTACTTTATGCTAAACTAATTTTCGAATCATACAGTAGACTACTGTATGATTTGAAAATTAGTTTAGTATAAATTTGCGAAATTAAAGATTCACTCATATTTTATAAAAGTATATTTTTTGCCCTAACGCATTTACAATTATGCGTTAACCTAGACTATAAATATACGTTTACGTTTATTTTGAAAGGGTTCCGTCGCGTGACACATCGGACAGAACTTCACCCCTATACATTTTGCTGTAACAATACATTATTCAACTGTATACATATACATAAAATTATTGATATTTATTTTCAATCAGTCGATTCTTATTTTAGATAAAACTGAAAATAACTAGACGTCATTCTATAGAACTACTACATAAAATTTAACATTAACGAAGGCCAATGAAGAATAAAGTGCTATGCACAACCATTTTAGTATTATATCCTATTAAAATAGTTATCCCGTTGCGACGCTAGAACAAGCGTGTGCTGTAGCTTTATGCTCATTCGGAAAAAATATATATATTTTTGTTTCTTTGCTCTTTTAATAAGGCAAACACGGTTTTGGTTTCCAACATTCAACACGTAATGCCTCAGATTTCGGCGCAAAGAACAGAAGTGTCTTAGTAGGAACGGCCTTAACAATACGTTCTCAATAATTTCCCTCTGCTTACTCTACCATGTATTGAATAAAGCGGTAAGGTTGAAAGATAAAAAAAATCTTTGAACGACTTATATTTACCATAAGTAAAACATTATATGAATCTGCTTATTTTTTAAGGCTTGGGATGACTAAAATAATTTGAGTCGCAGTTGCTTCTATTATCAAATAACTACATTTAATAAGCCGCCTTTCCTCTTGGGGATTCCTATCTGTTTGAAATTGTGATGGGTCGAACTAATCGGCGGTTGACAGGCTGATAGTGACTGGGGGCGGAACCAACGACCAGACGCTACAGTGCTATAGTTAGATAACACGAGAGGAACGTGAATGATTTACTATCTACTATTTATGTATTTATTAATACATAAATGGCGATATATACTAACTTGGCTTGACTTGGCTTAGTAACATTTTCTTTTTTTTTATTTGATTTTAAAATGAGTAAAAATTAATGTTACTTTGTAAAATTTGGGTTATTCGTATACTTGACGTAGACAAATTGATAGCCAACAAAAACCAAGATTTATGTTAGAATGGATCATAAATAATATGAAATAGAAAAGTTTCATGGTTATTAACTGTATGAAAAATAATTTAACTGAAGCTATCCATTTCCTACATGCAATAAAGACGTCGGCTGCAACCGCAGCCAAAAATGTTTTCGCTCTGCAAACGTCTGCAGTGTACTTAGCCGGATAAAATGGCATATTACCATTCTTTATTGCCTTCACTGAATTAAAATTGATAGTTTCATATGACCATCAAGATGTTTTGCCAAATTAGAATCTATCTACATTGCCAAAACAGCCTTATAAAACTATTTCATTATACATAATCCGCCTTCAGTTTTCTTTTTCTTAAATTTCTAGTTATTAGTTATTTAAGTAAACATTCGATACTAAACAATAACAAAAAACTTTTATATGTAACTCTACATCTACTTTTTGTTCAACTCTACATCTACGTCATACGTAAAATTATGATTGACACGAATTGTCATCGTTTAAAATATGATACCATTATACAGACACGACTTCACGCGAGGGTGTACGATTAGAAATCGATAACACATGCGTCATTACATGAAGTATTGTTACTCTGTTCATTGTGAAGCGACCCTTATCTTTTGAAACGTTTAGTTTGCCGGTAATCCCAATCGCCGGGGATTACGTTTCCACAGATATTTATCAATGGTTTTTGTTGAAAAATAACAATAGCCCAATAGTGACGTGACTTTTAAAATGATGGCAACGTCTGAAACAATTGTTACCAAACAAATAGTTCGCATAGTGATTTTATGTTAGTTTTTGCTTTGCTAATAGACAAAAACAGTTGAAAGTCTATGAATTATATATCGTTTATTAAATATGTATAGCTTTTGAAATACATTTAGTAGTATAATCGTTTTTCAGTAATTAATTATTGTTACAACTTGAAATATTTATTTATCTTATTTAATTGTGCGAACTACTAATATTTCTTGTTATTTGATCTTTGATATCTAATTTGCAAAATTAAATATCGAAGATCCAATTTGGGTTTTTGCTTATTAATCGGAGACCTATCGTGGTGCAACGGTACAAGCGTGTGACTGTAACCGAGGTTCTGGGTTCGATCCCCACTCGAGGAAATAAAATATTTAATATTTTAAATTTTAAATATTTAATGTTTTCATTTCTTCACTCTGGTACAAGGCAAAACGCGGCGTTGAGTTCCGCCACTCAACTCGCCATGCCTCAAATACGTCGAAAAGTGGGCAACGGAAGGGCAACGGAGTGTCTTAACACTAGGTTCCCAAGTTCCCTCTGCCTACCCTGCCATATGCGGGATACAGCGTGAAGCTGAGAGAGAGAGAATAAGCTTATTAATCTGAAACTTTTAAGTATATCCTACAGTCCTGCATCCTCAGAAGGTTACTTACTTAAACATTAAAATACTAAATTGGTCTTGGGGAAAATAAAAGTTTCCTTTCTGATAAATAAAAACGTAACTGTCAATTTATACGCTTTTACATTTCATATCGACCTATAATAAAAGTAGAAGATATCTTATAAGTAACAATATATTTCAGGTTTTCGATGTTCAGTTTTTTATGCATAAATATAATGCATAAAATAATAAAAACAAAATGCTTCCGAGTGGAGCCGGGACGAACCAGGACTAGTCAATAGTAAATGTTCACGTTTTAATATGTTTTTGCAATCCTTTCTATTTCAATGCTTACGATACGGAAAGGGAACCTAAATCGGACTACAAAGGCCGATGTACTCCTATAATCTGCTGTCTAGACTTCAGGTTCCACTCGACTCTACCGTTTACAATATTCATCGGTTCAAAAACTCTTCTGAGCGGTACAGTCAACACTGGAATTAATAATGAGAAAGATATTTTTGAAGTCACTTACGTTTTATTGGAACCACGAGTTACTTATTCATTAAAATATTTTTTACGAATGTCGAATTATATACATGTATATGTAAATAACAACTAGTTAACGTTTTGCTATTGAATTAAAACATTTTTTTGTTTTTTTTTTTTTCAAAACTAAACAATTCGTACGATTATTTTGCCATTTAGTCTGTTATATTCACCTGTTGATTTAATAACCTTAGCCAGTTTATCGATGATAAAATATTAACAAACAAAACTTACATATGATTCACGGTGCACATGTACATATTGCGTTAATAATAATTTATTGTTGCAGATTTCTTACGAATGTGACTAATAGAGAAGGTCTTTGTATTATATACGCTTAGCAATGCGTACGTTGTTATTTATGGGGATGAAGCATTTTTCCTTTATTTTTTACACGTTTTAGACTAACGTTAAATTTTCCAGAATTTTAATTCACGTGCAGATAAATGTATTGTATATAATTTGTAAAATTATCAACAATATTACTAATTATTATAAAATTATTTTTATTTTAACAAGAGAATATATAAAATCATCTCAATAATGTCAACGTCGGTGTGCTAATTCACATTACTGAGTCCTGATAGAGTTCGCACTAGTTGTGGTAATGACCTCAATAGCGCGTCAGAGCATGAAATATGCATCGCATACAATATACTAAACAGTGCATAATGCTTATACATTGTTTGTACAATGTATCAGTCGCCGCCAGTCCGCCGTCACTTGTAAAAAAGTTATTGGCGCACAATGTAACCATTGTGTTTGCAAAAACGGGAGTGATGCCAGAAAAAACAGTCAAAAATTAAGAATTACCCGAATGTAGAATTGGAAGTCAACGTTGAATGCAGTATTCATTGCAAGCCTTTTTGTTATAACAAAAAATTATGAATCTTATTCATACAGATGTTTGTCTTTCTTTTCAAACAAATTTCAGCATTGATTATTCCATAAATGTACATAATGTACATTTTAATGTAAATTCCTATAATATTACAATATGTACATACATCTTATCCATAAACGATAATCCACTCACGTACAAAATGCTATACCAGTATAAGCGTAAAGCTCGGACGAAGAATTTTTATCGCCTCGAGTAAAAGGCGTAACGTTCATATTCGGTCGATTGTAAGTACCGTTTCTGGCTATAGTTTGCAAAGACATTGCGGTACTTCTCATGTGAACACTAAATACATCTTACATTAAACCCGCATTGTATTTTGTATGCATAGGAACCGTGCTCTCTCCGGAAACATTATGACTTCGTCTTTTCCTTATTCATAGTGCATATAATAAGTCGACTCGCTACAAAGTTTACTGACCTCGTCTGGTTGCAGACCAACAAAAATTATATTAGTTACTTTTTATAAGAGATTAAAAAAATATTTTTCCCAGAGGCACTCTAACTTTCAGTAGACAGTATTTCTATGTAGTCTCTTCTAGTAGATTATAATATGTAGGTATTCCAATAAATTATTGACGTGCATAACTTTTAGGGGAGATTAAATCACATTAAATTCATAGAGCACTAAACATATGTTGCATTGAACACGACCGTCTGCATCTCCCCTTCTGTTTACAAAAACAATACTAAATCCAATAGCAATATAAGCAAAACTGACAATGGACAGAGTACAATTAGGCATCAAGCTATCGGTACGTGCGCAGCGATAAAACCAAATGTTGATATCTAAATAATAAATTGGGAAGCTATAAAATGGATGTCTGTGTCTGGTCGGCCATCGGATAGGATTGTGTGCTTGTGTGCAAATGAACCGGCACGGCGTATGCCGAAGGACGCGGCCGCATTCCGCACCCACCACTACACTGGAGATGACACACATACGTATCTGTGTGGGTGCACACTGTGGCAACGCATTCAAGCTATAATGCATAAGGCATTTTTGCAGTACACGGCGCGCCTGAGTTAGGACGATAGTGCACTACTATTATGAAATTCCTTATTACCGAGCGACAAATACTTGTTGCTTTAGAGCAGTTATGTGGTTAGTGGTAGCTGCTTGTGATGTGACCGTTAGCTGCGTCTGAGCGTGCTTCAATTTAGAATTTAATCTAGCTATGCCACAGACTAGTCCACCTTTATATCTCTGATAAATGTTATATTAAACATTGACATATATTATAGATAGCGTATTAAATCAAGACAATAATGGTTTAATTACGCACTAGTCAGGTGGTAGTCGCTAATTTAACTGGCAGCCAGCAACTAGCGAATCGCATACAAATATACCTTCCGTCCGAGCAAAAAATGCTGAATAATGACGCTCCGTTACAGTAAGCAAACTTTATATTTTCACTTTTTCAGTAATGTTTAATATGCACGCGCTTGCTATTTGCATTGTGTGCAATCAACTGCTCATCTGGTTGGCATGTGCCAACTGCGTCACCGCTACAGTTGGCTGACATCATTCATGGCAAAGAAGAAATTAATTATTAGAAATAATACATAAATAGTAATTATTTTAAGTCAGAAATTTAAAAGAAAATAATGAAATTTGTTATACAATTGTATAATTATCTACATTAATTTGACGTATGTTTTGGTTTATGACATTCCAAACACTGTTAATCTTTCAATTTATTATTTTTCTTTAAAATTATTGTACCGTGAAGAAAATATCAATTAAACAGTCCGCAATTGAATGCAATAATTGCCTCACGTATTCCAATCGTATGAAAGTCGCGCGCTTCGGTTCATACCAATCACTTAATTGTACACGCATGCACTCATTACAAAAACAGATACCTTGCATACAAAAAACATACTTCGTAAAATGGTAAGCGATCTTCATATTAGAATTTCTTAAATGTTACGGTATATGCTTATAGATAGTAAAATAAATAACTTTAAACTTTGGCTTTAAAAGTAAATAATATTTTGTCAATATTTCTATTAGGCTTAGATCTATTTAATGTTGCAGAATAAACGTTACAAATTACTTACATCGTCGACAGACTAACAATTTGTGGGCGGTATTCGGTATTCGGGGAAGACAACTGAGCTCGTCATCAGGCTTTGTTTGCAGCTATGAACTGACAATCAAGAGGGAGGTTGAGGGGACGCAAGGATTATTGAAATGTCTAAGATGCCGACTTCTAAGCTGCTAAATATTATAATTTATTTAATCTTAAAGTATTTTAAATTTTCTCTTAATAAATAAAGTATATCGTCTGTTACTGTAATGTATTTCACTACATGTTATTAATAAAATCATTATTGAAACGAAGGGACAATGTCAATAATATATAATAAGCATTATTGGATCAAAAATTAAAATAAAATTACTTATAATAATGTCTTTGATTTTCGCAATTGTTACACATTTTAAATGAAACGCTTTTAACCGGAGTAATCCACGTGGGCAGTCTACCCGTGACCACGGACTACTGCAAAGTGTTCGAAACGTCGGGTTGGGTTTCCAAAAAACATGTTTAACAAACAATATACGCGATTAATAATCCAGTTAAA
Source organism: Eueides isabella (assembly GCA_019049475.1). Lineage (NCBI taxonomy): Eukaryota > Metazoa > Arthropoda > Insecta > Lepidoptera > Nymphalidae > Eueides > Eueides isabella. The sequence continues at coordinate 7,166,352 of CM032395.1, read as the reverse complement.
AGTGTCTAAATACTTATCACTTTTCTTTTTTGTTTGTCAATGTACAACTAGCTCTATATTCTAGAAGTAAAATTAGTTTTAAGTAAATAGACACCAAAATAAGATTAATATTTTATAATTTTTATCTTCTTATTTCTAAACATATACTCATTATTAACTTTAGCGGCAAAATTCACTTATTTATTTTCTTTAATGTAAAAGATGCTCACATTTTTACAGCTATTAACATAACCTGAGAAATAGCTTGTTGTTATTTGTAGACATTAATTTTAATTATCGCGCGAGTAGAAAATAAATATAAACATATTTCTGTTTTCTTACTCGTATCCAATTGGATAAAAAAGATACTTTTTATTTTAGAAAACGTACAAAATATTTGAATCTAAGTCTCTTGGAAACCGTCCACTCTTTTTTTATACGTTTTGTAAATAAGTATTTTTCTTTCCTAAATATGGATTAACACTTTAAAATTAGTAAAATATTTTAATATAAAGCAACTCAAGACGGTTGTATAACTTTATTTTAATTGCACCAAATATTTCCAGTAAAATTGTAATAATACGAGTATATAAAATTATTAAAATAATGGCAATCGTTGCTTTACTAAAACTAGCCGATAGAGTCTATCAAGCGGAACTTTATCTTCGTTAAGCATTGTATAAAGACGTTATCATTAGCACACGATCCTAATTATTATAGTTTATTTATAATGTGTATGCTACCGTCATATTTAAGAACGTGTGTCTGCTACTTTGGTTAGTACCCTTTCAATATATTGTATAGTACAATTTCTGATATATTGATTTAATTTATTTTTTATTTTTCTCGCCATATTGTTTTCGAACTATTTCAATACTTTAAAGGTATTATATTTTTTTAAACAAGTAATATATTTTATATAAATAAACATGTATCCAATACCTAGTAAATCAACCTCAAGTAAAAGTTTTTGATGCTGTCGTATTTTTTAAAAAATATATTCGTAATGATATTAAGAAATATTCGTAATGAAAATAATAATTTTTAATATTAAGTATTTATATAGGTATGTATTATCAGTTCATTTAGATCTCTAAGCCCCTTTAAACTTATCTAGAACTAAACCTATTGTCCTTGAGAGGCAAAAAGAGCGTCTTAAGGCGCGTCGCCGAGACATAGTCGCGACCTACCGACGCCGTTCTTCCCACTCGACATAAAACTAAATCTTCGTCGAGAAAATGCTATATTCCTTACCACTAGATGACAAGTGCCTTTCCTATCTGCTTTGCTGGCTGATTTTTTATTTCACCCTAAATTATGTTACTTAAAGATAAAAAGTAAATTATTAGCATATTATTTTGTATTGTTTCTTCTTTTCCTTGGTCGATTAGTTATTATATTAAAACCATAATTTATTATATTTATCTAATTAATGATCAATGAATCACAATTGTGTTAGTAGCTCCCAATAAACATTACTTAATACTCAACATTTTTTTCTGTGCTACTTAGAAATTTATTCGAACGATACAGCTTATTATATTATTATTTCTCGTACAAACCAAGAAAGTGTTCTATCATTAACGTAGAAGCACAATTACGAATAATTGGCTTAATCATCACGGCCGCCTTTACGTATTTGTAACGTACGTTCACTTTTAGAAAAACCACAGTTAGGGGTTAAATATATAAAGAAAAAACCCCGAATTTCTAATATTGTTTAATTTGATATGCAGAGAGTAAATTGTAAATAAAAGATCTAAATTAGTATGATAAAAGTATCGATAGTTTTGATCTTGCGTATCGCATGACAATTTTAAGTGCTTCGATGAATTATATTGAACTACTTGAAAATTTGTTTATAGTAATTTTTATGTACTTGTACGTATACGTGTGATCCTGTACAATGCAAAATTCACTTACTACTTGGTCACCTAGGATAAATCTATGCTAATTTGTTTATCATTTATGTGAAAGTGTACAAAATAGACATTTAAATACCCTCGGCCCCATGCGTTGCTCTAATTGATCCAGAGTGAAGCCTTAAGGAAACGTCACTACAGCAATCATTAGGAATCTATATTTTACCCTAATTCCTTGGACCGCCTACGCTCACGCTAAGCGGATTGCCGGCTTATAGCCCGAGTCTTACTCACCTATATTTTTTTACAGTAGCAAAAAATAGTTGTAAAGAATAAGAACGCTATTTGCTTGAAAAGTTATAACAGGACTCTGATCCCTAAGGATGGTTTCTCGGATGGTTTTTGGAATTCCGTGACTCAAATAATTAAGTTCGAAGTTGGGGGTCGCTGGGTGAAATTATACATTGTTATTGCCACTATAAATCTCCTTTTCAGGGAAGTTACTCGCTTGGCATAACAAATATTAAATATACTAAACGTCGGTATTTATGCCACTAAGTAGTAAATGTTAAGTCATTATGCCACAAAAGTTTGGTTCGGAATGTAAAAACAAATTGTTGTATGTGAGTGTGTATGATGACCTGACTATTATTAGCCCATAAGAGATTTTTTATCTGACTGTCGTCTATATTGTAAGGTGTCTTTGCCCGTGTGATTCCGGCTTAGAATAGGATCACCCTGGTACAGGTAAAGTGCGTGTGGTAGAGTCACGTTGCCAGTTGCCATGGCAACACGCATGGGCAGATTCGACCGGATTATTACCACCACCGGCATTTAAGACCGTCTTTAAGTTATTATTAGGTAATGCCGGGCCCCGGTGCCCTTCCACCTTAAAGGACGGCAACGCTCCTGTAGCTCCTCTGGAGTTACTCGGGGCCGTGGGCGACGGTGATCACTTACCATCAGGTGACACGTACGCTCATTTGCCGTCTTTTCCATAAAAAAAAAAAACAAAATCAAGGCAAATTTGTATCATAGCTTATAAAGGAAAACTTGGTAGCGTAGACGGGTAACGTAAACTAGACATTGTGAAAGTCTTTAAAACGCTTCGTCATGGCTCCCGACGCATGAGACGTCTAGATGCCAATCTCTCATACTTACATGTCCTTGTCATAGCTTATGATGCAACAACTTTAAATGTTGGATATCGGATAGAAAAGTCATTTTATTTTTTTCTTTACAGTCACTGTTTTAGAAATTATTAATCATGCGTAAGAAATTAAGACAAAGTCCACCACCCACAAGCATAAAATCGAAGTAAGTTCTTAAATTAATTCTTAATGCTGATTTATTAACAGCTTGAACCGCACAATGGCTAAATGTGTTAAGCTCTATAGTGCTTTCTTTAGTATCTGACCGACTTACCTCGCCCTTTTAAGCGTACAAGTTAAAGCTCTTGCTGTGGTTTTTTTAGTTTTTATAGAATTCCTATCTTAAAAGAACATTTTAAATCTATCTCGTGCATAGACAAAGCATTTATCCAGTATAAAGTCTAAGTTTACAGAAATATTTGACGTTAATAATGAATATAATAACATGAACTATATCATATCTACATAAATATACATCTTATGACATGTATGTATCATATATTACATTCAATATATAATAATAATCCATACTATTATAAAATCTAGATTAACATTTAACGAGCTTCCCGGTTACGGTCTGAATATGACAAGTGGAATTTATAAGTGCAATTCACGATAGCTCTTTGTGCGTCTTCCATTTTACTTTTATCTTTTGATTTCTTCACATAAATGAGCTCTTTAAATCAGATATAAAATTATACCAATGATTTTATATTGTAAAACATAACTTTTGACATGAATATTTATATAACAACATGATATTTACAAAGTGTTTTGTTGTAAAATTTTCAGCTTTATTGAGAAAAGCTTATGCGGGAGATTAATATACATACTGACTGAATCACATATATACATACAAAATCATATATATATATATATATATATATATATATATATATATATATATATATATATATATATATATATATATATATATATATATATATATATATATATATATATATATATATATATATATATATATATATATATATATATATATATATATATATATATATATATATATAGTTTAAGGCTGTTATATCGTTTACGTCTTAAGTTAGTCATTGTTGAGGCCATACAAATATTTTTACCTATATCTTCTATAATATTTTCTATACACGTCTATGTGTATATTACTTTTAGAATGTAACGGCATCTTTGTTTTGTGTCAATGCATTTGCGGTTTGTGACTCGCTCGCACATCGGTAAAGAAAAAAATTATTTATTCTTCATGTAATCTATTTTTAATCCATTTTCTTTTACCTTGGATTAACAACTTAACAGAAATCAACTTATAATTGAAAATGGTTCTATAGCGTTGGTATCACTCAATACGATATCACATTCGCACATACAATACAACATACGCGTTGACGGGAGACGCGTCCCATTCAAATACGCATTGCTAATAGTTTCCACTGTTCGAGCCTCACTCTACATAACTATGAAATGATTAGAATCATAATAAAGTCGCTCTAGAAATACGTTCTACAAATGAACAGATGATTTATATATATGTTTATACGTAGAAGTTTATACCCTTCTTAGGAAAATTGTGCCGACGAAGGAGTCTGACCCGTGGCACATTTATAGTTTATATAAAGGAATGATACATTAAGTTATCGAAAGAAACATAACAGACTCTACCATATGTTTGACAATATACACTTTTGTGTTATATTAATTATTATATAATATCTAAAAGTATATTTTATGTCTATTATAGAACAGCGGCGGCTGTCGTTCCGCCAGCGGCGCAGTCAGCTCGGGCGCGGTGACGGTCGCGGGCGCGGGCGCGGGCGCGTGCGCGGCGCGCATGGCGAGCGCGGGCGCACAGTTCCGCGGCGGTACGCAGCAGTGGGCGGCGGCATACACGCCGCAGCCCTGCCGCTACCCGCCGCCTCAACCGCAGCCCTACGCGACGGCCCCCAGCCCATACACGTCGCACCAGGTACGGTACCATTAGTAAAAAAAAATATGGTGTAAAGCTTTACACTATAATAATTATTTATTAATAGAATCTAGACGCAATTCAATGTGACAGCTAGGAGATAAGATAAAAAAACATTTCTATATACTATATATTTTTATATAGAAATGTTTTTTCCGTTAAATTTTACTCTGAATGTTACCCTGTACACTAACCATAGAAAATTTATTATACTTCCAAAAGATATTAAAATTATAAAACTTTGATGTAATTCAAAAAATGTACTTAGTACAGCAGGCTTAAAATCAACTTATGAGTAGGAATGAAAGTAAAATTTTTTTGAAGATCCAAATGCAAAAATCAAAGTGTAGTAAAATCAAAGTGTAGTGATAGTTTACTCATACGTATATGTAGTTACTTATAACGAAATTACGAAAAAAATCTCAAGCAAGTAAAATTTTGCATAATAAGAAACAGTTCTTAGTTCAAAATATCCAGATTAGCGATTATATTTTTGTGCAAAGTCATTTTATTTGGTATTCACTGGCTAAATTTGAATAATTAATATTTTAATGATTTGTTGCGATGTGACAATAGCAACTAGCTAAAATTAATGTTGAATCTAGTAATGTAGATAAAATGTAACGCTAGCGTATTATATATTATATTTGGTCTAAATCTTTACGAGCACAGTAACACCAAAACTGAGACTATACGAGTTTTATTTCATCTTGTTATCTTTAAGAGAAGAAAAACTAAGAACTATTAAAAAATACGATGAATAACAGATTTATACTACACAATATACTTATCTAATATATGTTTTTACAACAATTATGCTCAATTGAAATGATGAAGTAATTAATAATCGTAGTTTATTTGTAATTTTATTTTTCATCTTCATAATGTATGTATCCCGCACACGGCAGTCACTGAGTGAGAAAATGTAAATTGAATATTTTATTCTCTCGAGTGAGGATCGAACCTACAACCTGGTACCTGGTACCTGGTAAAAGTAGTATACATGTGTGTACATATTTGCACCTCGACAACTTTTTTTTATTATAAACACGGAACTCCTACTAGGATAAAAAATCTTAAATTGATTTGATGCAAAGTAAATTGACTATGGCGATCGAAAATAATTAGGTAATATTATTAATAAATAAATTTTATTTTTATTAATAAAAAATTATCGATATACTTAAGATAAAAAAAGGTAAACTGTAAAATTTAATGGTACCGGGGCGGAAAAACAGTTATGACAATGCCATTTATAGGTGTATTTGTAAATTAAATAAGCATAAAATTAACAAGTAATAATAATATATCATACAGAAGATAACAATTAATTACGCCATACCACATTCCAGTATTAACATAATTGAAGCAAAAACGATATACTTCACGTATCTGTTGAATACAATTTGCTATAAGTACGTGGCACAATCACTAAGTAATTGCATACTTTCCTACTACAAGCTCACTTAGTCACTCACGTTACTCATTATAGTAAAATTTATGCCTGACGGAAACGAGTTAGCCGTGGTTTAACTTAACATCCTTCTAACCTCTGTATTCCCACGATACATAGTTAAAACTAAGCTTCGTTAATAAACTATGTGAATAGTATAAGTTAATTTATAGGTAACCACAATGGACGTTCAACTTGGCGTGAACTCTATTGTCCAGCGTTATGCAATATATCACTAGCTGCATCCATGTACTTAGAAATTAGAAATAATAACACTAACAATACTCATGACAAAACAAAGCAAACGACGATTCACTTAATAAAATATTAAGATATTTGTCATGATAAACTTTAATCATATAAATAAATAAGGTAACAAAAATATTTCGGTGATCCCTTTATTGGAAATGAAATGCCCTTTTAAACTTGAAATAAACCGATTATAAAAAAATGCTTTAATACTACATCGAATAAATAAAGTAATAATTTTGGCTCTGCTTGCAAATAAGAAGCACAACTAGTTGTAGTTTAATCTTAGCTGCAATTCAGATCTACTTTAATTTAGTCAGACTTAGAGCAGGCGTAATTAAGAGGGAAGTTCGCTCCATCAATTTGGCTAACCGCGTCTGGAGCCCTCACAAAACACAAACATTAACAATATAACGTGATTAATGTTCAGAGCACTCAATGTCTGTATCATGATTTGCATAAAACTAGTTAATGCACAAGTTAGACTAAATAATAAACTCCGTAAGTGTCAACGGAACTTACTTGAAAGGTTCAGGGTGGTACGTATGCTTGTGATTAGTTGCCTGTTTCCATACATTGGTTTTATTGGTAATAAAATCTTTTAAAGTTCGTTAAATATTAAAAATAAACAATTTGTAACCCATAAATCTAATCCTTAATATAACGTATGCTTACTTGGTAACTACATTTACAAAGTTCTTATGAGTGATCCACTTTGTACGAGATAAAAACAATTGTGAAGTTTTAATTACAACATATTTTTTATGTATATCTCGCTAACTTTTCCATTAAAATATAAAAAAATAATATTTTATAAAAGAATTACGGCACGGCAAAGCTTCCTTATTTACACTACACAGAACCCTATTCGGGTTAAGTGGCAACGGGAAGGCAACAAGCGTTATTACCGACTACTTCAGCGCACGGCGCTGATGGGCAATCCCCTATAAACGGTAATGCTAGGCTACGGACCGTGAACATATTCAAACCGTGATTCTACATCTTAAATCACGTATCAGTTTTTCGATGTAGAGTGTATATAAGATACAAACGTTGATTCTTTTTGTATATATTATCTGCTGCATTAAATTTTATCCAAAAATAAAGAGGTAATTAATATAAATGTTATATTTTTTTTAAACAGCTGGCGTTGGTTGTTAAATATAAATGTAAATTTTATGAAATATCAGATATTTATTTAATGGTCGATGTCATATGTGCAAATTATTTTAAGTTTGACACGTTATCTCTTAACGGCGAAAGTGACGAGACTAATAAATTAGGTATAAGTATAAACAGATAAATATCGAAGCATAAAGGTCCGACAGAAGGGGAACCGTACATCAGTAGTGATTAAAATACTTGGGACCGAGCCTTCGTTAACATACTCGTATATCTGTGGTGAGTAATTACAGTACATTGATCATTGTCACAGTGCATCGAACGATTTGAGCGTCGAGACGGGCCCGACAGGCGCTCCGCCCTCGGTGGGTTTACGAACCAACGCCGACATAAACCAGATGTCGCACACGAGCTGTATTCACACTGCACCCCTACCTCCCCTCCGCAAGAATCTCGTAAAAGGAATTTCTCGCGTCCTTATCGCTTTCTGAAATAAAATGTAGCGCCCCGCGTCGTACGTGTTTTATTACGAACCGTCTCCTTCAGGATTTATCTCATGGCCGAGCGTTGCTGAACTCTTTTTAGAGTTTCACACTCTAGTACTTAATCCGGAAGTAGCATTGCATTTTATTGTAATGTGTTGAGAGGACTTTTATAATATATTAAACGTACGTGAGAATGTAGTACTTTACGGTTTTTCATATTATAATTTTACACTATATCGTGTTAAAACTTCTTAAAAGGATTTCGGTTATATTTAACGTTAACTTATTTTTAAATCAAGTTATTATGCAAAGTTACGAGACATTATTACAAATATCAATTTATTACTTGCTTATCGATATTATGGATGTATCGTTTGTAAAATCAGAGTCAATTAATGTCACTACAATATACTCTTAGAAAAAAATAATTTTGGCTGCACAGGAATGATTCCTTTTCTATCGCTATTTGTTAATAAAGCTATTCTTACGAAATACTTTGCCTCATCAACGTCCTTCGCTAACAAAGTTTTTTATCATTTTCTATATATCTCACGTCCGAGTCGTAGTGAACTTATTCAATATAATCCATTTATGGACGCAAACTTTCGATGGAAATATCGCATAGAAGTTGGTGTGTTCTGATCGTCGATAACATATAACGATTATTTATCTGTTAAATCGAAACCGTAACAAAAACTATTTCATAGACGTCGTGAAATCCGATTCGGTATCGGCATATGGTATGGTAATAAAATTAGTATTATTAAGTATACTTCTCAATGATCTTCGAAAGTCGTAAAATAATACCCATGGAAAGCTTGAAGCCGTTAATTTAAGTTGTTTGTCTTATTTAGTTTTAGTGTCGGTCTATTTCACGGCGTTAAGCATTAGGTAACAGTAATATATACTATAAACTGAAATATTTATAAAATTTTGTTTTTACTATTCCAGTTATATCGTAAAATGATTAATGCTTGTATCTTATATGATTGGAATATATATAATATTTTATTATATTAAATAACATTACATCGTAAGTACATTTATTAAATATGTATAATAAAGAATATTTTCTTTCTTATGAATTTTGTTTTTTTTTTAAAAGTAAACTAATCATTATCAAGTGTATGACATATATTTTTTTAATTGCTTTAAAAAAGATTGGTACAGAAACTGAATTTGCTTTCGAATATTGTGTACCCACGTTTTTTTTTTCACAGGAAGACTTAGATTAACAATAGAAGCTTATAGCATCTTCTATGGTCTATCTAATTAGGACAATTTTTTCCTACTTAAAAATAAAAATAAGACAGAAAATAATTTATTATTCAGCAATATAATAACATTGCAAAAAAAAATTATTAACTTATACAAAGATCAGCAATCATTCTTTGAAACAAAGTTTCCTTTTAAAGCGAACATTGCTCTCCGGTTTCCTAACCTAGTTTTTTTTATCTACCGGTAGATGTTAGCTTAGATATATTGCATCGGAAGTGGTTAACGTTTTCCTACTTATTATGATAGTTGATCAAATACTGTAATATTATCTTCTATTGTACAAGGCGCGCCATTGAGTTCCGCCACTCAACACGGCTTCGGGTGGACAACGAAAAACGGTATTTCTTCGGTTACGAGGCTACCACCCTATTCTGCTTTGTACATGAATGAATGTAAAAAAAATAATAATGTCTTTTATTAGCTCGACTACTAAGAACAGTAACAAAAACAAAAAATCTTGACTGATTTGGTAAATTTTAATACTGGTCAAGTACCTATTACCAGCAGATTAATGGCCACTATATGTCAGCTGTCACAAACGTCACAACGTGCAGCTTGTTAGATTCATCGCGCCCTCAAACAAACATGGCAGCCTTAAATGGAGATTGCTTTTTTGGTAAAAGGGATCCATGCTTTTTTGTAATAGTAACATAAATAACTAAATCACTTCTTCGTATCTCCATTTACATATATAGCCGTCTACATACTAGTAGAGGCGAAGTAATATATTAGCTGCTCACATCACATTCATCTAATCATTTGTTTCTTCACTGAAGGTAATTGTCTTAACACCCACGACGTACTCGACGTTTATTTTCATGCACATTATACGCATGAAGAATATGCAGAGACATTAAAAACTCTGTGCGAATTGTAACATGTAGTTTTAATTGCAACATGTAGTCCCGTGTATGTGTTAAAATTGCTTCAACATTAAGTTTTTGAAGATGTTGTAGCGCAGTGGGACTGTCTGTAAAGGCGATACATGTAGAAGATATGAATTTTCAATCCTTTTTTTCCTTCTCAACACGCAACGTCTTAATTTCGGGCGCAAAGTAAAACTTAAAATTGTGTTTGAATACTAGTTTCTTTCAGCCTAGCCTGTTATATGTGGCATACGTCACGTGTATGGCGTAGCAACATTTCGCATGTTGCCCAAAAGTAATACAAATAAAAAAGTAATTTACTATAGTTATTCTTATCTCATGATAAACGTTTATATTAAAGCTCCACTGTACTTAAACTATTTTTGGACTAGGAAATAATTCTGTAACAAGCTCTTAGGCGTTTATTGACTTAGTGAAGATAATAGTTTATTTTTGTACAAGCTGCCTCAACAAGGCACGTCCCATATGTGCAACCCTCCAAACTTGGAGTGAAAGTATAAATAAACACGGCTTACTGATATCTGTCATCCAAAGAAATAGATTTATTTCTGCGATGGCAGAAGGTGAAGGTGAAAACATTCCTCGTTTAATGCTTTGTGAGAGGTTTTCACGCTAATTTTTAAGTGACAATATAAAGTGATGCACAATTTATTAATTTCCTTTACAAAAATAATAATTGAAAGAAAGAAAATTCGAATACATTTCCATTATTTTTTACTGCTGTACAATATGTACAAAAACAATGCTTTTATCTGGTTTAATATCGTTTTTCGCGGGTTGGGTCAGATCGTACAAAAAGGGTATTTTTTTAAGAAGAGCGGCTTTTTTTCTTAAATTATCATAATGGCATACTGACGTACCTCAACCCAGCTGCAAATATTTAAATGTGGGTCGCTCAGGGTTATTTCACGTATGTTTTTAACAATATGTAGCCAAATATATGAATACTATTTGGAAGAAATAAATAACTAATTCATATATTTATCATATATATATAATGATAAATATATTATTCATATATTCATCATTATATGAAGTCATCCGCAGTCAACGTAAAAACTTAGTTTAATTCGTAATTCGACGTAGCTTTCTTACATTAGTCAATCTGAAGTAGATTATTCAAAATTTTGATTAAAACGATAAAACAGATGGAGAGACCAATTTAAATAGATTAAATGGGATTTATGTTTCATTCCGCCAAGCTTCCTATGAATAGCAGACAGATCGTATCGTATTTATCGAACAGAATATCACGAAACTCGTTAAAAAGCGACTGTTTCGCGCTGATTCCGTTCTCCTAATTAAATTGGAACAAAATGGTCAGTTTGACTACAAATACAGATGGGCTTAATGCATCGTGGTTACGTGACGGCCATGTGACGTTGCGCGCCGCACGCACGCGCTGCGCTATCGAGCCGGGACCAACTGTTGAACGCCTTCTCCCCCCCACTGCCCGCCTACGCGTGACGTCAGCACACCGACTGCCTTCCGTGTATGCAGTAAAATGTTGCAAAGTGCATCGTTTTTAAATTTTATTACGAGTTATGCTTGACATTCAAGTTCATTCTGAACACATAATGATCAAAGAATTTTATATTGGTTATATGAGAGGATTTCAAATTATTTATAAATATTCAGATTGTTGACAGACTTAGTGTCTATTCATAATCTGTAAAAATAATTATGTTATAATCAAAGATTCCACATGAATAAAATCGTACTACTTTCTTAAAATAAATCATATATACAAAAATAAATTACGCTAATAATAATAATAGCTGCAGTAACTCTTTAGGATCGTTTGGTAATAAATAGCAACTAGTTGTAAAAAAAATTAAGCCCAGTGTACTGTTATTCAGGTAAAATAGCTCAAAATAACATTTACAGCTTGTTGAACGAATTGCTATCTCTTAACCATTTAGATACTTGTGTTTGATAGGACTAAAAGACTCAGTTTAAAATTTGAACAAAATTTAACCGTCATTAACAAAATTTAACACACATTTAAGAAAATAAATGTAATTTCCAACACAATTTACTTCAAAATTCTTAATTCCTTGCAACCTCACTTAACTTGTGAATTAGTCTTCATTTCTTGACATTTTCCGTACGTAAATGGTGATAAAGTCCTTGAAACGGGGCAAGGGCCCTTGTTCTACCCCTTGTCTTGTTACAAGCCCTAGCTATATCCTGACACCCTACACTTAACAATACACTACAGTGCTACACAGTTATAAAGACAATGACTCTTAAATTTTCATTTTTTACTCTCGGTAAACATGTCGACAATCTAATAAAATGTAAGTTGTAAAATGGCGCCTCAATACGATTGCCTTTAGTAATTGAACAGTTTATAAAAGTACATTGATGATATATATCAGTAGCGATTTTCGTATTTTTTTCTAAATCTATACATTTAGAACTGATAATCAAAACTTAACTATCAGAATTCTTCAGAGGTACCTTATTCAAATTCAAATATTCAATTCCTATTCTTATCCTTGAGGTAGACGAGCAAAAGCTCTTTGCCATTCAATTTGCTTTACGCTCTGGACATGAATTTGAATTTAAATGAAAACTGCACACGATTTAAAATGTAGAATTCAAGGATGTTTTTTTAATTTACTATTCTTATTTATAAAATAATATAGGTAAGAGGAAAATATTAAAATATTTTAAACATTTTTTTCCAAATAAGTTCGGAGCGCAATAAATTAAAGAATTCTGAGAAGCCGCGCATGCTAATATCTTTCGAGTTTGTGTATGCTGTCAAAAGTTTGCAAAGCGATGATTGGTTTTCGTAAGGGCACGTCACTAGGACTCCCTTCTTGATCCATCGCTCAAATCTGGATTTGTCAACGTTTGAAATGTCAAGTCTGCTTCTGTTATATATAGGAACTTTTTACATAAATATTCAATCAAAAGCAGAAAGAGATTTGCAAATCCAATTGAATGCAAAAATAAATTTAAGCTCTATTGTTAAAAAACGTTTAGAATATGTTAAAAAACGTTTAGAATATGAAAGTATCTAATTGCAATTTAACTTTGACGCAAGAAATGAAAAGAAACTAGGTTTTTCTAGTGTCGTTGCTACTAAATAAGTTATGACGATAAAATAAAATAAAAAAGTTTTACCTGCTTATTTACTAGAATGCCAAAGTTCATATTTTTTTTCGTACTACCAATACATAGACTTTTCTAATGAAGAGCTAAAAAACACTAAAAATAAATGATCACGTATCTGATATATTCGCCACTCGTATCTGTCACACGATTTGTAGAAAGAGTGTTTGTTATTTGTAACTATTACGAGTTCACTTAGGTACACGTATTATCGCCTCAAGTCTCTTCGTACTAAGGACATCACATTTTATGGCTTTAATATGTTAACGCAATGCAAATAACTACAACATGTAGAATTGTACCTCTATAGACACTAATGGGGAGAATAAATTTCCTTTTACAATGTACGTCTCGCTGTTATGGCTTTTAACTACGATCGATCGTAAGCGTGACTCCTATACATTGAAGTAAACATTACTTATGCCCTCAGCTTCTTCTTCGATTTAAATTTATTTAGATTTAACATTTATTCATACAAAAATTTAAAATCTAAATGTTTGGTTAAATTTTTTTTAATATACGAATATATAGTGTTAAGACACTTTGTTGCCCACTTTTCGCCCAATTTTTTCGACTCCACAAACATTATATTAAGCCTATTATGCCTATGAGTAATGGTGAAATATATTAAGAGCGCAAAATAGATATTGAAATTACATATATATAATATTATGTTTATGTGATTTTATGTTCTATTTTGCGTACTTACTTTACAATTTTTTTTGCTCCAATGTTTAATTAATAAATACAATTTTATTGTTTCATGTTTATTAGCAATATAATGCTTGAAAGTTATCCTACTAAATAGTACAACTGTAACACAATGCATATTTTTGATTCATGTGAAGACGAATAATTAAAAAGTTCTCATTACACTGCCAAGAAACTTGATTATCACCGTAACTACTTCCTGTATCGCAGTTAGAATGCCAACTAGTTAACCAACATAACTGTTTTCCCGTAAACGACCGGACTCCACGTGCAATCTATACCGTGAACCGTTGGCTTCCCTCCACTTAGCCTGCACCTATTGGCGGTACGCAGTACGAGTTAATTCAGGACACGTGCTTAGAATTATCGAACAAAAAAGACGTTTTTTACTAAAATATCTATTTTTGCTTATTCATGCATGGATTACCATAATGATTCCTATCACTTATACTTAAATCGACTGTGTAATTATATATCAATTTGATAACAGAATTAGGACGTAACGTGTTGACCTTGTTTTTACAGTATACTGGTGCGGCCATGACGGGAGGGTGCGGGGCGACAGGCACACGAGTGCCAACTGCAGCATCCCCGGCTAACACTGCATCCAGCTCGTCATCGAACTCTGCAGGTGGAACACGGTCCACTAGCCTTAGCACGGCTCCTCCGCCACCCGCCTCCTCAGCGTCGACTACTGGCGCATCTGGCGAACAGCTAAGCCGTACCAACCTTTATATTCGCGGTCTAAGCCAGAACACGACTGATAAGGACCTCGTCCAAATGTGTCAGATGTAAGCATCCCCTCATTATAGTATAGTATAGGTTTTCAAACGTTTTTAACAAAGTTTAAATTTTCAGGTATGGCAACATAATTTCAACGAAAGCAATATTGGACAAAAATACGAATAAATGTAAAGGTAATCAAAATTAATAAACATTGCTACATACACACTTACAATAGATATCCTCCTATATCAACATAACTCTTAATAATAAAACAGTGTAGCTATTCACGTATGTATTATAATTATAATTATATATATAAATATATATTTATCTAATGACATGTATTTTTCTCTTAGTGAAGAATTATTTGTAACTGAATTTATATTAATATTTTCTAGAATACCATATACCTTCATTAAACTAATTCATCTATGGTGAGACTTTTTCTAATATATGCACGAACACTAGTTTCGATTTATGCATTATTTGTGACATTCTCATACAAAGAATATTATTTACTGTTCTTGTTTATTTTATTATTTATCACTATGGTCATCACCATTACTGCACTATGGCACGAGGTTTTTTTTAAATATTATATGTGAAAAAGCACGTAATGTCTCTCACAGTGTTATTCTTTTCTCACATGTCATTGCTCCAATTTGTAATATTTTCAAACGCATTAGATTCCGTTTAAATTTGTTTCTTACTAATTTAGGTAAATTATATTTTATTATATCTAGATGTCCTTTTAATTAAGCATGTATCATCATTTTTCAAACAAATCTACAGATGTATTCGATGCAAAAGCGCCTATTACTATACACATATTTTATTTTCGGTTTCACAGGTTACGGTTTTGTAGATTTTGAAACGATCGCATCAGCGGAGGCTGCTGTTAAAGGATTACAAGCCAAAGGTGTTCAGGCCCAGATGGCTAAAGTGGGTATCTGGTTCCTGCGTAGACTGAACCGTGTACGTTGTGCATGCAAGTAATACTATTATGACTAACCGCCTGCTCCCTTTCCGCTCATCCAAGTTACTATCAACACGTCGGTAATTGGTCCATTACATTTTGAGTCGAAAATCAGTAAAATTATAACATCTCAATTCTTTAATTCGTACAATTTTTCCTTTCTAATATAGAAAATATAAATAACGAGACTCTGTCCTAAAATAATGTATTTTTATAAATTATCATATTTTATTATTATATTTATAGAAGTTTTTAAGTAGTTTTGTACAGATTATTAGATAATTATTTACATATATTTCATCAAAAATGTATATCCGTAGATAAGAGGATTTATGTTTCAAATTTTAATGTTATCCTTGATAATGGATTAGAAAGACCCAAAAAAACCTTTCCAGTCCTGTCCTTTAATCCGCCTACCCTTACTTATAGCTTTAGTATTTACCCCATTTTTTATTAAAGAAATGCTATAATATCAGATAACAGAGCATTTTAAAGTACAGCCGTGTTCTCTAACAAATGTAAATGTTTTGCTAGATTTGAATTACCTATGCATAAAGTAGCATCAGCATCCTGTTCCGTATTTGGAGGTCAATATTTAGATACCGTGTAAGTCACATATTGACTATAGATGTTTGGATCCTATTTAGCTTGAGTAGGACCAGAGTTCAGATCATTAATATTTAATAAGCGGTTTAAAGTAATAAACAAATTAATTTCACAAGTTTGTAACCATTCATTTGTCAGTTTAATTTGGGGATCATCACGAGATATTTTGGTATCAACGTAATACCCAAACAGAACTGTGTGACATTATCGTATTGTAAGTATTTATAAACCCTTTCAATGGTACGCAAACTCAGCGCAAATATAACGCTTACTTACTTCAAACATTGTTTCATCCTGTTAATTCTATACTATAATCGTTTGCTTCAGCGTTATAACAATGTATTTCGCTACTGGGCTCTGGGTATTCTATGCTTTCAATATTAAATTAGTGTGTATGCGACTTTAACAAGCTTCATAAACTCTATGCTGATGTATATGCCCATGTCGTTGATAACACCTACATAATAATAATATTATAGCATATTAGATTCAATGCGCTGATTAACGTCACAGCTGGCTTCAGTGTCTAGATAATCTACGCTAGCTTCAAGCTAATATCAGTTTACTCAGGATTAACCTTGAATTTTGTCGACAAAATGCGCAATGGATTTTGTAATTATGAAAAATATAACAAAATTTTATAAAGTAAATTATTAACTCTTTGTGCTGAAAAATGTGTAATCTATTTTTATTTGTTCTAATGAAATCATGCGTAAATTATTGTAACTATTATTATCTGGAACTTCATAATTTTAATAAAAGTATTCCAAAGAAAATTAGATACAATAAATACTATAAGTAATAAGGCCTGTTGCTTGAACTATTGTTTGGGGTATTCCAGCAACAGGAACAGGACCCTACCAACCTGTACATGGCCAACTTGCCGCCGCACTTTAAGGAAAACGATGTGGACCAACTGTTAGCTAAATTTGGCCAAGTGGTATCTACAAGGATTCTTCGAGACACCCATGGGCACAGCAAAGGCGTTGGCTTCGCGAGGATGGAGTCTAGAGAAAAATGCGAACAGATTATACAAGTAAGCTAGAAACTTGTACTTTTTAAAGGTCAACGTTGTACTCTTAGCTGTTACTATTAAGAGATAATAAGTAAAGAGCCAATACACTTTACTGAAATTGTAATTTAAAAAATATATATAATTTTCCAAACCAAAAATTATTGCTCATGTGAACCATACATTATTTTAGGTGTTTAATGGAAACCCGATACCGGGTGCTAAGGAGCCATTGCTAGTAAAGTTCGCTGATGGAGGCAATAAGAAAAAGGCTTTGTATAACAAGCAGAACGATAGCAACGGCCGAGCGTGGAGGGACAACAACGAATCAATCACACAGGTATCAATAATTAATCTGAGAATTAGCATTTACGTATAATTGCTTCAATTTTATAATTGTTATCAATGATTTTACATTAGTAACAGATATTTTGTACATCATTATAAAATAATAGTTTCAAGTTAGGTTTTCTACCACCAGAAACGGTTGAGTGCCACAGTTTGTTATTGATTCTGTAGTTGTCCGTGTTGCAGGCGATGAGCGTGACCGGAGTGTACGCGGGAGGTGTAGGCGGCGGCACCGGAGGCGAGTGCGGGGTGTACCGCGGCAGTGGCGTGTACGGCGTGGCGGCGTTCCACCCGCAGCTCCATCACCACCACGCGGCGCACCCCGCGGCGTGGCTGGCGCCCTACGCCGCGCTCATCCCGCCCGCGCACCCCGGCCACCACGCGCCTCACGCGCCGCACCCAGCGCACCCGCCACACATACCCATCGACACCGTGCCTAGCCAATACGTGAGTTTATACTTTACGACCATTTATGTCATTGTTGTTTATTTAAGATGAAAGCGAAACAAGTAGGTAGAAATAAAAAAGAATATCATATTCAACAAGTAATATAAATGAATATTAATACTTATTTCCGGCCACATACACAACAAATGTAAAAATCAGTCTGCAAAACAAAAGACTGATAGTAATCTCTGTTTTCCAGGTAAACTGGGACAGCTTAAGGCCGGAAAATGAATTATACGTGAGTGTCAATGCACTATGACAATACGCTCCTGTAAATAGCGTACTCTTGTCGCTTAACGCTAGTCACTATGCTCGCTTTTTCACTTTCACTGTAATATATGTATGTAATATAGGAGACTTTTTTAAGTATAGAAATGTAATTTTCAGTACTTTGCTTCGCACCCGTACCAGTACTTCGCGGGGCCTACCCCGCCCATCATCCAGATGCCGATGGAGAGCGAGCACGCGTCGACGGCGGCGTCGCCCGACGAGGCCTATCAGCCCTACCCGCCTCCCAAGTAGACGTAAACCACGCAACAATTCATGCTGTACACGAGCCAAAAATCAAAGAAACTGTGACTTTTACGATGTTAATTTGTTTTAGTTTTAATTTGCTGCCGTTATAGACTTCATCGACAGCTGCGCCGCGCCTCTCGTCGCACGCGCGATCAGCCTAGTTTTTAATTGGCCTCGGCTTTTTCAGTGGGCTTCGATCCTTAGCTTTACGCTGAACGCGATTCGCTGTGATGTTTTGATGAGGTCTTTTGACGGTTGGAAAAGAGGATTTGATGTATAGATATAGCTGCAATTTTAAATGTGTTTTTACATTATAATTTTATTATTGTTTTATGAAAATTTTAATGTAAGATTTTAGGCGCAGGTTTTGAACATGTTGACACGATTATTTAAGATAGGTAGGTATTTATTTTAGCATAGTTTTATTTCATTAAATTTTAAATTTTTAAATTTATTTTCGAAAAAAAAAAAGATTTATTTTTATTTTTATTTTGCAATTTTATCAAAAAAATGATATATAAATCGTGGCATTATAAAAAAACAATATCGAACAATTGAAGTGCAATCTGGATTATGAAAACGTTGTTTGTTTATTGAAAGGGTAGTGTTTATAGTTTCTTTGTAACGAAGTCATGATTTGATAATAGACGGAAAGCAATATCTGCGCGGTTAAGTGTTAGAGTGTAAACGAAAATGGTCATATCATGTGGAAACAAATTTATATGCTACCAAATTGTAAAGAAAAAACGACTTATGTGTTACGTTAAGAAAGGTTTATCATCGTGTAGACGTCGTGCAAATGTTTATTCCGAAGATTTAAAATCTTTCGCGAAAAAATGTATTTTTAAAATACGAAAATATCGATAGTATCAAATAATGGCCGAAGCAGCTAAATAAATATTTTAACCTTTCTCTAAGACATGAATAGATGGTGTAGGTATTTTTGACCACCACGTGGGACTATGGTCGTGATTAACGTATATATATGTTCAAAATGTGTTTGGCATGGTGCTTTAGTAATTTTATTTGAAAAATGATAATATACATATAAACTATACAGTATTATCTACATTATTCATTCATACTGGTGCAGTCTTCCAAGAATCGCAAGTACCTATTTTTAAAGCATTTTTTAAATATTCTATCAGTTCTCGAGTTATTTTTAATATAGTAACATTCGTGCGCAATAAACCTGTGTTATTCAGGGCGCTTTAAAGATGTAGCATTACGTAAAGTATAACTCATCTCGTCTCATCCTAGGATATCAACCACTGTTCGTCATCATTGTACACGTTTTACATCAAGTTTTATTGAAATGGAGCTTAAATGTATATTTTCTTATAGGCGACTTTTATTTAATTACAATACAAAATAGTAAAAACGTCGTTGCCAAACCCAACTACAGACTGAATTTATGTATACCGAAACCTCCAGATAGTTATTTCTTGATCCATATTTTGTTGAGTGTTACACGACAGTACCGAGCAGGCAGGACAGCGCGACGGCGGCAGTGACACGTGTACGGTGGCAGCTCGCAGTGCTGATATGGCAACATTAGCAATAAGCAGTTGTATGTAAAGTCTATTTATACATTTTACGAGTCTATACAAATTTTTGTACATTGAAACTCATGTTGGAAATACGTGAATAATGAAGTGATCCTTTTTTGAGAATCATGTACTGAATCAAGTGTAGTTATTTTTAGGCGGTCGGCAACTCGGCACATTCCACTAGAAAACATCAAATAAAAATTCCACGATTGATTTCCACATTATGAATTGTAAAGGATTCGAAATCCACGTATGAACGCCGTTTTGGTGTAAATGAGAACATTTTGTACCATCACGTAGGTTTTGGGTACACTTTATGACTTTATATAAAATTTGATATTTTTATATTGAATATATATAAATTATACATGGATATGTATACATGTATATACATTGTTGATGGGTACGAGTAAAAGCCTACTATATCGCAACTGTTTAATTCTATTTTGGCACGTTGAGTTTCATCAGAACCAAAGTATACAAATCATTAAAATCGAGTAAGAAGTAGGGAAATATTTATACAATCCAGGGACTGAAGACTAGCTAAATGTTTGATATATTAACTGTATTTTAACTGACGATTAAGATGACTTCTTTATTCAAAACCTGTAGACCGGCTTATAATAATAATAAATCAATACAGGAACTGAATTAGATGCGACAGGTTTTGAATGAACGACGTAGACTTTAAACGAATTTGTAGATTTATTATTTGTTGAGTTCAAATTTTCAGAAATAGACTGAGGTTGAATATTCAACTTACAAAATGATACGATAGATTTTGTGATTTAGATACAAAGTGATAGATTCCTAAAATTTCATCAAATGTTTGTTTTTGTAGATGCACCTAAACTCGTATTCAAAGAACCATTGTCGTGGACAATAGCACTTCTCTGTTATTATTAGCAACATAAATGAACTTGTTCCAAATCGTAGATTACAAATTGTACATGGTAATGCTGAGATAAAAAAAATAACTCTCGTTTCAAGGGTAATGAAAGTGAGATATTTTACAATAAAAGCTTGCACTTACATATAGTAACTCCGTAGATCAGTTTTATACTTGTATAATTTCTGATCAAGCCAAATATGTTGTACTGATTAATACCGCCTTTTTTCATTCTTGTAAAATTTAAAAAAACACGAAGTGCGATATACTACGTCTTAATAATGTCGCGATGTTCTAAGATAAGTAATTCGATCTTTTAGAGTTCGAAGTACACAGTGGCTTCCTGTAAAAGCAGTCTTCCGATAGGTGTTTCCGCTTTGCATTTATGACTGATTCAATGTATAAATAATTTTACTACTTTCGAGCCCGGTCTTCCTTTGTCCCTATTATTTTAGTCGTAAAAGACTATAAATTGTTCCCATCCATATCAGTGTCCATTTTTAATACAATTTATATTTGTTTCATTCCAAAACACAGATCAATATTCCCCAGATATAATAGGATAATGCTGTCAGAGTTTAAGTGACCAGTAGTGCAGTAGAGTAGTGCGGTACGATCGTATGTCGTTTTAGAGTCGTAGTCTAGTTAACACCGTCAAAAGCAAGTGTTAATTGTGATTTATTTTTCTAATGCTTTCCTTCCACGTAAGCAATAAAGTTCGTTTGATGGTAGTGCCTTCAGCTTCGTTAAAATAATGAACAGGAAACGATACAATATAGCAGTTGCATGTGCTTTACGATATTTTTACAGGTAATAAGAGGACTTACCGTATTCATAAATGTAGGAATAATGTTAACTGTGGTTAAAGTATTTTGTACTAACGACTAAAAGAAAATAATGTGGCTGTCTAATCGTTGCATTTTTCACACATGATGTAAGATTGAATACTGGAGATAAACCGTAGATGTTCCTAGTTAGATCCACTTCGATGTTGACATGTGTGATTAATAAATAACGTTACAATGAGATTATCGGTGACGATGCGTTATATTGTATAGTGAGAGCTACTCAAACTATAAGCACAAAAATGAATTCAGGAACTATTCCTAAATACCAAAACTGCGATACAACAGAAATAAATCATGTCGATGATTAGAAGTGTTAAGTGAATGTTTTTTAAAAATAAGTCATTTAGATGTAAGTGAATGTTGACTCGTTTTGCAAAGGTAAACCGGTGAAGGAGCGGTGACGAATTGCGGGCTAGCTTTAGAGCTTAGGTTTAACTATAGATAGGTTAGAATAGCAAAAAAAATGTTTTGACGCTAAGATAGATAGACTAGACACATAGCATATTCGGGGGCGAGGGTAAGGTGCGGGCGAACCCGACGGCTCTAGGGTAGTTTCCTTTGTTAGTTTATTAAATAATTTAATTTGAATGGACTGAGGTCGCCGCCCGCGCGCGCCTGACCCTCTCCCCCTACCCCCTTAGCGTAAGAGAGCTAAGAACCTTAGTGAACACGATTTCGAGATAAGTTTCAGTTGAACAATTTTGCTTTCACCTCTTTTGTTATGTAGTTGACTAAGTGTAAAGAAAGAAAACTAAATGAAAAAAATCTGTGGGAAGTGTCGATACGAACGTATTTGTCCAATGTGTATTAATATAGCGTGGTGTTCTACCCGGCAGACTAGTCTAGATAGTAGAATAGTTTAGTTAAAAATTTAGTTAGGTAGCCTAGGAATACGAAATGCAAAAAAATAAAACTTCATAAAATGTAAAAAAAAAGATGAAATTGTTGGTAAGAAAGAATATTTTTAAGGGACATGTTGCTTCGTTGTGTTATGGTGTGAGGTTTGGCATAACTATGATAATAGTGTAAAAGCATTTCTCGCAGAGAAAACGCGGAAGAAAGTTATCTATCTATTTTGTTACTAAGTGTTTGCAAGTTTCTATATTGTGCTATGAGCATTTTATGTGACCCGCATTATTTATAGTTATGCTGAATGGAGACTAAATAATATATAATTAAAAACAAAATGGTACTAAGAAGCATGTTTTATTGTGACGAGTCATGTTCCTTTGCATTGAACATATTTTGTAAGAGCAAATGATTGAAATAAAACAAGCAAAACCAAAAACTTGTGTGTCATTTTAGTGTCCCCTTTCCTCTAATGTTAAATTTACGCTTTTATTGCCTTACGCTTTATCTAGCATATAGCAGAGTAGGCAGTAGGTATGCTAATTTCCAGACACTCCGATTGTGGTCAGTAATTCATTCATTATTTCCTTTTTCCCACTCTAACCCGTTCAAGTTAAGTCCATTTAACCACGATGATCCGCTAGAATTAAAATAAAATCAATATTTTTACTGTATTATGTTGTATATATAGCCAAAGCCAATTATAGTGCCTCATTAAAGTTACTTTTATGTATAAATTTTATTCAAGTACAAAATTAAACTATGTAATAAAAAACAATTTAATAAAAACAGTTTTATTAAAATATTGATACATATTGCTTGAAGTTGCTTACGAAAAGTATTTATTTGTTGACACACAAACATGCCGTAAATATTGCAAAAATGCTAACAAACTTTTAGGTACATTGTTCTTTATCCATGCACTATTAATTAGAGTGCATCTAACACATACAAATCGACCTTATTCAAAAAGTGGTATAATTAAGTATTTAATTAATTCTATATCAAAATCACCTATCATGTCTTTATCTAATATATGTGTTTTAAATAAATACAATAAAACACAAATAAACGGTTTATTGTATAAAATAATATATTAAATTCCAAATATACAATCAATAGTTTTGCAAATAACAAAAACGAATTGTAGAGATGATATGAACAGTGTGGTCGATGAGTTGTGGCCTCTCTGAAGCTATCTCTATAGATAGCCATCTATATGGCTGTGCAGATTTTAGTTTAAATACAATTTTCTTACTTTTGATTATTTTCATACAGAGTGATCAATGCAGAAGAGAGAACTTAACTTTTTTTATTTATTTATTTGTCTAATACAAACAAATTATTATTATTTTATTAACACTCTATCTACCACGAAAACCTCACGGATTTTTCTGGGTACAGAGAGAACTTCAAGGTGTGTATAAATAATGTTATTAATAATTCAAGACGTTCCAATGGCATGTTTTGATTTGAATATCCTCAAGGTGTTGTCGCATGATCCTGTTACCAAGAATGTTGGGTTCGACCAGTCGCAGCATAACACTTTGTCCTCATGCCCACTTAAATCATATAGAGGGGTTTTTGGACTAAAAAGAAAAAAAAATATCATTAATGAGATTTTCAAAATATGTTGCTGGTTTTCTCTATCAAAGCGGGGAAATCCAAATTATTTATAAATAATCATTAACCTAAGTAAAGAAAGTACCCTTATGAATCCGCAATAAGCATTTAACCTTTTAAAATATACAATTCATAGAGGCATTTCAACCATAGAACTATATAACATATTTCATTGATATGTAATAACAAGATATTTTTCAAAAATAACTTGTGTCTTTTTAATTTTATACCATACACACAAAAAATAATAATATAAGAGCATTATTATTTTGTTACTTGAATAAATTTAACATGTATAAATCAAAGTTAGATTGTACGATTTTTGTTTCAAAGTTCAAATCCCATAAAGAAAACTATTAAAAAAAAAAAAAATAAACAATTACTAGATATCAATAATAAATACCTTCTGGTTTCCCATAGCTTAACAAATCCGTCGTATCCAGCAGATAAGAACAATGTATCTTTTGTTTTCGACCAACGGACAGACTGAACCCAACCGGTGTGGGAAGTATATGTTGTCTTTACGATGCTATCTAAAAATTGCATAATTAAAAGTTTTAATCATTTTATCATTGATATCTCCTGTCATGGAAAATTAAAGGAAATTAAAACTGAAATATTTTCGCTCTCATTCTTCGCTCTGGTAGAGAAAGTGATGCGTTGACTTGACCACCCAACAAGTAATGCCCCAAATTCGATAGAAAGTGGGGAACAAATACAATGTTTGAGTGTCATATTGGTAGACACTAGGCTCCTAAGTACCCTTTGTCTACTCTGCCATGTGTGGGATGCAGCGTCAAGCTACGATTAAGGATATAATTTACTAAAATCAATAAATCTAATATTGATATTGCTGCAGAAAATATTAAGTTACAGATCGCGAAGAAAAAACATTTTTTTTTTAATATACACATAAGTTAAAGATATAAAAACATTTTTCAAATAAACGACAACTTTTCAGATGAAAGATTTTATTAAAACTAAGTTCATTTTCCTGCTCTAGTATTTGCTGATACAGCACGGCGTTAATTTCCATTAATCGTGACACGACACGCAATATTTAAAAAAAAGTGGAAAACTCTAATTTTTGGTGGAAAGGTAAAAAAAAAAGTAAATAAAATAAAAGTATAACGTGACGCGTGACTGTTAACGCAACAAAATGTGGGGTCAATCCTCACTCGAGGAAATGAAATATTTAATATGTTCAAATGAAATGTTTAATGTTTTCATTTTCTCACTCTGATAACAAGGCAAGGCGCAGCGTTGTGTACCGCCACTCAACACGCACATCATTCTTAACACTAGGTTTACAAGTTGTCTCTGCCTTCTCTGCCATATGCGAGATACAGTGTGAAACTAAGTGAATATCATTTGTTAAATAGAAAATTAATGTTTAAATACAGAATTGTCAACAAAAATCTACTACGTATACTGGTTGATTCCACTGAAAATTACAAAAAAGTAATCGACCTTGTAAGATCCAAAGGTCTTATTGGCCATACATTTTCAAGAAAAGACACTAAGTGCTATCGTGTCGTTGTTAAAAACCTACACCATACAACTCCTCATGAAGCTATTGTAGAAGCAATTGAAAGTACTGGGAACAAAGTAAGAGGTGAAATCATAAACGTCCATTACGGCCCCAATAAAGTTCCAACTTCCACATTCTTCATTAACGTCGAACCTGGAATTAATAACAAGGCAGTAAAAGATATCCAATATATATACCATCAACGAGTCAAAATTGAAGACCCACGCAAATCAACAACGATAGTTCAATGCCAACGCTGCCAACAATATGGCCATTCGAAAAATCACTGCATGCGACCTTTCCGGTGTGTGAAGTGTGCTAAAGGGCACAAGACTGCTGACTGTCCCAAAAAAGACCGAAGCACGCCGGCAAAATGCGCTTTATGTTTCCAAGATCATCCTGCTAACTACAAAGGCTGTCAAGTCTACAGAGAGATTCTGGAAAGAAAAACTAGTAAATCGCGTTTAAGGCCACAAGCAATTTCTAATGCCAATGAAAGACAGAGACCTATTTATGAATCTGCCAAAACTGATGATACTAGAGTACCCTCAACCGAAAATATTACCAACAAAACAACTGGCCTATACTCAGATGCGGTAGCAGGACGAGGTTATGATTCACTTAAATCTAAAAAAACTCAAAGTACTAATGAGAATGATACAAACGATGAACAGCTTACCAAAGTAGAACTACTCCTAATAAAACAAAGTGAGAAAATCGACACGCTCCTTCAACAAATAAGTACCCTTATGGGACTATTGACTGTAGTTGTCTCCAAACTCGCCTCAAAATGATCGGCCTTAGGTTAGGTATATGGAACATTAATGGGCTATCCCCAAATATCCAGGAATTTGAAACAATACTATCAAATAACAAACTTGACATTGTCTTAGTATCTGAATCTCACGCCACCATCCGTAGTTCGTTTTTTGTCCGAGGATACCATGTGTACAGTACTCCCCATCCCGACGGCGGCGCACATGCTGGATCGGCTCTTGTCATAAAGTCCAACTTAAAACATTCAGCCTTGGAAGCTTACTCCACTGATTTTCTACAAGCCACCTCGATTAAACTAGAGGACCGTGCCGGACCTATCGTACTCTCCGCGGTATACTGTCCACCGAAACACCGGATCTCTGAAGCAATGTACCTTCATTACTTCCAAACGCTTGGCCAACGCTTTATTGCTGGTGGCGACTGGAATGCCAAACACATATATTGGGGTTCTCGCTGCACAGTAACTAGGGGACGCGTACTGAAAGACTGCGTTGACAAAATGAGGCTGCAAACATGGTCATGTGGCAGTCCCACCTACTGGCCTTCTGATCCCAAAAGGATGCCTGATCTTCTTGACTTTTTTATCGCTAAAGGTGTGAGCCACTTGTACACTAGTATAGAGACATGCCTTGACGGATCATCTGACCATACTCCTGTCATCCTCAACCTAGGTGCAAGTGTTGTCAGGCGAGAAAAACCAGAGACGCTGTATAACCATAAAACAGATTGGGATGGTTTTCGCACCTACTTAGACGATAAAATCAATCTAATGGTTCCACTTAAGTCGTATAGTGATGTGGATGAGGCTAGCCTATATATTACTAATTTGATTCAGACCGCAGCTTGGATTAACACACCTAGACTACCCAATGCTGACAAAGGCTTCTTCAACCCCCTGGAAATTAGAATTCAACTTGAGGAAAAACGCCGTCTAAGGAGAAAATGGCACCAGTCACATCACCCGGCGGACAAAACAAGATTTAACCGCGCAACGAGAGAACTTAAAAGTCTGCTCAGAGAGTCGGCAAACAAAAAGCTAAAAGCCACATTAGAGCTGATGTCACCGACTGGCCATAATGAACCCTCTCTGTGGAAGGCCTCCAGAAATATTCACCAGTCACAGATGCATAATCATCCCATAAAATCCGAGACTTCCTGGGCTAGAAGTGACAATGAAAAAGCCGAAGCTTTTGCAACTCATCTATCTCACGTGTTCCAACCTAACGACTATACCCTACTCGATGAGAGTGAACTAGACACAATTTTAAACCAGGACCTACAACTATGCCTGCCCCTCAGACCGACGTCGCCAGGAGAAATAACACGCACGATTAAGTCCTTGGACCCCAAGAAGGCTCCGGGTTTTGATCTAATTACTCCAAAGATACTCAAGGAACTGCCGAAAAAATCCATCACGTTTCTGGCATGTCTGTTTAATGCTATCTTCAGGACATGCTACTTTCCAGAATTATGGAAAATTTCGGAAATCATAATGATTCATAAGCCTGGCAAGCCTGCACATGAAGCGCCATCATATCGACCTATCAGCTTAACCCCTGTGCTGTCAAAACTCTGGGAAAGAATCTTTTTAGTTCGACTAAAATCTCAAATGGATAAATGTGACATTATACCACAGCATCAATTTGGATTTAGAAAGTCACACTCAACAATTGAACAAGTGCATCGGGTACATAATGCAATACGTCAGTGCTTCGAACGTAAAGAGTACTGCTCAGCGGCGTTCTTGGATATACAGCAGGCGTTTGACCGCGTCTGGCACAAAGGCTTACTCTGCAAAATAAAAGAAAAGCTGCCTCACTCGTTCTTTAGCATTCTAGCCTCGTACCTGTCCGATCGAACCTTTCAGGTCAGGCATGGTGAAGCCAGATCAAGCTTTCACCAAATCAAAGCTGGTGTCCCGCAGGGCTCGGTCATTGGCCCTATTCTCTACAACATATTCACGTACGACTTGCCTTCTTCAGACAATGTGACCGTTGCTACTTATGCTGATGACATCGCTTACCTCTCATGTCATGACTCAGCTGCAAAGGCTAGTGAAACACTTCAACAGGTACTGGACAGAGTGTACAGTTGGCTAACCAAATGGCGGATAAGATCCAGCGCCCTGAAATCGAACCATATTACCTTCAGTTTGAGAAGAGGGATTTGCCCCCCCCTTCAACTGGGCAGTGATATCTTGCCACATCGTGAGTGTATCAAAAACCTAGGCTTCCACTTAGATCGTCGTCTCACTTGGAAGATGCACATCAAGACCAAACGACATGAGATGAACACGAAGTATAAAAATCTACACTGGCTAATGGGACGAAACTCAGTCCTCTCCCTGGACAATAAATTGCTTCTATATAATGCGATCATTAAGCCAATTTGGAACTATGGCACCCAATTGTGGGGAGTCGCCAGTGACAGCAACATAATGTGCTTGCAAAGAGCACAAAACGCAATTTTACGCACAATTACCAATGCTCCTTGGTTTGCCCGTAACGATGAAATTCATGTGTACCTTAACATGCCCACCATAAAAGAGGAAATAAAGAAGAACACAAAACGCTATATCCAGCGTCTAGCAAGCCATCCAAACCCGTTGGCTAATAAACTACTCAACAACTCAGCCGTAACACGCCTAAAACGGAAACAAATTGTATAAGATTGAATACCATGGGTTAGCTGAGGCAATGGCCTCCTAAACCCCAACGACCTGAATAACACAGCCAAACTGATTATAGTCGCTATCGACTGATGGCAGTTCCAAGAACAAAAAAAAAAAAAAAAAAAAAAAATAGAAAATTAATGATACATATTATATGAATGTTAACTGTACCTGTTGATCTGGGATCATAAAGACGGACATGTCTATCTGCTGATGCTGTTATAAGACTATTATTAAGCGGTGACCAGTCTACATCGAAAAACGCTTTGTTACCTGAAAATAATATAATAATAAAATCAATTTTGAAATAACTGTTGTTCAATAACAATGTCTTAACACTAGGTACAGTGTGACACTCAAAAATAGACCATCACGGCAAAGTGCAGCAAACAACAGCATCTGACTTAAAAACCTGGGTGTTGGTTCAATCAATAAATGATTTCCAAATTTGCCCCTTGCATGCAGATAGAGCATACATTTTTAATATTTAAAGAAAAAAAGAAACTTGTTTGTCTCAATTTTTCTTACATACAAAAATTAAATAATAATATACCTGCAATTTCTTGTTTGATACCTCCTAGTTCACAATCCCAAATTTTAAGTAAGTGGTCCCAGCCACTCGACACCACTGTATTGAAATCCATCCATTGCACACCTGACACTGCTTCACGGTGTCCTTTGAGTGTACTTCTAGGTTCCTTTAATAAAAACAAATTTATAATCAATTTATAATAACATAAAATTATTTATTGGCAATATGAAATTTAATTGTCTCCGTTATTGTTAATATAATATTATTACTTACCCTAACACTACCTTGTTCTGGTTTTTGTTTCTTTTTTGCTGGCACATTATCTTCATCTGAGAGACCTTTGAAAATTAAATTAATTTTTAATAACAATGTAGTCAAAAAATTACAATGCATAGTTTAAGAAATACAATTTTCAAGAAAAACTCACTTGTACTCCATAGACATATATTATTATCCCAACTTCCTGTAGCTAAATGTTTTGCATCTGCAGATACTGATAGGCACTCCACCCCTTTATCATGCCCACGGCAGGTTACTACACAATCTACAGAGTTTCCGGAAACATTCCATACCCATAACATGGCTGATTGATCATGAGAACCACTGAAAATGACAAATTGAATTGTAACATTCTTCCTTGTATTTCCTCATTGAGGCCTATTGTACAGCAGAGACGAAAGAGTGTGACTGTAAAAGCTACAGGTTGGTGGTTCAATACCAACTGGAGAAAAAAAAAATTTAATATTTTAATTTCACTGTTGGGTTCTACCACTCAACACATAAATGCCATTTATTTACTTTTTTTAATTTTGAAAATTGAGAGTGCACTGAGTGTTTTAATGTAAAGCTGCTCATTCAGACAGAATCCAGGGCAATACACAAGGCAATTAAGTCATTGTTGGCATTAGTTTGATATAATAATTATGTCAACTGACAGATGGACACCACCTCAGTCTACCAATGACCAAGGACATCACTGATAATACTCAAAAGTGTTTGAAATATAAAATTTCCAATAATTAGAAAAACTCAATTTACATTAATCTAGTTAAATTTATTTCATTTAAAATACATACCTAGTCTGCCATACGCAAAAAACAAGTTGAAAGCTAGAAAAATATATAAAAACCTTGCAAAAACAGCTTTATCTTCACTAAATGTCACCCAAGAAACAGCCTTTACAGGTGATGTATGACCTGGTATAGCAAGTTTATGCTGTCCTTTTGTATTCCATATGTGTATACTGTTATCATAGCTTCCAGACAAGATCCTGCAATATTAAAATAAGTAAATTATTTCATATAATTATATAATGTGGACTGTGGTCTGCCATGACACAAAAGAGGCAAAAGCATGTGACTGCAAACATAAAAGATTATGAGTCTGATTCCCACTTGAGGCATTTATATATTTAATGTATTCTTTTGAAAGAAATGAAGAAAGAACAGTTTGCAAGGTCAGTGTAAATGATAAGATATTAGAACAAGTGAATGAGGTAGTATATTTGGGAAGTATGATTAGCAGAGACGGTAGAAAAAAAATATCCCTCTGTCTACCCTGCCATGTGTGGGATACAGCGTGAAGCTGAGTATATTATACTAATATACATCTAGCTAAAATGATTACCAATTGCCATGCGTGTGAACAGCCGAAACCCAATCATCGTGCATTAAACAATCTTGTGGACTTGGTGCTGGATATCTTTCAAGATATTCTATTTCCAGCGTTTCTTCTGTTGAAATACCTTTGTCTTGTAAATGGTCGGCTATGGATGTACAAAGCAATTCCCCGCATATTAAAAAATCAAATTCGACACTCTTTTCAATAGATGTTGTGACTTCTTTCAACAAAGCGTTTAAAAGAGTGTTAAGCTCCAAAGGTTGAACATTACTTTGAATAGCGTATGGACTATCGGGAACAGCATACCTAGAAAAGAAATATGAAAATTGAATTCAAAAATTAAGCTACCACGCCACCGGCAAAATTTCTAAATAAATCAACTTACTGCTCTTGCTTCGTTACAAATCGAACTTGTAACTGTGCTTCACCTGCTTCATTTGCCATTTTTATGGCTAATTATAATAATAGAGTAAATAATTATAGTATATTATTTCCACACTACTTAATACTTTGTAAAATCTTACGACAAATACATGTGATTAACCAATACTCTTAGATCACAATATCCACAATATGAGGGGAGGCGGGAGACGGCGAGGCCGATTTGACATAAGAACAGTGTTACCAAATACATAAATGATTCTCCATATTTTTTACTTTATAAATAAAGCTCCGCACTAACATAAAACAGTACCCGCAGTATGGTAATAGTAATATTAAAGGTACGTGCTATTCAATTGTATCATATCTATAAATAATAGTATTAAATATTTAAATATAGTATGTTTAAATTCACTGAAATGTACATTACAGACTAGTAAAACTAGAGCACATTATTTCACCAAAATGGTCCTTGATACCAAATTACAAAGAAAAAAATCATATTTTTGTAATTTTAAATTAAATGCATTGCTTTTCTATAATATTATAGTTCTTTTTATACATTCAAGCTTTAGTTGTAAATGTAAAAATCTTTTAATTAAAAACATAATTTTATTTTTCAATGTACGTATTTATTTTATTTTGTTTGACATTGACAGAAGCTTGTACAGTCCTTGCTGTATTGTTGATGTTTCAACAAATAATTGTTGAGGTTATCTCATGTGTTATGAATGTTTTAATTTTTATTATTTAATGTAATAAAAAAGTACAAAAATGGTTGTAAGAACTTCCAAGAATGAAGAATCACCAGCCAAATATAGTTTTACACGAAAAGCTGGACGCAGTATAATTGACCGTAAGCCAATATTTTCACCGGATGGAGAGTACGTATATTTATTTTGGAAATACAAATGCAGGACGTGCAAATTTATACCTAAATAATTAATTATGCTGTATTTTACAGGTCAGTTGTAATAATAGTACAGAATTTCGTTCGCGTATATAATATTCAAACCGGGGATTGTGTTCGTACTCTTGAAACTAATGCATCTACAAATGAACTCATTGCTATAGAAGTTCCAGATGATGACAATTATAATTTATGTGGTTGTTCTGACACTGGCTATGTTATAACATGGACCTGGGAACGTGGAGCTGTTTTGAGAGAAACAGTAAAAATATTTTTATTATATTATTCTTAAATTTGTATAATAAAATTATTATATTAATTGGTAGCTCACAATATACACTTTTAATTTACGTTTTTTGCAGAAACTTCAATTACCAGAATCTATGCAAGTTTTAACCTTTAATTTAGTTGACAGCAATGAGTGTTTTATTACTGCTCTTGAGGAAAAAACCGATAGTCTTCATTTTGGGACATATTCTGTTACAAATGGAACCTTATTATATGAATACAGTGATTTAAAAATTAAATATTTTAACATTTTGCGTGTTTCCCTGGGTTGGTGTAATGGGGATAGATTTGCTGCTATCATAAATGGAACTATGGTGCTTTATGTTCAAAATCTATATAAGCCACATTTAAAAATGCAGTAAGTATTCTAAATAATTATATAAAGTATGTCAAAAAACCCTTAATAGTGGTTTAGGATCTTGTAATCTTGAAATCTATATAAATTAGTAATATTTAAAAAAAATATTAGTGGCCTCCACATAGCTAAATCTGATCCTAAATTTAATTTGTAAACTTCTAAATATACTGCCCCAGTGGTTGTTATAAATTTTAATTATTTCCAATTTTTATTATAAAGTTTATTTTTAAAATTTGTGAACATATTTTTCAATATTTATAATAAATTATGTAAAATATAAAAATTAAGCATGTTTTGCTTTTTATTTAAAATAGGAATATTTAAGTTATATTTATGTATTTACATTACAGGTTTAACAATCACACTAATTTCCGCATATTAGCAGTGGATGCCCATCATAAAAACAATGCCATAGCCATCGCTGATACAATTGGCAGAGTAACCATTATAAAAGGAAACTTATATGACTACAAAAGTGTTGCTAGGGAGGTTTTGCATTGGCATTTTTTGCCTCCCATGGCTGTTTGTTTTTCTCTTCAAGGTTAATAACAGTTCTTATCCTGTTTATTTTTTTAAGTACTCTTAAAATGTTAAAAACAAGAAAAGTACAGTGTAAACTCTTTATAACATTATCCTTTATAAAGATAAACTCCCTATAAAGTAGAAGTGAGCATAACTTGGTTGGTTTGTATTAACCCACATAATGATTGTACACTCCATATAATGATAACTCTCTGTAACAAAAAAAAATGATCAGTCCCTTGAATTTCTTTATAAAGAGTTTATACTATATATAAAAAATAATTTATAATAAAAAATAAGTAAGTTTGTGAAGTACTGAGGCCATGTACATGCAATGGTGCATATGCACTCCTCATCATAAAATGTGTGACTCAGGGAAATTAACTTTTTTTAATTCATTGCTCAGAGAAATCAAAACATTAAATTTTGACACATAATTTCTCAATAAGAAAGTGGGGAATGAAGTGGCTTCACTGGATCCCAACATTAGCACAAGATTTATATGTTGGTTGATTTTTCTTACAACTGTGATTATTTATTACAGGAAGCTATATTATTACTGGCGGGATGGAAAAAGTATTGGTAAAATGGACTCTAGGTGACTTGGCACATAAACATAATGAAAAGGCTTTTATTCCTCGTTTGCCAGGCATGATCCGGTTTGTTACAGCTAATAGTACTCATATAGCTGTTACTTTGTCTAATAACAGTGAGTTACTGTTTTATAATATGTACTTCTTTATATTTTCTGGTCTATATTTTGTTGGGGTTCATATAATTTTTAGAGCTTAGTATGCTTCTTTCTCTTTGCTTCTCCATGCTTCTTTCTTTTCTTTTTACATTTTTGAAAATATTATGTATATCAAGAAAAATATTAATAAGTTTACTAATAATATAAAATAGGCTATATACTAATAAAATAAAATAGGCTTACTAATAATATAAAATAGGCTTAAACTTAGTGCGCCCGTAACCTCGGTTGCATCGAGTCCGTATTTCTTTTATGGGACAGGGTGTACGCTTTTACAATAGGATCCCAGAAAACGTCAGAGAATTTTCTGATGCACAATTTAAAAAAAATGTGAAAAGACGTTTGTGTGTTAAAGGTTATTACCATATTAGTTTTATAATGATAACATGCCTTGGGAATAAAATGCTCGTTCCAGGCTATTTCAAATGTATCATTGTCACATTATTAAATAAGGTAAAGTTTGATTAAAAAAAAAAACATGTCCAGCCGAGTTTCTTTACCAGTTCTTCTCAGGTCTGAGGCAGTAACTTTAGTGAACTGGTGGTAAATTGTTTGACGTTCAAAAAACGAAGCTTGTAACTTCTTATTTTGAATAAATATATTCAAATTTGAAATCATACATTTTCCTTTATACCCAGATGGGCAGTGGCAACTTAAGTCTTCCCCTTAGTTTTAAGAAGTTGCATGTTAAGTGGCAAAACTGTAAACTGTACTCTGCCTTGTTACCAAAGTGAAAATAATTCATTACCCTGAGTGGGAATCAAACACTCAAATATTGCATTTCCAATCGCATGCTAGGCAGCTGTACCACAATGGTTTCTAGAGTTTTTTTTTTCCTAGATTCACACTGTATCCCGCACATTGCTAGTTTTCCCTAGTGTAAAAAACAACTATTTCGCTCATCACATTCCGCCGAATTAGTAGCATTTCATGTTGAGTGGTAAAAATATTTAAATAGAATATTTTAAATATTTTAGTTCCTCGTGTGGGCATCCGCCTTATTGTACATTATAGGTTTTTTTTCTGTTTTAGTTTGTATATTTAATATGTTTTTTGTTTCTGTGTGCAATAAAAATATATTATTATTATTATTATCATCGAAACTCGCGTTTACAGTCACACAGTTATGTCCCTGCTCTATGACATACTTTTTAATTTAATACATTTATATTTCAGGTGTGGTAATAGCAAATGCACAAATGCATGTAACTACAACTATACTTGAATGTGGTGGCTTGTCTCCCATGACGAGGGCGCTTAGTACCCCTCTAGTATATCATAGACCTCTCTCCGCACTGTTGATGCCTGGCAGGACTGGACATCTACAATTATATTCAACGACCGCTGATAAAGTACTTTATAATGTAAGTATTCTTTACTATTTGTCATAATCAAATTTTATAGAAATTTTATATTAAAGATATTACATATATTTCTCATTATAATAAAAACAAATTGTCACTGCGGCCAGGATGATGCTGTGGAACGTCTGTGGGATTTTTTTTATGGTTGGTTTACCAAAAAATAAAGAAACTATGTAAATATTTAATATTTTTTTTCGATTGGGGAAAATAATGCAATCTTTTAATGTGGCACTTTAACATCGCTAATCCTGAGACAACGTTCGACGTCAATATTCGCCATGTGAAATTTATTCGGAAAACCGTAAAAATAGTAGGTATTTTAACACTAGGTACTTTTTGCTAATATTCTATATATTTTCTTACTATTACAAATAATATATTTTTATTTAATTCAATGCAATGACATTTCACAGATTGACATAACACGCATGAATAGCATACCTTCAGAGAGACAGAACTTGTTCCCCCTGGAGACGGAAGTCACCTGTGCTGCAATAAGCGCCAACGGCTCTTGGCTCGTCACTTCTGAATACAGAAACGACAAAATAAATTATCCCGAAGAAAAACTTAAATTTTGGGCCCTACAGACTAATGGTGCCACAGGTTTTAAATTAAATACTTGCGTTAATTTATCTCACGGTGGATGCAAAGTTGCAGCTTTAGCGCTAAACGACAAGGGCGAGTTTTGCGTGTCATCGGGCGTAGATCAAAAATTTAGAATATGGAAAAGGGATGTTTCTCAACAGAGTGCGAAAAGAATTTACTGGCATTGCTTGACAGCTTGCTATTATTCATCAGGTGTTGCCAGTATCTTGTCTGATCGAGCACTGAATAAATTTAAAAGTAGTGAAAGTATACAATCTGGTAAGGTAGAGAATTTGCCATATATGAAGTCGGTTGGGAAAAAAAATGATATAGTGGATAAGTTATTCAATTCACATAAAGTGCTTAAAAATAAGGAGGACAGCTTAATTGGTGATAATTTAATTGGTGGAGTAGCGATATCCCAAGATGGCTCCCTGATTGCAGCTTGGTTTGGTGTTAAACTTACACTGTGGGACAGTCATTTGTGTAATTTACGTACTACCCTCTCTCATCCCGCCTTACGGCCTAAGGGTGAATATGTACGTTTTGGCAACAATGACGCTGCACATTATGTAAGTTATTGTTCATTATTTTTTATTGAGTTTTTCGTTGTTTTAACACCACCATCTACATATTTAATTACACATTAAAAACTCTCAGTGATAAGTTTTTATTAAAACATATAATGAGTTGCAGTTGATGTTATGACATCGACTATTAGGTTCTATGTCTACACCACTTAGCAATAGATATGCGAAATTCTTTCAATATTGTATAATTATAACATAACCCCACCGGAAAATGGATATATAATTGATTAAAGGTTAAATTTTACATTAAATTAGATTACATATATCCATTAATATTAGAGTATTTCTTAATCTCAGTGAAGTTTTTACTAATGCTTATAATAAATTTATATAATGAAAGAATGGTAGAAGCCGTCTTAGCGCAGCGGTATAAATTTTCCTTATAAGGCCGTCCATCAATCACGGGATGTTCGAAAGGGGGAGGGAGGGATTTCGGCGAGAATCACCAAGATCAATACCCACAAGGGAGTAGCGTATTTATTTTTTCGTCAAACGTATAGTGCAAGAGAAACATTACTTTATAAATATATGTAAATTGAAGCTAATTTTATCAACTTTAAGGTGCATTTATAGAAATCGATTATATCTACGCGTTCACGTAATAACTCTTATTTAAAAAAAAAAGCTGAATTTTAATGAAATCTACTAAAAATACACGTGTATGGGAAATAGTCTTAAACCTCACCGCGTTTCTATATTACCAGGAGGGAGGGGGGTTAAAAAATGCTACAAAAAACCTCACGTGATTAATGGACGGCCCCTAAACGCTAAGTTTTTAGGCTCGATTCCCACTCGGCGATTGAACTATATGAATTAGATTGAATCATTTATTTCGTGTAATAATAAGACAAAGCGCGGCGTTAAATTCCGATATTCAACACGCAATGTCTCGAAAACTGGGCGATACAACGTTATTAAGATTACTATATGTAAGATGAAGTTTTAAGACAAGTTATTTCCTTACAGTTGGTTTGTACAACCAAAAACTGTGTCGCTGTCTGGAGCCTTCTCTCATTGACTGTGAAGTGGATGGTGCAGATAGAATCAACTTGTCTAGTTTCTGATCCCTTTTCGAACAAAATGGCGGTGATCTCTACAAATAATGACGGTAATAAATTAAATTATTATGTTTTTTTCTAAAACCATTAAACGGTAAATTATAATTTGTGTATCTCTAAATATTTTTTTTAATTTAATTACTTTTTTATATGAAAAAAAAAACATATAAATTAGTTAGTAGTTTATTACGCCACACCTTGAAAGTGAAAAGCAAAGTGTTTAGACACTAAACTCTCACTGCCTACCCTGCTTTTAACGTAACGTTTGTGAATTCGATGCCAGTCTACCTCAAAAGAAAATTCTCTGTTTCACTACTTCGTTAGTACACAACATTTTATTATTTCACTGTTTTATTTCAGTATACGTGTTTACCCCACACAGTTCTACGCCTATATTAGTACAGAAGCAATTATTAAACCCTGAAGATGGTATATTCAAGAAATGTACTTTTGGCTCTTCCTCGGGCGACGATGTGCGACTGTATATGATGAGAAATAACTCTGTAAGTAAAAATAAGAATAATATGACATATAAATATATGGATTTAACGAGATTTGAACCAGTACCTTTATACAAATATGATCTTGAAATTATAATCTGACTTTTGTTGTTTTAAATGCGTCGTTTTAAATGGGTCGTATTAAATTTCTCATTAAGGACTGGCTCATACGATCATTTATAGTAAGATGTAAATTACTTTGCAATATTTATTTAACTTACTTACTAATAACTTAATTTTAATATTACCTGTATAAGCAATATATAGTATAATTTAAAAATTTCATAACTTTAAAAAATACATTTATAATTATTTTACTAACTACTACTACGATTGTTTTTTTTTTTCAACTTTTTTCCATAGATTCTTAATTTTTTTTTATAAAAAGTTCCCATATTATGATTTACCCTTTCACCAGGAAATCTATTGCCTCGAACCTGAAAAATCTAACGACAGCCATCTTGAAGTTATATCGAAAAGAAAATTACCTGCTTCTAAGTTTAGTGCTCTCATAGCGGAACAACAGCTATACGATGTTCGCTCGAACTCCGCAACAGACGTCTTTGCTTTAAACAACGATGCTCTTGGAAACAATGCTATAGCTCAGGTATTGATTTTAAGTTTTATTTTTTATATATATTCCCTCAAATGAGAATCGAACATACTAGACCGTTCCTGTGCTCCGACTGGCCATGTTTAAATTTCATAACGTACTTTAGTAGGAAGTGTAGTGAATTTTATACTTTGTGTAAACATGATCACATTAAACCCCTTTCTAGTTTGAGGAAATAAAAATTATAAAATATATAATTAGTAATTAATACTAAATTACTTCCTCAAATCAAAACACTAACGTTGTTTTATTATTATCCTGATAGTTAAAAGATACTATCATATTATCTATATTTACTGTATGTAAAATGTAAATATTGTACAACGCTTTTATAGATTACATTGTGCAGATAGGAAAAACACTTGTAGTATATAAATGTATCAGAATCTTATGACATTGTATAATATTGCATCACGTAATTAATATATAGCATTACAAAAAAAATGAGAGAGAAAAGAAAAGAGACAGAAATTTACTACTACTTTAATTATATTTTGTAACTGTACAATGCAAGATAATATTAGAATTATTGATATAAAAATATAATATTGTTGTTTTTCATTACAAATATATCATAACATAGGATGTGCCATTTAGATATATTCTTTTAAAGAGACGCATTACAAATACAACAAAAAAATATTATATTTTATATTATACTCGAAATGATCACGTTTACGACAATATCTACACGCTAGAAAATAAAATTTTAGATAAGTAAATAAAAAAATTGCAATTTTTTCAACTAAAATATTTTAAGTTGACGTAACTTTTTTATATCAACCGATTTCAATCGAACAAACACAAAATTTTGATGAAACGTTGCCAAAATATAATAATGAAAACTGTATTCAAATTTGGTTAGCAGTTTCTGAGAAACAGATAAAAAATAAAAAAAAACAACTATTTTAGGCCTATTATATTAATAAACGTTCACTGTAAGTTTTTTTTTAATATATCTTGCATTTATTAATAAAATGATAACATGTAATCCTTAAAATTGATAACTGGTGCACATCTTTTCTTCCAAGATTTGCTATTATTCAGTCGTTTTAAAAATATTTTTTGCTTAGCTCTGCATTACATATTTTTTTGAAATGCTTATATTTTTTGTAGTTCATGTCGGGAGCTCCACATATGTTGCCACCTGTAAGCCTCTTGTGTCCATTGTTCTTACAACACATATCTGGTTACGAAGAAGTTGAAGAAGAACACCAACAAGAAGAAAATATTATGGAAGTAGACCCTGAGAGTAGTGATGATGAAAGCTCAGAAGTAAAAGAAACAAGTACACAGAAAACCCCTCAATTGTGGACCCCTAATTACGAAGACGTAAAGGAAAAGAAACTTAAGAAAATTTCAAAAGAACCATTCTTAGATGGAAATATAACTTGTTCTATATTCGGCGTTTGAATATAATAAACGAATTAATTTAATTTGTATATTTCTTTTTTATATCTATCGCAAAAAAAATCAAGCTTCTAAGGCCGCGGTCCAATTTGTGCTCACAGTACTTATGACGCTTACACTGCTAACGTGCGGTCAATAATAGTGAGCGCGCCAACGTCTGTTAGCAGGATTAATAATTCGGACCACTTGTGAGCGTGCTTATGAATTTGACAAGTTAAACATAACCTAACAGAGTATTTTTTGATATAAACAAATGATGTATGTAGTGTAGCCGATGAAGATTACAAAATGCTTGTTTTCCGCAATTGAGGAAATTGACGATAGAGACATTGACGTGGAGGATGTATTAAACGTCAAATAACGTCAATGATCACAGTGCTAACGCTCCTACCCGTCAGCACTGTAAGCACAAGATGGTGACGTCATAGTATTCACAACGCTAAAAGTGAGTGTGAAAAGCACAATTTGGACCGCACGTTGGCGCGCTATGAGCACTATAAGCACAATTCGGACCGCGGCCTGAGTCAACCTAAATAAAAGATGTATACATAGTTTTTGCAGATTTTTGCAAGAGATTCGCCGCGTAATTTACACCTATGGGTACTTTTCACGGACCTATAGTTACGAATTGAAAAAGTACAAAAAATAGAAATATAGCTGTTTCTTAGAATAATATGAGAGTGAGTAATACTCCTGAACTTGATAAGGAATATTCGGTGGGCGAGTCCGACTCGCACTGGACCGGTTTTTTATTTTACTTTTATACTTTATATTAAGATACTCATGTTAGTCTTCCAAATTTTAATTTTAAAATAATATACTGGTTGACGACAATAAATATGTGATTTTTTTTAATCCTAAATTACTTTGTCAATGCCATGTTATTGCGAGAGTAAAATTGGTTTTGATCAAGAATGCTGCTAATAACAATATTTTTAAATTAATTAATTAACAACTAACATCAAAATGGTTCTTTCTTGAGTGGTAAATGGGAATAAATTATTGACTATTCTTTATATAGAAATATGAAATGTAAAAAAATAGAATTCAGACAAAGCTTATTAATTTGCATAGTCTAAGATAAGATGATAATTTCCTCTTTAGTTTAATATAAGTACCTACTTACGTAGAGATAATGTTAACCATTATGTGAAAAAGATAACAGTTATATGAATAAATAAACATACAATATTTTCTGCAAAACATTCGAGAGTTGTTCATTGAAATTAACTTTCTATACTCTAATGTAATGTAATTTTTCATTTGAGTTGTTTTTTTGTTAAATGTTAGCACTTTTCTGATATTTCTGTTAGTTTTGAAACTACAATCGTGCGAAATGTAAGTGAAATCAGTTACAACAAGATATAGACCATAATAAAGATTATTTCTATCTTATTTACGAGATTTAAATATGTTTTAAATTTCTCTAAGCAAGTAAGTACGTAAAATAATATGGAACTTTTTAACCAAAAAGAAATTGAACATATAATAGACCAATATTGCATTTCACCAATAAGTAATTTGCGATGGACTGTAGAAGACTATTCAGAAAAATTGATTGGTTTCCTTGGAGAACATTTAAGTTTAAAAATATCTTTCGAATTCGAAGATACAAAAATTGAGAAGAAATTCTTCGTTAAGTGTATACCACATCGTGACGTGATAAAGGCAAATAGCTTAAGGGAAAGCAACTTTTTTCAAAAAGAATATGTGATGTTAGAGAAAATATTTAAAAATTTTAAAGAAGGAGAACGTAAGTACTTTTTTAGACACACATATTGCTAGTTATTTCAAAAACATGTAGCCATATTTTTTATAATTTTAATATTATTTATTACTTTTCAGGACATAGAACATTTCGTCCAAAATGTTTATACGCCAGGGAAGATGCGTTTGTTTTTGAGGATGTTAGAGACATGGGATACACGATGCCATGTCATCTATATATTTTAAAGCATGATGAAATCTTGGCTACAGTAGCAGCAGTTGCAAGATTTCATGCCCAATCATATATTTTTGAAGAATGTCACACTAAAAGATTAAAGAGACCATATAGGATCTGGGAAACTTACAGTGAATATCTGTGTGAACCATTAAAAAACATATCTTGGAGGAAAACAGGTATGAAAGCGGTAATTGATGTCCTTAAAGTGTTTTCACAATATAAGTCCAACTCCAATGTTATGGGACTAATGGAAAATAAAATACCGATTATATTTGATAAAGCTTTTGAGCTAATGAAACCCAGTGAAAAATATAGAAATACAATAATCCACCGAGACATTTGGGCTAATAATATTTTTCTAAAAAAACTGGAAGATGGACAGATCCATGCCCTAATTGTGGATTTTCAAACAGTAACGTATTGTTCACCTATGCTTGATTTATCAACACTCATATATATCAACACGGCTAAGGAATTTCGAGTTACTTACATTGACAGTATAATTAATTATTATTATAACACCTTAAAAGAGGAATTACAATTTGAAAATATAAATGTATGTTCTATAATGGACAAAGAAAGCATTAAAGCATCATATGCTGAAAGTCTCGTTTTCGGAATGACGCAAGCAGCTCTAATTCTTCCAATAGTTTTAACTGATGAAAAGAGAAAAGAAATGTTTGCTGATCCTGAAACGTGTGAAAGGTTGTTTTACGTAACACGTAGCCAAGAATTTATTGATTTAGTGAGAGAAAATGAAAATTATCGATGGCGAATTCTGGAGCTTTTTGATGAGATCGTAGAAAGATTTGTCATCGATAAATGACGAAATATTTTAGCTTCACATTACTTTACACAATGCTAGTTATCTACATTTCAGTAGCCAATACATAATGGGTAATGGTATAATATTAAATGTGCTCCCAGCACTTCTAGGAGTCACTAACTCGTATATAGTTGCTGTATTTCGTTTGTTCATCGGTTGACAGTTATTTACCAAAGTTTTTATATAACAGTTGTTTCAGTTGATGAGGCTAGTTTTTTCTTTTTTCTAAAAATAGACAAAATCGGGTATCGAGCTGTAATTACATATTTGTTTTTGAAAAGTAATACGCAATTTCGCAAATAAAACATAAATTGGATTCAGTGTATGAGGTCTCTGCACCATCATTTACCACAGTGAAATTTTGGGCTGCTAATTTTAAACGTGGCCGTAAGAGCTTAAATGATGATGAATGTTCGGGACGTTCAAAAATTACAACTACTGGCGTAGCTACCAAGGGGCTAGGCGGGACAGTGCCCCGGGGCCCTCAAGCTCAGGGGGCCCTCGAATACTTACCAGAAAATCTCAGTCGATCGAATAAATATGACAGGTGGCAACTTAAGTTTAATCATGGGGGCTATGTTCCGATATACACTGTGAGCACTGCGCAGTATAATGGCAAATTAGTATACTGTGATGTCGTTTCTTTATAGTCAGTTATACTGGTTACTATTTAAAACGAAACGCGGTCCAGTATCCTGTCGTTCTTGTTTTTTCACGCTATTTTTAAACTAATGTTTTTTTAATTTAATGTTTGCTTAAACGTTCTCTGTTAAATATGAAAAGTTATTGTTTGAATGTTTAAAATAAAAAATATTTAATGTTGAATTTAATTATAATTTAAATAAATTTCTGATATTAGTAAGTATCCTTTTTATGTTTCAAAAAGTATTTTTTTACAAATACCTGTAAACCTATAAAAAAGGTTATGTATAATTTAAG
This sequence comes from Eueides isabella, assembly GCA_019049475.1. NCBI lineage: Eukaryota > Metazoa > Arthropoda > Insecta > Lepidoptera > Nymphalidae > Eueides > Eueides isabella. The sequence continues at coordinate 7,121,537 of CM032395.1, read as the reverse complement.
TTAATATTATGTTTGCAATCAATAATAGTATATTAATTAAATTTTAAAAAATATATTTCGACAAATAATTAATTAAATTAAATAAATTGGTTAATAATTAATACAATTAACTACAAATTTCTATTTGTAAATAAATAACTGGTGTTAACTACATACAACTCTCGACAAGCTTGTGATCACGTGACCAAAGCACTGCGAGTACCTTACCTCGAAAATGCCAGTGCTCACAGTGAAAAAATGGCGGTGATTTATGACGTCATATATTTCCGTAGGGTACTGTAGCATTATACTGGCAGTCCATATCGGAACGATTTTTTCACCACTGAGACCACTGCGCAGTGCTCACAGTGTATATCGGAACATAGCCGGGAACTCAGTTGTGTGAAATTCTAAAGGGAATTTCCCTAAATTACTTGTGTGGGTTGACAGTGTTATTGATTGTTATTATTAACGTTTTCATCAATATCTGCATATTATTATTTACGATTTCTACTTAACTTTATTGTTGAATGTGATTATTATAAGGCGATAATTATGTTTGTTATATCAGTAGAATTAGGAATGTACTAAATATTTATTTTTTCCAGTCCATTGATTATTTACTAACATACAAGTTAACGTTTTCATAGACAGGGTTTATTTTAAATTGGCCAATAGATACCTAAATCCGTAAGAGATAGATACAAAAAAAAATGTTAGAAAACTATTTTTTTGCCAATCTATAAGTACGTGATGTTTTTTTGTCATTTTTTAAATCATCAAATGTGGTAACATTGGCGGTGATAAAATGTTTGGCAGGGATTCCCCAACGACGTCTTGTATCGTATCATTTCTCTTTTCTTTTACTTGTAACGTTGTCAATGAACAGTAGTACCTACTTGAGTATAATCTTACATAAATAAATTAGAAAACTAATATTATGGACAAAAAAAGAAAACTAGTGGTGCATTTAAACGCAAACAACGCCAAGAAAGAGAAGAAAGTACACAAAAATTGCCCAAAATTGACAAGTTTTTTAGTGAGCCTTCTGCAAGTACTTCTGGGCAAAATATTTCTATTCATAGTGACTCAAATAATGTGGTAACCGCAGTGTTTGTTGAGAATCCTACTAAAGAATATTCAACAATTATTGCGGTTGAAGATAGTTCCGCCACCGAACATGTGAACGTGGATGATTATTGTACGGTACCAACGAACAAAAGAACGGATGATTTGAAAAAGTCACAGACCTCTAAATTCTTGAAAATGTGTTCGATAAATCGCTTTATGACTTGGGAAACTTCGCGAACAAAATACTAAATGATAATGAAAGACGTCAAATTCTTGATATGGGACCTTTACAGCCATTAGGACCTTTTCCAACTGACATTACCCAGAACAATAGGCGTTTTTCAAAAGCATACTACGTTTCAAGTTCAAAATATGGACCAGTTAATCGTTTTTGGTTGTGCTATTCCAAAATACTAGACGCTGCCTATTGTCAACCCTGCTGGTTATTTTCTTCACAGAGGAATAATGTCTGGTGTACGGGAATTCGTGATTGGAAGCATTTATCAGAAAGAATTAAACAGCACAGTTTTTCGAGTGACCATACGGAAACATGTGATGTGTATGAATTTTGTAAAAAAAATGATACTATTGACATGGAACTTGAAAATGGAATTCGCAAAGAAACATCCTTTTGGAAAATGGTTCTTCAAAGGTTATTTGATATCATACTTACCCTAGCAAAGAGTGCTTTGGCTTTGAGAGGACATCGAGAAGACTTAAGTCAAGAAGGATATCATGGAAATTTTTTGTCCTTTGTAGAGCTTGTCCGCCCTTGCCCGATATGATCGCATTTTGCGGCAAGTTTTGGATATGTCCAAAGGTAATAATAATAATTTTATTTTATTTTAATATTATTCATAATTATTAACTATTTAATATCAGGGCTTTATAAAATTGTGCTTTTTATGTTTTTAGGATCTGCAAGATATCTGAGTCCAACAATTCAGAACGAAATGATTGAGTGCTTGGGAACTAAACTCGAAATTCACTACTAGAACAAATTAGGGCGTCACCGTTTTTCGCCATCATAATCGATACGACACAGGACACACCGAAGGTAAATCAGCTAAGCATTGTTGTGAGGTATGCAGTAATAACCAGATCGGAAAATAGACAGCCAATTGATATAGAAATAAAAGAAGTGTTTCTAGGCTTTTATGCAGCCATTAAAAGCAGATTTTGTGAATTTAGTAAGTACATTATTTAAAGACAAAAATATTGATTTAAAAAAATGTGTGGGGCAAGGTTATGATGGAGCCAACGTGATGAGTGGTGTGTATAATGGTGTACAAAAACATATTAAGGATATCCAGCCTATCGCGGAGTATGTACATTGTGCCACTCATAATTTAAATTTGGTGATAAATGATGCCATTAGCAGTTGTGTAGAAATACAGAATTTTTTCGCAACGTTGCAAGATTTGTATAACTTTTTCGGAAACAGTATGAACCGTTGGGATCTACTATCATAATTCACAGGCGAATCAGACACTACTCTAAAAAAAGTAAATCCCACTAGATGGTCCAGTAGAGTCAATACGATATCTGCAATAAAACTTCGTTTTTTTGATATTATCAAGACATTATCAGAAATGGTTCTAAAGAGTCCTAATAAAGATGAGCGTAATGAAGCAGAGAGTATTAAAAGAAAAATTCTTAATTTCGAGTTTGTGTTGCTTTGTGAATTCATGCATATTGTATTGAATGACATCAATTATGCATCAAAAATTTTACAAAAATCCGACATAAATTTGGATGAAGCAAGTAAAGCTTTAGCAGAGACCAAAGCAAAGTTGCAAATTTATAGAAATGATTTCGAATTATTCAAGTGCAAAGCCTGTGAAACTGCAAGAAAATATGGTATAGATACCCATTTTCAAGAAAAAAGGCAAAGAAAAGTAAAAAAACATTTTGATGAATTAACTGTTGATCACCGATTTTCAAACCGAGAAGAAATATTTAAAATTGTGATTTTCTATAAGGTACTTGATATATTAATAGCTCAATTAAATATCCGTTTTACTGGCATGAGTGCAGTTTGTCAAACATTCGAATTTCTAACACCAACATTTTTATTTCATGTTAATGAAGCAACTTTATTACAAAAGTGTGACAATTTCCAAAGAAAATATTCCGATATAATAGGCTCTAGCTTTTCCCTTCAATTTATTAATATTTACCACCTACTTGTACCTCAATTAACTCAATCATGGACTGTTCACCAATTATGTAAGGAAATAATGAGTAAATATGGAGTGCTAGAATGCGATCTAACGGAAGTATTTACGGCAATATTATTCTTCTTTATAATTCCTATCACTTCTGCAGTAGCTGAAAGGTCATTCAGCAAATTAAAAATAATTAAAAATTATTTAAGAAATAGTATGGGCCAAACTCGACTCAGACGTTTATCGCTAATAGCAATTGAAAACAAAACCGCATCATGTCTGGACTTAACCGAAGTAATTGATACTTTTGCGAAAACTAAAGCTAGGAAAAGATTGTAATAATTATTTAGTCTGTTGGTAGGTTTGACCTTTATAATATATATAAATAATTTTAATTAATTAATCTTTATATTAATTAGAAGTAGCTATTATATAATTTTCTTTAGTTAACACTTTAGCCTATTTTTGTTAATTAATTAAGAAAACATAGTGTTTAAGTTTTATAATTTTTGTAAATAGCTTGCATCGGCAATAGGTCAAATAACTGTAAGCTGGTGCAATGTATCTATGAACAAATAAATAAATAAATATATAATGAACCCTTGAATCATTTCTATTTCTTTTTCTGCCCAACACTTAAACCAAGTATTAAAATAATTGTAATTTATGTGGTTAGTGTTTAATAGTTTTATTACTGTCCATACACGAAAGACAGCTGATGATAAAGTTACTAAGTAGCACTTGTATATTTAATGATTTTATTTCAAAAAACCTTACCAGTTTTGATAGCAGTGGGGCACATTTTTTTTATTTGCCCCAGGGCCTTTGGTTACCTAGCTACGCCACTGATTACAACTACTGACAAAAACATCGCCAAAGTTCATCAGATCTAGCCCGAAGCGACTTCTTTATTGTTCTTTGTTCCCTCATCTAAAAATTTAGAGAGACAAAGATTTACGTTAAATGAAGAGGCGATCACCTTCATGAAGTATTATGTAAAATCAATTAAAAATAGTACACTTAATGGATAATAGCTCTAACTCTAATAAGTTTTACACGTCTTCCAACAATAAATAAATTATAGACACTCTATTATCGGCTACAATAATAAATTAATGTTAATGTAATGTAAATAATAATTGGGGCCTGCCGAGGCGCAGGACAACTTGCGTTTTTAAATACGACTGGTTCTGGTAACAAGGCAAAGCGCGGCGATGAGTTCCGCCACTGAACACGTAATGCCTCAAACTAGAAAGTAAATGACTAGAAACAGAAGTGTCTCAATGGGAATAGATTCCTATTGAGATCTAGTGTTAAGACACAACAAGTTCCATCTGCCTACCCAGTCCCGTGCTGGATACAGCGTGAAGCTGAGAAAAGAGAAGAATGATTATATTAAATTGTGTTCATTCTCCCAGTTATGAGTATAAAACTAATACTACTAGTATTAAACAAATATTAAGGTAATGTGCTTAGGTAATACAAAGGTAATTAGTGTTATCAATATATCATAATTTAAACACAGTGGGGCGTAAAGTCAATATTAAAAATGTCATGATTACATTTATAACATAGGTACCTATACATTAAATTGTGTGCATGAACATTATTTAGTGATATTTAACCAAAATGGACTGTGTATGTGATTCAAAGCTTAGCACAAATAATATTATAAAAATAAATGACGTTAAGCAAATTTTGAAAAGTAGCGGCTATGATGAAAATATTTGTGTAAAAAAATGTGTTATTTATAGTGCAAGCGATACAATGCTTGGATTTCTAGCCGAATATTGGAAACTGAAAATTGAATTGATTACAAATAACAAGGAAACTAGAATTCATAATTATTTTATAAAGGCTGTATCTACGTCAAATAAAGCGAAAGCTAATATGGCAAATGAAATGAAATTATTTGAAAAGGAACATTTTTTTTATACAACCATTATAGGAAAACTAAAAATACCAGGTAATGCTATATTTTATTTCAGTATACCGAATTTATTTCTTATTTTTTTTATTTATGTAACATATTTGTATATATTTATTTATTATATTTTAGGTATTAAACCTTGGAGTACTAATTTAGTGGAGTCATTTAACGAGACTATGGTTTTTGAAGATTTAAATGCTCTACAATATACTGTTAAAAACAAATTTCAAACATTTGATGAAAATCATACATTCCTTGCGCTACAAACACTGGCCGCATTTCATGCATCTTCTATCATATATGAAGAAGTAAAAAGTAAACAACTTGGCCGAGATTATCGTATAAATGAAGACTATGGTAACCATCTTGATAGCGGTGGATATCAAATGTCCAATATATGGTATATGCAGTGTATGATGGGTGCTCTCGAAGCAGTCAAAACATACTCAAAGTACAGGCACAATAAATATGACATGTCATTAATAGAAAGTCGATGGAGAAGTGTTTGGGAAAATGCGCTAAATCTCAGTAATTTTTCGTCTAAATATCGAAATGTTTTATGTCATCGTGATTTGTGGAATAATAATATATTATTCAAATATAATAAAGATGGTAAGAATTTAGTACCGATTGACTGCGTGTTCGTTGACTTTCAAGCTGTAAAATGTCAGCCACTTGCAGGCGATGTTATGCTTCTACTTTATTGCAATTTAGAACCACAATTTCGTGATGAGGCTATGAATAGGTTTCTAAATTATTACTATAAAGAATTAAAGAATATTTTAGCTACTAAAGGAGTAAGTATAGAAAATATATTATCCCTAGAAGATTATTTGAAATCTTGTAATGAGCAGAGATTGTGGGGCTTAGTTGTAAGTGCCTGTTTAGTGCCGCAATTTTGGATAGACGATGAATTAACCACGAAAATATTTAGTGATACGGATCAATTTCAGGAAATACTTACAAAAGATAAAGCGACTTTTATTAAAACTATGATTAAGAAGAATTATTCATATAAAATAAAAGTTTTGCAGGTATTTGAAGAAATTGTAGAGCGGTATTGCTTGGAAATATGATTATACCATAATTGTCTGCTATGACTTGACATAAATATAACTTATAAAATAATACACATGTAATCAGAAAATATGCATTATTTAATTTTTCTTTGAGTTAAAATCTACAGGTCGGTTTCCATACTTCCTGTGCCAAGGATCATCATCGCGTTGGCTATAAACGTCACATAATGGTCTAACTAGTAGGATGTAGAGTAATTCTACAAAGCTCAATATACTAGCCCCTAAAAATAAGCCGCCAGTTCCACCAGTTGATACTAAAAAAGAAAAAAAATGAGCTATGTTATTACTCATTTAACCATAAATAAAATTATCCTGTTTTATTTCGTTAAATTATAGGGGATTATGGACTTGTCACATGGTCCCTCGACAACGACTAGACATATTTTTATATAATAGTATTTATATATTTATAGTTTAAATATAATTACTTTTTATACGTATTTTTTCTCGAAACTCACTTTACACTTCAAATCAATCTTTTTAAATCTTTTTCAATTCTTTACAACTTTGATACATCAAATAAACTATTTTAAATTGAACGAATTGGTACTTTTTAACATTATATTCGTATCTTTATACTTTTAATTCATTCTAATTATAAAAATAACAAATTTAAGGTTGCAAATTATCAATTTTATATGTAAAATAATGATAATTTGAAAAGTCTATAATACTTATCTAGGACATTACTATGAACATTCATAAACAATTATTACATAAGAACAAAATTGCACAATTACTCGTATACTGCAATCGATAAGGAGAAATATTGAGGCGCATCTTTGCGGATCTGCACTATCTACGAGTATACTTGTAAAATGTAACTAACAACGTAGAATAATTAATATTCAAATATAAACTGTACCGTTATGGCATTAAATATTGATTAAAATTGCATGATTTTATTAACTATCCTCAATTACTTTATTGTTCTAATAAAATTATGACTTTTAAGACAACGTATTTATACATTGAAAACTTAAATTTAGTAAAGCTGATTTAAAATATATTGCTTGCTTTCAAATATATATCAAAATTTTAGCAATTTTGCACAGCACATGACAGGATCACCAGAGGAAACTTCGGAACCTGGAACACTCAGCTTCGTTCCCCACTTTCCGGGAACTTAACGCTGCGCTTTGCCTTGTTACCAAAGCGAAGAAAACGAAAATATTAAATATTTCATTAGAAAATATTACATATTTTACATTCTCGAGTGCTTGACACTTGTGCCCGTGCGCCACGACGTGCCTCAATTGGAGTTAAAAAGAAAACAAAGTATGGAAAATAAAATGTCGTACCGACTAAATCAAGCACGCCTCTGACAACATTTCTCCTGTACATTTCTTTTGGCAGTGTCGATAAGCCTATCTCTATTGAAGAATAATTTCGGGTATTTGGTTCTTTAAAGTCCTTGACGACTGATATCTCGGCTTCCGTACAAGATGGTAAACAGTCACAGTATAGACCACTACCTCTTGACCAACTTGCTTTTAGTGTCTGTGAATATATGAAAGAATTAAATTGCCAATTAAACAAAATTAGTTACTAGGTTACACATTAAAGGAAGAACGTTATTTATTGTTTTTCCGCTAACGTTTTTGTTTTTGTGTTACATACATGTACTTACGAGTACCTACACCAAAACGGTGTACTTACAGACAATACGTGTATATTTTTATTGAGACAAATAATTCCGCTCATGTTACATTTTTTTTCTTCTGGGGTGTTGGGCATAAAGAAATTTGTACAATTACAATGACGCATCTGCGCGTCTTTCCTACATTGCACTGTGCAGGCTGTATAAGAATAATACGGGTATACAGACAATATATTTTCATCGACGTATCGACACTTTCGTTTCTCAGGAGAAATTAGACGGGCGGCGGCATCGTTTTCAATGTTCCTTATTGTGATATAACGTCTGGAATCAAAATAAAAATTTGCGCAAAAATAAATACATATATGGAATTTTGTATAAAGTAAAATTATGTTTGCAATTCTTTTGTTATTCCGTATTTAATATGTTTTAATGTTGATTAGAACAAGTTTTTATTATGAATTTTTAAAGATATTTTGCCGTCTTGAATATCGAAAAACCATAAATTTGTAGTACCATCTATATCTAGTAGTTGAAGGCAATCTAATATAACTTATTCAAGAAACCGTGAGACAAAAGGTAAACAAATTAATAAGTCACTATTTTGGGCCCTGTTATATTAACAACTTATAAGATTTTTTATAATATATCTTCCATGTTCAGACATTGATGGATTACTGATTTATTATAAGTATATATAGATGTCACCAAAAATCTTGTACAATATAATTTGTCGTTTAAAAAACATTAGTAAAATTTTGTATAAAAAAATTACGTTACCATCGAGTTCTATAAATATATTTACCTATAATTCAATTCCAAATTTATCGTTATGACGTCAGAACCCAAAGCTGTCAAAGAAGGAACTTCTTCTTCGTTTAGAATGTAAATTTTTACAGGAATTCCAACATCGAAGTTTAGAGTGCCTGGCCCTGTTGTACTGTTGTTTATCATTCCTAATTTGGGTGTATTTGATCTGGAATATTTATTATATGGTAAGGTGGTGTATGTACTAATTATTATAAAGCTATCTTAGCATGTGATAAATATTTTAGATCTTAATTAGGTAAATCAACATTTAAGCAACTAAACATTTGTTGACTTTTTCCTGATAATTAACAAATATTTTTCTAAAAAGAACTCGACAATTAGGCAATTCGTATAAAAAAATAATTTTACTCACCTGCCTTGAATAGTGTTTATAATATAACACGGACCAAATTCCGTTTCAACACGTCTAAAATAGTTGCAACAATCAAATGATTTTCCATTCCAAGAACAATTGAACATTATATCGCGACATGAATTCCTAACCTATTGAAAATGTAATTAAAGTTTTAAATACATTATAATGTACCACAATATTTTGCATTATAATTCATTCAAGCTAAAACTATTTGGACCGTGGCACATGGAACTGGATCTGTCACGCGCTCCGTCGAAGTCCTTACCATATACCGAATGAATGAACGGTGATTGGCAAGATTGGCAGAAGTGAGAGTCTGCCTGTACGCACTCTGTCCCAACTTGGGCAAACAGAAATATATGTAAGTCAATTAATTCAATGCTATGGATTTGTTAATATCAGCTGTTACGTTAATTTTGTGTTCTTTCATTTAAAATCTTAAATTAAAGTATGTTCTTTAACCTAATTTAGGACATATTAACGCTAGTAAGAGCTTTTACACATTAAAAACATTTGTTTCATTCACTCAGCTTCACGCTGTATCCCGCACATGGCAGGGTAGGCAGAAAGAACTTGGGAACTTAGTGTTAAGACGCTCCGTTCCACTCCTGTTCCTCACTTTCCGCCAAACTTGAGGCATTGCGTGTTGAGTGCCGGAACTCAACGCCGCTTTTTGCCTTGTACCAGAGCGAAAAAATGATAGCATTAAATATTTCAATTGAAAATGTTAAATATTTCATTTCCTAGAGTGGAAATTGGAAATTGAAAATCGAACCCAGAACCTGTCGGTTACAATCACAAGCTTGTGCCACTGCGCCACGGCAGGCGTCATTTCACATTTGTTTCAGATTACCTATATACTATCCACTAAGTAACAAAAGGGTGAATAAGTCAAATATTTTATGATTTATAAGTCATGGTTTACCATATTTGCATAGTAACTCAAATTAGTAGTAAAGCACATGTCTAAGGGATCGTCTTCTCCACAATAATCCGATATATAATACGTTACACCTTTGAAAAAAGATAATTCTTTAAATACTTCTTCCATGCTAAAATCATGATCTAGACCCCACAAGCTGTAAATATAATAAAAGTATATGATTAAAAATTAAAAGTAAAAATTAAGAATAAATAGTTTTCAGCTTCATGCTTACTTCATATTACAAGATACTCTTGCACAGCAGACAATCTCATAATAAAGGGAATTTACTTTTAATAAAGTGGGGATGCTTTTTTACCAGATCGGCAAAATCTAATTATTAGGAAACTAATATTTATAATTATGGTTTATTTAGTATACTGTATAGATAATTTATTTAATTCGTAAAAATATTCTATTTTATTTATAAATTATAAAAATAATTATTGCTTCGTATATAACATTATATATAAATATTTTATAACAAGTATTCGTTGTTAAATTATTGCGATGCGTTTTCATTTGTTTTCACGTTTATTTCTTTGTGATTTACTATCTATGCTCTTACTATATGTACGAAGTTGTGTCGATTTAACTTAGTGTTAACCGTATGTAAACTTTATATTCATCTCCTTTCTCGACTGTTGACGCAAACACTGTAGTGTTGATACACTACAGCGTCTGTTTACAGTTAAAAAACTGTATAACATGTAGCTCTTGCGTAAAAAGGATGATATAAACATATGTTTATTACCTGTTAGAAACATTTTCAATGCGGACGAAATTATCATTTTCACATACTGCTACGGCTGGAAAATTTGTATTCCAGTCTTTGTAAGTTGTCTCCACAACAAATGATATAGGGTTATCTTGAAAAGCCTTGTACTGTGCTGCGATTAACAGAGATGACCCATACCACGACAGAATTACGAACATTAACCAAAACAATCTAATAAAATAGAAAGTAATATTAAAACTGTTTACATTTTTTTTCTTGTAATGATCAAGTGCAATCGTCATGTCAATTTTTGTAAAAACGGTATGTTTTATTGGAAATTTAAGAGTTTCCTTATGACAAATAAAGGCTGCCTTAAACGCCAAACGGGTAATAGAGAGAAAAAGTTTTTTGAGTTTATATATATATATATATATATATATATATATATATATATATATATATATATATATATATATATATATATATATATATATATATATATATATATATATATATATAGATATATATGTGTAAATATATTTTTATATATCTACTGCAGTTATCATATATTTTTTTTAAAAGAAACTTGGGAACCTAGTGCTAAAACAGCTTGTTCCCCATTAGTATACTCCCGTTTCCCACTCACCGCTAAATAATTGATTTCTTTGAGCGTCGAAATAAAATATAATATTTCATTCCCCTTAGAGTCGCGCCTGTCCACAACCATAGTGTTTATAATCTCACATAATTATGTACCCCGGCACTAGATTTACTTATAAAATTTAAAAATATAAACTTCACTTTATTTTAGTGATTACAACGAATTCTTTTAGTTCATATCAGTCGAGATACATCTAAGGACATTAAATGACAACAAAACCTTTCAATCCAATGCCTCTTCGTATCTGCAATGAACCGAAAACCGTGTATGGATGTTGTCGATGGTAAGCTTTTGATTCCTTGCCACCAAATTTCAAAATATCTCTTAATTCTTTCAGAAGTCATTGTGTCTTATGTCTATATTTACTAAATTATTATTTCTATGGAATTACTTTTTATACATTTGAACTTTATAAATATTTGATTATCATCATTTGCTAAGCTATTATGAATATAAATTTATTATTCTTTTCGTGTATTTTGATAAATGGCCTCCGATCATAAAGTCTGATAGCCTTATTCCGTGAGAACAAGGCGGCTGTTTTTATTGTTCACGCTTATTTGTACATACTATCAGGAATTTAAAATCAAAACATTAAAATAATGTGCATCATTTGTTATTTATGAGCCATTTTAGCTCATTATAACAAATCCTGAAGTCCTGTCCTGTTCCTGTGGGTTCGATCCTTACTCGAATAAAGGAAATATTTAATATTTTAGAGAAAATACTAAACAATAAATATCTAGTCCGATCGACTTGAAGTCGGAACGTTAACGCCGAAATTGATTATTCTTTTATTATATATTTATTTATAGAAGATAGGACAATTTTGCTTTAAAAAATACCTTAAGTCTTCCTTGACTCACTGGAAACTTACATACATTATATTTGACTTTTTTTGCATAAACAATTGGGTACCTTCAAGTATTAAAGGTTGTAAACTACACATACTACTACCTATAACAATAGACCTTCGGCGGGATTTATTGAGAGACCGTATCATTTGCACCACGCTGATAAGCGGGAGAGATCTTCGTTTATTAAGCCAATTGGTTGAGATGAATTTGAAAAAGATATTGAAGGTGGTCTGCATATAGGTGGTAGAGAGAAGATATTTGATGGCAAATTTAAATAATGGAAACTGTAAATAGTAGTGGACTCGCCACCTTGTGGATACCAGCATTTACAGTAGACCAATCTAAAGACGAGTCTTCTGTACGTATGGGCTGCCGGCGATCACATAAGAAACTTTGAAACCAGTCAACCACCTTAGGAGATACGTTAAGTATTAAAGCTAAAATTAGTCCACTGAATTATAGGAGTTGCTGAATTCAAAAAACCATCATAGTGACCATCTGATGATCCATACCTTTTCTGATGTCATCTGTTATTTTGAGAAGAGATGTTGTCGTAATATAACCATGATGGAAACCATATTGGAATGGATTCAATAAATTTTGATTAATTAGGAACTTGCTCAGTTGTTGATGGACAAGGTGTTCTAATTCTGAAACTTTGGAAAAAAAAGAAAGTATAGTAAATGGACAGAATTCCTTCCATGAAGAGGGAAACTTGGAGAAGTTGAGAGAAGAATTTAGAATAAACGTTAAAAAAGGAGCTGTGACGTCTATGATAGGAATAATCCTTTTACGACAAATGCAATCGGATCCAACAGAATAATATTTTAAAGATACAATATTTCTCTTAACGTCACTTGGAAAATTTACTCAAATTAAAACTGAACACAAATTCAGGAGCTGGAGAAAATAGGTGATTTAATGTGTTAGCTTTTTTTGTACTATTATTAGTAGATGAAACAGAGAAGTGCTTATTTAGCAGATTGAAATCTGTATTATGTGGAATAAAGTTTTGTCTTGATTTCCCCACTCCAAAAGACTACAAAATTTCAGACATTTCCGAGTATTCTTCTTCAATAACTGACTTATGAATATGGCGTCGTTGGCTATCTTTTTTTTTTATGGAAAAGACTGCAAACGAGCGTACGGGTCATTTGGTGGTAAGTGATCACCGTCGCCCACGGCCCCGAGTAACTCCAGAGGAGCTACAGGAGCGTTGCCGTCCTTTAAGGTGGAAGGGCACCGGGGCCCGGCATTACCTAATGCGAAACGCAGTGGCCAAAGCCACTACTTAACGCCGGTCTTAAATGCCGGGGATGGTAATAATCCGGTCGAGTCGCCCATGCGTGTTGCCATTACTGGCAACGTTACTCTACCACACGCACTTTAGTCGCCTCTTACGACACCATCAGTACCAGGGTGATCCTATTCTAAGCCGGAATCACACGGCTAAAATCTCTACACACTCTTTTGCAATGATTACGTATTTTCATATATTTATCTCTGTTTACATCTGTTGGATTTGTAACAAATTAAGACTTACATAATTTTTTTTAACTGAACTTTTATCATATCCGGTGTGAGCCACGGAGCTGGGAGACGCATCATGCGGACGGGCCAAACAGGTGCATGTGTGTGAAATAACTGTATTAACAATGGATGTAAGTAAGGACATTTGTTCATCTACTGTTTGCGCATTAGTATCTATCGACCAGTCAATGTTATAAGATCTATACCGTCACAATTGCACCGAAGGATTCTTAATAGATGGTTTTAATTTATATATGTATGTATATATGTATATATGTATATATATATATATATATATATATATATATATATATATATATAAATATATGTATATATATATATATATATATATATATATATATATATATATATATATATATATATATATATATATATATAAATATATATATATATATATATATATATATATATATATATATATATATATATATATATATATATATATATATATATATATATATATATATATATATATATATATATATATATATATATATATATATATATATAAATATATATATATATATATATATATATATATATATATATATATATATATATATATATATATATATATATATATATATATATATATATATGTATATATATATATATATATATATATATATATATATATATATATATATATACATACATGCATATATTACATATGTACATATTTAACAATATAATAGCGAGTATTCGATATTAAAGGCTTTATTTTTAATAACAATTGAAACATGTGACTTAAGCTAATTTGCAGATAGATGATAAATTCTTTATTTGTATGTACTAGATACATGTAAAATTTTATATGAAGTATATTTGAAGCAATATTACATTTTGAAAACAATTTATATTCAAACCACATTTATTTACATAATAAGCTTAAGATTGAAATTCTACTTGTTTTGCATAAGACGTTCCTTGTCTCCACTTAGTGGATCCGCCGAGTTCATTCCAATAAATTGGACGATATCGGCTTATTGGTTCAAAATTGTCAACAGTTGACGTTTCACTGGCTACACGAATATCTTGGCGAAGTCGGTTGTGTATCTCTCTAAATAATTTCACGGTGTAAAAATAAATAAATTCAAGCACCGATACAAAACTAAATCCTGCTACAAAGCCACATGTTGACCCGATGTTACCTTATAAAGAAAAAAAAAACATTTTTTTTAGAGCTGTACCTTGTATCCTGCACATGGCAAGGCAGAGGGACTTGATAACCTAGTGCTAAGACTGCACCACAAAAGGCCTCTTTTTAACGCGATATTTTAAAAATAATTATTTTCTTGGGAATATTCACAAGAATGGTTGTAAGTTAGTCTTTTAAATTTATAAAAGGATCTCTATCACTCCACCCAGTTGAATTTATCTAAACTATAATATACTTAACAATTTAAACTTACAACTAACAAAATATATTTGTAACATTTGAAAATAATCACATGTACCAATTTAAAAAAAATATAATGTAGACCGCAAAGATTTAACATTTCTAGGACTCTGACGACACTGAGGCCTACTTGGGCAAATCGTTCTGGACATAGTTGCGATTGCCTACCTTCACGCGATGTAACAGATATTACTGTAATTAAATATGTTATCACATCGTAGCTTTCAAAATGTTATTTCGTGTTATTTTTTTCAGCCTCACGAGATATTATTTGCACAGACAGATTATGTGACATTATATATGAACAAGGAAATGAAAATAGTACGCTATGCCGATTATCCTCAGGTAGTGTTTTAAAATATATTATTAACAAAGTGTTTTATATAAAATACATGTTGTATCTGATTTTCATCTATTGTCATAACAGAAACTCACTTATTAAATCGAACCATTTCATAATAACATTCTGTCCATAACAGTCTGCAACTTCCCTCGCATACTTCACATGCACAATAGATGTTCCGGTGAAATTCGCGCCTCGTCTGTAAACCGACAACAAACATAACATGGTTTTGCAAAGTTCCATTTCAATACTACTGCAAAGGAAGGAACTCAACTCACATACAAACTCAACTTTGAATATCATTAAAATGGTTGATATATGTTTTATTATTATAACTTTTTACTATTTTCAAAAACATATTAAATTATATAAACGTATGTCATAACTATTTAGGTTAGTTTTATAAAATTATTTTTAACAAACAAATCACCTTTGGCTTCACTCGTTTAAACTCATTATAATACTACAGTCAATTATGGCAATTATACAGAATGTTTTCACAAATTGAAGTATATACGATTTTCTGATGTATAAGCTGTATTACTGTACAGTTTAATCTAAACCCGTTCAATAGTTTTTGCGTGAAAGTAGAACAAACATCTACAACCTTTCACATATATCATCTACAACCTTTCAAATTATAATATTAGTAGAATATTCTTCTCATAGTATCACTGAGCCTGGCAACCAAAATATTTACAAGACTTCACACCGTTCCTAAAACAACATTTTATGTCAAACAAAAATTTATGTCAAAATGTAAACAATTAAAATAAATAGAATAGCAACGCAATTCATTCATTTATTAGTATTTTTCTATGAAAATTGTTTTGTAATGGATTCTACTAAGAAAACCAGTTTAATGAGCACTGATTTCGAAGTATTTGGTAAAGTACAAGGTGTATATTTCCGGAAGCATTCACAGAAAAAAGCAACGGATTTGGGACTTAAAGGATGGGTTATGAACACTGCCCAAGGCACTGTTATAGGGCAAATACAAGGTCCTCGGGAAGCAATAGATAATATGAAAATGTGGCTTGAGAAAGTTGGTAGCCCAAAATCTAAAATTGAAAAAGCAAACTTCAGGAACGAAAGCTCAATAAATAAGTGCGCATTTAGAACTTTCGAAATTCGTCGATAACAACGACCATAATATTTATACGTACATTGTGCTATTTTTGTTTTAATAAAATGTTATAATCTTTTTTTAATCAGTTGCTTAATTACTTTAGCATAAGGTATACTTTAATATATATTAAAAAAAGTAATATTTAATGCTAACTTAGCAAGTAAGCCCGCAAGTTCACAATCTTTTGAAAAATTATATGTATAAGTCAAAAGTGTTTCTCTTATAAATTTTATTTCATAAATATTTGTACTTACAACCAATCGATCCGGTCGCTGTCGGGGACGGTATTAAGATAATCGGGATAAATCTTGACATTCGTATAATCGTAGCTATAAGCTGTTTTAGAGCAACTGGGGTAGCACATAGGGCAGTCAATACCACCGTGAACCATGTCTAGCTCTAATTCTGGCGGTATGGGGTCTACATTAGGTCGAACTGTTGTTGATTGGGCTAAAAATTGTTTTAACAAATTATATTATAGTACACAAAATAAATTAATAATGTTATATATTTTATTTTCATTTGTTCTTATAATCTTACCATTAAACATTTTTAAACACGCCATATCTCTCATATCGCATGTTCTTTTATTTATCATTTTGGGCATATTAAATGGTGTGCATTTGCATTTTGTCAGTAAAAAAAGCATTCTACATTTAAGTAAGCAATCACTGTGAGTGTAGAAAGGCAAGTATGACGACTCATCATAAAATAGACATCCTCTAAGCTTAACCGGTACGTGTTGAATATCTCGAGAAGCTTCGGTGAAACTTGCAGTGACCATAACTGTCATCTAAAGAAAGTTTATTAAATAAGTCACTAAACGAAGTTTCTAAGATTCTATAGACACATATATGCTTATAAAAATATTTTAAAATAGGTTAGAGCGTATTTGCTTACTTGAACATTTGGACTAATAATTTGCATAGCAAAGCTACCACTTGGAGCGTCTGGAAAATCGTAAGCATCAGAAAACTGCAACTAGAAAACATTACAAAAACAAGATTTCAAATATTCATACAAATGAAGCTATTAAAACATTATTCTGCTGTATTTAGTATACCTGAGCGCCTTGCAGAGGCATATTGTAGAAAAAGTCATCACTTTCATTTAATTTCATTAAAACTTTCAGGCCTTGATCGAAATCAAAATTGGACTTGTTTCCATATTTATACATATCCATACTACGAGAGCCATTACTTTTTCTAAATACCAATACATTCAATAAAATATATTTGTGTTAATAAAAAAAATATAAAAATACAGATTTATGAACGTTTTTAACAAATGTAGTTGTTTGTTGGAAAAAAAAATATAACTTACTCTTCAAACGTAATATCAGACTGACGTAAATAATTAAACGTACAGCAATATCCATTCATTGTTAGACGAAAATCAAAAAGTTCCGAACAATTCATAGGCTTCTCATTCCAAGCGCATCTCATTAATAGATCTTCACATCTAGGTGTTAACTTTACAGAAAATTAATTTATTATCGCTTCATAATTATTACACTTATTTGGCTATCAGTAACTATAATACTTTACTTTAATTTTAAATTAATAGCACATATCGTACCAATGACTTCCAAATAAATTAAGTTAATTGTTCCAAGTAATAATTGAACACTTAGCCATTGCGTGTATAAAGATACATAGGCTCACAGTACCATAATAGCATATTTTTTAATTTCACGCTGCATACCAAGAGGGGACTCCAGGGAAATCAGATCGCTAAATACATTAGTATCTGCATACCTCTTTCGGTCTCGTCTTTTGTCATCAACCTCTTCATACAAGGACTCCGGGGGATCAGTAAACTTAAGGTCAACCAAGGCTTATCCCCTTTTTTCTTACCACTCACTAAATCTTTTTTTTTCATTCTTTCATTACTCATTCTCAAGATATGCCCTAACAGCAAAATTCACCACCTCGTTCACTTTTTGTAATTTCTTACCAGTTTATAGCATCATACATATTTATATTTATAAAAATGCTAAGTCATGCTACACTCGGATAGCCGTTAACGACTTTTAAAAGGAGGGTCACTGATTTTCGCAAACACCAATTAAAGTTTTACAATAACAAACTAATAACAATTATGTACTAACATTTCTCATAAGCTCATTCACATCATAATTGCCTAAAGCACGGTGGAGTTTCAAAGGTTGCACCTGCTTCTCAATCATCGGCAATTGATTATATAACAAGCCTAAACCAAGGAGTAATGACAACATCTGTTTCTCTGTATAGTTTTGATTGCGTTCCTCTTGTAACCTAATATATAAAATGCTGATTCATATGATATAAATAATGATTAAATAAAATTTTCCCAATAGGATAATATTTTCGACACTTACAAGTTGCTGGCTAGATCTACTACTGCTCGTTTGCTAATTCTGTTATTAGTGCATATTCCAATTGCGGGAAAAATTATCTTACTAACAGACACTCCTTCGGGCATTTGTGTTGTTACTAACGGCGCACGATAATATCTCCTAAATGTTATAAAGACTAATGATACGGAGCAAATCAGGGCGCTGATCATTGCTAGTATCCAGAAAACTCTGTAATATATTAAAATATATTAAAATAAAAATGCTATCATGCTGATAATTATATTCCATACCCATCATAACTCTTATGCGTTTTTAATTTGTATATTTTTTTGTGTGTGTAATTTACACACCAAAAAATGTACAAATTACAAAATTGAGACCAGCGTCAGTTTTCGGTTGAATAGATGAGCTAGCGTGTGATTCACCAAAATTTATGCTAAAGATCCTGACAGGATGATGCATCTAGACTTTGAAAGATCCTGACAGGATGATTTCTCTCTTATACTCAAAACATATTTATGTTATATTTAAGTATGACGTGTATACTATTAAATCATTATAATTGTATTTTTTAAGTATTTTATTATGTACAGTTATAATAAACAGCATATGTACGTATTCCTATACAATTATGTGATTAGATAATATGTTAAGTAACATTAAGTCAACTCTGAAAGACGTAATTGCGCGTAACAGGCCTAAGCAAGAAACAACCTTAACAAGTTCACTCGCTCCTCGAGTACTTTCACAAACATACCGTTCGCAACATGATGTATTGTCGTCAACGAGATGCTTAAGTCCACAGATGGATGACTCTGCACAATATTCTTTACTAACTGCTTTAATACTTAGTTTTAATATCTCCATTTTCGTAGGTTTCATAATTTTCCTTTGGAATCGTCTGCGGTATGCTTTTACATATGGCGAGTGATGGGAATTCGAGTCCACCATTTTGTTAAACAATAAGCAAGTCTTTTCGATAACAGCTTTAAACCTATTGTGACATTTTTAAGCCCTTTTTATTTTTACGTAGACAAAGCAAATATCGTTATTAAATATTCTATTATTTGATAAGATCGAGCCTTGACGTCAGGTTAAATACTGTGATTGATCGTTTTTTAGTTATTGATTTAAAAATCAAACAAACTTAATGGTATTTACCCTCTATATAAAAACTGATGTATGGAACAAATTATTATTATATATAATAAAACGTATTGAGGACATATACTAACTAAAACTTGAGTGTTTATTATGTACAGCGTCTGATGATGTCGTCCACATCCTTTCTCTACCGGGCGCCAGTCACGAGTGCAATCTTGTGCAATTTCATTTGCATTTTATGCCATAATATATTCACAAAATCGAAATTTTAAAATTACTCGTAGTCATAAATATTTTTGAAATCTATATTGCTCACCTATTATTGTTACAACATGTAATATACTAAAATTAAAAAAAAAACCTTGGTCCTAAGTGTGGAATAACACTAAAAATACTCTCTTTGTTCAATAACAATAACTTTGCATGAACTATTTTAATGCATTTCTATGAAAAGAAGAGTGTTTTAATATATTCTAGTTTTTATCCACCATTTTAAGATGGCGATGCCAGAAAAACATTTATTTTTTAAATTAAATCCAAGTAAATTCATGCCACGAGATTATAGCAATTACGTAACTTTTGTCTCACTACAGACTAGGTCAATGGTCTAATGTTGTCATGTGATGTTATTAAAATGAGTTTTTTAGTCTATAAAATTGTATTGTGAAAGTAATTTCAATATTTGAATATTTGAATACAAATTAGTATACATTATTTTAAATGCTCATAATTATGTATGAATGTATTATCATTTTGATTGAGAGATTTGTATAAGTTTTAATGCAAATAATATTACCTTTATAATTTTAATAATCTATTAAAATAATTACATTATAAATGATTATGTGTTTTAGTTATATAAGTAAAAACTACATAAAAATAACTATACATGTACCTATAATGTAAACTTATAAATATTTGAAAGTAATGACAAAAGCTTATATTTCTACAACCTAAGTAACAATAGATACAGAAATAAAGTAGTAGGTACGTTAGGAACTACTAAATCATAGATGCTCTTTATTTACTAAATTGTATTGTAGAATGCTCGTGCAAACATGTGCTCATAATAAAACAGATAAACGCTTGAAAATGATACACATACACGAAACATGTATATTTTTTCAGCTAAATAGTAGAGCCAGCCATACGAAACAGGCTTTTGTCACGATTCTGTGCTAAGTCATTGTTTTGTTAAATAAAAAACATTATTAATATTCTGATTTGACACCATTATATTACATTAAACGGTTTAATTTCTTGTTAATTGGAAACGTAAAAATTAAAAATATAAATATATATATATATATATATATATATATATATATATATATATATATATATATATATATATATATATATATATATATATATACATATTAATTATTATGTATATATTATTTTGTAAAGCCCAAAAATAATTTGATAATCTGTAATCCTTTTATATTTTATTAATTTGGTTTCATAAATTTATGCTAACTTAGTAACTTAACATTACTTTTTGAATTGAAGGTTCATGTATTACAGCAATGCTGGGTGCCCGGTGGTGGGTGTAACGTTCTCTTAACTTTAACTTGAAGACATTTAGCGAGAACGCTTCGGTCTGTGTGCTTAATTGAATTAATATTTATATTTTCAATTTATTTATCATTTTATATGTGAATGATTTGTGTAGAGTGAACTATTTACATAAAAGGGATTGTCAACATTAATTACCGAATACTGTACGTACATTTTACTTTAAATTAATTTCATTTAAGTAAATAGGCTTATGAGTATATAGGTAAACTTATATGATATACTGACTATGCCTAAAAAATTTTGTTTTCAACGCTATTATATTTGTATATTGTTGTGTATATTGATTATTTTTGTATTTTTATTTTTAAATTTTACTACGTACTATTCAGTACCACACAATTCATTCTTCCATTTATGTTGTTTAGTTATAAAAATGCTATTTTTAATTGTACCTTATTTGCAAAGTACGTACTACTGTATAGTGATGTAGTCATATTATATTTTGATAAATTTTACATATGTTTTAATTGTTTTTCATTATATTCATTAGAAACAAAAGTTACTTTCATCTTTATGGATTTTCCTTTTTTTAAAGGGTAGGTGAAAGTATTTTCTTTATAATATTTAATTTCAATCGCTACCTTCCGTCTACTCAAGTATTGTGTGTATGGTGAAGGAACACTTTTTAAGCCAACATATAATTAGTTTCCTTAAAAATAAAATTAATATAAATATTGAAAATTAAGTAATCTAGATATTATTATTTTTAAAAGTATGTAAACAAATCTGAAATCGGGGTCATAACGATGATTCTCGACTGATGGGCATTTGAAAGTAAGGTCACCTTAGCCTTGGCGTATTGTTCTCTATCAGAGTCTCAATAGCGTTCACATAAAATACTTTTGTTTACAAAACATGTTTTTTTTTATATTTTTTTTGATGACGTTCTTGATTTCTTTATAGCAAAGTTAATATTGAAATTTTGTTTAATGGGTTATAAGCAGACATGTATTAAGTAATAAGTATATTTAGTAGTGCCCTAATATAATGAAAAATAGTTTGCCATTTGAGTATCCATCAAAGTCCCAACGTCACGTTAAATTGAGAACTTTCACACATTGCGATCGAATGAAAAATTACACTTAATAACGATATCGGCCATATTATTAAAACGACTTTTTAAGTTTAATACGGTGTTAACACGATTTCTAATTAAGTGTGCAAAGAAATATGCCATTATCAGCTATCATCATCATATCACAAAAAAAAAAAATAGTTAAGCCTTTGTTATGTAATTACAATAAATATTAGGTGAAAAAATAATGCAAAAAAATAAACATTCACATATATTATACATTAACAGTACTGATAGCTGAAGGTGTAGAAATAAAAATGATATGTTATTTCAAAATATTTATAAGGTACATTATATTTTTTTAGCTTCACACTGTATCCTACGTATGGCAATGAAGGCAGAGGGAACTTGGAAACCTAGTGTTAAGACTCCGTTCGTATTAAGATACTTCCGTTTCCCATGTTTCACCAAATTTGAGACATGGCGCATTTAGTGGCGGATCCCAAAGCCGCGCTTTGAGTTATTATCTTTGACGATGATATGAAAACATTAAATATTATATTTCCTCGAGCCTTCTCGAACCCACGACCTCTCCCGTGAACGTGCGTGCCCATCACTAAACAAATAAACCTAAGTATGTAGGTAGGGCTACATACCATCGCAGACACATACGTTAAACAAAGTTCCCACCAGTGAAGATGGAATCCTAGTTTTTCTGACGACCAATCGCGCCTGAGCGCAATTTAAACTCTAAAAGGGCCTCAAAAGTCCTACCCAGTAGGCCTAGCTTGGACTGAGCGAAGCAAAATCTTCCACTACAAACAGTGTACGACACGTATCGTACGTACGCACGTATTCTTTTTTATTGGTACCTTCCACGGTAACCAAGCTAAGGTCAAATTTGTTGGCCTCTACAGCGTCAGGAACGACAGCAGTATGTTGTGCACAATTTAAAAAAGAAATGATTTCTGCTAACATCCTCATCTAATATCTCTAAAATGAATAAATAAATAGTTTATCTCATGTAAGTTTAATCGATATCAAAACCAAATATTTCAGGCAATATGATGTCCAGTATATTGCTCATAGTCCTGGCAAGTACAACTTTAGTCAGCTGCATTCCTCCACCGCATCCTGCGGTAGTGGCTGTTCGCCAAGCTGAAGAGTTGTTACCACCTCACCAAAGAAGCCCGGCGCTCAGAAATCCACACTTATTACAAACTTTAGAATTAACTAGTTTACTGCATAATGGAGAAAATCTTGTAATTATTTTATTTTAATTTCTATAAACATTCATTTATTAGCTTGCTACTATATAACTTGTGTGGTTTGTTGTGTACTCTTCTAAGTTCTCTTCTCTACTTCGATTATAGAGTAAATAAGAGATTGAAGATTATTTTAACAGAAAACTTTGATACACAACCTGTTTTGATACACTTGGGCTAACTAACTTAATTATAACCTTATTTTTCAGGTGTTTGAAAGAGAAGCAGACAATGTGTCTCGGAAAGAAATCTACAATATTTTAACACATGCTGGTCTCATAGGGCGACAAAAACTAGCCAGCCCATTTCCTTCCCAGTATGGTTACAACCATCTTCAAAGCCACGATCCATTATTGTTACTGAATCCTGATTTACTGCAATATTTATAATGTAAAATATGTTTAGTAAAAACAATTTGTAACTTGTAAATAAATGCTATAGTACATAAAGAGTAAATTGGTTTAAATTGATCGGCTTAAGCTTGATATTTAAATATACCCTGCGAACATATTTATTGTATAAATATTTATATATTTAATAACACAATGGAAACAGAGTATCTTAACACTAGGTCTCCAACTGCCTTTTGTAAGTATGAAGCTAAAAAAATATTTATTTATTTGTTATTTGTTTATTTATTTTTTTATAAATAATCATACTTTTAATATATAATATTCTTTTTTAATAAATAACCATATTTTTAGTAAATAATATTTTTTTTAATAAATAATAATATTTTTGTAAAACAATTTGTTTTTAGTTGTCTAAAATTCTCTAAAATTTACTTATTTCCAAGGAACTATTATCAATAGTATGTTATGTTGTGAGCACTATCGTGCATTCAGTTTGCATCCAAGGCAGTAAACTTCACGAGGGATGACGGCATAGTTCTGCTGAATGTCGGAGGATCGGAATATCTTCACGCCAGCAAGCGGCAAGTTACTCACTTCGGGAACTACAGGAGAATATGCTTGCCAGTTGACCTGCATCCGCCAAAAAGGGTGGTCGTGAAGCGATTTCATTTCATGCTGGTGCAAGTAACACGTCGGAATATAGGCTCTCCTATATCTCTACGTGTAACTTAATAGGAGAAGACGCTAATCGCATATTGAACTCGCCCCACCTACTTGAAAAGATACTGTGGGAGTGTCTTTTAATTCTTCTGCAAATCATAGAGGCTGCGGTTGATCTATGAGAAACTTCGAGGCAACCCGTAGATAAGAAAAAGGACATATTTTTTAGCCATTTAAGTTTACATTTTAAATCTCTGCACGGTAAAGTGTGGCACTTTAATCGACTTTCGAGATGTATTGAATAACGTAAGGTTAACGAACCTAATTGTATGCACATAGTAAACTTTTATATAAAATTAATTGCTGTCATAATTAAGATCCGAACCAATATCCTCCAAGCGCCGAATATCACGCACTTACTGAGCCATGTGGTATAATAAGGGCGTGTGTATCTACATACTATAAAGGTACTAGTTAACATTTTTTTTCTTTATTGTAATTGCCATAACCTTCAACAGCATTGTACCACATTGCATGATATTGCTTAATACTATAATTATCGTGTAAAATATAAA
This sequence comes from Eueides isabella, assembly GCA_019049475.1. Classification (NCBI taxonomy): domain Eukaryota; kingdom Metazoa; phylum Arthropoda; class Insecta; order Lepidoptera; family Nymphalidae; genus Eueides; species Eueides isabella. Next base: position 7,096,053 of record CM032395.1, on the reverse strand, counting down.
TTGACTTGCACAACAGTTTATTTGAATAGTTACTGTTTAACAATTCCAAATTCTCATGTTCTGATGTTTAATTTATTTGATATTCTTACTAATTCAAAATGCCCCCAATTTCTTGTAGATTACATATAAAAGAATATTGTTCTAATTGCTCATTTGCTGGAGTCCATTTCGTTGCTGATGATTCAAAACATTGGATTGAGAGGTAGTATTGTTTAAAAACTAAAATTCTTATGTAATAAAAACACAATATTAAAAATTTACTATAAGTATTTAAAAGAGATAAAAGTAAAATAGAAATATGTATTTGGAAAAATGCACAATAAATTGGACGTTATATCTTTGAATATAGTTTTATTCCTACTTAATATGTTTTTTTTTTATATTTATACATTCACGTAACCTAACACAAAATTACAATTCAATTTGCTAATAAAAAATATAAGTATTTAAAATATTCTGTGGTTTAGGTGGCTTTGGATAGGACTTATTGTTCTCTCCTGGTATGGTTCGGGCCTTCTAATTATATCAGCCTGGAATGCCTTTGTTCAAAGTCCTATTAGTTTTGGCGTAGAAACAACATACACTGATTGGGATACCAAGTTGCCAACTGTGGCGATTTGCGAATTGTCTAATGACGAAAAAATTTATAATGTTTCGGACACGTAAGTACTTATTGATTTTATTTTTACCTATGCTCCTTCAAATGTCATAGTCATTTACATATGGATATGTATATCTGTGGATATTGGTTTATTTGTTTATATATAAAACTAATGCATATAATAAAAAATAATAAAGTTCGTTGTTTTTTATTTAATTAAATTATAATTTTCATTATCATGTATTTTCTCTTATACATTATTTTTTTATTTCAAACTGCTCTATTAATCTTATCAAACATTCTAACAAGGTCTTTTTACAATGATTTGTTGTATTAAAAATTAATTAAAGTCATAGAGAAATTAATATTTTCAATCATTTTTGTCCATCCATTAGTGATCCATTGTCCGTGATTTATCATCCAACATGATTTGATCGTTTTTCTTTATCCTTCGTTAGTCATCCATCATCTTTGAGTCATTACATAATCATTCATAATTTTTAGCTAGATTTGTCAAAAGATGAAGATTATTGCTTAGTTAGACAGAATTATTTATATAAGTTGCTCACGCTAATATTTCTGTGAACATAAATTTTTATAAAAAATCTTTTTTACAGAATATGGACACCAAACCATCTCTTGGATCTTGAGGACGTCCTTAAAGATATTGCTTATTTCCAGGGCGTTGCCTATAGTTTAATAGAAATGTGTTACATGTCAAAAACTCAGAGTCCACTGTGCCCGCATTCCAATTATAGCTATTATGCCCAGCTAGTACGAAGTTCATGCCCAATGATATTGCAAAATTGTTCATATAACGATAATAAATTTAACTGTTGCGAATATTTTCAACCAATAGAAACAGACCTTGGAATATGCTATATAATAAATTCTATACAGACTAAGTACATAATAATGATATACAATAAATTTCATATAGACTAAGTATACTACATAAAAAAGCACACAAATGGCATTCATGTGCCATTTGTCGTTTTATAAAACTCATTTGAATGATTGACACAGTAATCTAGCAACTCAGCCACTCTATCTTAATGATTAATGACGAATGACAATGTGAAATTGTGCGGTCCCCTAATACTTTTTTTTATGTATATTTTTAGGGTAGGCAGAAGGAACCCGGGAACCTAGTGTTAAGACACTCCGTTCCACTTCCGTTCCCCACTTTCCGCCGAATTTGAGCCATTGCGCGTTGAGTGGCGGAACTCAACGCCGCGCTTTGCCTTATTACCGAGAGCGAAGAAATGAAACATTAAATGTTTAAATTGAAAATATTAAATATTTCATTTCCTCGACTGGGGATCGAACCCAGAACCTATCGGCTACAGTCACACGCTGCCAGCGTGGCAGTTGCCAGCGTGGCAGCATTATAAAAAAGGCCTGTCGCGTTGGCCTGTCGCGGCCTGTCGCGTCGGCCTGTCGCGGCGCAGCGGCAGTTGTGCCTGTCGGCGGCCTGTCGCGGCCTGTCGCGTCGGCCTGTCGCGGCGACAGGCCTTTTTTATAATGAAAAATAGAATTTTCCTTTATTTCACATTTGCCAACAATCAAATGATTAAATTTAAACATTAAATGTTTGTGAAGATAAGAATGTTCGTATAAAATAGCACAACCGAAATCGATCAATATAAATTGCATCTATAATTATGACAATTTATATTATATTTTAGAAATCCTAACCCATATCCAATGATCAGTAATATGAAAAAGAAGCGGGGTACCCTTAAGTTCCAAGTATTACTGACTTCAATGGTGAGTATAAAAAATAATATATATGTATTATATAATATAAACACAAATTATAGTTTCTCTTATTTTTTCGATAAGATGTACACTTTAGGAGAAGATGAGATTCCTAGTATAACAACTTTATATTCATCAAGTTTAAAAATAACACTCGGAAAAGTTTATCGGTAAGTTAATAAAAACACTAATCTTTTTTTATTTAAAACTGAAAAAATGGGTAATTGCTCTTTATTATCAAATGAGTTATAATAAATACCATACATAAAAGTAAAGGAAATGGTTATAAGATTTGAATTACTGCCAGCACCTGGACAGTTCTATTTATCAGATGAATTTCCAAAAAAGTATATATTTTACTTTACATAATTCAATTTATTTTACTTGAAGTAGAGACGTAATAATTTTAATAAACATTGTAGACGCCAAGTAACAGTACGAAATATAGAAAACGATCCACTTATTACGGAAACGACACCAGAACAACGCGCTTGTCGTTTCCACGATGAAAACGCCGATGGACTCTATCCACAATATTCTTATAGCGCATGTAATATATTGTGCAGAAAACGGGCGCAAATGGAAATCTGCCAGTGTAACGATCACTTTATGCTCGGGTCAAGTAATTGTTATTTTATTCACATAATTTCTTTAAAAATATCTTACTTTTTTAAACTTATTCTATGAATATTGGTGAATTATACAAATTATTTTAATAATTACCATTTCATATTAATAGTCCACTCAGTTGAAGTCAACTTTAACCGACACTGAACTGAACTATTAAACAACTGAACTATTTAAGAATTAAAACGATGAATTAACAAAATATAATTTTTAAATGTCAAAAAAATGCATGCAGGAGTACAAATTTATTTTTTTTTATAATGAAGCTGAACCTGAAAGATGTAACATTTCTGGGATGTGGTGTCTACATATGCATCACAGTCATCTCACGACACTCAAGCCTACTTGGGCAAATCGACCAGGACTTAGTTGCGATTGCCTGCCTTCATGCGATGAAACCGATATAACTGTGATTAAAGATGTCATCACATCGTAAGTTTAATTCATGATTTATGTTTTAAAGACCAAAAATAGTCACTAAAAATAATATAGATAGTTTATACATAATTTACATGCATGTATCGTCTCTACAATACGTAGGTACGTACCGATATTATTAATAGGTACTGTAGGACTTTTTACTATTAGCGCAGCACGCAGTTTCGTCCGCTTAAATCACATAATTTATATTTAATTTAATGATCTTAATTATTTTTTTGTTCTAATAAAGTTACACTTTATATACAATATCTATGTATTGAAAACTAAAATTTCAGGTAAATTATTAGGAGTACAAATAATTTGCCGCTGTTTTTTTATTAAAAAAAATAATATTTATTATAGAAGAACTGTATTATAAATTTATTTAAGCCTATCACTCAGGCAGCATTCGAATCCTACGTGTAAAGAACTCCTTGTCTTTTGAGGTTTTCACGAATCAATCCAATTTTTGAGTGCCTCTTCAATCCTGAAGGTTGGCCGCTAGCTTCCCATACTCTGCTCTGTCCAATGCTAGACGGAAAAATTGTTCTACAGATTTGATTCCGGTCCACTCCCTGATGTTATTCAACCATGATTTTTTCCGTCGTCCAGCACGTCTTTTGCCGTCCACCTTACCCATCATGATAAGCTGAAGCAACCCGTATCTATCGTGCCTGAGAACATGGCCTAAGTATTTTATTTTGCGCTTTTTGATGGTTTGCATCATTTTACGGGGCATGTTGACACGCTGGAGCACAGTTTCGTTACGGATCTTCTGGGTCCAACTAATGCAACAGTAGCACCACATCTCGAACGCCCTTATTCGTCTTATGGTGTCTTCTTTTAAGGTCCATGCTTCACACCCTTATAACACAATAGGCTAGATGTAACATAACAGGATTCTAGCTCGGAGCTTTATGTGTAAACGTCGACAGAACACAAGACTTTTCTCATTTTATTAAATGAAGCTCGAGCAAGTTGCTCTAGCATTGTCATGTAGGACAATAATTGTTTGTGTCTAGAATAGTATTGGGGACGTTTCTCTTTCAGAACTCGGCTCAATCTCATCAATTGTGTTTGATAGAGGGCTCCAGTAATTATTTACCTCGGATTAAGCAACTCTTAATACACTACACCTAGCTGATCTCACCAAATAGACAGCATAAGATTTTTTCCCGTAAATATTCGGTTTTGCTGTTAATGTTGACGCGTGGCCAGATAATCCCCATGATATTTTTACTATTTTTTAAAGTGTTATTCCACACTTAGGACAGAAAATACTTCTTCTTTTTGGATTGTTATAATATATCCACTTCTCATAAGATTTAAATAACCCATTTTTTATGTCTAGCTAGCAGAATTTCACTTAAGCATAATCGGCGTTCAATATCTCTCGTCTTTAAATTGTACGGAACACAATTTCCTTGTTTATGAATCATTCCCAATGATTTTAAACGATGTGAGACTGCTTGCTGAGTGACTTCCAATGTTAGAGCAACTTTTTTCGTGTTTGAGGCGAATCTTCCTCCAATTATTCCTACAATTATGTATCCTCGTAAATTCTACTGCAATCTTTGTCTTCTACGTCGATATCACCGTTTTTAAACTTTTGAAAGCACTCACGACACGTTCTCTTACTAAAAGCACCCTCACCATATGCTTCTACGAGCAATCTTTGCGCCTGAGCAGGCCTGTCGTGCCGCAGCGGCAAAAGCGTGGGACTGTAACCGATAGGTTGTGGGTTCGATCCCCAATCGAGGGAATTAAATATTTAATATTTTCATTTCTTCGCTCTTGTACAAAGCAAAATGCGTCGTTGAGTTCTGCCACTTAACACGCAATGCCTCAATGCAATGCAATGCAATTCGGCGAAAAGTGAGGAATGGGAGTGGAACGGAATGTCTTAACACTCGGTTTCCAAGTTCCCTCTGCCTACCCTGCCATGTGCGGGATACAGCGTGGAGCTAAGTATATTTTACCTATATGAAATCAAAGATACTAATAGGTTATGTTGTTCTTGAATGTTCAAACTTTCTTTTAAGCCGGTTCTCATCTGCGAAAGCTAACGGACACTCCGCGCCGCGCCATCTCCATTAAAACGGCGGGAACTCATTTGTACTCCTAATAATAAATTGTTTTTCAAGCCAAATATTTTAAATTGATGATTGTTTGTTTTATCAACTGATTTTAACAAAACCAACAAATATTTAAGCTAAATATTGAAGGAAGGTTGCCAAAATATAATAGTAAAACTGTAAAATACATTCAAAAACTGCATTCAAATCCTTACCCGTTTTTAGCATTAGCGCACACAAACGCACTGTCACACACAACATAACTGTTTTGGGCCCTATTATATTGATGAAGGTCCTGTTATAAGCTTTTTTTAATATATCTTACTCACAGCGATCAGTTACATATTTATTACAAATATAAATTGCTTCATTGCCTTAGACTTTCTACTCCAGTAGTATTGATGGCGATATTTTAAACGTATTTATCTTTAATATTTTTATAAATTTTACTTCATTATAAAAATTTCAGAGTCAAAACAAAGAAAAGAAAGAATTCAGATATAGAAATGGTACTTACATACTTACCAACTGAAAGGTTCAAAAGAAATGTTGTCAGAAGTAGACTGGATTTAGTAGGTAAAAACTAGTTGTTTGTTAAAAAATATATAAATATTTATATTATTTTATTTTGAACTTAAAAGAGAGATATGAGGCTTGTCGTGGTGCAGTTGCACAAGCGTTCGGCTGAAAACGGAATAGGTAGGTTCAATCTAGTAGGTTCAACTTCAGAGAATGAAATATTTACTATTTTTAAATTAAATGTTTAATGTTTTCATTTCTTTGCTCTGGTAACAAGGCAAAGCGCGGCATTGAGTTTCGTCAGTTTACAATACCTCAAAGTCAACGGAAAGTGGGAAACGTGTTTTAAAACTAGGTTCCTAATTTTCCTCTGTCTACCTTGCAATATGCGGGATATAGCGTGAAGCTGAAATATGAAGAAAAAAAGATTGTTTCTACTAGATATCTTAAATAATTTAAAAATTGAATCCAAAAATTTGAGAATAATTACACAGGACCTATTTATTGACTGTCAAAATTGCAGACACAACAAATCATTAAGTTTATAAATAGCTTTTAATTTAAAATATTTGTCTGCGTCTTGTAAAATCTTAACAACAGCTTTTGTTTCCTAACTGTTCGGCAAACATATTTTTTTACAATTCCAGTGTCTGTGGGTGGCACGGCGGGTTTGTTTGTGGGTGCCAGTTTACTCAGCTTTGTGGAGTTAATATTCTTTTTCACCGCCCGCTTTATCAACAACATTTGGATGGAAAAACGTAAACACAATATTATCGCCGCCAATTAACAAAATATATTACCAAAAATAATTCTAATATCAGTATATATGCTATTTACTGTATAAGTTATGTAATTTCAAATAATCATATAAGCTATAATTTATGAAATATAATTAAATCTATTTGTCACTAGCACCTAAATTCAGTAGTATTACACAATGTGATGCCATAATCACTTGAGTCAAGCATAAGGGAATGACCTAAAAACACAAAGCAGTAAATTAGTGCTGTATCATTACACTTATAAATCACCAAGTGAATGAAAGCTTATATGTATGTTACCTTTGAACCCAGTTTTTAACAGGATGCCCATAGTTAAGATTGATGCAAGAGCCAAATCACTGTCCTACATCTTAACAACATCTAATATAAAGGGCATTTATAGGACAGTTAATGTATTTTTTATTTAACCTGTTTTGATGCCTCGGCGTAATTGTTGATGCCTTTTTTTTATTTCACACTAGGAGAGTAATATACATACGTACTGTATAAAAATTTATATTCATGAGCCATAGATTTGTGCTCCATTACGTTTAAAATCTTATCTGTTCTATTAACTTTTTCTCCAATATCATCCGCTTAAATTTAATAATTATTAGATATTAGAGCTATCATTGTATTATAGATAAATTATTTTATTGCGAACCAATGTACTAATCACGTAAATTAAAAAAACTAGCACATTTAAAATATATTTATTTATTTGAAATTATAACAATTATATTCGTAAAATTTAAAGTAAGTACTAAAATAATTTTTTTTCATCCTCAAACTGTATCCCGCACACGGCAGGATGACACTTTCGTTCTTTCCGCTAAATTTGAGGCATTGCGTGTTCTGGTCGCAGCTCAATACCGTGCTTTGTTTTTACAAATTATTTAAACAAAAAATATTTTATCAAATAAACTAAATAACTATTAAAAAGTAAGTTTAATGTTTAGATTTTTTATACATTTGCCCAATGATATCAATTTTTTGGAGTCTGTATCTAAAAAAGAAAATAGCATACCTTGAGATAAATAGATTTCGCGGTATACGATCTACAATTATAAAATTGGGAAAGAAAAAAGAATTTATATTACAATAAAAGAAAAAAAATCGAAAAGTCAAAAATAGATATTTTAAAAAGAATTATAAACTCTGTAGCTCTTGTCTGCGAACAAAATGAGCATTTATATACCCACAAACTTAAGTGTCACCTTAACACAAGCAACAATTGTTCCCGTTGACGTACAATCCTGAAATTGCCATCCTCTGACCGGTCGGGTCTGATATACATTTTTCAATCGATCACAATAATTTTATATTAAATGCGTTTCATATGCTCCAATTCAGTTAATTTCTATTGAATTTTTATGCAATTAACGGAGAATATGTGTTGAAGAGCTTTTGTCAAATTTATATTTAATATTATAACAAATTATAAACTTCAGGTAGCATAACTTAGCATACGTATATAATAAATTATACAAATATATACATATATATAATAATAATAATAATAGATAATAAATTTGAGAAACTTAGCATACATATTTCATAAAAGATACATTTAAGATTTACAAAACAGTAAACATAAAGTAAATTTGCGATAAAAATTCTATTCTCGTACAGTGCACTTGTACCTCCGACCTAAAATGCTACATTAACCGATAAAATATTGTTCAACAAGTTACTTACATATTAATTAATAAAACATTATATTTTGTTTTGAAATTACGACTAACACAATTTAGGCTAAGTTTTTAACAGTTAAACTTCCTACCAACAAATAACAGAGATTCGTTAATTTAAGCTTTTTGATTAAGTAATTTGTTCTAACATTGTGCTAAGATTTTGGAGCAAGATTATAGGCATCTCATATTACCATTTCATTTTATGAGTTTCGTATTTGTTACAAATTATTATTTCAACCGGTTTTTTGTGCCACTAGAATATCAAATTCTTCTCGTCAGCCACCAACGGCTGCAATGGCCGTGCGGATGGAAGCGACGGTACCGCATGCAATGATATTGGGGTACTTGTTGCATACGCCGAAGAGCTTCTAACTGCCACAAAATAAACATATTTAAGTTATTTTAAGTACCATTACTAATAAAATCGGAGAGTGCTCAAAAGCTTTTATATTGCAATTACTATATATTTAAATTCATGCGATAAAATATTTATTTATATAATATATTTCGATATTGAATATTACTAATATTATAACATGTTACAAAATTTGTTCACAAATTTAATACAAAACAATAATTATTATATTTTGAAAACGTATAAAAATTGCAAAAAGTGGGATCATTTTTTTTTAATTTTTATACGTAAGTATATATGTATATATTTCTAAATAAGTATTTTTTCTTTCCTAAGCGTGGTTTAACATTTTAAAATTGATAGAAATATGAAGTAATAATACTCACATAATCAATGTTTCCACCTCTAAAGGGCTGTGATTCCACAGTTACAATATAACACAATAAAACTACTAATATAAAGCACGTTAAGGACTTCATTTTGGGGGATAAGAAAACCTAATTATCCTATTGCGAAGCGTTGTATCGTCGCGGTACTTTTATGTGTAGTGCCTGGACGTATCTATTCCCGCCGTTTATAAGGGAGCGCGCCCACACTTTCTTCCCGATGTACAGAGGACACAGAGTCATGACACGCGGAAGTGATAAAATATTTGAAATAATCGTAATATTAATATATAAATATGTTTTTATTTTCGTTTTTCTTTGAAATCTATGTACATATATAAGTAATTTTTTTGTTACTAAACATCAAGATTAATTATAAAATATTTTTAGTAGACAGACTCTTATTAGAAATAACCTTACATCAAATTAGGCTTAGTAGATTTTGTTTTTATTACCTGCTCAAAGAAGCAACTTTAAGAACTAAATCATAATTGTAAAATATTTTTGCAACACAACAAAACACCAAACACAAGCAAATATGGCCTGTAATTTTTTCCGTGCCATAAAATCAAATTTGCAATTCATTAAGATTGTTATATTAACAACGAAAACTTTAAATGTTTTTTTTTTCATTACAAAATGTGTGGTAGAATCGAAATCCGTAATTGACTTATCAATTCTTTATAAAGTGTTTAGGATAAAACGTTAAAAACATCTTATTGCAATATATGCTGTATAAATTACAGCATATATTCACAATATTCGTTTCATATACTTGTACGTGTAACTAGTGTATACATTTACATTTAATAAGACAATATTTTAAGCATGGCGATAAAGCTGTAAAAATTAAATCTTTAAAAGAGTTGTTCCTCCGTTTTTTTAGTCGTTAAACGTTTTTCATATTTAACTGGACAATAATTAAATTTTGTACATAAATAACAATAGCTGGTTAATATCATAGTCAAAATCAATTGCTGTTCTACATAACAATAAAAGCATCTTTTTCTTGAACTACAAAATCTCCAAAAATGTTGACACGTGATAAATTAAGTTAGTTATTGTCACCAAATAAGCTTTTAGTACATTTAACGTTACGGTACTGAGCTTTTAAATTATAACGTAATGAAAATGTCATAAACGTGTAATGTACTAAGCAGACGAAGAGGATAGTGTAGTGTCTCTAAAAACTTTTTTAAATAATAAAAATATGTGGAAGTACAGAGAGGAGGACAAATATTAGTTATTCTAATAGGGGCACGATATTTACAGATAAAATTTATGAAATAAAAATCTATACTTATAATTAATCTGTAACCCATCAATGGGTACATGAACAAGAACAAGAAAATAAGTTTATCTAGTAAATAAAATAGCGTAATACAAGCGGGCGAAGCCGCAGGAAGGTCGCTAGTCCACAATATAATCAAATTAAATGATGAATAAAATTAAACTGATGCTTTAATTTATTTTTTAATATAAATCAACGTAGGAAGCTATTTATTTATATTATGTTTACAAACAGTAAACATCTTTTTTTCTATTATATGTCTATTTTTGTTTGGTAATATTATTAGTGAGGTCTATGTCCAACAGTGGACAAGCACAGGCTGATTGATAGTCCTGGTGATGAATATTATTACATTCATAATAATTAAATATATTATATAGTTGTGTCCCTTACATGACAGTTTAGACAAAGGGAACTTAGGAACCTAGTGTTAGAACACCCCGTTCTGTTCCCCACTTTATAGGGAATTTAAGACTTTGCGTGTTGATTGACGGAACTCAACGCCGCGCTTTGCTTTGTCACCAGAGCGATGAAATGAAAACACAAAATATTTAAAATGAAAATATTAAATATTTCATTCCTGCAGTGGGTTCAACCCACAATCTGTAGCGATTATATAGTTATAGTTATATATTATATAGTTGTTTATTCTGTAAAATTTTAGTGACACTTACAGGATAAAAGTTTTGAATGCCCAGTATGGTTACATAAATACAATGTTGGGTAAGGCTGTCAAAAACACTCTATGCTCTTATAAAACATACTAAAAGTAGAGATCGACAGAGATATGTATATCGACTTGTACATACACTACCCTACTAAATGTTGAAATTTCATATATATGAAGTTTTAAATAATTTTCTTTATAAAACATAGTACCGTACCATTGTATGCCGTGAGTGACTTCACTCACATGGAGAATCCGAACAAATTATTTAGTTTTTCTTTATGTTTTTATTCTTTTTAAAGAAGACCGTCTCACTTAAAACACTGTATTAGTGAAAACTACTAATAATACTAATAATATGGTAAGATTAATTAAGCCGAAAAGAAGAAACTTTATGTATAAATATTTTATTTATAATGTATGTATATAATTAAAAGCATAAACCTAATACCTAAATCTGATTATTAATAAGCTTTTATTAGTTCGAGCTGTATTTAACGTTATAAAATCCAAGAATCTGAATTATACACACTTCTGATTCAAATATCATCATGAAACTTGGCAGTTATATATATATAAGTTAGTCCACGATACAATATTATGCTACTCTTGACCATTTCTGATGAAGAAATTATAAGACAGTTGTAGGAACCCTGGACTGTCCTGTAGTAAATATTAAATTAAAAATAAAATATAAAAATATTTATATAGTAACTAAAATATACTAATATTCTAACACCTAATCACGTAGGTATGTAGGTACATATGTATCATATGACTAAGTCGAAAGCTTATACCGTCGATTACGCACAATTCCTCTGGTAGTTTCCTGTGATATCCCCGTAATTCTTCCGCGAACTGCAGCTAAGCATTAGGTCAAAAGATAATTAGATTAACTGATGTAAAGTGTGATTACGTGTCCTTTCAATTATTTAGAATGCGTACAAACATTGGGATTATAGAAATATTACGAAATAGCTACCCTTTAAACAGTAATGACTAAATATTATGTTAAGATTTTAACAAAAGAAATAAATTATAAAGTAACTACAGTCGCAGCATATGATTAAGCCTAATATTTGTTTAATATGCTAACCATGATTTACAGATACAAGCGGACGACAGTTTTTTCTAAATACCAAAAGTTGCCGACATAAATTTTAGTAGTTTTCCAAATTATTTTGGATCCAGGCCCAATAAATAATATTAACATTAGACAAAAATAGGATCTAGCTAAGATCAATACAAAGGTTATTACTTAAACTTCTACTTCTACTTCTTTCCTTTAAGCATAATTAAAAATAAACAAGTTATAAGTTATTACATTAGTGGTATATGTTAAATGATAAATTACGTCATATTTTTAAGAGATCCTGAGATTTTCTTTTCTTCTCCTAAAAAATTCTATTAAGGCAAAGAAAACCTAGTGCTAAAACACTTGGCTGTCAAATACTGCCGAATTTTCTAGTGAGCATCGAACAGCGCCACAGCCACGGCATTGACAGTCAGATACAACGCTTCTTAAATAATTAATTCTGTAAGTAATGAATTGTTATATATTATGAAGTTATGACATTAACATGCTTAATATAGGAAAAATATAGAATATTAAAAATATTACAAAAGGAATTCTACGCAGTCGCCGTGCACACGAGTAGTTATACAAATCGTTAATTTGATCCCATAATCAAATCCAGTTAAGACCGCGTCCAATAGACCGATCTCGTCATACAGTTTCAGTTATCAGCACTGATCTAAATCTATGAATTGAGAAAAGAGTAAGATTTTTTTTTCGGACACGGTCTTCAAAGGCAATGTAAGATTTGCAATATAGATGTTTTATTACATATTAAAAATACATGTCAAGTTAAAAATATGATCAGAACATTATAAGGATATAAGTAAAGCATGCATGTATTTCATAACCTGACAAGTCTAAAATAATAAACTTTTTAGAATAAGGAAAGAAAGTTTCAATAAAAAATGGTCACCCCAACTATGCTGGATATCGATTCGCAGCCAAACAAAAGAGACCTAGATATAACTTCGTACTGCTCGTGTTTGTCGCATAATAATGAAAAGCGTTAAAATACCCCAGTTGCCTCACAATTTTGTCTTTTTTTCTTAAATCAGTAATTTTATATTAGTCCAAAATGTAGTTTGGATCAAGTGTTGTAATTGTGATATATAATAGCAGTCATGGTAAGTTTGAATTATCGTGTTTTGGATATTACTTAATCTTCGCCAAGCACGTGAATTTTTATTTTTATATTTAATATTTGCTACTTCAATGCAAGTTTATCGTGGACCCGTTTGAAAACCATTTTCAAATAATATTAAATCAAACTCACGAGTAAGTATACTATTAGCTCTACGTTTATATGTTATTGTCGAAATCACGAAACAAGATTATATAAAGGAAAATAACAATTACTTCAAATGTTTTTCTTTTGGGATCAATTTGCATAAACAGTTTTTGCAAGTATTATTGATTCGACCTTAAAAATGACCGCTTAAGTCAATTAATAACTTATATAGTGAAGGTCGCAAACATCACCAATTTACAGAGCCTAATAAACCTAATAAACATTGCGGAAACTATCAAAACTCATTAATTTTGATAGTAACTATATTTAGCATTACGAAAATATATTGAGCTATCTTAAGCATAAAAAAATCATGTAGCAATATAAGAGTGTAATGAAAATTTGTATTTTGATTACAAATTTTTCATATTATATGGTAATACGCAGAGTTGTTTATATATTGACTGAATCGCAATTTAATATTCCCTAAAATAATTAATAAATATTACTTATTAGGATTTGAATTGTGTCGACTGAAATCGATAGCATAACCAAGATGAGCAAGTTAAGCGTGCTAGGTGGTGGCGAGGCATGTGGTGCGAGATGGACGCTAGGTGCACTCCTTCTAGCTCCTCTAGCCGCAGCCAACTCTAGCTACTGTGCTGTACCCGCTGTAATGCTATTGTCTGCTTTTGTTACGTTAGGAAGTAAGTGGAACATTTCGTTCTTTCATGGACATAAGTAAATATGTAAATAATTAAAAAATATATATGTATATAAAACATTTTTCTGACAATTTTCAGCATTTACTTGTAGAGATTTAAAGAAATTAGCAGAATTACTGCCTCCCTCAAAAACAGGACGAGGTCGCAGGGAGAGAAATTTAAGGTCCTTTGCTGATTTCATGGCAATGTGGATGTGTTTTTTGTCACATCTAGTGGCTGTGGCTGTTTGCGCTAGAATACTAAGTGCTACAGCAGATCATGTTACTGGAGGACGCACGAGGAGATGGCTTTTTGGATATGAAACGAGATCTTTGGGTGAACCTTGGCCTGACGTTTTAGGAGTAACTGTTGTTATGGTCGTTTGTGCTATGTTCATGTGTGGTCTCGAGGTATTATTGTCTAAACATTGTTTTTATACACATATATGCTCATTTATACTCATTCAGCTTCACGCTGTATCCCGCACATGGCAGGATAGGCCAAGGGAACTTGGGAACCTGTTAACCGTGTTAAGACACTCCGTTCCACTTCCGTTCCCCACATTCTGCGAGGGAATTTGAAGCATTGCGTGTTGAGTGGCAGAACTCAACGCCGCGTTCGGCTTGTACCAAAACACTTGTACACATATATATATTTTGATGTAATAAAAAGTGTAATAACTGTAAAACATTTTCAGGAAAGCATGATGTTTACTTTTATGCTATTGGTCGTGTTATATATATTTAGTCAATTCTTTGCTATTTTTGGATTAATCAACTTGGATATTACAAATATTAAAATACCAATACCCATAACGATTTACGAGGTATAATATTATTATTATATTTTTATTTGGTAATATATATTTGGACTTATGTAAATGTATTTAATGGATCTTGTTGTAGCTTTTTGCTGCAGGAGCTCCGATTTCATATGCTTTCTGTGTCGTTTCGCCACCAAAAGAAAATGAAACTATGAAAAAGAAAATTATTCTAATGATTATATTACCAACAATTGTGTTAAGTAGCTTATGTTTCCTATACACGAACATGTTGAAAGGGTAAATATTGTATATATATATAACCATAATATTAACTTAACTGGTTCAACATATAAAACTTAATTAATAATTTTAAATATTTTAGGACAAGTATCGACGCTGCTCTACCCGCAACCACGTTATTAGAAGCAAGAGCTGCGAATTGGATTTGTCCAGTCCTAGCAGCTATTACCGTTGCGAGTATTTGCCTAGCCCTAACAGAGCTATGTCCGTTACTATTCTCCGTACTTGTAGCGTTGGCGTCACCAGAATGGAAGGTACTAACAAGGTCAATGACCTATGAAAGCAGAACCACTGGCAGTCCTGTTTTAGCTGTATTTACTGCAGGTTGATAATAATATTTAAAGAATAGAAACACATTTTTAGAATAATTAGACTTATAAAATGAAATAAATTTTCAGGAAGTCTAGCAGCAATCCTCGCGTTTGCCTGCCCCCTGTCACACATGATAACCCTAATGAATGCTAGTCATTTATTAAATATATCTATACAGGCATTCCATTTTATCGTCATGCGGTGTGTGCCGACCGCTGAGCAGATGGAGGCTGGCGGTAAGACTTATATTATAAACCATACATAAAATCAGATATTTTTTTGTGAGAACACTTTAAAAGACACTTTAAAATTTTGCAGAAGTCGAATATAAGCGGCTGGGAACTGAAAACCTCTCACGAACGGCAAAATCATCAGAAAAGAAAGCCAAACGTGGACTTTGGTTTATTCCCTCAGCTATTCGCCACACAAAAACTTTAGAAAGCATTAGGTCAAAAGTAGGAAAAGGTATAAATCATTCCCCTCTTAATATCATTCAGTTATGCTATAAAAATAATTGAAATTCATCATGATAATGTTTTTTTTACGTTTAAATAGATGTGTCCATATTTACAGAGACTGAAGATCGTGAATGTCTTTTGCTGGATGAATATTCAGGTTGCCCATTGGAAGACATTGATCAAGTTACTAGTGGTAGTAGTGGAACGAGACCGCTGGCTCTGGCAGAAGAGGAAGATGTGCAATCTGATATCGAAGCCACAGACGGTGAAATATCATCAGGGGATGATTCTACAGATATTGATGCTGTTGTTAAAGAATATAAGGACAGAATACAGGTAACGAAAGATGAGGTGTATATTATTGTATGAATATTTATAACATATTTTTGAAAAATATAAAACGTATATGTGTTTTTGTTTAGCTCTTTAGATTAATAATTTTTAACTATTAATATTTACGTCTTGTATACCTATTACGATATTCGCTGTATCCGAACATGGCAGTGTTAAGACTCCGTCCGTTCCCGCAAAATCCGCTGAATTTGTGACAATGCGTGTTGAGAGGTGAGCGACTTTACTTTGTTACCAGAGCGAAGATATGAAAACATTTCTAAATATTAAATGTTTCGTTTCCTCGTTTTAGTCACACGCTTGTGCCCCTGCGCCAATGCAGGCCGCAGTGGTCCTTAGAACTTCTATAAAAAAACGTTCCATATTACTGTCCATTTGACTGTTTATCTGCTTGTTTGTCTGTATGGCTGTCTGACCGTCTCAAAGCTAGATTTTTTTTGTTATACCAGAGAAATAAAAGACTATTATAAACTTATTTCTGACTTATATTATTCCCGTTCCAGTTCACCTACAATCGTCAATTGCACTATAACTTGATTTTGAAGCAAAATTAGTATTTTTTTTATTGTTAGGTAGTGACGGCAATTCCCGAAGCTAATTTACCTGTACCGCCAAGTATGCGAGGCGCACGTTGGGCGGCAGTTGGCGCGATTGTTCAAGTTGTGGCCGATGCATTTATAGCCGTCGCTTTCTGTAACGATGCAGTACGAGTGTCAATGTTTGCTACTGGTATACCTTGTGAGTAATAAATAATAATTTTATAAGTAACTAAGTTATTGACACAAAATTTCAAATAAATATTTTACCTGCTCGATTTCAAATTAAAAATTATGACAATTTTTAAACGGACATCTAAGCAGTGCTGTCTTCCCGGGTTAAAGCGTTAAACATACCAAATTGTAATTTACAAAACAACCTATACGCATTCAATAAAAAAGTAATTCAATCTATTTATTGTCCCTTATCTTGCAGAATAACTTACCGAATTGTTGCTTATATGTCAGGCACTCTGCAACTATACAATGGTATCAATTTCATTGTACAGATTTCATCTCAACAATGAATATTAGATTTATAATGAAAACATAACTTCAATTTGTCAATTATTTTTTTGCAGTATGGTTGTGCGGAGCACTGATCAGCGTCTGGCAGCCTGCACATGATTTTGGCATCAAACGACTACACAAATTCCAAGGGCCTATTACTATGATGCTGTCATTGCTTCTGCTTACTCCACTGCTTCTAAGTTCATGGCCTGCGATAATACTCTTTGCAGGAGCAGGTTAGTGTTGCTATCTTTTTTATAATAAATTTAAAAAGAAGAAATACGTTTTGTTTTATCCCTTTTTAAAACATTTTCTGTTATGTATAGTACATAAACCTTTATTTAAAGAAGCAAAACTTCATTAGACGAAAAAAGTGCTAGTATGTGTGTAGTAATTTATTCTATAATTTGCTACATTTTAGGGGTAGTCATTTACGCCCGCTGTGAACGTTGGTGCGGAGACCTCGCTGTACAACAAGCAAGAAGTACTATAGAGAGACGCAAGTTGCGCCACGTCGCATCTGCTGTACCAATTGCAGGCACCCGTCTTACTCATATCGATACCGTGTATATTGCCAGGTTACAAACTTTTAATTTTTTTATAATCTTTTTTCATAGTAATTTAGTATTAGAGGAGGAAGATAATTGAAATAAGTACTCATTTCTCGTATATGATTCCCAAATCAAATAAATAATAAATTAACATAAATAAATATTTTAATTGAGATACACATATGTCACTCTCAATACTGAACAACATGACGCTAAAAAGGTCTAATCAGTTATGTATTTTAAAAATATCACAAATCCTACAGATCTGTACGATCTACATCGAGTACTGACTGTTAGAAAAATATCTATTCCACATAATTTGAAAAATAAAAAAAACCATAAATCCCTACCTTACGTACCACACTTAAATATAAATAAGGGAACGATAGCACAAACCTCAAGAAGTACAATTTCATTTGTCAGCGTTCAATTTGAGTCACGTTCATGTTTTTTTTATTATAAATTAAATAGAATTCTGTATATTTATGGCACGCGACATAATGAAAACAAGAATACGAGACACTGACTCAACAATAGACCTGCATGGTCATTGGTCAATCAGATCATGTATATACAACTATTATACTACAACATTATAATAAGAATTCTATATTTGAACTTGAAGGAAATATATACATATATATTGAATAAATTTTGATACTAAAAATATTTCGTATGTAAACAATCTGTTATCAAATATCTTACAAAGTTACAAGAAATACAACTTTTATTTAAAATAAAAAGAAATATATTTCAAGTATTTTAACTCTTTAATTATTATAGATGACAAGAAGATGACTCGGATACGAGTCTGGATAATTTGATAGACGAGGACGAAGACCCGGATGCTGATGGCGAATGACATACACCTAAAACGATTATAATCGTTACCGAATAGACATTCCATAGTGTAGATACGGTATAATACTTTGCCCACCGAAAATCATACCAAGAATGTAGTGTTGGTAATTATATTATATCAAAAAATACGCAATTTTTTAACATGCTTACTAAAAATGTTAAAATTCTTATTCTGAAGCCATGTCAACTACGTAATAATATAGCCTAGGATATATAGCCTAAGACACACACAAATATTTAAAGTGGACACGAAAGAAAAAGTATAATTTATTTTATATTATTTGTTAGTCATATTGATTGAATTTTATATCACGTATCGCGTAATCGCGCAGTATATAATTTAAGCCTTAAAGATTCTTTTGGGGAAATATTTAAAGAAATTAACATATTGATCGTTGCTCTATATTAATAAAAATATTAATGAATTTACTCAAATCGGTGATGTACATAATATCAACGTAACTCCTGTAACTCACATGCATCGAGTCGGTAATTCTTTTATGGGGCAGGGTGTACGCTTTTACAAAAGGATTCCAGAAAACGTTCAAGAATTTTCCATTTCACAATTTTAAAAAGTTGTAAAAAGACGTTTATTTGTAAAAAGTTACCAAATTAATGATTTTCAGAAAGATGATACGCCTTGGGAATAAAATTCTGGATCCAGTGTATCTCAAAGGTATCATTGTCACTTACTTATATGTCAAACTGTAAATATTTGATTAAAAAAATAGAAATATTCCGCTGAGTGTCTTGCGTCGGTTCTTCTCAGGTCTGAGGCAGTAACTCTAGTTTACCGGTGGTAAATTGTTTAACTTTTTATTTTAAATAAAACGATAGAATTTGAGTGAAAATTTTCAATGGCCACCTTTTTCTATAATATTAACTTCTTTGTGATACAAGCTTTCCACTCATTGTAAGTTGATTCATAAATTTTAATAAAAAAATCTGTTGTATATTTAAGTATTTTTTTAAAAAAACTTGAATATTTTTTTTTATTGACTTTATGAATTATGACGCATGCGCATTGAGTTTATTTTTATTTATACGACGTTAAATTATCTTTACAGATATAAAATTCAAAATACTTTTTTCTATTGTGTCCACTAAATTGTATCGTGGACTATACACACATACATATTACTAGTGCGTTCTCAATTATAA
The DNA here is from genome assembly GCA_019049475.1 of Eueides isabella. Taxonomy (NCBI): domain Eukaryota; kingdom Metazoa; phylum Arthropoda; class Insecta; order Lepidoptera; family Nymphalidae; genus Eueides; species Eueides isabella. The sequence continues at coordinate 7,076,083 of CM032395.1, read as the reverse complement.
CTTCTTAGTGCCCAAAACATAATATCTTACATAATCAAAATTGTTATGAATTAATTATTATCGTCCGTCCATGATTACATTAGTATAACTGTTGATATGTTATAAATCAGAGTACTGGATGCTTATAAAATGTAAAATTATTTTATTTATTGTTTTCAAATTTAAACATATTGAACATTTATAGAATAAACGTTGTCAATTGGTGATATTATAAATATTAAATAGTTACACTACCTTTAATTCTTTTGTAATGTAATATAAATGATAATAAATGTTGTAGTAATTCTCTCTCAGCTTTTATGAAAGTAGTGAATGTAACACATAGTGAAAAACTGTATTATCTCTAAGCTGTTCTAGTGTTGCTACTTTATTAAAATTGAAAAAGAAGCCTTAAATCGTAATTGTAAATAATATTTTTGCAATATTAGCCAAAATTGCCTTTAATATACTGTGCCTACATTATTTTCACCGTAGTTTAAGATACAAAATAGAAAAGAAAATAATTCGTTATGAATATTGAATAGTGTATTAGTGACATTCAATTTTTTAAAAGGAAAATATTGTAATTTTTTTATTTCAAAACAGTCATAAAAAATGTTTTTAGAAAAACTTATAAAAATCTGTATTTTTAATTTAAATCATATTAAATATAATATTTTTATATATATTTTTTTGCTTTTTCTAATAGCTATAACAATATAAATGTTATGCTTTTGGCCTAATTAATTATTTAAACTAATGTCATTTGTCAGAGGTATTAAAATAAAGGTATGCTAAACATTTCTTAGTTCATTTATTCATTCACAATGTTATAACTACAAAATTTTATTTTTCTAATAAATAAAGCCTGTACACACTCTCAGCTTCCTTATCGTCAAAACAGGGACTAAATTTTACTTGAATAACTTCTTTAAAACCTTCGCTTACATTTGGCTCTACGAATTTGTTTCTAAAATAAAAAATAATATGTTACTTTATATGTTATTGAGGGCCGGATGTGACGAAACGGCACAAGCGTGTGATTGTAAGCGACATGTTGTGGGTTCGATCCCCACTGAAGAAAATGAAAAATATATTTTCAATTCAAATATTTAATTTTTTGAAATTTTCTTCACTCACAAGGCACATCACTCACGATACCTTTCGTCGAATTCCGCCAATCAACAAGCATTGTGTAAATTTCGGCGGAAAGTGGGGAACGTTAAAACTATATATATTTTTACAGCTACACGCTTGTATCACTACGCCACGATAGATCTCGAGACTTTTTGCAATGTTATAGTTATGTATAATGTAGCAAAAATTGAGAAGTTTCAGAACAAATCAGGAAACAGTAAACCTACTTATATGTTTCTCAACTTACGTATTGAAATTATTTCGACTTAAATACTGTTTATGTATTATTAATCAAGTTTTAAGTAATTTCACGCGCACCAAGTACGTCAAGTTCCACCCATGACACAGTCTCAAAATTTAAAAAAAGTTAAAAAAAAAAGAATACTCACTTGTATGTATTAAACACAATATCATTTACTGGTAAATGCTTCATCTTCATAATTTCTCTAAATTTATTATTATGTAGTGCATGTGCCTTACTCGTCATCATTCTAATACAGCGGCATGTCACATTCATGTCTTTAGCGAGAGATGTCCAGCGATTTCGTGACTCTTTGTCTGGATTTGTACTATCCACTATCACACTTTTACCTTGCTTTAAAAAAAACTTTTTCTTATTATTTCAAGTAAAAGTTAATAAAAGTAATAATTCGATTTATTTGGGTAAAATAATATAAATTTGTTTCTTGTAGTACTAAGCTGACTCGGCATATATTTAATATGGTAAAGAAATCCAAATTGAAAGACACAGATTCTAATAAAAATAATAATAAAATATTCGTTTGTGTAGTAATTAAGTCAATTTACAATATTTAATGGGAATAACAATACTAAAGATCAAATAAATATTTCTTAATTTTAGTTGATATTATAGCATATTTATTATATAGAAAGATACGAAAGGTGTTAAGCGCGGTTTTTTTACGCCCAACTTTTAAGACATTGCTTTTTAGGTGGCAAAGCTTAACGCTACATTTTGCCTCGTTACCACACAAGAAAATTAAAAAAAATCATAATTCTGAAAGAGTACACCTTTTCATTAGATACTATAATTTCATGTATGATTCAACACATGTTAAATTACAATACAAAAACATATGAGACCTGTGGGCTTTATGTCCAAAGGTAGGTTACGATAAGTTATTATTAAATACACATTACAATCCTATCTATACATTTCAATTTCTACAGCAAAGTAAGCAGAAAAAAATAATATAAATAAATCTAATCACCTGCAATAATTTTCCTGCTTCAGACACACACTTTTGCCAAGTACCCAACTCATCTCTACATACAGTTACATATTTGTTTGCAGATTTTTTCTGTATTTGCTTAGCAATAAAAGACTTTCCACTGCCAGGAAATCCAACTAGTACTAATACCTAAAAATATTTTTTTAAACTTTGTTATTAAATTTTCGGGTAATTTCAAATTCAGGGGTGAAACGGAATGCTGCGCTGTCTTGGTGAATGTGGAAACGAAAATAGTTTATTCCAAACTAAAAATGATCTATTTTTCTAATAAATCTCTATTCCACTGTGCTACAATTGTCTCTGACTTTGTCTTTTATTATTTTTATAATTTTTAAAGACAGAGGGAAATAATAAATTTGTTATTTAGTTCAGTTCTCCATTTTCTCCCATAAGTGGCTGAAGTCAATGCTGCACTTTGCCTTATTAGCATGAGGACTAAACCTACACCTATACCTTTACAGTCTTACAGTCACACACTGCACCTAACAGGTCTTTCTCTGATGATATTTTTTTATGTGTACAATAGAATCATACTCACTTCCTTTTCATTGCTTATTAAGGCTTCATTAAAAGGTTCAGATTTTAGATCTTTAGGATTAAATTCTGGTTTAATCATTGGTACATTGGATATTGAATGACCTAAAAAGAATTGTTCTGGTGTGTAAAATGTTAATCCTATATTATCTGCAAGTAGAATGTCAGCCATAGAATGGTCTTTCTTGCGTCCCGGAGCCCAATTTGCCATTCTGCCAGCAGCATCTCCACAGTAAAAACTATTATCCATATCAATTGGAATATTATCATTTTTCTGCAAATAAAATGTTTATACTAATGTTATAAAAGTAAAGAGTTGAGTGAAGATTGTTTAGTTAAATGCGCTAATTTCAAGAACTACTACTACTGGTGTGATTTGAAAAAGTTAAAAAATAATTTCAAACATATCTGAAAAATGTTTTAAAATATGAGCTGAGTGATTGTCACATCAAGAGGTACTCAAATAGTACCAACTAAAAGCCAGTACTACACTACCTCACATAGAATGGTTGGTCTCTGCCAAGTTAGTTCCAACCTAGTGTTAACAGCAGTCCCAAAGCAACCCACTATTAGAATCATAAGAGTAGAACAATAGATAGGTATATAGATTCACCTTTTCTGTGAGTAGTTTCCACATGCCTGGTGCAGGTTTTCTATAAAATCCTTTCCCTGTTGCAAAGTAAACTTGCATTGGTACATTTAATTTTTCTACTATAGCTTCTATCTTTTTTTTAAAGTCATCAATTTTAACTCTACCATTTCCAATTGGTGATTGATTGCTTAATATTACTAGTTTATAATTTTCTTTTAGTTTTTCTGCTAATTTCTGAGCTACTTGAGAGAATGCTATTTGCCAGTCATTTGTATCTACAGGGTACACTTTTCCTGACTTTGTCTTAATTAATGTGCCATCCATATCAAATGCAGCTATTTTGTTACTGGATTTTAAACCTTTAGCTGTAAACACATATACTTCACCTTTATCAATCTCTTCCCACATATTTTCCATTGCTTCATTAACAGATTGTTCTAATTTAGATTGAGTTTTAGATTTTTTCTTTGGTGATGTTTCTAAGTTTTCCTCTAGTTTCCTTTTTCTTTGTTTACAATTGGAATTTATATCATCAGGCGGTGGATCGAATTCAATAACGTGAATATAGTTATTCAACAAGATTTCGAGTCTACTTCCATGTTTAACGTGATATATCCCATTTTTTTTTAACGCAAATCCATCTAATCCAGAAGGATTTATTCCCAAAGGTTTCACTTCAACTTGACATTGTTCACAATCAGCTTTCAAGCTAACTATAAATGATAAATATAATATATTACATATAGTAATAGTTACTTTTTATTTATTATATTTATTCCATACTTACTTTGCTGTCTTGAACAAGATTGATCCTTAATTTTAGTTATTTTACTTCGACCTACAAATATTTCGACATCATGAGGTAATTTAATAGCCGCATGCGAATCCAGTAAACATCGCAGAAAACATTGGCGTAACATATTTAAACGTATTCTGTAAATTTATGACATATTACTCGGATAGAACCACAAATGATTCGTCAAATAATTAATTTCTTTTAAACTATTTATATTTTCTTATAATGAAATTTACTCGAAAGATCATAATTTTTAAATATTCCTAATTTGCAAAGTAAAAAGTAAATGTCAATGACAATTGACAATAACAAATAGCAACTGTCACAGAACAGGAAACATAGCTAAATAGATATAGATTTAAAATAGTGTCAGTTTTATATACTGCATAGTACATAGAGATATCCAATTCGTTCTGTGTGTAGATCGGTACAGAGAAATACCATCAATTTTATTTTGTATATATCGAATCGACACAAATGGTTATCAGATCAACCAATGCTATTATTCTAACTAATATTACCAATAAATAATCTTTTCAAAATAACCTTTTCACGAAATCGAGAACAGCGCAAATATTCCCTAATAGAAACAATAAATGGTCCCGTCGTTTATCTATAATTAACACCGACTAGTCTTTAACTCTGCAGTCACTACAAAGATTTATATTTTAAAGTAATCATATCGACTGTTGAAAGGCTAATTGGCCCAAGTGTCATTTTTTGCGATATTAAGTTAGGTATATATTTTAAATCAGCGGATTTCTGTTTCATAATTTTTCAAGCTTTTTTTTTAAAGTCGCTCAGGGATTTTCCATTGGCTTGGCCTTACTTATTTTTTAGCCTATTTAGGATAGTCTAAAATATAAAATGTAACAATATGTTTTTGTATAATTTTATCTCGAATCAAACTTGATATCAAGATCATTTGAAAAATAGGATGTCATCATAAATACATACTTAATGATAGTCGGATATTTAAGGTTGCTTTGAAAATAAGAGTTTCAGTCTTCTTCCTAGATTTATTTTAAATTTATATTCATTATATTAACGATTATCTGCAAAAGATACGGCAATTTTGTATTTAAGTCATTATTCCAGCAAACTAGTATACCTACGTATAGAAGCCGATATATACAAATACGTGTTCATGACGTGATGTTTGGTTTTGACCAATGGTGGCGTTTTGTAAATTTAATTTAACCTTGGTTGTTTTTATTTTTTCAAATATTATTTTATGGGTATAAATAACAAATAATTTAAAAAATAATTTGTATTGTGAAAATAGTAAAGACTAAAAAAATATTTATTTATTTTTATTTTATTTATTTGTCTTTATTGCACACGAAACAATAAAAAGGGAAAAAAATAATAATATCAAGAAACAGAAAAAAAAGGCATGCAAAGGCGGCCTTATTGCTTCAAGCAATCTCTAACAGGCAACCCTTTCGGATTTAAAAATTTATATAAAAACAGACTTAAGAAAAGAAGAATGGCGTAACAGTGCAAATTTTATTTAAAGAGGATAAATAAATACTATATAATAAATAATAAAATGGAAATACAAACATATATACACACACACTCATACATACACACATACACATACATATACATATATACACATATACATACATACACACATATATATATATACATACATACACACATATATATATATATATATATATACATACATACATACATATATATATATATATATATACATATATACACATATACACATACACATACATACACATATATATACATATATACATATCTTGATCTAAAAGAAAACTAGGAATTTAAATTAAACAGGTACTCCTTTAGACGATATTTAAAGACGGATAGTGATTTGGAATGACGGACTTCAGTGGGAAGTTCATTCCAAAGAATCGCAGATTTCACAGTGAAGGAATTGGAATAGAATTGAGTATGGGAGGTGGGCAGTTTAAGGAGATTGTTACTACGAGATCTGAGTTCGAGACGAAGAAGTGAATCAGATCCTAGGAAACAAAATCGACTTTTTAAATATGAAGGGCTGAGAGGGTTATAGAGGATAGAATAGAGGAGACAAAGCATGCGGAAATTGCGGCGATGTCGGATAGGGAGCCATCCAAGCTGACGACGATGATCAGAAACATGATCAAATTTACGTAGGCCGAAGATAAATCTAATGCACAGATTTTGCAATCGCTCTAGTTTTTTTAATTGATCCTCAGATATGTCTGGGTAACACGAGTCAGCATAGTCAAAAATCGGTAACAGTAGGGAATGAGCAAGAGCAGTTTTGGTCTTAGTAGGTAGTAAATATTTCCAACGTTTGAGCGATCCGATCGTGGCAAAAAGTTTTCGGCTAACCTCAGCAATTTGTACTGACCAAGACAGAGAATTATCTAACATAATTCCAAGGTTCTTAATAGATGAAGTTAGATGTAAATCGACACCGTCAAACTGGATAGTAGGGAGGCTATTCCAATCAAGTTTTTTCAATTGTTTGGTGCTACCAATAACACTTACTTGTGACTTGTCAGGGTTGACAGTTAAGCCGTAACATCTGCTCCACGCTAAAAAAATATATTTGAAATAAATTCAAACTTTATACATGCATTGCCTAAATAGGCAAATATTTATTTGTCGCTCTTTTTTAGAAATAAGCAAATGCCTATTTCTAAAAAAGAGCGAAAAATTTTGAATTTTCCTCTATATATTTTGTAGTGGTTTTTCCTGTAAAAAGTCAATTTTGATTCTTTTTCATCATCCAAAATTTTTCAACAACTATAAAAAAAATTGTGTCAAGGCAATATGTTCAAACTGTCATTGTTTTGATGAAATTAGCTAATTCAATAGTTGAAGTGACATAATCTATTATAAATGTGAAGTTTATATTGACTCAAATTATACAGCTTATTTAATGCAGGGCAAAGTACGCTTTGCTATTTTTTTTTCGTGGAAAAGACGGCAAACGAGCGTACGGGTCACCTGGTGGTAAGTGATCACCGTCGCCCACGGCCCCGAGTAACTCCAGAGGAGCTACAGGAGCGTTGCCGTCCTTTAAGGTGGAAGGGCACCGGGGCCCGGCATTACCTAATGTGAAACGCAGTGGCCAAAGCCACTACTTAACGCCGGTCTTAAATGCCGGGGGTGGTAATAATCCGGTCGAGTCTGCCCATGCGTGTTGCTATTACTGGCAACGTGACTCTACCACACGCACTTTGGGCGCCTCTCACGACACCATCAGTACCAGGGTGATCCTATTCTAAGCCGGAATCACACGGCAGCTAAACGACTAAATGCTAAAAATGCTGTTAATGCTAAAAATAGTATTTTGAAAATCCAGTAATTCATAAATAAATGGGTAAGGTAAAGTGGTCGAAATTACTCATCAATAAAATATGCTAATTTCTATTTTGGTTGACACGATGGACTTTAAAATGAGAGCTAAATAACAGTAGGTTTCAGGCCGAAAATTGCTTAGAAAGTTATGACACTAAGCTCAAAAGACGCAGGAAAAGCTGCTGATACCAAATATGTATATAACTCGATATAGTAAATAATAGCACTTTAATCGATTAGCCTACAACAGTGGATTTTGACTATTAATAAGCATACAATGATAAGCAAAATAGCACTTCCCCATATCACCACGTGGATGCGGGAGAGGGGCATCAATGACTCCGGAAAAATAGGTCTTCTGTAAATATTCGACACTATAATGCATACGCAATAACTACCTCGGTTGACCCTCGGATTTGCGCAATCCCGCTATTAATAGAACAATAACGGCTACCGTTATATCAATTATAGATATACATATATATTTAAAGATTTTTTTTCAAGTTTAGACCTGGATGAGTCCAAACAAAAACAAAAGAAAAAATATTACATTGTGATTTATGATCATACCATCACCATAAAATAAGGAGTGACGAGATGTCTTCTATGAGGCAAACTGAATAGAAGATACATTAAGTTCGAACTGCCACGTCTGATAAAGTTTATGCTCCAACCTATACCTACTCGAATCCAAAATTCTGAGAGCTTTCAATCTGAAATCCAAAACCGCTTTGAATACCTTGAGCACTGTTTAGATATTAAAACAAAGTGGTGAGATTTTACTGTCCATACGGTTAAGTGTGTAATAAATGTACCATATTTAAAATTAAAAAAAACTCTTTGGCGAAAAACTCCAATTCATACAGTAGAGACATAAGATGGACCACAGGACTCTAAAGATGCTGGTCGTTAGAAGCGGCTAAATAAGCAGATCTCTATCACATTGACATGATATCTTTATCGATCTTAGTTTATATGGCGGATCTAATTTATAATAGCATGGAGAGCATTAAAAAGGTATTTAATGACCCCTTACAAAGCCTATTTGAGATCGGAACTTATCGAACGGCTCACAAAATTCGACATCCTCATATTTTATAAAGGCTCGCAAACTTCAATACGAATATGTATGGATCAGAGATGGACAAATATTTGTATTCCTGATAAGTATTTTTCAGTGAGAAGTCAAGATAATACTTGCTTACAGAAGAGGATTCGTTCATAGGATTTGTGAACAAAATCAGGGTGGATCATACTTTTAGCCAATATTATTTTGTTGTTATTTTAAAGTTTTTATAGGTTACTCGTATTAAAGTATAAATATTATTCTCTGTTTATTAAATTAATTGATTTCATCCAAATATACTTTGCTTTTACGCACGCACTTCACAAACAAAACCTCTCATTTAAATTCTGCAAAAACTGTATATTAACACGTTTTGTAATATTCCTATTGAAGTTTTAATTTGTATTATTGGATTATTGTAATAAAATTACTTACATATTATCAACACTGTCAAGTTATAAAATGATTAGTGACAAGAACAGCCTTTGCGACTAAAGGTTTTAAATGGAAGATATCTGTTTATTCTGGTAGTGACGAACTCCTTGTAACTGTACATAAAGATATCCCTGATATTTGAGCAATCTATGAGACTTGGTTGATAACCGGCGAGATGAGATTGGCATTAAAAATATCTAGTAACAGGTTTCTACATAGAGCTATAATATAATACAAGATAAGAGGCGTAGAGGTGTAGATTACTTTATAACACAAAGTATACATTGGCAAACACGCCTTCATCCGGAGTCACTACTAGAACAATTTTGGCTAGAAGTAAAATTATCTGGAGCCACAGACCTGAAACTGTAGAATTCAGTGATGCATTGGACGGTATAAGCAAATCCCTAACGTCATGGCTCAATGTGAGTACACTTGTATTCTACGTGGTCTAAATATTGACGTCAACCAAGAGGAGGCTAAAGATGCAACGAAGGAATTCATCGAAGAAATCAGGAATTAACTTTGTTTCATTTATATTGCTAATTGTCGTATATATTATTATTTCTGTCTCATTTTAGCGCTGTTCATCACTTAAACCAATGTGACATGCACAAATCAGCACAAAAAGTTCAATAATCTGGAGAATAGAATATAATAGAACAGAAAAAAATATTGCACAAAATCAAGATAACAAAACACAAAAAAGAAAATAATACAACATACAGATTGTGTAAAGACGGTCTTAATGCTACTAATTCATTAGACCTGTATGAGTACTATCTTTAGTAATTTTTTTAAAAAAAAATATTTTAAATCAGATATTATTACATTTTAATTCTCATAAACTCATGCATAATATACATCATAGTTTTACCAAGGGTCACTCTACTACCGATGCTGGTATAGACCTCTTAAAGAGTATTTATTAGACATGGGATGATCGCAGCATGCTCTTGGTATGTTTTGTGACTTGTCCAAGGCATATGATTACGTGCAGCACTTAACATTGGCCATGAAGCTACACCATTACGATATAAGAGGACGTGCACTCAATCTTCTGACCTCTTATTTGAGTAATAGGACTCGGAGGGTTGATGTGAATGGAAAGAAATCACCTGGATCAATAATTCAGTATGGGGGTCCCACAGGGATCTATTGTTGATCCTTTTCTTTTTTTAATATAGATTGATATATAGCTTATTTAGTTAGAAAGAGTCATGAAATAGCATTGCTTGTGGATGACACATCGTTATTTTTTTTTAATAAAAAGGAGACAAAAAGTATATGACGATGTGAACAATGCTCTCTCTAAAATAGTACATTAGTTAAGTGCTAATAACTTACTTTTGAATAGAAAAAAACTAAATGTGTATGTGTGTCAGCGCTCTGACCAACTAAGCCATTCGTTCTCACCCAGCTACAGCCAAAATTATTATTTGCTTGTTACAACTTATTTATGTTTTTTCTTTAATAAGTGTGATGTAACACTTTAAAAATAGTAAAAATATTTAATAAATAGTTTTCTCTTGCCAAATGATAATCCTAAATAAATTGTTTTTGGTAGCAGAAAATTGTAAAAATCTCCCTACAGCGATGACCCTCCTAACAACATAAATAATTGTTATTAAGTCTGTCAAGTGTCAGGCTTCTGTCAATTTCAATAACCATTTCGAAATTGGACTTTCCGAACTTACGTGGTGTTTTGTGTGTGGATGCGTAAGACTTACACGATTTATATTAAGGCATACTTCTATTGTAAACATTTAATTACACAGTGTCGTATGAATAAAATAGAAAAAATATTAATAGACATAAATTGAATTCTATAATAAATTAATTGTTTTTTATACATTTAACCGACTAAAAATTAAGGTGCTTTATATTTTTATTATTTATGATACAATGTCTACGTGTATTGTTGCTGATCAGTAGCATGGTAAATTGTACATTTTATATTATTCTAGGCTATATACAGTGTCATAATGTCATTAACGAAAAGAAAACGTTCGGTAGAGGATGAAGAATTATTAGAAAATGGCGATGCTGCTGGTGATCACAGCCAAAGCAATATAAAAGGGGATGAATTCAATATTGCTGTCTTGTTATTTTTATACACTCTTCAAGGTATTCCCTTAGGACTTGCAGGAGCAGTGCCTATGTTACTACAAAATCGTGGTATTACATACACACAGCAGGTAGATATTTCAGTATTTGTTTATATTAAATGAAAATGATCAGCTTCACGCTGTATCCCGCACGAGGCAGGGTAGGCAGAGGGAACCCGGGCACCTAGTGTTAAGACACTTTGTACCCCACTTTTAAATGAAAATTATGTGTTGCTTATTAATATAATAAATGAAAATTATGTATTGCTGATTAATATAATAAATTTTGATGTGAATAATTATGTGAATAGTAGTTATTACTATACTTACAAAGTATTTAATTTTATTTCAGGCTGAATTTAGCTTTGTTAATTGGCCTTACAGCGTAAAACTTTTGTGGGCACCAATAGTTGATGCACTATTTTGGCCAAAGTTTGGCCGAAGAAAAACATGGCTTGTGCCTGTGCAATATTTAATTGGTATTGTAATGATAATAATGTCAAGTAGTGTGACGAGTTGGTTAGGATCAAATGATGAAGCCCCATCAATGTCAATACTTACAGTATCATTTTTATTTCTCAACTTCTTAGCTGCTACCCAAGATATTGCAGTAGATGGATGGGCTTTGACAATGTTAAAAAGGTATTATAAAATAATTTCTCTTATGTTTATTAGCTTCATTTATATCTTTTATCTCTCAATGATTCAATCTGTCTTTGTACTGTGAAACCGTATCTGCTTACACAACAGTTGTGGGTTAGATTCCAACTAAGGTGGAATATTAAAATCATTTCATAGTAGAAAGTGTTTTTCATCACAGTGTAGATTAACTACATTTATACTGCTTAAGCATGATACAATGTTAAATTTATTAAAATTAAATTATCATTTAATACATTTTTAAAGAAAAACTAACCATTTTTTTAGATGTAATGTTGGACACGCTTCCACATGCAATTCCGTAGGCCAAACTGCTGGATTTTTCTTGGGATATGTTGTATTTTTGGCACTAGAATCTCCATATTTTTGTAACAAATATTTAAGAACAATACCAGAAGAAACAGGCTTAGTAACATTATCAAGCTTTCTTGTTTTTTGGGGATGGATATTTATTATTACAACAACTTTGATAGCAGTTCTCAAACATGAAGCAAATGATTCAGTAGAATCAAAAGATGGCAATGTTAAGGGCATGAGTGATATTGTCAATGCATACAAACAATTGTGCACTATTGTTAAGCTACCAGCTGTAAGAACACTAGCCTTGGTGCTATTTACTGCTAAGGTATAAAATTATATATCCATTTAAAAATTAAAAATAATTTGCTTAATAAGCTGCTTTTTAAACTAAGATGTATTATACTGTGACTATTTAAATAGTAAGAACAACAGAAATGTGTTTCATATATAGTAGAGTAGGCACACAGTACCTATTGTGAAGAAGACTCTATTCTCCACTTTATTCTTACATGTGAAACCAATAATATTAAAATAATTCATTTCTTCAAGAGTAAATTGAACCCACTACCTCTTATTTACAGTTACACATTGTCCGTCTGTGCTGTTACAATATCTAAATATAAGTGTAATTTTAATATTCATATTACTATTTAATTTCTAATATAAATACATATATAAACCCTAAACCATGTGAAGCATTTCATGATTTTTTATGTGCTACTTATAACAAAATATTAAAAACAAAATAATATGTTTGTATTACAGATTGGATTCTGTGCAAGTGATGCAGTGTCTGGCTTGAAACTTGTTGAGGCTGGAGTTCCTCGAGAGGATTTAGCACTTTTAGCTATTCCTCTGGTACCAGTGCAAATCCTCATGCCTGTGGTATTTATTTATACATTTATATATATAAAATTTTCCAGTTTCATATTTTTCTGCATAGCATAGCAGGCTATGGATATATTTTTAACATTTTTAAGTGCTATAGTGTGGTTAATCTTTTATATTTTAGGATAATTTTAAAGCGATTTGACACCACATTGCATAAAAACTGTCCTAGTGTTTCTAAATATATCTTATTTTCAACCACTAAGCCACGTGTGTTTATCAAGCTAAATCGAAATTGTTATACACTTAGTACAACTTAGTTAAGTTGTAACAGGCATATATGTATTGTAAGGAAATAATTTAAACATTAACATTCCTAAGGCATGCCGTGCTATGGGGTCACAAGAGTATAACTATAAACACAACAAATTGTCGGTTAGATCCTCCTCGAGAAGATTAAATACTTATTAATTTATTTTTTTCGCTCTGGTGACAAAGCAAAGCGCGGCGTTAAGTTCCGCCACTCATCACCCAATACCTAAAATTTGGCAGAGAGTGAGGAAAGGAATGTAATCAACATTTTTAAATAAAGATCAACCCACAACTATAGTTTTTGCCTTTGAGTGCTGCCATCTTACACCAGAATGGACTTGAAGTATTGTTATATATAATATGTATCTACTTAAAGTAATTAACATTATTATTCACGATATGTACATATTCAAATGACAGGATTTATGATAGCATTGAATTTAACACTTGATCGAGATAAGCATATTCTTATATATTTATGTTATTATTCACTTCTTTTAACTAATATAAAAATAGACTTATTATTCGACTGACAACATCACGTTTGCAGATTCGATTCCCACTCAGGGAACAAAATGTTTAATATTTTCATTTAATCGCGCTAATAAAATGAGTTTCGCCACTTAACATGCAACACCGAAAGTGGAGAACGGAAGTCTCTTAACACTAGGTTCCCAAGTTCCCAGGTTCCCTCTGCCTACCCTGTTGTGTAAGAGATATAGCGTGAAGTTAAAACAAGACTGATAGTATATGGAAAATTATATTCTTTTATATTTAAACTTGGTAAAATAGTACATTTACTATTTTATCTTTGAAAACTATCACTGTCTGATTAATATTTATATTATTAAATGTATAAATAATACTAATAAAATATTAAAATAAATAATTTTCTTAGTATCTAGCAAAACACACCACTGGCCCGGCTCCACTCTCCTTGTGGCTGCGAGCTTTTCCCTTACGTCTGATTGTGGGTCCTCTGGCAGCTGCACTCGTAGCCGTCACACCGAGCCTGTTGGGCAACTCTGGCCCTTCATACTCCTACCTGTTTGTGTTGATGTGCCTTTATGTGTTTCATCAGGTATGTTTATGGTATATTTAGTATGTATGATTGTTTACATTGTTAAACGTAAGGTAGAGAGAGAGAGTCAGTGTTAAAACACCACTCCCCATTTACTGTTAAATTCTTGAGACATTTTGTGTTGAGTGGTGGAAATCAATGCCACGCTTTGTATAGCTGTTAGAACGAAGTTAGACCTTACTTTACAGTCCCTGTTTCGGAACTATGAACTCAGAGTAGCCAAGCCTATAGTAAATGAATAATTAATAAACTAAATATTGAAGCCTGTCTAGGAGGCATTAGCGTGGGTTCGATCCCCACTCGAGGAAGAAATATTTTCAAATGATATATTTAATATTTTCAAATGGATTATTTAATGTTGTAACTTTCTGCGCTCTGGTAACAAGGCAAAGCGCGGCGTTGATTTCCGCCACTCAACACACAACGCCTGTAATTCGGCGGAAGGAGGGGAAAGAAATGGAGTGTCCATACACTAGTTTCTAGGGCTAAGTTGCTTACTCTGCCATGTGCGGTACAGCGTAAAGCTGAGAAACTAAAATATTGTAAAAAAGAGGTTTTATTAGCTAAATATATTTTTGTATTATTTTTTATAATGAGTAAATTTAGTGTATTTTCGTGACTATTTCTCGTGCAATCGTGCATATATTTATATTTTAGTTTATCACGTAAAAAGTTTATGTAAGTAGTAATTATTCTGGTATCTTGATAATGAAAGCATATTTATTATCTTTTTATAATATATTCTTATTTTGCTTTAATTTAGATGTTTTAAAAAATAAAATATACATATTTACTATTAAATTTCAGACATGTCTCTATTGTATGTTCGTGGCGGTAATGGCGTTCTTTGCTAAAGTGTCAGATCCAGCTGTGGGAGGCACGTACATGACGTTACTTAACACCGTAACAAACCTTGGAACTAATTGGCCCAATACCTTAGCCCTGTGGGCTATAGACCACCTTACATACAAGAATTGCACTTCTCAACTATTGAGTGATAACACATGTGCAACGCAATTAGAGACTGAGGTAAATTTTATAGTTACTAATATTTTATTTAAGCAATAATTTATGTAAAGATATTGTAAATTATACAAAGCTACAATATAAAAATAAGTTGAAGCGGCAAATATATGGCCGCGGTCCGAATTGTGCTTATAGCGTTTGGTACGCTATGCAGTCCGATTTGTGCTTTTCACGCTCACCGCTAGCATTGTGAATATTATGACGTCATTACCTTGTGCTTACAGTGCTGACTAGTCGGAGCGTTAGCATCGTGTGCATTGACGTTATTTTAACGTTTAATTTATCTTCCACCTCAATGTCACTATCGTCACTCCTCGATTTCGGAAAATGCTTAAATACTGCCTGTATTTACCACCTTCATCGGCTACACCACATACTCCACTCATGTTTATATACAAAAAATCTCTTATAGGTTATATTTAATTATTTAAATTCGTAAGCACACTCACAAGTGGTCGAAATTGATACTGCTAACAGATATTGGCGGGCTCATTTAATCAGACCGCACGGTAGTTTAGGCGTCGTAAGTGCTGTGATCACAATTCGGACCGCGGCCTATGTGTATAATATGTACCTACTATTGAAGATAACTCATTCCTCCGAATGAGACTGGAACATATCACCGTAGCGTTTACAAGACCTTTATTTCTAGACTGGTCTAATATTTTATTATATTGAGTATCTCTAATATTAAAAAATAACATTTCTAGGTTTGCAAGAATAATGGTGGTACATGTGAGACAAGAATCGATGGTTTCTACATAGAAGTTGTTATTTGTCTCGTCGCTGGCTTCCTCTGGCTACAATGGGGACGGAAGACCATCAATCGTCTACAACGGCTTCCAGCCTCTGCTTGGGAGATTGCACGCAAACGATAAGACTGATTTATACTATACTCTTTAATTATTATAACCTAACCTAACTATATGTAATTATTATAGTATTACATCTACAGATTCTATTACTACTTATATTTAAGATGAATGTTTTTTTTTTTTACAAGAAGTAAATAATTCGATTTTGCAATTTAGATTTTGTAGAACATTAACAAGAATTTCTTTTTGATAATGATATTGAATATGTATATTTTTTTTATTATTTTTGATAAAAAAAATAGAGTAATAAAGATGTATTTACCATTAGTAATAAAACTTATGTACATATATATACCAAGCACAAAATATTTTGACAGACTCTTTTACATCAAATAACTAGCATTTTTCTATTATCTACAACTAATTGAATTATCTACTGATCACAAACAAATTACTGGTCATGGCGCAGTGGTCAGCGTCTGACTTATAAAAGAGATGTCTGTGGGTTCGATAATTTTAATTGTCCATTCTGTTAAGACAATGTGGCAATGTATTCCGCCAAGAAAGACCTGTAATTCGGGCGCAAAGTGGGGATGGTGACGTTTTGACGCCAGATTTCTCCTCTCCACCCCGATATATGCATAATGAAAAAAGTAAACACAGACTTTGGATATACCTTGAGTAATTATGATAATCTAAGTAACTTATGTCATTCTATTGTAAAATCATTCCATTTTATTTTCATATTTTTATATAAAACACACCTATATATATAGCTATACTATTTATATCTCTTACTATTTATATAGAAACTGTACAGAAATTATAGTTATGTCTTTGATTTTCGCGATTGTTACACATTTTAAATGAAACACTTAACGGGATTAATCGCGTATATTGGATGGTTAACATTTCAACAATTAATATGCGTGGTTAATCAGGTTATATATATATATATATATATATATATATATATATATATATATATATATATATATATATATATATATATATATATATATATATATATATATATATATATATATATATATATATATATATATATATATATATATATATATATATATATATATATATATATATATATAAATATATATATATATATATATATATATATATATATATATATATATATATATATATATATATATATATATATATATATATGTATATATATAGGTAACATTATATTATATATAATGTAACATTCTTCTTCAGTTGGAACCCCACTATAGTGTCTACTAACAAGGAAAATATAGTTAAACTTATTTGTGGCTATGGAAAATTAAATATCAGCAGCTTTATTTTTATAATTCTTTTTCTTAATTTATTTTACTTCTAAATTATTAAAAATGTTAAACATAAAAAATACAAAAAAATATAATCTAAATCTATAAAGTTTAATAATGGTGTAGTGAAGTGTTAAGTTTATCACTTCTTTATCATTTAATAACTATGGCCATTTTTTCTCATTCTTCGCATGCTTTCGTATGCAGTTTGAAGACATCTTATCCTAAATTAATTGAATGCTTTAGCTTGATTAATTTGAATGATTTCAAATTAAATTTAAAAATGTTAACCAATTTAAATCGTTTCTTAGTTCAGAATTGACTTATAAAATCTATGGTGTTGCATATTTTTTTCAGTATAACGTATTCTGTATTCTTGTTCAAGGAATTTTTCGAAAATTATTTGTTGTTTTTTCAGCTTCACGCTGAATTCCGCACATGGCAGGGCAGGTAGGAGCAACTTGGGAACCTAGTGTTAACACCCCACTTTACGCGGAATTTGAGGCACTGAATGTTGAGTGGTGAAACTCAACGTCGCGTTTTGCCTTGTTATCTTGTTGTTTCGTTTAAAAATATTAGTTATTTCATATCTTTAAGTAGAAACAGAATCTGTCGCTTTTACAGTTACACATTTGTTCCCCTGTGCCACGACAGGCCTCAACCTCATGGCCTCGAAATCTTTGTTCAAAACCACATTTGAATTCTCAAACAATTTTCAAGAAAAACCTCAAAATATAACAATTAGGTTATCGAAAATATTATTGTAAAAACAATTTAACGTTGTGTGTCTCCCTATATTACCTACTCGTTTCCACTACGTTAAAACTTATACGATTTTAAATAACAAATAATTTTATTCTGTTAAAAATGTCATTCCACACTTGAGAAAGAAAATTACTAAATTAAAAAAACGTATAAAAATTTGAAAGAAGCAGAATTTGAACCGTCCAAGCGCTTTGACCAACTAAGCCATACGTTCTCGCCAAGCTACGTCGTAATTCTTATACGCTTGTTACAACTTATTTATGTTGTTAACTTCCTGCTTCGTTCAAGTTTTTATACGTTCTTCCTGCTTCTTTCAAGTTTTTTTAAAAGTAGTATTTTTCTTTCCGTAGTGTGGAATAATACTTTAAAAGTAGTAAAAGTATTTAATAAATAGCATTCTGTCTTACCAAATGATAATTCTAAACAAATTGTCTTTGGGTAGTGAAATTTGTAAAAATCTCCCTACAGAGATGCTAACTACATGAATAAGTTGTAACAAGCGTAAAAGAATTTCGACGTAGTTCGGTGAGAACGAATGGCTAAGATGGTAAGCCGCTTGGACGGTTCACAAGAGGCGCGGGTTTAAATCCTGCTTCGTTCAAATTTAAAAATTTAATAATAACTAATTGAATAGGCGAATGATTTTGTGATATTTTATAAGTTTATTTATAATGCGTATTGTATTTAAGGTACTTTAAATATGTTTTATCATTTAATGATGTAAATATTGATTTTAAATTTGTCAAGACTCAAAATTGTCTTGCAATCGTAAATGTTTTTAAATATAGTTATGTTTTTAAATTTAGAACTTTGAGTTCGTTGTTATAAAAATAGTATAAGAAATATTATATTAATTGAAAAAAAAAGTGTTAGATTTTGTGTTAAGTACTAGGTTGTAATACAAAAACAGATTGTTTGCTATTTGGTTGTTCTAGTAAATAATTTGGGAACTATTCTGTTATCAATTATTATTTAACTCGAGTACAAATAACCAATAAATAAATTAATGTAATATTATATGTGACTTTTTGTATAAATACAGGGAATTAAAACATGCGTTGTCTATAATTTCTTTATATACACATCAACAATTCTTAAAATACACAGTTTACGTTTAGTTATAACAGTAAATTTGACAACGTTTTTTTTTATGCGATGACTTATAATTTAATGTTAAACATTCGACAAAATTTCTATGAAACTGAATGCGCAATATTTATTTATTGTTATTATAAAAATTGTGTCTAAATTACAGATATAAAACAAAAAAAAGCACTTGGAAGAGCAAATTTTTGTCAAATATATGAAAGTTAAACAATTTGTGCATTTCAATCGATTCAAACATTTCATACAACAATTCTTCAAGTGTGGTGTATAAATTTAATAGTAATTCTATTTGTGGAGTGTATGATTAGGACAATATTTTGTTATAAATAAATTATTAGGGAATGAAAACGTGTTTTACTCTTACTAAACCTGTTTCTTAAACTTAAAATATATTATTATGTGGAGTATTCTCTTTTTAATTTGGCAACATTTTATTGGTTCCAGATTGAAAAAAAATATTTAGTATGTAAAATTTTGATTCCTATGTTTGCAATGTTTGTGCAAAATTTCTTATAATATATACACTTATATTGCAGCACAACATATTTGATTTCCCTTTTTTGTTACATTTTTAAATACAATACAACTATTTAACACAGAAAAGAAGAATTAAATTTCTTTTTTTATTTAATCTACTTATACCCGGTCACAAATTGACCCGCTTGCCGATTTCGTTTTATGAAATTATAATACATATAATTTTTAATTTGAATTATCTCTATATTTATCTCTCTACCAGAATTATTATAAATACAATAATCATTCTGGTAGAGAAATAAATACGATGATTGTAAGTAACGTTTCCACTCGAGGGAAGAAATTATTTTCTTTGTTCTAGTTATAAGAGAGTACGGCGTTGAGTTTCGGCGCTCTTGTATCTTGATATTTAACCCTGATCTGATTCTATTGTTATGAGCTGATTGAAGCTAAAAATTAAATAAATCTGTCTTAATCAACGTCGACATAAATTCAAAATCATGGTTCCCGCCTCGCGAGTTCGTCGTCACATATGATTGGTTTGCGATCGTCGCTCTTACTGCCGCGGCCTAAGCGACCGACGCGACGCGCTAACGAATTGGTTTTGTCCACCGCACCCCAACTGTGAGCAGTCCCGCTACCCGACCGGGATAACAAACCGGTAACTCCTTCACCGAGTTTGCTGTGATGTATTCCATAGAGGAAATATAAGAGGAATCCTGGAAAATTAAAACAAAGGTAGGTTTTAGGTAGCGCGCACACACACAGAAATTGTTGAGTTCTCCTATTTTTACAGTTTTTTTCTTGTTTCTCTTTGGGGTCCACTGGGAAAGGTTTTCTCTCAGCCTGCCAGCCCTCGAGGGGGGTACAACGTTCCATACGCCATCATGTGCAGCATATGAGCGTCTACTGATAGTGTGCCCTCCAAGGCTACTCACAACAGTGCATCCCCGCTGGTATGATTAGTGGCGACTAATATGGCGTTAGAGACCACCACCCAACAAGCCATATTCAAAACGGTGAGAAGTGGAGAAAGAAGTTACAAATACTACTGCTAATGCTACGTGGAATGTAATAGGAGAAATGGAAGAAAAGATGAATACAATTTAAAAGTGATAGATTACAGCGAAAAAAAAAGCGAGCGCGGAAGTCAAGGTGTAGGTGTGTTATTGTCCTCTCGTTTGGTTAATGCAATTTTATGGTAAAATGTGATCAACAGGTTGGGGCAGCCGCATTGGCTGTCCAAACTTGGTGCCAAATTATCACATGAGAAGCTAGAAACTTCAAGATCTACAGATCTGAGAGGAATATCAAGAAAGAATTGTGTTGAACAATTTCATTTGTGATGTTTGTGTGAACAGTTGTAAATCTGGAATTGGTAATTTTATAATTTACTGGCAGGGCCTTGGGAGTTGTATAAAGGAAACAGCGCTAAAGTTATGTGGGAAAGGGATAGAGAGCATTTCACCGTCTGCTCAAAGCATATCTCCATCGGCAGTAACTCCTTATTGCCGAAATGAACAAATAAGGTGGGCCACGTGGATCTATTCAAGTTTTTGGGAATTGATGCTGGAAATCAGGAGAGGTCCCTGAAATGTAAAAGGTCACATATAAACTGAGCAAGCTAAAGGGCTATCATTTTTATTAGCTTGGGTAATAAAGTTTATGCTAAACTATTGGCGTGAAAAATGCAAGAGAGGTCCAAAAGACTGTTGTTGGAGGCCCAGGGGACCTAAGACCTCAAAGAGGGTGTATGGATCAGATCTTTTCCCTTCACATGATCACGGAAAAATGTTTAGCCGTAAAAAAATTCTGTGCTATTGTGGCCTTGAAAAGGCGTTTGACAGATTTGTAAGAAAAATATTATGGGAGATACTGTCCTTGTGCAATTGTCCTTTGCCGCAAACTGTAAAGACAACAGAGATCGCACCCTTCGTGCAAGTAGAAACTAAGTAGACGTAAATTCTAATATTTGAAATAAATGAAGAAAGGACTGTAAGCAAAATCAGCGTAAATGATCTTGAAACGTATGTTTAGTAGATACGATAAATACGTGGATGTGAAAAGGAGTATTTCCTCAGGTAACAGAGTTATCGGTGGCATTGCGGCGTTGATGAGACGGCAAAACGTCAGCACGTACATAACGCAGTATTAGTACCAACGCTGTAATACGGCAGCGAAACGGGTAAAATGGGTATTACAGAAGAATAATGTAAGAAAGATGAATACTGTGGAAATGCAATCTCCTTGTAGCATATGTAGAGTCAGTCTAGCTGTTTGCGTACCCAATAGAATAGTAGATACTAGCGTGGATGTTACGGTGAGAATAAAGAAGAAAGTGCTCGGATGATTTGGTCACGTCGAGGGAATAATTATCGAGAAAAGAGAGCGATAAGAGAGGTAGGGAGATATCTCGATTGATCTAAACAGAGATTACATTCTAGATTTAAGATACTGGAGGAAGGTCATGCGAAAAGCATGAAGAGGGCACATACGAAGAGGTTGATGACAGTGGATGAGTCGAAAGAGGTATGCCGAGATCGTAGAGTTTGGCGCTCAACTCTTCCTGGCTACTCCGCTAGCAATACAGCGTGAAGCTAAGTTTTTTTATTTTCTTAGATCTAGTCTAACTGAAACGCAACGCTGAGTTTCGCCATCCAACGTATTTAAAATAGCCGTAAACGTAAAAAATGTACTTTCTAATATTAAGTTCCTATGGTTATTTCAGTAAAAGATTGAAATAGTAAAACATAAATAAACTTACCAAAAGTCATCCAAATTGCAAAACGCGCCCAAGTGAGAGCATTGAGGTTGACCATTAATTCAACGTTAAGCATCACACTAGCTGCTGGTAATAACGGCACCCAAGGCACTCGGAATGGTAGTTTTAAAGGACTTTGTTGGTGCGCCCAAATCACTACTAAACCTGAAAATAAAAAGAAGTTAACTCAAAATTTCTATATTGCTTAGATTTACATTGCTATGATTTTGAATCGTAGATACGTGTAATATATAGATATATTAAAATAATAACGTACGAGTAAGCTATTCTTTTACATTAATACATATACAAAATTTTCTAAACCTCTAAGTGCTTAATGTTAACAAATACCCAGCAATGTACCTAATCGTTTTTCCTATGTAAAAGTCAGCATTCGTTTTTCATTAGGTAATATTTATTTTAATCGGACTATAATTACAATTCCATACTTATTTTTTATTTTCAATGTTATAGATTTGATTTTAAAGTGATAATGTTATTAGAACAAGTAAGTAGTCGATATTACTAAAAATAAAAGTGCAATTCTAGCGGGTGAAAAAGCGGGCGGGTCACTGGTCATTAATAAGATAATGATAAAAAATGGACATGTCCACTCATTTTTTGTTCACAAAATTAAAGAAAAAGACATTAATAAATTTGTTACTAAACACTAAAGTGTTTGTATCATATTCCGTTTATATCAATTATACTCTATTTATATGAGTAACAACTGACAATAGAGCGATCGCTACAGCTGTGAATGGCATTGAGCGAAAATAAACTAACATCTTCAAACACAACTAACTCTACGTTCTAAATTTGTAACCTTTAAAAGAATTAGAGTCAAGATACCAACACAACTGATTTTTCCGTCAAACCGCATACTAATTTCAAGAGTTTTCTAGTAGATATAAGTGATCTTAAACTATTAAGTAGATACTATTTGTCTGACTGAATCTTAAACTATTAGCGAGTTACAAATGGTAAAAAATATAAAAATACTTACAAGCTATAATAATAAAACTTAGTATAAAATCTGGTAACAACGCCCAAAGTCCTGCTGGTTCAGCTAGGAAGTGGTTATGAGCGCAAAGCGCTGCGGCGGCCGCGGTGAATACATATACACAACTCGAAACTGCACTGCCCGGTGCCCTGCCGCCAGCGAGAGGCTCCAGCCAGGCGTACTGCGCTCGAAGTCTACCCACTGTTAAAGCTTCGAACATCTGTTGATTGTAAATCAAATTTTATAGAAGTTATTGTTCTGAATACTGTATTATATACTTAATTCTGAATACTTATAAAAATTGCACCATATGAAATTTGTAACATTTTATTTATTAGTAGACGTAAATAAATAAAGTCGTAGATACCTCCGAAGAGGATGACCCTCCATCAGTCCCAGGAGTTCCAGTAGCTGAGCTGTCTTCTCTATCGAGTGGTGAATCCAGATGAGGAGAACCGAAAATCTTATCTTCTGCAGGAGGTGCTGGTCGATATCGTAATATTATTACGGCGGCACTAACAATCGTATAAGCCAATAATGTGCCAATTGACATAAATTCTACTAACTTTTCTAAATCGAATAAAAGAGCTATTAACGCTGACGATAATCCGGATATTATGAGATTCGAAATAGGAATATGTGACTTGTTACTTATATCACTCAGAAAACCAAACAATAGACCGTCAGCTGACATAGCATATAAACAACGCGGAAGAGAAAATAATGATCCTAACAGTGTCGTGGTCATTCCACATACAGCACCAACTGCTACTGCATACTTTGCCCAATCTGCGTGAACTGCACCTAATGCTTCCGGTATTGCGGCTTCCGGCTTAATACTTGTATACGGCACCATTAATGTTAATGCTAGAGCGACGAGGATATAGCCAAAGGCTACCATAGCCATTGACAAGATAGTGGCAATGGGAATGGATCGCGATGGATCCTTAGCTTCTTCACTAGAAGCGGATATACTGTCAAATCCAACAAAAGCATAAAAGCAAGTCGCTGCGCCAGCTAGAACTCCACTGAAACCAAAAGGCATAAAACCCCCATTTTTCTCTGACCAGTTGGTAATATCAGCGTAATAGAAGCCAAGGAATATTACTAAAGATATAACTGTTAAATTTAAAATTGTTAGAGCATTGTTAATATATGCTGAAGTTTTCACCCCTACTGCCAGAATTAAGGATGCTACTATACATATTAAAAAAGCTAAAACATCCGGATATGAACTGAGAAGTGTCACATTTAATTCGCCTGTGATAGATTTTGTTGCATTGCTAATAGTACCGTCTAGCATAGCATCTAAATAACCTGACCACGCCCTGGCTACTGAAGCAGCTCCTAAAACAATTTGTAAACGTTAGGAAAAAATACATTTAGATCTATGAAAAACTTAAATTTAGTATTTTATTACCTATCATATATTCGAGTACAATATTCCATCCAATAATGAACGCCCAAAATTCGCCAATGCTCACATATGTGTAGGCATAGGCACTTCCTGCCCTCGGTATTCTAGTACCAAATTCAGCGTAGCACAGTGCAGCCAAGGTAGAAGTAATACCAGCTAGTAAAAAGCTTAAAGCCGTTGCAGGACCCGCCATGCCATGAGCCACTGCTCCAGTTAACACGTAAATACCCGCACCAACCATATGACCGACACCTAAAAATCGTTTTCTGCCTATAGAAAAATTAAAAATAATATTGGACACAAAAAGATCTTGTTTTTGCTGAAACTTACAAGCTTTTCTAGAAAATTTCTTGTTAGTTCTCCTCTATGTATTGTATATTTACATCCAATACCTCTTTGCAATTCTTTGTAATTAAAGCTCACAATCCATATACACATACTTATACTCAAAGTTGGTAAGAATTAAAAAAAAAACTATTTTACTTCACCTTTATTACTTTTAAGTAATTCTCGTGAAAATTAAAAAAAAAACATCATAATGCAGTACAATTATTTCTAAAATTTAAATATAATTATAGTAATAACTCACCTAAAAGAGTTATATCAAAAGTTGTAAGACAACGATTAAGGGGAGTATCCAAGACATCACCATAAAGGGGCTTGCGTCGATTCATTTTGTGACAAAATCCAGAGAGGACGTGTCCCAGGATTTTATGCCTGGCCCCCGGCATAATGATTCCTATAACAAAATATAATTATAATAATATTTAAACGTACATTTATTAATAACTTTCATACTACTTTTTTCATTATTTAGTAATTAATACCAATAATAATAATGTCAATTAATAAAGTGGGATAAAAATTATAATATATGTTCAATAATAGTATTTTTACAATTTAGCGATTGTACCTCTTTATTTCCTGACCAGCTGACGATGTTTGCGATGTCCCAGTGATAGCCGCGATGAAAAAATTCAGCGCGCGCATCTAATCGATGACTTGGAGATGCGCGCAATATTATTTATGTTATGTGAGTAATTCATACTGAAATTATTCTGGAATTTAATAGCATTTTAATTTCATTGTAGCGTTCTTACTAGTAATTTTACAAAGTTCCACTCATCGAGGTGACCCATATTAATGAATTGCGGCTTAAATTCATAATATGATAATATTTTACTTATACTGATATTATGTAGGTCCCTACAGCAAAAAAGTTTGAGAAATATTTATTATTTTTTAATTCATTCAAATAAGGTATCGTTACAGTCCAATAACTTTCTGTGAGCTTAAATTAAGCCTCTACGACGTGTCTTATCTACATCCCAAACCAGACCCAAACCATAAGTGGCACGCGCCCGGATTCGTCCGATTATTTATTATATATTTTTGATTCCGCGCAGCTTCATCCTTCTTTTTTATTTAATATTATACAATCATTTAATAGTTTCTGTATCATTTAAAAATCTATTAATCAATGTAAAGATGATATATGTAACGTATTCGGTTCATTCGTTCGGTAAACGCGCTTATTTCCGAAGTTACTGGTTCAATTACATACCTCTTTTTGTCGAGGGAGGCTATAGATTATATTACACGAGAATTAAATCTACAGGAGTGATTTTTTATATACCTACACCTATAGTTAGTTCTCGGTCCGTATAAATGTTCTCTGACAAATATTCTTACATGCGTAACTGGACCGGAAAGATACTATGAATGCTCTCATTGTTTCTTTCAAACAAGAATATTTTAACTGAGATCGAACCGAGAACAAACTATAACCGGAACTATGGTTTGGATCTGCCCTTGGACTTAGTAGTTATGTACCTACCTACGTTAAAAACATTTAAGATAGCCGTCATTTTTTTTTTTTGCAAGTACAAGAACATTTTAGTACGATTTATATAATTAATTTATTTATTAGTATGATATTCTACCAAACTTTTTAGCTCCTAAAAGTTTGGTTGAATCTCAGAAACCACTGATTCTAAAAAATCTTTTTGCATTAAATATGCCCATTTATATATATATATATATATATATATATATATATATATATATATATATATATATATATATATATATATATGTGTGTGTGTGTGTGTGTGTGTGTGTGTGTGTGTGTGTAGTTTATGTGTAGGTATATATAATTTGTTTGTTTAAATCTTATTTTGTTGAATACAAAACATGATTTACCAAACAACCAATGAGCAATGCTAGGTCATCGAGGTTTTCAAATTAAATACCAAATTATTTCAAACAATTTTATTCACATTCTACTTACTAGTCTCGGTGATATTATTGATTATTACAAACAAAAATAAATATATTATTAAGGTTTACAATGAAATTCTTATTATACGACTAATATTTTGTTATACCTTGAGCTAATTTCATAATGAAAAGTGAAAAATAAAAATACTGACCCGTATAAAATCCGAAAAAACCTAACGTTTTAGCCTTAAAGCGAGTGATTTACCTAATACTAAGCTAAAGAGAATGTATGTGATGTTTATGCTCTCATAAATCATTTGATATAAGTTTATGCCTCATCGACAGTAAATAAATTACAAAATATTTTTGTCTTTCTTACAAAAATAACAAAAACTTATTTACAATTACGCCAATCGTGAGACGATGAAACGATAAAATTTAAACGATAAAATATATATATATATATATATATATATATATATATATATATATATATATATATATATATATATATATATATATATATATGTATATATATATATATATATATATATATATATATATATATATATATATATATATATATATAATACAACGAAAAACATTATTAGTGAAAACTGTAAAGTGAGTGGACTTTATGAATTTACAAATTCCACAGTACAAGAGAATGTAGAAATATCACCATTCACAAAAAAATTTGGCCTTAAAAACTTGAGGTAGAAATTAATATGACACAACGATTCTCCTCCATTTTTACTATAGTTTAAATTTTAATCCATTAAACATACATATATATTTTGTGTATTATATAAGTTACTTAATTACAAAATAAGATGTAATTTCTTGATATTTTATTTAAATAGGAACCTTCTGATGATAAAATCCTAGGGTTCCAATTTAAGATTAGAAATTCTAAAATAATCACGTTAAAAGTTTTGCCTCAAAACTTAAATGATTACCGACCAACTTAGGTAAGTATATACGCATTTTCCTAATCATTCATATAGATTTGTTAGAACTGCTGTTAACCTAATTTGCACTATTATCTTAATTATTGAATTTTATATTTTTTTTCCTAATAAATATTAATATCAATATAATAATATTAAAATAAGTAATATAAGAATTGCAATATGTAGATAGAAAATATAATTATTGTAAAATAATGTTAAATTAAAATATTTCTTAAATCTTAGGTACCTACTTTTAAATGTACTATTTGGACAAAGAACAATTTAGAAATTACAACTTAACATTTTATGAAACAGTCTAATAAAAAAAAGAAACCGTAACAGTACCGTTCCGCAAATAATAATAATAAAAAATACATTACAATATGTCATTATTTTAAGCATAGCTGATAACTAGAGATATGGATACTGCGAGGTGTTCATTTAATTACAGTGCTAATGCTACCCCTTTAAAGGTACATCAGGATTGGAAATAAATAGCAAAGAATGCAACAAAAATTATATCAAAAAGCTGACTTAAACTTTATGATGCGCGAGTAAATTAAGTTGAAAAAATTACACTCAGTTAATCCCACTTTAGTTTTTTCAATGAGACGCGCTTATTTATTTTACATAAGAAAGTGAAGTACTTTTAGATAAGTTTAGATTTCAACAAATGGGCGGATAGAATGGACGAAGTTTATAAAAGGTATATATTACAGTTATAGAGATCAATAATAGCAATAAGTTAACCTAAACGCGGGAACGTGAAAAGCTGTAATCGCGAAAAGACAGTTCATATAAACCAGTTTTCAGCTAAATGATATGTTTCAGGTTTCAGTCTTTAGAAAGTGGGGCATATATATTCATCAAAGAAATAAGTATAACATTGTTGCCTTAAATTGATATATACATTGAATAAAGCAAAAAGTAAGACAAGTTAGATACATGAGTAGATTATTCCTTTTTTTGTGCGCTTATTTAATAGATCGAACAACTTTTTTTGTAGCCGTATGTTTTTCTTTTATTATATATAAAAAAATCCTATAGTCGCAGCTTCAATTTCGATAATGTCTTGGTAATTTTTTTTTGTTTTTTTTTTTCACAAAACTTGAGTTATATTGGACAATAAAGTAATGAAACCTTTCTAGAAATTTTAAACCTATATATAAATATATTTAAAAAAAACTATTCCATCATGTCGACAATTATTTAGCACTGACCCAATTAAAGTAGTTATTATTTTTAGTTACAGAAAACCCATTCGTATTTTATTTAGTCAACTTCCCTGTAATTGTAACACATCATAGAATGAAGAAATATTTCAAAAACATTACTCTGTAAATATATAACAATGATATTCATAATTTCTTTGATCGTAAATATTTTCTTACATGAACATATTAAAAAAAATAGCCAATAAACCATTCATACATGAACGTAACAAATAGTTGTTTCTGAAATTTTTGACTGTTTGGAATCCATTTGTTACAAGCCTTCTTAATATAGTTTAAAATAAGCATCACAAAAGTTTAGTACTTATGATAAAAAAAAAATATTTAGATGATAGATTTTCTGCAACCCACTTCTTTTCAGCATTTTAAGTAGGTCAAGCGGAAAGATATGGATTAGGTCACGAAGCAGGCTAACTCACAACAAACTAAAATTCATCCCGAAGATACCATATCCGTAATAATTCAAAGTCCATTGCACCCTAAAATTTATCTACAATCGGTACAAATGAATTGATCTACAGAATTATACATTTACTTTTGCCAATCGTTCGTCGTTTCTTGTGAAAGACAATAAATAAATTTACCATTAACGCTAATTTGGATATCTTAAGCCGTAGCAACCGAGCTATTATTATGGCTTTATTTATGTGGTTACAATGAATCGGCTAATATCTTAGTGTCAATAATCTAAAATATAAATATTAAGACAAATTTATACTATATTTTTCCTTTAAATAATTACAATTATTGATGCACTAAAAAATCGCACGTAAAAAAAATACAATATTAATCATATTTTTTTTAAATTTACATCAAATATTAAAAAAACTCATAAAAAAAAATAACTAATACAATAATTTTTACATAATACATAGTCAAACTACTTTAACTAGTGTTAATGGTTTTCTTAATTACCTACTATACAAAAACATAATGATGAAATAAGTACCTCTGGATTCGGACCCTCATTTAACCGTTACACTTTATAAAGAATTTTGCACTATTCACTATAAAATTTATATGTACTATATATAACTTATGCTTAAGCTAAGTCATTAATTAATATATTTAGTTAAGTAGAAAATAGTGACTCTCAAGTAGGCAAAGTAACAAACATAGAATGTATAAAATATTATAAAAATACACTACATACAAAATCATATTTATTAAAGTAGAAACACAGATGAAAAGATATGAAGTGTAAGAAGAGAACATATTCTTTAGTATACCTAAACAATATTTTATTAGTAAAAATTATTTGCATAATTTAAATTAACAGAATTGAAGTATTAAAAATATAGAGAGCTTTTCCTAAACATAAGATATATTGTATATATTTAATAGATTACTTTTTTATTTTAAAATGATAATAGTATTGATAATACTTATCATACTAAACAAAAACTATAAAAAAATATATTCTCAATTTATGATAAATCAAGTTACAGTACAAGGGAATTTAAATTTGCCCAGAATGTTTATATTTTTGTAATATAACTATACATTTAATAGATCACATAAGTTAACTCTTAATTATTAATATTAACAAAGTTATTTCAAGTAGAAGATAAAAAATATTTCTGGACATTTACAATACAGATAATTTTCAAATATTTAATAACAACATTTATATGAAAACAACATAGTTGTTACAAAATTGTACTCAAGGGTACCTATGCAAACTGATATTGCATTTGTATTTTAAACATTCCACTTTCAAACATAAACATGACCCATTTTAGCACCTTAAAATTATCTTAAACTTCATTATATCACATTTAAATTGCACATCCAAAAATTTATGGACAACATGACATGTTATATAGATTAAACTCAGATTGTATGTGCATAGAAAAGTTTATAAGATAAAATTTTTAACAAAATTCATGTTTTAATCTCTCATGTACCACTATCCTCCAGTACCGTTAAAATATTGAGCATGCTTTGTGTATGGTGCTGCAATGTGATAAGGTGGAGGCTGCCCTCTTATATATACTGGCTCTGAGAGGCCACTAGGACTATGTCTATGACTTACTATACTTGGAGCATTCGATGAAGCTGGTATGGCATCATATAAATCATACATATTCTGACTAGCAAGAGATTGTATATGAGTAAAACTACCATCATCTGATATTAGTGGTGTGTTTGTCATACGATAAGGGTTAGTCGCATTAGTGTGGCCTGTGGGGGAATATAGTTCTGGAGACTGTGAAGGAATATATGTAGGACTAGATGTAGCCATATCATACATTTTACAGTTTGAGGATGATGTTTGATGCATTGTTGGTGGATATTGGTTTGTGTCAACATTAGGAGCAGAGTACATTTTATTATAATTACATAAGTTAGGCATAGTTGTAGAACTAACTATTTGGCTTACTGTGTGAACTCTTGGACTTGGTAAATCCCTCCGTTCATGTGGATGGTAATTAAAAACATCAAATTTTCTTTGTCCATACACTTTTTCAGAACCACAAGAATAAGCATCATTCCCATAATCAGCAGGGCAAATCACTTCATTTCTTACATATGGTGGTTCAAATGTAGGTATATTATCAGACCTACTGCATCTTGTATTATATGAATTTTCATGGTATTGAGTGGTTAACACAGATTCATCGTTGGAGTGCCTCTCTTGTGTAGCTATACTAAGTCTTTGTAATTGTTCACATGCATCATCAGAACAGTTGCGATAACTGTGATCATTTGGCACGGCATAACTTTTGTTTTCTATTGGATGAGCTCTATAGTTATTTATTGCCATTGAAGGACAAGATCGTACTACATCTTGCCTTGGTGAGTATCGCTCATTTTGCTTTAATGTGTATTGTGCTGGTACTAGTCCACAGCTTTCAATATTATTACTTTTATAGGGGGTTGGTTCAGTATTGTTATCAACATAAAGAGCATGATCAACACTTTTATAAGTTTTATCTTGTTCATATGAAAGATCTAATGGTTTGTCATAAGAATTTTCTGGTTGTAAATTATCATAAGTGGACACTTTCATAGCATCCTGCTGGCCACTGTTAGAATGGTTATCACATGTAGCGGTTTCTATCTTATTGTCAGATGCAAACCTTTGTTGCAATGTTGGTGTTATTTTTGCAGCCTTTATGTGAAGTGCATTATGCATAGGTGGAGACACATCTTGTGTGCCATCTTTATGAATATTCCTTGCATGTTTTGCCATAGCTCTTAATTCTTTTGGATATGGTGTAGGAGCTCGACGCAATTGACCAGGTTTTTCTGTTGCTTTTACTACTGGTTTCATATCCACAAAGCTAATATGTCGTGTTGCACTTTGTGCCTCTAGATTTTCAGGTTTCAAATTATCAGATTTAACTTCGATAGGAGTCAAAGGCACTTGAGGAAAAAGAAAACAAGTAAGGACTTGTTCATAAGTATTAGGATCTACTTCAGAATGCATAGGCACTAAGGGCTTGCTTTGATTTTCAGAGAGCCAGAGGGCTACTAAATTATCACAATTTAATAATGATTGAGGAAGACAACTTAGTGAATTTCGCACTAAATTCAAAACTCTTAAGCATGACAAATGTCCAATTTCTGGTGGTATATTTGTCAATTTATTAGAACGAAGAGATAATACAGACAATTTTATGCAGCTACCAAGTTCTGGTGGCACTGCTCTTAGCATATTTTCATCAACATTCAAATACTTTAATTTTCTTAACAGACCTATGGAAGATGGCAGTACATCAATATAATTACACATCAACATTAGTTCTTCCAAATTTTTTAATTGACCTATACTTTCTGGTACAGAATATAGCCTATTGTTGTCAAGTTTTAATGCTGTCAAATTACTCAATTGACCAATACTATCAGGAAGCTGGGTTAAGCTGTTTATTGAAAGAGTTAAATCTTCAAGTCTTGTACAATATCCAATTTCAGGAGCTAATTCCTCTATCATGTTGTTACTTGCTTCTAAATGTATTAGGTTTTCTAAGGGTTTTATAGCTGCAGGAATACTTGTGAAACTATTACTATCAATCCATAATTCCTTTAATTTTAGAAATCTTCCTATGACCTCTGGGAATTGTTGAAATTCATTTTGGCCAATGTCTAATCTCAAAAGATCAGTTGAACGGGAAAGCGACTTTGGCAAAATCATCAGATAGTTGTCTCTTAATTCAAGTATGCGAAGATGTGCAAGACGGCCAAAATTTCCAGGTAGATATTCAAGGTAGGTGTCATTTAAATATAAGTCTTGTAGAGCTATAAGGTTGGTGATAGTTTCAGGCAATTTTTCTAATGGATTAACACTAAGATCTAAGAACATTAAATTCTTTAAAGCTTTCATGTTATCTGGTATGGATGCTAAACTGTTTCTACTGATATTTAAATGTTGTAAATTTACTAATGATGATATCGCTGTAGGGATAGCCTGAAGATCATTATCGCTAAGGTCTAAGTATTTAAGGCCATGACACATGAAAAGCTGTCTTGGTAATTCAGTAATACGGTTACTCTGGCAAAGTAAAGTTTCAAGTGTCCTTTCGTAGACGAAGACGTCCGTTGGAACATCTGTGAGTGAATGATGTGAATAATCCAATTCAACTATGTCTTCCACTCCGGGTCTAACACAACACAAGAAATCGAATGGCATAATGAAACTAACACTTTTTAAACACTGCAGAAACAGAACAGATAGGTGAAACACGTATATCAGGCATTATCAAAATAAGGAGCGTTGGCCGTTATAGCCCTAAGTAATTTTAACGTCAACTTTATCTCATGTAAGTCTTTTAAGAACACTCAATGTGTGTTTTTTTTATAATAACAAATATATTGTGAAATGAATCACAAAAATTCACAACTGATTCATCTTCCACTCCCGAACACAGAGTGTATAAAATTATTGTTATAAATAAAGTACATAGATTCTTCAATGTATAAAACGATAACAAAATAATGTTATAAAAGCAATAAAAAAATTATATCACATAAAAATATTTCATTTGATAAGAAATTATTTTATGGAATTATTTAGCACAGTACGGTACCGTATCTATTTTTCAAAAAATTTGAGAACTTGAGTACAATGTATAATCTCCACTCATAATAAATCTACAATTTATTCGCTGTCTGTACATGGAAGATATATTAAAAAGTCTTATATTAATTTAATTAGGCCCAAATTATTTTTTTACTTGTGTGTCTATTTGTCTGTGCGCTTGTACGCCCCAATCTCAGAAACTGTTAATTAGATTTAAATACAGTTTTCACTGATATATTGGCAACCTTCGCTTAATAGTTAGTGATTGTTTTATTTAAATCAGCTTAAAATTTTACTAAAATAAAAAAAAAAACGAAAAAAAAAATAATGCGAAATTGCTACATTTTTTAAATTAATTTAGGTGAAATTTAAGTTTTTATCGTATAGACCCTTCGATCAACTATTCACTAGATTAAGCGTTGCATACAAATACGGCTCAAAAAAGTGGCACCACTCAATATAAACACAAATGCCGAACATTATTACACACAGACTTATGACAAAAAATCTATTTAATAAAATCATACCTTATTCTCGTAACTTAAGGTTTAGTTTCGACTAGCGCGTAATAGATATAGGACATTTAATTTCACGTCATCGTCGTCGCTTTGTAAGTACTTGTAAGAAAATAGAAAATAGAAATCATGGAGTCACTTTATTGATAATAAATTGATAATTTTTGTACATTTTATTAAAAATAAAAGTAATTGTAATCTTGAAACGTCTTTTTTTGTTTTAATACTACAATATACATACATTCAATAGTTTGTATTTTTTATTACTTATTTTACTGAATCTTTATATTGCTAGTATGTAATTGTCAAATATCTTTTTAAAATTCGACTTTTTAAAATTATATTATCAAAATACACGCGGGTTAAGAACCAAAACACATAGCTTTTTTCAAGGAGTACTTTGTAATGATTATGATATAATTGTTCTCACAGAAACTTGGTTAAACGACTCTGTATTAAGTTCTGAGCTTTTCGACGAAAGGTATGTGGTTTATAGAAGAGATAGGAGTAATGCTGAATTAATTCATAAAAATGAAGGCGGCGGGGTTGTTGTAGCTATTTCGAGACAAATACATTCAAAACGTATGATAAGTTGGGAATCTAAACTAGAAGACCTCTGGGTCATTATTGATATTCCAATTTCACATACCTTGCGTCGACTTGCTCTTTGTGCAGTGTATTTACCTCCTCCGGTGCACAGTACAATGATAAGTCACTTTGTTGATAACTGTAGTCTTGTACTTGATAATTGTGATATTTACTGTATTCTGGGTGATTTTAATTTGGCCAGTATAGATTGGAGTTTACTAAGAAATACTTGTAGTGATTTTAAATCGACAAGCTTATGTCAACCTTTGATAGATTTAGTAAATGTATATGGGCTTAAACAGCATAACACTGTAGTTAACAAATCTGACAGAGTACTTGATTTGGTGCTGTCTAATATCCCAACTTGCATAGTCCGTCCAAGTCATTCAATTCTCAGTACTGTTGACCAACTTCATCCTCCCCTAGACGTAGATATTTCATTTGTCAGGGAACCGAAACTGCCGCTCAACCATGAAACTTTCAAATTAGTCTTCCATAAAGCCAATTATATGAGAATTTTTAAGGAACTTGAGAAATGTAACTGGGCAAAGATATTTGGGGATGACGAAAATGTCAACAAAGTTCTTACAACGTTTTATAATACCATCAATGTTATAATTGATAAATTTGTACCTAAACAAAAACTGAAAATATCACATACCCAATTTGGTTCAGTAGTCATCTGAAACGACGCTTAAAAGAAAAATACAATCTTAGACGCCGTTTTAAAAAAGATCAAAACCCTATGGATGAGTTAGAATTACAGTTACTAAACTCACGTTGTACACGGTTGGCTATCGATTGCTATAATAAATACATTAGTAAATCTGAAAAAAATATCTCAAGGAACCCTAATTATTTCTGGACATTCATTAAAGCGAAACGTGGTGGCACAAGTTCTTACCCAATTTGTATGACGGATGGAATTGTGGCCACTTCTGACGGTAAACAAATTTGTGAAATGTTTGCGTCGCACTTTGCATCCGTATACAATAATAATACCCCTGAACATACGGATTTCAGAGATTGCTTGGAAAATATTGAAAATAACAGTCTCTTTTTAACACTACCTATAATAGACTCTGATACTCTATTAAAAAAGCTAAAAAATCTTGATGAGACGAAAGGTGCCGGCCCTGATGGGATTCCGCCTGTGTTTATAAAGAAATGTGCTACTTATTTAGTTGAACCTTTATTAATTATATACAACATGTCATTACGAACGGGTATATTTCCATCGGAATGGAAAAAAGCAAGAGTAGTTCCAATTTATAAAGCGAATAGTGTTGATCTTATTTTAAATTACAGACCCATTTCCATCTTATCTACTCTTGCAAAGATACTAGAATCACTCATCTGTCCCATTCTACAATATCACTTTAAGCAGAGTTTATGCATTCAACAACATGGCATTGTACCTTATCGGTCAACATGTACCAATTTAGTTGATCTCACAGAAAATTTAGCGGAGGCTCTGGATTCTCATAGGCAGGTAGATTTTATATATACAGATTTTAGTAAGGCTTTTGACCGTTTGCCACATAACATATTGATAAAAAAATTATATGCTTATGGTATTTTTGGTAATTTCTTAAAATGGATCAAATCTTATTTGGAATGTCGTACATTTTCTGTAGTGGTAAATGGGTTTCACTCTAAGTCTCTGAAAATTACTTCTGGTGTCCCACAAGGCTCTCATCTTGGTCCAGTATTGTTTACCATATTTATTAATGACATACCTAATGCCATACAATTTTCTAAAACTTATATATATGCCGATGATTTAAAAATGTGTAGAGTAATAGATACTATACAAGATTCAATATTGCTTCAAAAAGACCTTGATGCACTCGTCGAGTGGTGTTTGCATAATAAAATGGATCTTAATCCAAAAAAGTGCTTCTACATAAGTTATGGTCGAAAAAGAAATTTCGTCAAATTTCATTATAATATAGTTCAAAATAGCATCCAGGAACTCGAGCAAATGCGTGATCTGGGAATATTATTTGATAGAAAGTTAACTTTTTTACATCACATTGAAGAAATAACGAACAGAGCTTCAAAACTACTAGGATTTGTTCTTAGAAATCTTAAAGGGTTGCGGGATAATAAAGTTCGTATACTGCTCTACAACTCTCTTGTTCGCTGCATCCTAGAATATTGTTCAGTGGTATGGAGACCTCATTATGCGAGTCATTCTTTACTTATAGAACGCATACAAAAAAGATTCTTGCGTTACTTATTATTTTCTAATGGTATTTCAAAAAATAGTATTCCTTCCTATAATAAGCAGTTACAATATTTCAAAATGTTTTCGTTGGAAGAACGCAGAAGGCAGCTAGATCTATTTTTTATATCGAAAATTTTCACAAATGGAATTGATTGTCCTCAGCTACTCAATAAGTTTAAATTCCGGGTACCAATGAGGTATCCACGTAATAAAATAACCCTCCTTTACCCACCGCCCCGGAAAACAGTGTTTGGATCGAACTCTCCTGTTCCTAGACTTTGCAAGTTGGTTAATGAGTACAGTGACCTTTTTGATATTAACGCAGATCCTACCGGCAAAATTAAATCAATATTAAAGACAAAACTCAGATCGTCTTAAGCATGTAGGTACATGTTAAAGTTGATTGGTTTTTGTTTTTCATTTGTTAATTATTTACTTTTATTTTGTATCTTGTTGGCGGCGCTTAGTAGGCTAGTATTATTTAGTCTTTTTTGAGCATGGTGTATCTGCCTATAAGTGTTTGTTGCATCTAGATATAATTTTGTGTATTGTTTATCCATTTTTTGTATGAAGTGATGTAAACAAGCGTTGGTGGATCAATAAATAAATAAATAAATACTACAATATACATTTCGTTAAAAAGTTCCGCTACTTCTACATTTTTCAATCGATCTAATAATACTGAGTCATCGACGGCTTTTTTTTATTTTTAAGCACATTTAATTCAAAAAATATTTTTTTTTTTGTATTATTAATCAATCTGCAATCAGTAATCAATACTATAAGCAGATGTGTTGTAAGAAGTGTTTGACAGTACGAGCGTGATTCCATTAAACCATCTACTCCATAATCAATGTAGCCCTAGAAGGACTATAGGATGTGTTTCCTTTTCAGCCTTTCTATATAGCTTCTAGATTTTAGTGCTATAGCTAGGTCGTTAGGGTGATTTTTCAATTTCTGATGGTACTTCCCAATACTATTCTGAATTTCTTCTGCGACAGTGTCCATCTTGAGTTCTTTGTGGATTTCAGCGTTCGTAAGGAACCAAGGAACACCACTAATTGAACGTAAGAACGAATTCTGCATTCTCTGTATGATATTTATATTTTATTTGCAAGCACTACCCCAGAGTTGTATTCCATAGAGCCACACTGGCTTAAAGATCACCTTGTATATTAGGAGCTTGTTATCAATGCTCAGTTTGCTGTTTCGGCCCATGAACCAGTATAGTTTCTTGTATTGTATATGAAGCTCGTGTCTCTTTGTCTTAATATGATGTTTCCACGTAAGACGCCGATCAAGATGTAGCCCTAAGTACCTTACATTATCTTGATGAGGTAGTGTGGTATCTCCAAGATGAACGGGTGGACAGTCACCTTTCCGTAAAATGAATGTAACATGGGCTGATTTACTTGCACTTGCTTTAATCCGCCATGTTCGTAGCCATTTAGTTATTTTGTCAAGGCCCCGCTGAAGCATATTTGATGCCATGGCGGGGTCTGTGTGGCTTGCCAGTATTGCAGTATCATCAGCGAATGTTGCTGTAGTGATATTTTCCACTTGAGGTAGGTCTGCAGTAAATATTGTGTACAGGACTGGTCCCAAGACGGATCCTTGTGGGACTCCAGCAGTTGCCTCACAGAACCTTGATGTGGCATCTACATCTTTTACTTGAAATATCCTTTCTGATAAATAGGATTTTATGAGGGTGTAGTATTGATGCGGTAGGTTCATTTTTATTTTGTATAGTAAGCCAGTATGCCAGACCCTATCAAATGCCTGCTGAATGTCCAAAAAGGCAGAGGAGCAGTATAGTTTTTCTTCTAGGCTTTTCCTAATCTTATCGCATACTCTGTGCACTTGTTCAATGGTAGAGTGATCGTGTCTAAAGCCGAATTGGTGATCAGGAATGACTTTCGCACTATTTAGGATTGGTAGCATCCTGAACAGCAATATTTTCTCAAATACCTTTGATAGGACTGGCAATAAGCTTATTGGTCTATTGACGCTTCGTTTGGTGGCTTGCCCATCTTGTAGATCATGATGATCTGGGACACTTTCCATGATAGTGGGAAGTACTGAGTTCTCAGAATACCATTAAAAAGTGATGTCAGAAACACTATGGCTTTTCTAGGTAGCTGTTTCAATATTTCTTTGTAAGTAAGTCATATCCGGGGGCTTTTTTGTCCTGTAGTTTGGTAATAGTGCGCCAGACTTCAGGTACTGTAATGTGACGAGGAGGTGGTGACATTTGGAAATCTTGCTGTAAAGCATTTGTAATTCGTTCTTCATTTTGTAGATCTGTACCTGGATTTGGTGTGAATACTTTTTCTAGGTGCTGCGCAAAGATTTCCACCTTTTCCTGAGGTGTACGCGCCCATCCGTCGGCTGTTTTAAGTGGTGGCTTAGCATTGTGAGGTCTACTATAGTTTTTTGTAAATTTCCACAATGAGTAGTAGTAAAATATGATAATATTTTTTAACGAAAACTTTTTTTCTTAAAACGTTTATTAATTTTGTTTAAATTATTAATTTGTTTCGTTTTAGTAAGTACTATTTAGTGTGATACGATTATTTGTTTTTAAGTATCCCTTTCTTGGAGTATCTTGCAAAGATGTAATGTCCGATAGTAAAGTAGTAGAAGAATTAGAGCTGACGGAAACAGCCATTGTCTTGATTCTGGTATCATTTAGAATTGAAGAAGCAGCCTATAATAAACATTTTTTATTTTTTTTTTTATTTTGTGTATTCTGTATATGTAAACAAAAAAAAACATTTTTTAATTTATTAATTATACTTGTAATTTTTGAATCGCCACTTTTACCAATCTACGCCGTTGAGTATTCTTCCCTCCTTTCTTAGGCGACAATAGATACCCATTTTGCACAGCGAAATGAGTCAGTAGGAAAACTATAATACAAAAAAAATATATAAAGTTATTATAAATATAATAAAAAAAATTTAAACATCTCTCTATGCATTTCTTAGCCCAAACTTACCGTTATTTGACGAAATCGTTGGTAGTATTATCGCCAATATTGGTCAAACGACGGAATTTTGTTATTTAATAGTTTAATATTGATTTTTAAGTATTTTAAAATTAATTCTAACGTGTGCTTACCGAAAGAAAGATATTCCTTCTGAAACCTTACTGTTGCGATGGTTATTTACACAATTTTTATAAGCACACGGAGGCATTTTGTCACGTCCGCACATTGGCTATGGTTGGAACATACTAAAAACGAATAAGAACACAATTCTGTTTGTGCTCTTATTTGTCGGGCCGTTTTTTGGAGTGTGACACTTAAAAAAAAAAAAATAAATAATAATGTTTATTAATCGGACAACCAAAGATCCATAAAAGTTAGTAAATTATAATAAAGCTTAATATCTAGTGTTAGTACTTATAACTAAAGTGACCTAGTTATGTCACACATATGCTCAATCAGTGGACAGTCCCCACCGACAGCAATGGCCTTCAAGATACTGTTGCGGCTGCCGCGCACTCGCATTAAAAGTGAGCTTGCCTTTTTACGGATAATGGCCGGGAAACTGTCGACCCCTGCGTGTGCGAACATACTCGACGCGCTACAGTACCGCGGCAGCCCCAGCAATGCTCTGAAGGCATTATTGTATTGAACACGCAAGGCGTTATACGACCTCTGAGTATAGTTGACCCACAGACTGCTCGTATAAAAAGAAGTGCAGTAGGCTTTAAAAAGCGTGATCTTCACTGGTATTGAACAACGAGCAAATCTGCGAGCCAACATGTTCGCCCTGATCGACAACGCCCTGCGCTCTCGCTCAATATCTAAATCATCCTTTAGATCTTCTGTGACAATGTGGCCCAGATACTTGAATTGGTGTACTCTAACAAGATTTTTACCGTTAAGCTTAATTGATGGCACATTTTCCGGCAGTCTGTTACCGGCCTTAAACACTAGACATTCACTTTTCTTATCATTGTACACCAACCCATGCTCTTCAGCATATGACTCACACAAAGCCAGCATCTTTCTAATAGCACTGACAGAGGGAGCCAGCAGCACCATGTCATCCGCGTAACTAATATTATTAAAACAAACTCCACCAATATGGCATCCGAGACGCATGCTGCTGAGTCCCTCTATCAGCGCATTGACATAGAGGTTAAAAAGCTTAGGGGAACTCAAGCCTCCCTGTCTTAACCCACATTCCAATTAATCTGACACTTAATCTATGAATAGTTGATCTAAGTATAGACCTTATCTTAATAGAGATAATGTCATTAAAACATGAAAGTGGTTGAAATTAGTAAAAAAAATAGTGTTATTACAGCGGGCAGGTTGCTAGTGCTATATATTCTGTGTAGTGTATGTCAATGTCAGTGTCACTATTTGTAAATGTTGTGAAGCGGTGGCTTGTTTTGAATTTTATTTGACAATGCTATATTTCGTTTTATTTTTGTTAGCTTTTTGTTAGCAATTAAATATTATCGACAGTTGCAAATATAAAGGACTAAACATATCTTTAACACATAATTTTATAATACGTTGACCTTGTAATTATACAAAAATGATATCAAAAACAGTACACAAAGGAAAATATTTTATTTCTTTTAAAAGAGGTTTTGAAGAGAGCAAAAGAGATTTAACTGTTACTGTAGATAAATTGTTTAATACGGATACTTTGGTTGGTAACTATAAATTAAATAAATTAAAATAGATAAAATATTTTTGTATAGTTTCTATGTATATATTTTGTTTTCAGCGATTAACTTTATCCGACGATGACGATCCCACATTTTTATGTCGGGTAAATTTAACTCGTTGTGATTATGAAGACTTAAAGAAACAACAAGGACTGTTAATTGATTTTGACAATTTTCCATCACAAGTTGTTAGACTGTTACAACAATGTGCAACAAATAATATGTAAGTTTTGTACCATTCAATATTCAATATCTGTTTGTTTATAAATATAAGTTTATAAATTTTTACAAAGCTATTCGTTTTACAGGTTTCTTATTATACAACAAATTACACCTATTGAATATAACTTTGAAATTGTAGAGCATAATGAATTCCGAAGATTAATTCATTTATGCCTTAAGACAGCACCTGCTTGTGATAATGAAATCAAACAACATATGTCGGAGACTATAGGAGACTTAAAAGTAAAATTATATTTTAGTTCTTCAGATTGTTGTTATGATAATTCTACATCAAGGTGAATTGCAGCACAGTGATACATATAGGGCATTTGTGGGTTCGATTCCCACTCTA
Organism: Eueides isabella; assembly: GCA_019049475.1. Taxonomy (NCBI): domain Eukaryota; kingdom Metazoa; phylum Arthropoda; class Insecta; order Lepidoptera; family Nymphalidae; genus Eueides; species Eueides isabella. The sequence goes on along the minus strand of CM032395.1, from coordinate 7,032,961 downwards.
CGAATTAGTTTTCATTTCCTCATTCTAGTTACTGAGATACTAGACAAAGAGTGGTGGTAAGTTCTGCCACTAAACACACAGTGTATTTAAAATTTGCTGCAAATCTGCAAATAGAATTTTTACAACTAAATGAGAAATTTATAGGAGGAAGAGTGCTTATCTTCTTATAGCATATAAGAATCAGTGAAAAATCTATTATAATAATCGATTTTATAATGCAAGATTTATAATAATATAAAAGAAACATAATTCACATACATAAAAATTATTTTATGATTTTATATTTAAACAGCGGTCATTAGCAGCTCTTAAAAGCACAGTTTCAAATAGTGAAACTATATGGAGTGATAAACAAAAGAAACTGGAAGCAAATATCCAAGAATTGACCCAAGCTTTATCTAAAATGGAGGAAACTAAACTAAAGCAAGAGAAGGAATTTCAAGAAGCTTTAAAAATTGAAAAAGACCATTTAGTGCAGGTAGTCATGCATTTCTTATTTATTTTTTTTTTAATTTTTCTTTCTTTAGGTTTGTCTAATTCTACTACACTATAAAAGTAATTTATCCCTCTTAAATCAAAAATTAGATGTCTTCCATTTGCAGTGTACAATTTTGTGGATGTTGTGGTACAGCTGTGGCACAGTTGTGGTTTCTATTGATACTTGTGCATAATTATATTATCCTCATTCTGGTAATACTTAATCTGTGGTTAACGTATTGCCCTAACTCTTCAGATGTGATGTTTGGAAATTAGACATAAAATGGGAAATGGATTGTAAAGCTGCCTAACCCACTTTCCAGGAGCTAGGAAACAGTTAGCTGTGGAGCTAAAAAATATTTGTTCATGTAACAATTAATTTAGTTTTATATTTAGGAAAGATTGCAGTGGCAAAAAAATGCAGAAAACCAGACAACAAAGATTATAAGTTCCTCCCAAGAAAATTTACAGAAAAAAGAAAAACAAATTGATGAATTAAGTTATATAAATAAACAACTTCAAGAACGAGTCAATCACTTAGAAAATCAAATAAGGTAATTATTGAGCTATTGTTGTTCTTTTAAAAATAACCTGGATAAAATCTATATTGGAGAGGGAATTGGCTCCATTCCCTCTCCAACATAGATTTTATCCAGTCTTAATTCTATTTATTTCATATTATAAAATATAAATAATATAAATATCAATTATTATTATTATTACCAGTTTTAACTATATACTCAGTAGTACCAAGATCACAAGAGAGCAGGTTAAAATTTTTTTATATGTTTTTAAATTTAGTATTTTATTTTTCCTAAGTATGCAATAACACTTGAAAAATAGTAAAAATAATAAATAGCATTCTCTATCGCCAAACGGTAATTCTACCCAAATTGGGTAGCGGAAATTTGTAAAAATCTTTGACTGCTTGGTGAGTAGGAATGGTCAGAGCACTTGGATGGTGTCTAAGAGGCGCTGGCTCAAATACTGCTTTTTTCAAGTTGTTATACATTTTTAAATTTTGTATTAGACATAAAAAGATCTGAAAGTAGATGTAGAGTGACACACACATGGAAAGACAGACATAACAAATCGGAAAATAGTTATGCTTATTGCCAATTTAATTTGTTATTTGTAAAGAAATTTTGTTGTTTTTTTTTAGAAAATGTCTCAAGACATTGCTATATAAGGTTTAAAAACTTTCAAATTGACTTAACTTGTTTGTTGCAGTGATAAAATGCATCGGTTGAATGTGTTAGAAAGTGAAGTGCAGAAAACTCATATTGAAGTGGCCACTTTAAATGCTAAAAATAGTACTTTAGAAAGAGAAATTATCGAAAAAGAAAAACAGATTAATCATTTAAATTCAAAATGTACTTATATAGAAAAGGTAATTTTAATTTTGAGAAAAATATTAAGACATATATATATTACTAACCAATTCATTTCATTCAGTTTTTTTTCTCAATTTAATATTTCTTATTTTTTTTATTTTATAAAATACATGTAAAAATATCTTCAAATTGGTTCATATTTTTCTTTACAGTCATTGAAAGATAATAATGATGTCATTAAGGAACTAAATGAAAATATACAAACATTAAAAACGGAAAAGGTTTGTATGTGTGGTGTTTGTTTTATTATATAGCTAATAGAAATGATGAATATTTTCTAGTAGTATAGTGATTTCTTATTTTATTTATATTGTATTGAGTGACTTTTTGATATGTGAATTAATTGGAATGTGTTATTGATATGGGAAGAATGCGATTGTTTTCTAAAAAACTGAAAAATATACCCTTTAAAAACCGAAAGCATATATTATTATATTATTGAATATAATATATTCTTAGAAATAATCAATGTATTAAAATTGTTTCTAAAACATAGGGGTTATTAGAACAAGAAAAAAATTGAGAGTATTATATAAAATAGTGTAATTTAATGGGGCAAAGCTGCGAGGAGATCGCTTGTATATACTACAAGTTTAACATACAAATATGATATTGCATTAACAAATGGATGAAGATTATATAATTGCCATTTTTTTGAAAAGAAGAGCTATCTGGTAGATCAATGTCTCACAAAATGGAGCTTTTAATGATTTAACTGATCTTAATTTTTACGTATGTACACTTATATGTTTTTTTTTTATTAGAGTAATAAAAAAGTTTTATTTTATTAGAGTAATCTAGAGAGACGGTTAACCATAAGTGAATCTTTAGCAAACAAAAATAATGAAGCTGCCCATACAACTACTGAGCAACTATTGAAAGCCAATCAGATAATAGCTAAACAAAACAGTGACATCATTGAAATGAAAGACAAGGTGAAAAATTGTTTTTTTTTATTATTATTTTAAAGTAAATTTGTAAATTCTTGATGTTATACAGTGGTTGTCTGGATCAGTAGAATGAAATATTTTCATTTCCTAAGTCTGGTGAGAAGACTAAGTGATGTTGAGTTCAAAACAGTGGAATGTCTTAACTACTGTTAACATAATTTTTAGATGGTAAACTTTGCTCCCTCTGCCTGTTTGTGCACGCTCTGGTATATACATACCAAAATTAAAAAACTAAGGATTTACTTATATTTCTATGTTTTAAGCTTTTATGCAGAACAGCAATTGCATTAGAGCAAGAGAAAGTAATTGAACGTAATGCTAAGGAAATCCATGATTTAAAACATGAAAAGGATACTTTAAAAGAACATTTGGATAAAACTAAGCAAGAATTTGATACACTCAAGGAAAAGAATGAACTCAATGAACAAGCTCTGAAGGATCGAGATGAGACTATTAAAAATAACAATATGGGTATGTTGGAAGGATTTTACATTTTATTATATTTATAATACATGTTTTTGGATTTCTATACTTAAATTTGCACAAATAATTATTGATTTTATAAATTAGTTGATTTATTTTAATTTTTGATGTGTTAATACTAAACTCGTATAGCTGCAATATTTCAATATTAATCGTAGCAATCTAATGTTAATTAGTAGGCAGCAGAAACAAAGCTATGTGGTGTTAAGACAATGCCTTCCGTCCGTTCTCCACTTTCCGCCGAATAAGAGCCAAAGCGTGTTAAATAGCGGAACCTAACGCCGCGCTTTGCCTTTGTACTACAGCAAAGAAATCAAAACATTAAATATTTAATTTGAAAATATTAAATATTCCATTTTCTCGAGTGGGGATCGAACCTACAACCTGTGACGTTTATAGTCACATGCTTGTGCCCCTGTGCAATGGCTAAATAAGCTAATAGTGTTCAACATATTCCTAATTCATAATATTGGTTGTTTTAGAATTTATGATTGTTTATGCAAATATCAAAATCTATCATCCTTGTTATTTTCTTGTTAGCTTAAATAAATATTTTTAAATAAATGTAAGTATTTTCTTACTCCAGTAATACAATGGCTTCACAAAAAGATAGAAGATAATGAAAGAACGGAATATATTAAAAGTAATTCTAAAACGAATCTTCAATCTGCGACAAGTTCAACACCGTATGTTCCTATGAAGACTATAGAAAATAATTCCCTAGACTCTGATTGCTCCATTAATTTTTATGCCACGTCTAAACTGTATGTATTTTTTTTATATTTTATTAGTATAGTTATTGATTCACACTATAAATGTTTTTTTTTTTTAATATTTTGATTACCATACCCCACGCCCATCTAACAATCGATAACGTTTAATTATTTCCCTTCTGTAAGTACTAAAGAATATTCCTGTGACCATTTCTTTAATTCTAAATTAACTATATAAGGAAATAGCTGCTATAAGATATCAAATTTTTGCCGTGTGATTCCGGCTTAGAATAGGATCACACGGCAAATAGTCTGATAGTGTCGTAAGAGGCGACTAAAGTGCGTGTGGTAGAGTCACGTTGCCAGTAATGGCAACATGCATGGGCAGACTCGACCGGATTGTTACCACCTCCGGCATTTAAGACCGGCGTTAAGTAGTGGCTTTGGCCACTGCGTTTCGCATTAGGTAATGTCGGGCCCCGGTGCCCGGTGCCTTAGAGGACGGCAACGCTCCTGTAGCTCCTCTGGAGTTACACGGGGCCGTGGACGACGGTGATCACTTACCACCTGGTGACGCGTACGCTCGTTTGCCGTCTATTCCATAAAAAGATATCAAAATAAAGATTAGCTACAATAATACGTAAATAATCCTAGTAGATATTTTAGAAAAGAAATATAATCCATTTGGTTCTTCAATTTTATGCTGTATCTCGTACATGGCAGGGTCAGTAGAGGGAACTTGGGAAACTAGAGTTTGGTCACTCCGTTCCCATTAATACACTTCAGTTCCCTACTTACAACCGAATTGCACACAATATGTTGAGTGGGGGAGTTTAACACGGCGTTAAACTTTGCCTTGAAACCAGAGCGAAGAAATAAAAATATTAAATACCTACTAGCGACCCATTCGGGGTTTTGTCCGTTTGGATTACAGTACTACGTGTTCTAATAATATTATAAAATGTCATACAATATATCTATACATTGAAAAATGAGATTCAGCCAAATTAATAGAATTTTTGTCCAATCTAAATATTTTAATTTGACATAAAATTTATATTTACTAATTGATAAGAATAAAACCCATTTGATCAAATCAAAGAATTACACTTAATGGTTGATCACTATTTTGGATTTTATTACGCTAAGAAAAGTCCTTTTTTCTAATTTTCAAATATTTTAACATTATATAAATACCTATAGATTATTAAAACAATTTCTTTATCCATGCATCCTGTTTCACATTCGTACCCTTGCGCCACGACAACCCTCTAATACTTAAATTTACTATTATATTACTTTTTTTAGATCTAGTCTAGATGAAAGTCCACAACCTCCAGTACAAAATAAAAAAGGCTTAGATCCGAAATATTTAAACCCCGCTCCTAAGGATAACCTTCTTTCAGAAAAAGGTTTGTTTGTATTAATAATTGAAATATTTAAATCATAGAAAAATAGCGATCACAACAAAAGAAATACTACAGACACTTTCCGTACAGTAAATGACGGTACACGGACAGTAAACGACGGATGTAAATTCGATGACTACCTGTAGGATTTATTTGCATGTGTGTCAAAGTTCACCATTGAGGTATTCCACGTTGTCTCGAATGTGAATTGAAATTTATATAATTACATGATTTTTTTTTTTGAACATCATAATAATATATTTATTACCAGTTTAAGACACTTAGCGGAACTGTGTTTTTTACAAAGACATCTATGAAGTAGCCTTGAGCAAGCATTCAATTCCTTGTGCGTGTCATCATTTGTAAAATCATTACTTTGATAATAATAATCTTTAAGACAAAAACGTCTTTTCATATTTTTTCCCGGATGCTGTTTTAATAATATGATCTTAAGTGTAATAAAATATTATACATTATCTCTTAAAACCATTACAGACTCTAAAGCTAAGTTTAAGCCTATTTCTAGTATTAATATTATATACTTCAACGAATTTAGTAAAATGATTAATTTTTATTAATGACCTTGCGTTGACGTATCTAGCTAGCACTCCTTGTATTTGATTCAGGTATTTAAGTAATATCTAGTAAAGTTATATTAAAATCACCATATACAAATTTAGTAGTACATGTACATACTTAAATATAGTTTCAAAGTGCTCATTAAACTCAATGTTAGGTCTGTATTAACTTACAACAATGAAATGCTAAAGCACAGCACAAACGCTCAGCTCAGCTTCACGCTATATCCCGCACATGGCAGGGTAGTAGGCAGAGGGAACTTGGAAACCTAGTGTTAAGACACTCCATTCCACTTCTGTTCCCCACAGTACAAACAAATTATATATTTTTTTTATTAACCCTTGACTAGTAACATAGTTTTAATGTATTATTTTATTTATTGTAGGATCCTCAAGACCTAATACGAAGGATACTGCCAGCAAAAAAGGAAAAGAAAATAAATGTATAGAATTGCCAAAAGTTAATTATAGAGAAAAGAAGTCCAGTTCCAGACCAACTACATATCGAGCAACACCTGTGTCAGCTTACTTTCCATAATATATAGTCAAGTGTACGATTTTTTTAAGCATCATTAGAAATAATAGATATAATATATTACTATTTATAAAATGTATTATTAACTATTGGTATAAATACAGTTATAAATAAACATGTTCACTTTATTTGTACACCATATATATATATATATATATATATATATATATATATATATATATATATATATATATATATATATATATATATATATATATATATATATATACATATATATATATATATATATATATATATATATATATATATATATATATATATATATATATATATATATATATATATATATATATATCAGACGCTTTCAGGGATTTATAAGGTAACCAAAGACAATGTACGAAAGGTGATCATAATCATTTCCATAAAACATTTAGAGTAAAAAGAATCAAATATATAATATAGCCCGTCGTGGCGCAGCGGACAAGCGCTTGACTGTAACCGTCAGGTTGTGATTTCGATCCCCACTCGAAGAAATGAAATATTTGCGTCATAATATTGCGATAATTTTTGGCGTTGAGTTCCGCCACTCAACACGTAATGCCTCAAATTCAGCAGAAAGTGGGGAACGGAAGTGGAACGGAGTGTCTTTGCACTAAGTTCCCAAGTTCCCTCTGCCTACCCTGCCATGTGCGGGATACAGCATGAAAATAGAGCATTTTCAAGTATAATGGTAAAAATAGAGCATTTTCTAGTATAATTTAAAAAAAAAAGTTGCTCTCTATGGTTTTGGACCACCTTGACGTTTAATTAAAATACACGGTATTATTTTTCACATTAGTGTAAAAAGGTATGCCATGTATTTATTTATTATTGTATGTTACAAGTTGTATATCATTACACCCAGTCCTAACGTATAGAACCTCGGGTACCAATAATTATAACTTTTGATTTATTCGAGTAAAAATTAATATCATAAGACTGATTGCGCTTATAAATTGCTTCGCAAGAAATGTGCCTCTTGGAATTCGTCCAAATGCTTAGCTCTCGACGTGTTTGGGCGGGTTGTCTTGGTTGCGGGTTCAAAGATTTGACTCCAAGACGTAACGAGATCGTTACGTTCAAGTTTTTGTAGGTTTTTATTTAGAAACCGTATAAAAATTTCATTATATTAATGAAATTTTTATACGGTTTATAAAGTCTATGAATGTACATTAAGAATATCACAACATTATCTATAGATTTATCTAGGCCTATAATAACTGTCACTATTTGAGATATTAAAAAAATAACATTGAAGCCTGTTGTAGCGCAATGATTGTAAACACAACAAGTATATGTGTTCTATCCCACACTCGGGTTGGTGAAATATTTAATGTTTATCTTTGGCTCTGGGAACAAGCAAAGCTCGACGTCGAGTGCCGACACTCAACACAATGCTCCAAATGGGGAATGGAGTGTGGAAAACAAGGATGCCAAATTGCCTCTGCCTATCCTGCCAACTGCAGAATTTCAGCATGATTCTGAAAAAAAGACAATATTGTGTTTGTGGGGCTACAAAAGAATAGAAAAACCATGTTTTTCTTTATTGTGATTAAATTTACCTGTTGAGAAATACGTATTAACCACAATCTTAAAATTGAGGAATTGCATTCCTTTGCAGTGTGCAGGTGTATATAAATTATATATAGGTCAAACAAAGAGAAATATCGGTGTTAGGATGAAAGAATCATATCATGCTGACTTTGTTACATGCCCATCCTGGACATCTCCGATGTCAAGGTCTAAGCCACTAGGGAGAATAGACATATCCCTAGAACGATCCTCAAGCTATTGAAATACAAAAATATCCTAATTTTAATAGAGAAGATGGTTGGAACTTTCGACCATCTGGGAGGTCTTAAAAAATAAATCTCAAACACCTCACCAGACGGCAGGAAACAGTAAGTTCTTCTAGAGGAAGGTAAGTACGTAATGGAATTAAGTAATTTTTGGCGGTAGTTCCGTATAATAATTATGTCATGCAGCAGACGAATGCTATCTTTGTCTACTCGTGACCACGGGCTACAGTAAATTATTCGAAACGTCGGGTTTCCAAAATTGTTTAAATATCAATATATGCGATTAATCCGTTTAAAATACATAGTTTCATTTAATATGTGTAAGAATCGCAAAAGTCAAAGATTATTATTAAGCAATTTGACTGGTAGTCTAATTAATTTTTAATTGTTATTAGACTTATACTGTATTCTCGTTATAGACTTTTTTTTTCATAGGAAAGCAAATTCTGTAAAAATTGATATTGATTAAATTGTTTTAATATACATAGCTTTATATAAATATGGATTATTTCAAATCTTCATTATTTAACTTAAAACGTTAGATAATATTTAACAATAGAATATTTTTTTTGTCATTATCTCATTTAAATAAAAAACTATTTCGGCATCAAAAGCAGAAACTATTTCGACATCGACTTCTGAAACGCTTGCATGTCAGGAACATACATTTGCGCTCTCAGTCGTCTAGATTTTTTTTTTCTGAGTGACTGAATTGCTGTTGACCTGGGATGGTCTTTACAGCGTCACCGGGCGTGGAGGGGCGAGTGTGGCTCGCCCCTGGAGAAATATATACGAGATTTTATGGATGCTCGTGAATAAAAGAAACAGATATCGCAGGGGAATGCCCTGCGTACGCTAATCAGGATGGTCTGTGACCGTCTGGCCCCGTCGCGCCGAGGCGCGGACGTGCCGTGATGTCGTCTAGATGGCAGCCAAACGTTTATAAAGGCTCGAAGCTTGTTGGCGTCTACCATGCCGTCACAAGTTTCTAATCGGCCTTTTTTCAGGCTCGGAGCTTTTTGTAACCTGCAAGCATGTAATCGGCCGTATGGCACGACGGGCGTTGTTATTTCAGTTTTTGCGTTTTTGCGTGTTTACATAGTATAAAAAAAAAATAGCCGTCATGGGACGCCTGGCAGACGTGAAACATCGTGTATGTACAAGTAATATGCATAAAAGATAATATTATTACAGGAATTAAATATAGTCTAATGAGAAAATAATATATATATATATATATATATATATATATATATATATATATATATAGCGTGGCGACGTGTCGCGCCGAGGCAACCTGCTTCATAGATGTGCACCCACCTCCCCTTGCTGTTTCGCCGTGCGACATATACCTATATATTATTAAAATGAATGATGGCCGACGGCCATCATTCATTTTAATACCAATTACAATTTTAAAATCGTAATATCTTTTGAATGGATTGTCCGATTAGAATAAAATAAAAAGTTACTTATAGCTATTGAAACAATCTTGATCAATAATAAATAATTTATTTGGATAAGGATTAATATTCGACGATAATATAATCAATAAACTTAGGCTAATAATTTTAATTACTTTTATTCTATGGAAAATTGGTTATAATGGCTAAAATATAAATGTTTGGTTTATACTATCGCGGACTTTTTTGTAGGCATTATTGAGTTCTACAACTTTTCTATACAAATCAACCATACATCTCTAACCATTTAGGCAGCGTTCGCGAGAATCGCTAACATACGGCAGTTTTTTCGTCGACTTACTCCACAATTTTCACTACCACGAAAAATCCTATCTATTTTCCGGGATAAAATATAGCCTATACGGATTCGGAAGAGTCCCTCTAAGTAATCGTAAAAGAAATTTTGAAATCGGTCCAGTACAAACATACAAAAATACAAAGGTTTCCTCTTTATAATATTAGTATAGATCCCACGGCAAGCGTCGCCACGCCAACAATTCGGTTTACAAGTGATCCTATAGATGTTTCACATCAAAAATAAAGGAAGCTAAAGTTGAAGAAAAATATCAATCAGTATTAGTTTCACATTAGTTTAAAAAGTCCAAGAAGAAGTAATACATAAATATTACCGCATTTAATATACAAAATAAATATATTAAATAAACATATTGACTTAAATAAATTTATATACAGTGAGTTTGCATATTGATAAACTAAAATTTCATCGAGTCTGTTTTTAGTGTCTTGTGACGAAATAAGAATAATGTTCCAAAGATGTCAACTCATTTACCATACGTATTGCCTAGAAATTATTTTTTTGTTGTTATTTGTCTATGTCTTATATTAATAATAAGTAGATTAATAATAAGTAGTAATAATAAGTAGTAAGTTCTGTTTGTGCTCTTATTTGTCGGACCGTTTTTTGGAGTGTGACACTTAATCTATGAATATTTGATCGAAGTTATTTGCTTGTAAATACTTTTGTATATTTGACTTTTGGCAGCACTGAAAGTTAGTAGGCAACATTTATACAACGTCCATTTAAATTTTCTTTCCTCAATGGTTATTTGCATATAGTTTATATAGTTATTATATTATACGTTACTTTCAACTTTGTTCTAATTTAATTATAACTATTATTATTTGTTTTAACCTAATTACAATATATTCTAAGTATATTAAAAATGTGGAATGGTAAGTTTTAAACATATTACTGAATGATTGAGACGATGGAAAATGTTAAGGTCGTTGTGAAGTATACTATTATTTATTTATTTTAGATCAATCAATAGCCGGAGGTGGGTTTTTAAACACATCTAATCAATTTGGAGGATCAAATACACCAAATACTGCTCAAAAATCGGTACGTTAAAATCAAATGATACAATGCAGGCTAACCGGTAACAAGTTTTAACATGTCTTAAGGCATAAGTTACAAAATAGTCATCAAATATTGTTGTAGCACATATTTAAATTTTTACTTAATTATTGTATGTTCATATGTTCTTCACATATATGTAAAAATATTTTTAATTATTTTTACATCCCTAAACAACAAGCAAAATTTACCCTTTATATTTACTAAATTCTAATCACTAACACATTACCATTAAATTATGACCTCATCTGTTACATTGTGATGACTAAAGTTTATGTGCTGATTTCATTCTATACAATGAATGTATATGTGGATAAGAATGAATTATAATGTTGTGACCATAAGATATTATATTCATTATATTAGTATTTTATTTATTTATTTAGCAAATGAAACCCAAAAACAATTGTTATTTATTATCATCAGTAAATTACGATCATTATTTGAAATAATTGTTTTAATTATTTAAATTAATTGGGTTTTAAAGGGAAGACGAGCATCTAGAACAGCCCCAATTGTTATAAAACAGGCTTTACATAGTGGAGATGATGGAATTAAAATCTGGGGTACTGATATACAAATAGTCAGTATTGTTGCGAGGGTCAGAAATATAAGAGTACAAAGTACTAAAATTACATACACTATACAAGATATTACAGGAAGAATGAGAGCTGTTTTGTGGTTAGATCAAGAGGCAATGGATGAAGATGTAAGTACATCCATCTATACTACTTATAATTTTTATGTCAATATAAATATTGATTATTATTAGATAAATCTGATTAAATGTAACATATAAATTAATGTTCTCAATTTACAGGATAATACAAATGCAAAGATCCAAGTTAATGAGTACATACAAATTTATGGAAATGTCAAAACAAACAAAGGAAAAAAAGTTTTGATGGCTTTTAAAATAATGCCCATCACAGATATTAATATTATCACTTTCCACTATCTTCAGTGTATCAATAACAAATTAAAAATGGAGGCTAATGCCAAAAAGGTAATTAAAATATTATTTTATTGTAATTAATAAATTTTATATTTACAAATGTATTCCCATATACAATTATATTAATAAACCTTTTTTATCTGTTCTTACAGGAAAAAACTGATAATTCAGCAAACTTTTCAAACACTGTGCCAGCTAATTCTATGATGGGAATGAATGATAATGCTTCAACAAATGGTTTAAATGAACGCCAAATGATGGTTTATAATCCAATAAGAGCATCTACACTTGAACAAGGCATTAGTAAAGAAGATATATATTCTCAGTTGCAAGGCAGAATATCTAAAGTAGAATTTGAGTATGTTTTCAAGTTTATTATACATATTTTTTTTAATTGGTAATAAGGCAAAGCACTGCGTTAATTTCCACCGCTCAACACGCAATGCCTCAAATTCGGCGGAAAGTGGGGAAAGGACTGTCTTATCACTAGGTTTTCTAGTTCCCTCTGCCTCGTGCGAGATACAGCGTGAAGCTAAAAAAATAATTTAAGTTTAGACTAGTAAATGTGTGCAGAACTCAGACTTTTAAATTACTTACAGTTTCAAATCAGAATTTAAAAGTATTGTATGCTGTTTAGTATAACTTTTTTGCATCTTGTGTTGTGGAATAAATAAACTACAATAAAAGATATACTTTTTTCCCAGGGGGTATCAAACCAACAACAATCATGTCTAGTTACACAATATTGCACTAAACCCTTAAGAAATATTTTATAAGATTATCTATTTTGTTTTTCAGAAAAATATTGGAATGGATGTGGAATGAAGGTCACATATATTCAACTGTAGATGAAGATCATTTTCGTGCTACTGATGCCATGTAATTTTTGTATTCAAGAGTCCTTAATTTAACTCATTGAATTTAATTTTTGTAAATTGAATTATTTTTGTAACTTGAAAATAATAAAACACTTTAATAATATTTTTTTAAATGTTACCTAAATGTTACCCTTTTCTCTTTAAAAGGTCAATAATACATGTATTTTAAATGCGAAACGCAATGGCCAAAGCCACTACTTAACGCCGGTCTTAAATGCCGGGGGTGGTAATAATCCGGTCGAGTCTGCCCATGCGTGTTGCCATTACTGGCAACGTGACTCTACCACACGCACTTTAGTCGCCTCTTACTACACCATCAGTACCAGGGTGATCCTATTCTAAGCCGGGATCACACGGCTGAAACACCTAATGCGAAACCTCATGTTTTGAACACTTTGCAATATATATATATATATATATATATATATATATATATATATATATATATATATATATATATATATATATATATATATATATATATATATATATACATATATATACATATACATATACATATACATATATATATATATCTCTATCTCATTCACGAGTTCTAATATCGTATTTACGGTGATGTCTCAAAATCAAGTCTAAAAATAAAAGGGCAAAGTAAAATTTGACACCTTCACACATCTCAGTTACCAATATATTACTTAAATTAAATCAAAATATACATTTATTTATATATTCTTTAACATTTGAGCATTATTTCTAACATATTGAATATTGTCGGAACTAATATTGTTATAACTTAACTTAGCTTCACGCTATATCCCTAGCGGGGTAGGCAGAGAGAACGGAGCGCCAAACGCTACGGTCTCGGCATACCTCTTTCGCCTCGTCCACTGTCATCAACCTCTTCATACATGCCCTCCGGGGGGTCCTCATGCTTTTTACGTGACCTTCCTCCAGTATCGTCGATACTGTGTTTTCGAAGGTCAACCGAGGTCTCCCCCTCCCTCTCTTGCCACTCACTTTTCCTTCATAAATCTTTTTTACCATTCTTTCTTCACTCATTCGCTCGACGTGCCCAAACCACCTGAGCACGTTCTTCTTCATTCTCACTGTGACATCCATAGTATCTGCCATTCTGTGTATTTCTTCATTGGATATGCGATCAGATAAACTGATTCCGCATATCCAACGAAGAGATCGCATCTCTACAGCAATCATCTTTCTTACATTCTTCCTCTGTAATACCCACGTTTCGCTGCCGTATAACAGTGTTGATATCAACACTGCATTGTGTACGGCCAAACGCGCAGCTATGCTGACGTTTCGCCGTCTCAACAATGCAGCTAAGGCACCGTTAACTCTGTTACTGGCAGCAATACGCCTTTCCACATCCATTTCGTATCTACCGTCTCTGCTAAACATACTTCCGAGATATACTACCTCATTCACTTGTTCTAATATCTTATCATTTACACTGACCTTGCAAACTGTTCTTTCTTCATTTCTTAATATTGCTATGGTTATGAAAATACTATAAAATTTGTATAATAGACATTTTAGGACAATAAATTTCCATTTCCTTTCAAATTTAATATGTATTACAAATTATCAAGCTATGAAGAAGTTATGAAAAATAGCAGAATACTAACTACATACAATTTCAATAGCATTCTATTATTAATAAGGAGATCTCATAGAACAGATTTTTATAAAAATAAATATTTAATAATAATATATTTAGTATAATGCAATATACATTATCTACATAAACAATAACTTACTTCAGAGGTCAAATGTGATGTTGATGCATCATCAAATTATTAACTAAATTTCACCTTATCATTCTCTATGTGTATGGAATAATTTGTTTACAATACATTTTATATCAAAATACATAAATAATGATAACACAATATCTTTTCAAATACGACAGATAAATGCAGTCTGTTCTTAAAAAAATAATAAGTCTTCATTTACAAAAAAATATTAAATTTTAATCATATTCAGATCTAGATTTAAAGCTCATCTCTGACTGCAGTATTTTTGATATCTGGATTTTTTCCATCATATGTTTGGCTTTCTAATTGTATATTTTTAAGCTCATTTTGTTGTAAGAGATACTCTTTTGCAGTCCAAGCTTGAGAACCATCTTTAAACATGAATATAGCTCTGTCATCATCTATTAAATACCTGAAATAATGTTTACAGTAGTTATTAATAGAATACAATTTGAGACATATGTACTGTAGGGGTACAAAAAGAAAAAAAAAATAATATTTCAAATTTCTTACTATAGTACTGGATGTTACTTCAACTTAAGACAAGAATGTCATGTAACTATAAGTTGCTACAGCTCTACATTGTATGCAAATAATGTAAATAATAATGATATAATTTGTAAACATATTTAAAAATGCAGCTTTAGAAAAATAGTTAACATTTTGTATCCCACACATGAAAGGGAAGGCAGAGAGTACTTGTAAACCTAATGTTAAGACACTGTTCCATCCACCATTTTTGCCAGAGTTTGAGGCATGTATGTTGTGTGGCAGAATTCAAAGCCATGCTTTGCCTCATTACCAAAGCAAAGAAATTTCAATATTAAACATTTCAGTTCCTCAAGTGAGGATTGAACCCATAACTTGTGTTGACAATCAGATGCTTGCAACCCTGTGCTGCAAAATGCTTCCAAGGAATGTTAAAATTGTGACTCAACTGTGTACAAATAAAAAAACAGTTAATTGAGTCTCATTTCATGTGGAAAATCAATAATTTAATTTTTGAATCACTAAAATTTAAGAACTCACCTTTCAACTTGTATATGGTTGCTCCAAAGACCACTCTGCCATATTTTAGTTAGCTCCTCTGATCTAGCACGGGAGGGCTTATTAGCTACAGTGACAAACATCATTAAAGTTTGGCCTTTTTTAGTAGCTTGCAAAACCGATTCTGGGTTTGACATATCCAAGGAATTCAAATCTATTGAAGGTGGCTTCCGCATATATTCTGGTTGTTCGTCTTCCGGCAAGGGCTCCTCGTCTTCCTCCCATTGATCGAAAAGACTAAAAGATTTATTTACTTCTTTAAATGTCACTTAATAAGAGCAAAGAAAATAAGAATAATAAATACCGTTCCATATCAGCATCGCTAAAATCGCGGATATCTTTTTTGGCCCAAGTCGGTTTCTCTTCATTATTATATTTTTTGGCACTTTTAGCACTAATGCAGAGTAAAATGATAAAATATATAAGCTTTGTCATTTTTAGAGCAATAGGTTGTAAAAGAGTATACTTAAAATATCTATTTACAGTATTAAGGAAACAAAAATAACTATAACCGTAAAATATTTCAACGTCAATACAAAAGTAACTACTAACTATTTTTACATGAATGCAAAGTGCAGATTTGACATTTACAACAGCGCTTAGCTACTTGTCAAGGTTTGCCAAGTTTCCACAGACACCAACGCAAGTGTCTGCACGGAACATTTAAATTAGTTTGTGACAGCCTGTACTCTTTTAGGAGCTTGATGCCGCTTCGGACACAGATTAAAGGGCGGCATCAGACTTCCTTAAGGGCATTGGCGAAATACCTATTTGGCGGATTGGCCGTGGGTCTTTAAGAATAAATTTATTTAAAATTTACGGTATACGGTCTTTCATAATGCTCGTAGGTGTTTAGTGCTGCTAGGTTTAAGTAAAACTACTAATTAGTAGTATTTTATTAATTTTTGAAGAAGATGTATTTAATGTTTTTATTATATGAATATTTAATATTTAAGAAATAACTTTTCGTTTAATTTTTTTAATATATAGTTTGAGTATTATAAAAAAATAATAATTCCAAAACGGGATGAAAGTTGCTTGTAAGTTAATATTAAAAAAGAAACTAAAAAAAGAGTGCTATAATTTAACTTTAAACAGGTTTTGTTTGGTATAAGATACAATTTATCTAATCAGTATTCAAAGTATAGTAGTAAAATTGCCTTTCGATATGGCAGCATTGTAATTTGACATTTAATAATAAAATTGAAAATAATGTTTCAATTTGAAAATGGCTATATTTATATGGTATTGTTTATTTTCGAAAACGTTAAACTACGCTATCCAGTGTTTTTGTTGTATTATTTAATTCGTTTCTTGTACGTAGACACTTTTCTTCATAATTAGCACAAATTGAAAGTAGTGTTCTAGAAGTGATTCGTCGAACTATAACATCACAGGAGACATTTTATACAGGGACATTTGAGACAAGGATTATCTGTTCTTATAAAAGGCAAGTGTAAAGTGGAACTATGCTATTTAGTTAGATTTGTAACGCTTATAATTTTGTATTCAATTGATATTTTTTCTTCAGGTTTTCCATGTTATAAAATTGATTTAAATGTTGGTGATATGAGTGGAGTCAACAAAAGAGCAATATCAATTTTGGAAGATTCTAAAGACCAGACAAGAAATGGTTACTACATTAATCTACTTCACTGCAAGGAAATTACTTCAGAAATGTTTCTTTTAAAACACAAAACCTTCAAACAATATTGAAGAAGAAGATAATATTATATTAAAATAAGGAAGAAGGTTGACAATAATATTGTAATACATATTATTGTATTACAATTTATTGTAATTAATATACAGAAATACTTTTTGTTAAAAATGTTAATATGCAATAAAATTAAATATAAAGTGTTTATTAGTTTCATTTCAGTATTTATATTTTATTATTATGATCACACCAGAAATGATTCACAGTTTTTTTTTTTATGGAAAAGACGGCAAACGAGCGTACGGGTCACCTGGTGGTAAGTGGTCACCGTCGCCCACGGCCCCGAGTAACTCCAGAGGAGCTACAGGAGCGGTGCCGTCCTTTAAGGTGGATGGACACCGGGGCCCGGCATTACCTAATGCGAAACGCAATGGCCAAAGCCACTACTTAACGCCGGTCTTAAATGCCGGGGGTGGTAATAATCCGGTCGAGTCTGCCCATGCGTGTTGCCATTGCTGGCAACATGACTCTACCACACGCACTTTAGTCGCCTCTTACTACACCATCAGTACCAGGGTGATCCTATTCTAAGCCGGGATCACACGGCTGAACGGTTTCAAAATCATTTGAAAGTATTGATGTTAAAATCAATATTTCCATGATTTTGAAAGAGTGAATCTTTCTGATTTTGCATAAAATAAAGGTTTCATAAAGCGAAATTTCAAATTTGCCGCCGAGAAATTTGACAGATTAGTTTCCATGGGATTACGGATGGTGGCAGCAGTGGCGATTTTTGTCCCCCACTTATTTGTATGAAGTCGACACTTCCCGTAGGGTAAATGTGCTCTATGGTATAGACAATGCATAATCAGACGTTAAGTAAAGTTATTGTAAACCGACTTAACAGATAACAAGATTATGATTTCAGATGATATATTAATAAGATGATGATATATTAATAAGAAAAACATTTATAAGAATTTAAAATTAATTAACAAATAAAATAATACATTAAAATATAGTTTTTATATATTTTATTTCATTTATCATTCCTATAAGTCTTTGTTTTTTGTAAGGATTTTGTGCGCTTCTCTATAAATTGTTTGTTTGTAATAATCATAATATTAGCTGGATATATCAGGAAACTTCCTTTTATCGCTGTTCATAAACTAACCAGTTCTAAGTATAATCACTTTACTCTTTGAAACTAACACTGAATCGGCGACAAACTCTCGCAAGTTAATTCAAACACCATGCAGACGCTTGTGCCCATAGAGCACTTGTGCCAGAGGATTTTCGACAAACTTCCATATATCTTTCTCGGGAAAACGTCGACCAGTGCCGAAATCAACTTGTGTCCTGCGTTGAGGCATCCCTCGAGAATGTCTCCGCATGGGGTGAAAAGAACCTTGTTCACTTCAACCCCCAGAAGACACAAGTCTGCGCGTTAACCGCTAAAAAAACCCCATTTGTCGTATCACCAGTTTTCGAGAACACTCCCCTTAAAGCCGCGCCCTGTATCAGTATATTGGGTCTCAGCTTTTCGAACGACTGCCAGTATCGCGATCATTTGGAAAGCAAGGCCAAGTTGGCCTCGAAGAAACTGGGGGTCATCAGCAGAGCGAGACAGTATTTCACGCCAAAACACCGTTTAGCCCTGTATAGGGCCCAGGTGCGGCCTCATATGGAATACTGTTCTCACCTTTGGGCTGGTGCACCCCAGTATCAGCTTGAACCATTTGATCGCATACAACGTAGAGCCGTTCGAATCGTTGGAAACCCAGTGATCTGTGTGGGGCTTGATACTTTGGCTTTGCGTAGAGACGTATCCTTCCTGTGCGTTCTCTACCGCATTTATCACGGGGAGTGTTCTGGAGAACTGTTTGACTTGATACCTGCCGCCGAATTTTCCAACCGCACAGTACGTCACAAACTAAAGTACCATCCACATCATCTGGACACGTGGCATTCGACTACTGTGCGGTTTCGTAGGAATTTTCTTCCACGCGCCACACATCTGTGGAACGACCTACCCGCGGCAGTATTTCCAGGTCGATACGACATGGGTACCTTCAAAAAGCGCGTCTACCTCCACCTCAAAGGTCGACAACGCACCTGTAGCTCCCCTGGTGTTACACGGGGCCGTGGGCGACGGTGATCACTCACCATCAGGTGACCCGTACGCTCGTTTGCCTTGTCTTTTCCATAAAAAAAAAAAATATATATATACGACATATTACCATTTGTAACAGATTCTTTATAATTATGACTGTACACGGGTACAGTGCCGATTGCCTATTGCATAGTTATCAATAGATATATATTATATACTTACATCGTTTGAAGTTTATAAAATTGTTATTTAATAATATCTATTATTAGTGTTAAGAAATCATATATCTTTATATTTTATTTATTTTAAACCGAAGTTTAATTCGTCCACAATAGATATTATGCACGCACGGTACTGCATTATAATTTTATCTATGTTGACATTATGTCAACGGCCAAAGTCAAATAATTTTGAAAGCCGCTCACGTCACCGGTTACGAATATAGACATGAAATTATGAACGTCACTTTTAGTTGTCACACTGGCGGGTATCTTATTAGTCGTGTATTGTTTTAACATTTTTCTTAAGAAATTTTATATAAATAAGTATGTTTATTTAATTTGTGTATTTTCTAATTATTTTTTTATTATATTTACGTGACTTGTTTGAGTTTTGCCTGCTATTAAATTTTAAATCAGTTCCGGTTTAGTGGTTTGAACTGCAGTTATATCACTAAGTCATCATAATTGGGGGTGGGCAATATGGACCAAAGTAGGATTACTCCAAACACGTCGAATCAGCAGTTAGTTAGAAATGGGGACAATGATTCTGCTACTACTTTGCTACACGAGAAGGAGAGTAGAAGAAGAGAGACTTTAAGTGATGTAACCTTCATGGAGTACCTGACGGTTTTTATATTGTGTTTCGTTAACCTCATCAATTACATGGACAGGTTCACCCTTGCCGGTAAGCTTAAAAGATTATCTTAATCTTTCACTTCTCTTTTTAATAAAAGAAATTGAGTTAATATAAAAAAATATTTATTTATTTAATACTTATGAAAATTCAAATTAAGTTATTAATATTCACTAAAGAAAGTTTCTTTTACAGTAATTTGCACAAACTTAGCATTTTTAATGTAAAAAGATTGTATATGTATTAAAATTGAAAATTCAATACGTAGATATAATTAAACAAATTAATATTTTTGTATTTTAATTCTTATTTGATGTTTTCTTATATGGTAATGTATTTTCTTATTTGTTGTTTGTGTTATATAGAGCTATAATGTACTTTCACATTATAGTGTATAAGAGCTATTTTCTTTTAAACTGTAAGTGACAAATGAATACTAAATGCATTTAACTCTACTGGGTAGGCAGAGAGATAGTGTCAAAACACTTTTCTCTCTTTCATTCGGTTGTCAATAATTTCCTATATTTTTCTGATAAGACAAAATAAGATAATAAAACTTACATGCAAAAACTCTTTAAACACAAAATGAAGAATCGAGTGTCTTGAGGTTCTTTATGGTTTTTTGGAAATTTGTTATCAAAATATTATTACTTTTATAAAAGATATTCAATGCAACCAAAATGTTTTTAATATAAACCTGTTTTTTTTTTAATTCAATCATTAATTATAATTCTTAATTGACTTTGGGTTTTTCATAAGAAAAATGTGATTTATTTGCTTGAAAACGCTGATATAAAATAAGTCTCACCTATATCACAAGTGCTGGCTTAATGATTTACTTATGATTAAAAAAAACATTGAAATTCGTGCCTGTGTCGAAATTTGAAATGATTATATGAATTCTTTTGAGATTAACTGAGATTACACCTTATCATATTATCCTGTAAGTCTGGATATACTTGTAAATAGTAGTTACAAAATATGTGTAAACTATGTAAATATTGTTGACATAATAAGCTCGCCACAGGTTTCATATCTCTTGTCTTCAGAAAAGTGTGTTTTATTACATAACCTGCTTCATAAAGCTCTGTTTATCAGTAACACTTCACATACATTAATGTAAGATAAGAGAATATAATGAAAGAGCAATTACTATAAGATATTCTATTAGGGTGTTTAGTAAAACAAAGAAATCTTTTGTTTCATTTTGCAATTATAATTATACATCATTTTCCAAAATGATTAAACTTTTCCATCATGATAATACAAAGTAATAAAAAAAAAGTTATGCAGTACATTAATTTTGAAAAAAAAATTTTAAAAATGAGGCCTGTTGTGGAGTTATTGTGAATATTTTCAAATGAAATATTTAATGTTTTCATTTTTTTGTTCTGGTAACAAGGCAAAAAGAAAGGTTGAGTTTTGCTACTCAACACGCAATGCGTCAAATTCGGAGAAAGGGGGAACGGAAATGGAAAGAGAGTTTGTACATTAGGTTCCCAAGTTCCCTCTGCCTACCCAGTTCTTCCATTCCATACCATTTCCATGTGCCAGATACAGCATTATGCTAAGTAAAAATATAAAAAAATCTTTGAAAATGGGGAGAGTTCATTTTTGTTTAAAACAAATATACGGTGTAAGTTCTACTAATGTTTGTTTAGGGCAGATGATTTCCCCAAGGCACAATCGACACTCTGTGTGTTTGTGGGGTATGAGACCCCTCGTTGTCACTCTTGAATTAATTTTATCTAAATTAAAATCTTTTAATGTCTTTTTGAAATGCAGTCATATATGCACACAATAAAGCAAACATTTGTTTAATTTACAATGTACTCATCTACCGGTTTTACGAAATGCAGCATACTGAATATTTTTCACCTGTTGCAAAATGTTTGATATAGTATATCAACCGTGTACATTGTTGTATATTAATATATGAGAGGTAGATGTAAAGCATGGAAATACTGCTTTATTTCTTATAACACATACTTGTTTTACGTCTTACTCTTTTAATTGGCTATTTTTTTATAATTTCAATCAAAATTATAAAAAAATAGCCAGGTTAAACAGAGTAGGTACAAAGATAAATATTTTTTTGTTGTCATTTTTAAAGTTAGAAAGATATTACATAATAGGGCTTGTATGATATTGAGTTGGCAACTCTTCAAGGATACATATGAAACTGTAGCATGCACTAAGTTATTTCTTTTTACAAAGTATTCAACTTATATAATTATGCAACTCTGTTGTTTATATAAAATACATACTTTACCTTATTCCATATTGAAAGCGTGGTAGTGCAAGGACAGTCATACCATCTGTCAACCCACCGTCCATTAATATACTTATTATACTTACAAGCACTTTAGAATTTGGTTGCACGCGCTGTATTTAATAAACAACTATTTAAACAAAATATCGAGAAACGTAAGTTTCCCGCTAAGACCAATGTATAGAGAGCATGATGATAAAACTCTTAGTTTCTTCCATTAGAACAAGCGCGCGAAGCCTCAGATAATGCTAGTGGGTTCTATTGTTCTATCTATCTGCCTTCACTTTTTATAGTCCTCAGTATAATCAACGAAACGATTATTATAATTGTCGTTACAGAAAATAACATTGTAAATGAACTAAAGGCATACGTACCATATATAAATTTACGAGCTTTCAATATTAATTTATCTAAAAAGCTATTTTTAAACTAATGTATTTTTCTTCAAATAAAATGTATTTGTAATATCCCTGAAAAATCTTCGATCAATACATTTTATATATAAATGTTTTTTGTTAAATACTTTTCCAAGGGTATCCTGATCACCAAGTGGAGTTACCTGTTTTATTTATTTCCCACATTCGATTATTGTCAGTAATTAAGTCTACTCAAGAAAACTAGAATTATAATTCTTAATGTTGTGGAGTTGTAATGAAACTTACCAAGATGCACAAGTAAATAATATTTCTTGACTTGACAAATTCTCCATTTTGTCAAGTTTAAAAAGACAGCTTGTGGAAGTTTTTGTATTAAATCTAGATTTTAAGAGGATTATAGTGTATTTTAAACTCATTTGTAAAAAAATAAATAAAACACAGTTCAGGTATATAACCTTGGAATGATAATAAATAATACTCTGCTCAAATAAAAAAAAAATACATGTGCCTATAGTTAAATTGTATAATATAGCATATTAATATAACTCATAAACATCCGACATTCTTTTAAAATTGTTACGATCGAAAAAGTAATAGAAGTGATTAAAATAATTATTGTATTGCATAATTACAAAGCTCGAAGCCATAAATGGCAAAAGAGATATTTTAGTTTAACTACTTATACGCTGTTTCTAATAATTATTGTTTGCTTGAGTAATTCAAAAAGATTCACTATTACTATTTATTATGACTAGTATGATTCATAAAAAAAAATTGGTTAGCTATTGTGTTGCGTAATAAAAGGTACCCTGCTGTTCCCATTTTGTTAAATTATTATGGGGTGCGGGTGTGTACACACGTTTATAAATGAAATATGTGGAAGCAACGTAGCGTAGGTCGGGTTCTCGGTGAGGGGTTAAAAATGCGGTGTCAAGATATTGATTAAAACATTCTCTTTGATTATTTACGACTCTTACAGTTTTATATTTTATTAATTATATATTCTAAAAAATATAGTTAAAAATAAGAAGATCGATAATTTACGAAATCTTCTGTTAGTGTTTATAAGTCATTTAATTAAACTCAATTAAAATATTATTTTTACACAAATGTTTTATAAAAATATTTATATAAATAATAAAAAATGTATATTTAAAACAGCGCAGCATATATAATTTATTACTTATAAAAAAGTATATGTTATTAAATACATATTTGTTATGTAAATGCGTTATATTAAAATAGGCAGAATATGTATCTATATAATTATTGCAATTATAATTGTCACCGATAGTGAAAAATGGTTTCTTTTTTCCTCTCGATAATAATATATATAGTGGGTAACAATATTATTTATAGGTTGTAGGTAAAACAAATTTTTGTTAATTAATTATATTTATATTAAAGCTATTATATTTTTAATGTGATTTAAAATATAAAAAATAAAATAAAATAATACTTATCTGAATACAACAATATTAAAAATATACTTTATGCAAAGTATACAAGCTTAAAACAGTATTATCCACTAATAATCACCTATTACTGCTTTTAGTATATTCTTAAATAATATGACTCAATATCAAGATTAATTATAGACCGGAAACGTATGCAAATTACGAACAAAGACTAAAAAAAAAACAAAGACATTTCTATCCACTAAATGTTGGAAGAATGCTGACTACTATTCGTAATGTGCATTCTTGTGCTTTATCTCCCTCATTATGACAAAGACGGTTTTATCATTATTTTATAAAGCTAAAGTATTCGATAGATCGAATACTTTAGCTTTATTATAATTCTGGCTTAAAGAGCAATTTCTGAATAACTACATTTAATAAGGTTTAATGGTGACTAAAATTTTAATCTTACCGTTGATAAAGTGTAAAGTAAAAAAATATCTCCCACGCATTATAAATGCACGTCGTAATTAATGACGGAAGTCCAAGCAGCACATCTAATCTGTAGAGAAATACCAAAATATTTTAATATCTACCGAACGGGAATCTATCACAAAACTGTGAGGTATTTTCAACTATAAGAGTCACGATAGTGCAAAGTTTTAGAGAAAGAAAAATACAAAAGTACTTGTGCACTTTCTCTTTATATCGAAACAGTAAAAAGACATACTCGAGAGGGAAAATCGAACCTACAACGTGCATGTTGGCCTTCTTTATACTATGTTCTGCTTTTTTTATATTACATCTGATAATGTTTAAGACTTTCAATGTAATGGAAATGTATGAAATTTCAAGGTTCTATAATCTGTCAACTGTTGAAATTAAGTGTAGGTTTAATAATTTAATAATTTAACATACCATAAATAATTAACAAACATTTATCAACTATATTCATAATTATTATTATTTATCTATATATACAAGTATATAATTATTTACCCATATTTATGGATAAATTATGATATGTTAGTAACTCGTGTTAAAAATAGATAATCAACGTAATATCATTATCATAAAAATATTAAATGAACGAGTGGTAGACCAGATCTTGATGCTTGTAACAAATCAAGCTAATAGTCATACTACTTATAATATTTATTTTTACATTTTATTGGTGTTCTTTAACACTTAGTAAAAGAATGTCAATTAATTGAATTATAAAAAATATTTATTTATGAATATTAAAATTGTGTTCCTGCTTGATCTCTGCATGTGTAGTGCTGTGTAGGTTGTTAACCTTAATTTCAATCAGTCACTTGATATGTTCTTACGTGTCTGTTGTATGCGCAAGTAAAATTGCAATGAAGCGCAATGTGGTTGATATTTTATGAGGTTCAATACCATAATAATATCTTTGATATGATGAAACACAGCTGCTGCAGCTCTGAACCCGCATTATTTTCGTGAAGCGTGGTCTACATAAGAGCTCATCGAGACTTGTATGCACTTGGAGCCAATTAGTTCCACTGGAGATAATACAGTGCACTACATTTACTTTATGTTCATCTTCATTCAAATAACATTCTTAAGTTACTTATTCTTAAGGTGTTGCGTTTAACCGTTTAAATTTAATGCACCTACCACCTACACGAGTGTAGGTCTATAAATATAAATAAAACTATTGTTCGGTAGGTAATTCTTATGCACATTTATTTAGCTAACTATATGTTAGGTTTATTGTAAGGTATAATTACTTATTAATTAAATATTGATAACATTAAGATAATTATGATATTTAGCTCATTTTATTATCACATTTCACTACATCAGTGGTCGAGCATTATGCGTATGTCAGAGACAATACGACTGAATCCGACTTTATCCTGGAATCAACCCGCCTTGATCCGCCTTAGTATAAGTAGAAAAGCTTCACAATTGAATAAAGCATAATATGACGACTAAATATTTGCGTTTTTAAAATCTCTTTGGTTTCGAAATTTTCATATGATAATATACAAACTTTTTGTACCAACACAGGTAGTTGTGAAGTGGTGATAATTACACATACTTGTTTCAATTTAAGAAGCAATAAACCCAGCGCAGCGATACCGCGATACACATACGTGTACTTCAGTGAGCGAGTGCGGCCACTATTGCTTTATTGAAACGGAGACTTCTCTTTTCAATTAACTATGTATATATTGTTAACTCTATGAAATTGAAGAAATAAAATTTAATAAAATTACACATTTAATTAATTACAAGTTTTCTATATAAAAATTGCTTATTTTAAGGAAATAGTTTTCCATTATAAAAAAACAGTAAAGAGTAGAAGTGAGTTGTTAGATGCCAAGTTTGTTATCATTCTCTCTTGAGCTAATATTCTTAAGGTTTTTAAGTGGCGGTTGCGACTGGACGACACTCGGTAGGCAAGGCCTCTACTAGGTGGACCTACGATCTGGTCGTGAGAAGCCGCTGGAGCTAGGCAATGTAGGGTCGATGGGCGTCCACACGCCGATCGGCCCTACATTGCCTTAGATCCACATCTAAGGGAAAGGCCAAGATCTTGTACTTATATAGGGGGCGTTGATAGGCTGAAATGATCATGATGATGATGAACCCTGTAATCCAAAGTTCCGTAAGAAATATCTGTTTTTTTCTCGCAGTAAATTACATTATATGTATTTATTATTCCCGTTTTTAATATTTTTATTTAAACGTAATGTAGATACAGTTAAGAACATCGTACTTGGTACGGAAAAACTGTTTAAAATATATTATTATAATAGCATATATTATAATATAATATTTTAAACTGTTTTTCCGTACCAAGTAACTCACAAATGTGTTGTATTAAGTGTTACTATATGTTTTATTATGTATGAGGCCTGTCGTGGCGCAGTGGCACAAGCGTGTGACTGTAACCGACAGGTTCTGGGTTCGATCCCTACTCGAGGAAATGGAATATTTAACATTTTCAATTGAAATATTTAACGCCACTCAACACGCAATGCCTCAAACTCGGCGGAAAGTGGGGAACGGAAGTGGAACGGAGTGTCTTAACACTAGGTTCCCAAGTTCACTCTGTCTACCTTGCCATGTGCGGGATACAGCGTGAAGCTGAGAGAGAGAGATGTTTTATTATTTGAATAATTTAACTACAAATAGCAAATGTCTGTAGTAAGATGTACCTATAATTACCTTTTTTATATAAAATAAAAAGAAGTATTTTAATTCAAAGTTATTTCTTGACTAATAAAACTTTTTAATGCGTATTACAGGAAGCAGTTTGTTAAGTGGGCTATAAAAATAACCATACAAATCTGCAGCTTAAAAGTAAACTATTTTGGTCATGTCCGTAGCGTCTTATTACTTTTGCTACGGGATATATTGAAACTGCTATACTAACACTTGCAGGAATACTTGAATAGAAGTATACAGTAACTTAAATAAAAAAAAATACATTTTAAAGTTAATATTGTCTCTTTAATATAAACTAATTCCTAGTAAGAATCAAGTTAACTATCGAATATTTGTATAATACCTTGGTTCTACGGAAGCAAAACAAACATATCTAGCTAACCTCACTATATTTCTCAATATATGTACTGAGAGCATTTGTTATTTTATCGAATATTAGCTTTATATTTCTTGTTTATATAATTATTAAAATGAGTAATCTTTTTTATAATATTGAATTTCATAGCAAAATTAATACAGATGATTATCGGTTGTGAAGGTAAATTAATATCTAACCTTGCAATAAATTCATCGGTTGCAACAATTGTGACCACAGACAATAGATCTTTTTAAAAATATATTTATTTTTTGGTCAACTATAGTTTTTGCCTCTTATAAGAATTAACTTTAAATAAAATAAAAACCTAATTATTGATTTTAGTAATTTTTATACTATTCATTTGATTTATATTATAATGAATTTTTGAAGAAAAGAACTGGCGTGATGGAACGTCATCTACACAACCATTGTTCCGGAAATAAAACGCATAACTCTCGTCTAATTCTTTTATAACACATTATTTACTGCTAGGCGTCCATAAATATATTACCAACTACAATATATAAAAAGTAAAATATTATGATTATATTATGATCGAAAAGTTAAATCTTGTATATTTGGATGAAATTGAATTAAAATTTCATTTAATACATTATCACAATAGAAATAATAATAATGATAAATAGTATACTCGGCTTGCAATATACATTTGAATATTTTTGTGTTTCGATAAAAATTGAATTGAAATAACCTACATGAATAATAAACCAGTATTTTACTTATAAGTATCTGACTATATTTAGTACGCCCACACCATAAACCAAAAATATATATATATATATATATATATATATATATATATATATATATATATATATATATATATATATATGTATATATATATATATATATATATATGTATATATATATATATATATATATATATATATATATATATATATATATAATAACCTACTTATTATTGTACCTACTTTAAAGTCTTGTTACTGTACTGTAAAGTAAGATAAATTTTATGCATATTGCATATGAAAAGAATTAATATTATTGTCGTTACCAAACTGTAAAACATTTATTTTAACGTGTAATGTTGGCAATCATAGTGACGGACCCTGACCTGTTTTTAAATAGATATTTAGTTCTGTTTCAGCAAATCATTATATAAGTATTATAAATAAATAACCGAAGTTTGGCGTTTTGGCCGCAAGATCATTTAAGCGTCGCGTCTGCGCCGGCGCAGCGCATGACAAGTCATGAAGTCACTCGTGCGCTGTTTCGTGCCACGATTTTCCCGCTCGCTATTGGTCGAGGCGGATGGCGTGAGGTTACGGAGCGAGCGGGTGTGTTAGCGTTGTCAGACTAGCGGAGGTGCTGCCCCCATGCAACGCCACAGACCACGTTTCTAATACACATGACGTAGATATCGCGTAGTGTCACGCTCACACCACACACTCTGACGTAAATATCCTGAGAGACGGAAGGTCATTGCATTTATAGCATTACAAATTTCGGCGACTCATTAGGATTGTTAACATGTCGCGGTCTATTTATTATATAATATTTGATACTGACCTTTTTCGTTATCATAGGTAATGCTAGGTCAGATTTTGTGGTGCATTATCTTATGTACGTACAAGATTAACTTGTAGAGTACTACGTTATATTATATACAACTAAATTATATTTTATCAAAAAATGAAAAATGAAAGAGAACCTTGGTTAATATTCTTGAAAGGTTGTTTTTTTATGTAAGATGAGTAATGTCACTATTTAAATTAATATTTTATTTTATATAAATACTTACTTAAATGTTATATGTAAATTTAACACAACTTAATGAAGTTTTGTTGTTGAATTTAAGTTATTATTATAAATGCATAACAAACAATTATTAATTTTATGTCTATTTTTAATGACTCCAAATATAACATTAAACATAGCTGCAATCATAAAGCTAATCAACAATTCCATCACTTGCTACTTTCTATCGACAACGACATCTCATACTTGCAAGAAAACTTGAGATTTTTAACTTTCGCCCTATAGATTTTTCATGGCCTTGTTTTCATTAAAATTTAACACCACTTTATATTATATGTCATGAAATTTTCGTTACACATAAATACAACTATAAGTAAGATGCCGTGCGTGACAACAGACTAAAATTTACTACGTCATTCTAACGATTAAAGCTTTCGTTTTATTTTATTAATGATGAAGGGACGACAAAAAACGTGTTGGATGTAGCTGTAGCTGGGGCCTCAACAATGATGGCTCTAAACACAAGGGATCGTATAAAAGAAATGATTTATATTCGTGTCCAAATAAGTCTTTTGATGAAACTTTAATAAATAAAAATATGTGACCAAATACTAAAATAAATGTTTGGTTTCTTTTTGTACTTTTAATTTTATTTAATATAAGCCAAAACGAAATTGATTATAGATCTGTAGAAAAAAATCTAGGAAACTTTCTGTACACTCCAAATCTAAAAATATATAACATTTTGTTAATAAGATATCCTGGCTATTTTTCGATTTAATTTCAAGAATAAAATACGTACAAAAAGCATAGATTCAAAAGAGTTTTTATGTAAACCACTATATGAGACAAGTATTATTATCAAAATTGTTGAATTAATTGGTTAGTCTCGTTTTTGTTAAGATTAAGGAAGTAACTACAAAAAAGTAAAATGAATATCAGGCAAGGGGACTGTATAAATGCTAACGTTTAAGAGGTCTTATTTATTTACCCTCTCGTTATCTGTCATTTATGTTTGTACTGTAAACTGCAAACCACTCCCTACCGTTACTTAAATAAATACTAAATATCTATTTATTTTTTGCAATTTAGTAGAGTTACATTTTTATTTATTTTTATATATAATTGTGCGTCTTTCGCATTATAATATGACGGAGAGTCTGTTTCAAATATTTCGAATACAAATACATCCGTGGACTTCAAACTCACAACCATCGCGCTGCTCAATTATTATGTTTCATTTATTCACATTTTATAGAAATGTGGATGTAGTCTGTTTAATACATTAAGATAGTATTTTGCTATCTCAATATCAACGATGGGTATTGATTTGACATTGTGTCTGCTATAAAGTACTTTAACGCTATTGGTGCAAAATTATCTTGTATGCGATTTCGATGTGCATCGCAAACGATACACTTATATTTAATTGAATGGTCCTTGTATCAATATTTCTCATGTTTACTAGGACATGCCTAATATTTTTATGTAAAATAATTTTAATCCAATTCAATTTACAATAAATTTATATGAACATTTTACAATAATCATGTGGCAATTATTTTTACATTCTATAGTATCGATCTATTGAGAGATGAAGCGTCTATATGCAAACCCGTATTTATATAACATACTTATGTAGTATTTGTAAAAGATACGCTTTTGAATATAAATTATTAATTGAATTTTAAAATAAATCATTATTTTTATTTCTTCAAAAATTTTATACCCACCCATATTTTAAAAAATCTTAGAAACTAAATCCGGTTTCGTTTTAACACGAAATGTTCATACGTTGCAAAAAGAGCATACAAAAAGACAACACAACCCATGTTCCGGTTATATCGTTTTGGCGAGTATCCACTCTCCCCGGCAAGGTCACTTTTAAGGTTGCACAACATAAAAATCAATACAATTGCTGCTGATATGAAAATTGTCACTAAATTGTTTTTAAATTAAATACATTTAAAACCAAGCTAAAGTCACTCGTTTTCACTTTTGTAAAGGCTAATGAACATTTAAAGGCTTCGTAGTAATTGTATCTCTCTGTTAAAGAAAATGTGCGGCATGTGCATTTATTTTAGTAGATTACGTTGTATGGTTTAAGCGTGCAAACAAGTAGGTGGACTATGACGATAGTATAAGTGTAATTTCTATTGTTTTATCAGTGTTAGTCACTGTGATACATAGTTTGTTTTATTATTTTATATTTAAAATAATTTGTTACAGTTTAATATATTTAACCATATAATTAACTGAACAAGAAATCCATATATGAATAAACGTTTAAGATTATGAAAGTATGAAAGGCCCCTTGGGAATCACTCGAACCAAACATCACATGTCTTTACTTTAGAAATTCCGTTGTGCTTTCTAACGGCCACTTGAATAATTTAGGAATGAAGTATATGTACTGTATTTTTTAAATATTTCGGAATTGTATAATAAATCATATTTAAGGGAATATACATTTTTTTACAGGGGTCCTAGATGATGTTAAAAAAGAATTTTCTATCGGAGATGATTTGGCTGGCCTTCTACAAACTGTGTTTGTCATTGCGTACATGGTATTTGCCCCTATTTTCGGTTACCTGGGTGATCGTTACTCAAGACGATCTATAATGGCCTTTGGAGTAGCGTTATGGTGTATAACTACTTTTGCGGGTTCCTTTATTTCAGTAAGTATATTATTTGAACAAATTACTATTTTTATGGGTACTTCCACTGTGGACTAATAAATACGGAAACGTAGAAATGTTTATTTTATTATGAATTTGTACAATTTACAAATGAATTTGTACACTACAAAAAAGGTTCATTATATCATAATATTAAAGCAGAATCAAATATATTGTAAAAAAATACCTGTAAAAATTACTCTTCATTCATTAATCGGTAATCATTATAGCAGGTGTATAAAATAATCAATACGTATTTCCGCTTCACGCTGTATCCCGCACATGGGGTTAATAGAGGGAACTTTCGAGCGTAGTGTCGTAGTGTTTTAAATGCAATTAATTTTTTTTTTCGTTGGAATCGAACCCTTTCGACTCTTTCATGTTAACGGTTTCACGGTTGTGTTCCTGCGCCACGAAAGACTACAAGGAAATAAAATATTGTTTCTAAATAACCATTAATTATTAGTGTTAAAACGTTATTTATAAATATAATGTGGTGTGAAACCCAATATGGGTTTCCCTAAGTTATTAAAGCTACATAAGTACTTTTAATAATATTTTACAATAAACTTGTTTTCCAGAATTTCGTCTATTTCGCATTTTTCCGTGGTCTGGTGGGAATTGGTGAAGCTTCTTACTCAACTATAGCTCCTACACTTATAAGTGACCTCTTCGTCGGTAATGTCCGGTCTAAAATGCTAGCTTTCTTCTACTTCGCCATTCCCGTAGGAAGGTAAGAAATTTAGACCATTGTTTTTTTTTTATTTATGTTTATTTACTATAAAAACACAATAAAAGACAATTAGGTCAACGTGTTTGGCTCCATCAACATATCTCAGATTCTATCTTAGTTATATATATAAGTGAGGTCAATTAGAAGATCACTAATCGACCTAGGAATTTATTAAAGGTCTGTTCTTGACCTCTGAACATAAAATAATTTCCTGTAATTTACTTGTGTTTTTTCTATTATGCTCATTATTTTAGGTTATTCTTTTGCTAAGTAGTATTTATAATTTATATAGGAATATAAATGTTAAAATTTTCAAAAATATATAAGGTCCTGTTTAGTGTTGGATCGATATTATTAAAACTCCGTGTCTTAATAGTACCGATCTGCCCGTGGCTGTATCTCATTTATCTTGATAGACTGGATATTTTAAAAGATGGTGTATATATAATAACGCCGCTATAATAATAAATATAAAAAAAATAGGTTATACAAGAAACGTGATTTTTTGTCGCTTTTTAGGTACAATTATAGTGGTACGGCACTATTAGTGAGCTAGCATTTTGTGTTTTTTATTACTTTTTATTGTCCGTAGCGACAGCTTATTCCACTTTTAAGAAAAAAAGCGGATTAAGTACATATTATTTTCTTGTAATCACAAATAATACTTGCTTAGGATTACAAATGACAACCATTTGGTCTACATTACTCCAGTTAACGTATTAATTATGAAACGTTGCATATTCATTTAATTATATAGTTTTTACTCAATATCCCGTAATGTATTTGATAAAATCGAAATAATTTATTCAAGCCTAGGTTGAAACATATAAATTGAGTTTAAAATTTCTTAAGATTTATTCATTGTATATTAAAATGTTTGTTTCAAAACAATGGCCAGTCATTTCAACACAACATTGTACATAAAAGATATGCATTCAACTAAAACCCTTGACAGAGACCCATTAGGTCGACTGATAATAGTAAAATGATGACACACAGATACAGACGGAACCGGCGTCGAGTGGAATATTACGAACAGATTGCTAAGCTTTAGATGGCATAGCATTCTAATTATATCTTCATTAATCACCCGGTAAATTGATTTACATTATATACGCAAGTTAGTATTTACGTTTTGGTGCGAAATGTTTGATTATTATAATCGTAATATCTTTATTTGTTATTATACAGTTATGTGATAAGGTTATTTTGGTTGTTGCGTAAAAATAAGATTTTTTTTTCACACTGTAAATGTTATATACGTATTTTCAATTTATTGATTTTACTACGTTTTTAGCGTGTTTATTTGACTTGAATAAAATTACAATTTATTTCGTTATAACTTTACAATTACTGCTGTTTTTTTTTAAATAAGAATATGAATTAAATATGGTAAAAGGAAAGGTGACTTAAACTTAATTTTAACTGTTTACTTTTTAAACATTATTAGTTATAATCAATTTTATAAGTTTCCTGTATCCGCATACTATATCCCCATATGACAGGGTAGGTAAAACGATTTTGGGAACCTAGTTTTAAGACACTCCGTTACTATTCCCACTTTCCGCCGAATTTGAGGCATTGCGTGTTCAGTGACGGAACTTAACGCCGCGCTTTGCCTTGTTACCAGTGCAAAGAAACGAAAATATTTAATAATAGCGGCCCGCCCACGGCTACGCCCGTTTTAATTACACTGTATCTAATATAATTATCATTTGAAACAACAAATAATTATACATTAAAAACGAAGAATTTTAGCTTAATTATAGCAATTTTGTCGAACTGAATATTTCAAATTGACGTAACTTTTTTATTTATCACTCGAATTAAACAATATTTCTTCCACATAAGTGTTTATGACTTTTGTGTAAGAAAGGTTGCCAAAATATAATAGTGTAAACTTCATTTAAGTCTAGTTAACCGTTTCTGAGATAAGCAAATAGAAAAAAAATAACCTACAACATATACAAACGTCTCTAAGATATAAGATTAAGATTTTTTTAATATATCTTCTATGTGCGTCTGCACATGTGATCTGTTACTATTACTTATAAGTACCTATAGATTTCATATCAAGATATTAAATATTTTACTTTTTAGAGTGGGGATCGAACCCACAACCCGTCGTTTATACCCCTGTGCGACGACAGACAGTTTACATGATTTTAAAATAATATAGAAGTTAAAATGTTCAACTTTGATGTTCAAACTTTCCCTTCACTTTATGACATGCAATAAGTGCCCAAGTAACATGATCATCATGCAATTTTTCACATTACGTTGAAGCTAGTCGAGTGTGAAATTTTATGTTTTCGATTGGCTAAGTTCTTTTACCTCGTGAATTATAATACATAGTTACTATGCTGATATTTTTGTTTTCTTTTTAACTACAAGTGTTTATTACTACAAGTGTTCATTACCGAAATTTAATTATGTAAAGAATTCATTATACATTCTTCACGTAATAAGATATATATATATATATATATATATATATATATATATATATATATATATATATATATATATATATATATATATATATATATATATATATATATATATATATATATATATATATATATATATATATATATTTATATATATTATAGTTTATATATATTTATATATATATATATATATATATATATATATATATATATATATATATATAAATATATATAAACTTATATCTTATTATGTAAAGAATGTATAACGAATTCTTAGTAATTCAATCGGTCAATGTTTATAATTTCTGCCGAAATGTAACATTTTGTTTCAATACAGTTTGAACTCACAATCACGACACAAATATCAGTTGTAAAAAATCATTTGACTGATGTCCTGAAATTATTTATGTATAGGTACATTGTAATTATTTATATGACCGAAACAGGAGTACATATAATCTCAAACTTGTTACTAAAATGTACATATTTATTATTATTATTCTCCTACCATAACATTTGTACACTTAACGTTTTAGTCTGTTACATTATAGCGGTGAATATTGATTTTTAATCATTCATTTTAGTGGTTTCGGCTATATCGTGGGGTCGGTAATGGGGGCTGCTACCGGTAACTGGCGTTGGGGGTTGCGAGTCACCCCATTCTTGGGCGCTATAGCTGTAGCGCTTATAATGTGGGTCATGGAAAACCCTGAGCGAGGTCAGGCTGAGGAGAGTCTAATGAAACCTACTTCGTATAGAGATGATTTGAGATCTCTCATAAGGAAGTAAGCATTTATTGATGTTTTTTTGTGTTATTGTTTATATACATATATACTCTTATAGTATGTAGCGACTAAATTCTAAATGTTTTTAATTTTAATTACATTTTATTAAAGTTTTAAACGTATCTATTTCATTTGTAATTAGATGAATTTGTATGATAATCTATGTATTTCAGTCCTTCATTCATGTTGTCGACATTGGCTTTTACTTGCGTGGCGTTTGTGACGGGCGCGCTAGCTTGGTGGGGCCCCCAGTTCATTTTCCTCGGACTTAACCTGCAGCCCGACAGTAACGTCACTTTGGAGAGGTGAGAAAAACACACGATACTACAATATTTGGAAATAATATTTTTCCCTTATCTAGATAGTTACAATTTGTCTTAATTTTTTTAAATTAAAGATTAAATATAATTATGACTTAGTATGTCACCCGTAATAGAAGAATCTATAAATAATGAGAGAAATAATAGAATATAAACTATTTTTATTCGTAATTCTTTGAAAAGAACATTAAAATATGTATTAACTATTAATTACACCTACAAATTGCTAATATAATATGTTTAATTGCAAAAAATACTTTGCGATAAATATTCATTTACATACAACTAATTTCACATCAATTCCTTATATTAATATAAATAATCACCATATAAGTACATGTTAACAGTCAATAATTTAGTTATAATTTAACATTTATAGCCACACTTACATTTTAATAGTCAGGGTAAAAGGATCTAAAATATTTTTTATACTGTAAATTTTTATAGATGGTAATTATTATTCTATGTGTCATTTTGTACTTGCGCTTCTATCGGTAGGTGTAGCTGCAGTCGCGTTCAGCTTTTATAAAAGACAACAATTTCAAACAAAATAGTTTCTTCTGTTATATTATTTATTGTTAATTGAAATTTTCTTTTGCTTTCAATTCGTTTAACGCGTCATTTCATTCGAATAATACCTAAATAAAAATGATAATAAATACTAATTGTATTCAGATACACGCATAAAGGTTTTATTATATCATTACACATGCAAAACGACAAGAATATAGATGTTTTTTTCTAAAATATATTGATAGGGAAATATTAATGAAAATGTGAAATAAACGAGTGTCGGCGCTCGAGAGTAGTGTTATGTAACGTGTGTGCGTGTCGTGCGCGGTGCAGCGTGTCGTACAAGTTCGGGCTGCTGGGCATGGCGGCGGGCGCGCTGGGCGTGCCGCTGGGCTCGGCGCTGGCGCAGCGCCTGCGGCCGCGCGCGCCCGACTGCGACCCGCTCATCTGCGGCGCCGCGCTGCTCACCTCCGCGCCGCTCGTGTACCTCGCGCTCGTGGCCGTGCAGCACCGCGCCACCGCCGCGCTCTCCTACCTGCTCGTCTTCCTCGGCATGCTCTCGCTCAACCTCACCTGGTCCATCGTCGCCGACGTCGTGCTGGTGAGACGCTCTCCGCCCTCCGCCGGGATATTCCAACGAGAACCCCCTCGCCTGTACCGAGACTCACTGACTGTCGTCATCCGCGCGCCACCGATAGCATGCTCATTACATACATACCTATATATTGCGACTCCATTTTGCTTGACATTTGCATACAAATTTTAATATTATTTAATAGTTGGGGGGCTTACACTGAACGTGTTGTCTACATTCATTTTTTGCTCGAGTAGCGTATTATTATTTCTAGCTTGGTTACGTCACTCACGTTTGGTCTAAAACCACGTTTAGGACCTAAGTTATTTTTAAGTAACAACTAGCAGAAAAACGGTTTTTTATTAAGTAAACGACTATTACTGTCAAAGGTCATAATTTATTTAAATTATTCTATGTACGTGTATGTAACGTGTGATGAATTTATGTTTATTTTTATGTGAATATTGACACTTAACAGTGACAGTTGCTTACTAGCAACACGCGAAAACGCGTGATCTAAAACATGTGCATCGCTCGCTTTATTTATTGAACTAAACAAAAAATATGACTGTATTGTTAAAAATATATTCAACATAAAAAGTAATAAAGAAAACGTGCGATGCATACCGCGGGCTACACACACGTGGGCACATGTACTGACGCGCGGGGTGTTGCACGAAGGGTGTCGTTTATCTTCGGCGCGCTGACGATGGTGTCGGGGCTGGTGGGCGTGCCGCTGGGCACGTGGCTGGGCGCGGCGCTGGTGCGGCGCTGGGGGCGCGCGCACGCCGTCATCTGCGGCGTGGGGCTGCTGCTGTCCGCGCCCGCCATGGCCCTCGCCATGGTCACCACCGAGAGATACTTCTACGCGCCCTTCGCGCTCATGTTCTTCGGCGAGGTAG
Organism: Eueides isabella; assembly: GCA_019049475.1. Lineage (NCBI taxonomy): Eukaryota > Metazoa > Arthropoda > Insecta > Lepidoptera > Nymphalidae > Eueides > Eueides isabella. Next base: position 6,994,235 of record CM032395.1, on the reverse strand, counting down.
CACTCAATCTCAATTGGGCGATCGTTGCCGATATGTCGCTGGTAAGACTTTTGTACGGATTTGGGTTCACGAAACGGGGATTGTGACGTTTTCCTTTTTAGTTTATTTATTATAGATAAGTTTTAAATGTATGTAAAATCAAATATAGTTTGAAATTATTTATATAGCAGTAGTTAGTATAAATCTCACTAAAACTCGAATCCCATTATGTATTTACTTGTAGAACAATAGGTACGATATACAAATTATAAAAAATTATAGCCTAGTGCACTAATGTTGTATAGCATGAAAACGTGAGAGTACATATCATTTCGTTTGTCTCAATATACTTGGGTTTGGTGTGCATGGATGTTACTTTTTGGTATAAATATTTATTTACACTAGATAGTGAGAAATAACTATAAAAATACCTAGAAAATAATGTAAATTGAACAAAAACCTAACATAAATAAGTATTTGTATTGATATTTTAAATAATTTTGATCGTAGACACATTAGTGTAAATAAATATATAACATATTCTTTGGTAGCATGTGTTCGGGTATGTTGTCGCTTTACAAGCATGCCGTTGAAATCAGTCAGTCACGAGTACAGTAATGTACCTACGTTAAAAATATATAAAAAGTCATAAATAAATTTTATTGTGCATAAGTTTCTCGTTGGAATATTTCGATTAATTATAAGAAATAAACATACTGTGGTGACTGATTTCATCTTTTTTTGCAAAACAGCGACATCTATTGTAGTTTGCATAAATTTCGATGGTATTTGGTTTTCTTGGAAAATTCTTTTGATCTAATTTCGTATGTTGTACATAGATGGCGTTAATTTTCATTCTACCAAAAAAATATGTGACTAAATACTAAAAAATACTATATTTTAGTTTCATCAAGATTTATCTTTATTTAGCAAGGAAAGAACTTGATAATTAATTATAAAGTGGGGATCTGTTATGTTGCAATGGCACAAGCGTACGATGTTAAGCTCAACAGGCTGTGGGTTCGATCCTACACGAGAAAGAAGAATATTTTTAATATTTTCATTTCTTCGCTCTGGTAAAAAGGGAAAACGCGACGTTAATTTCATACTAGGTTACAAATTCCGTCTGCCTATCCTAATATAAAATATTTATATAATTTCTCATATGCTATACTTATGTTATAAGCGTTTTATTGTAAATTAACATATTATTTTATATTATACAGTATGTGGTTGTTCCACCTAGAAGATCGACAGCTGAAGCATTCCAGATATTGATATCCCATATGTTTGGGGATGCTGGAAGCCCTTATTTGGTGGGAGTGGTAAGATTTAATTTACATTATATGTACTTAATTAGCTTCACGTTGTATCCAGCACACGGCACTTTCGAACCTAGGTTTAAGACACTCCGTTCTTATCCCACATTATCTATTGTTTGAAAATATCATGATGTGGTCATTCGTTTTATTATTATAAATTATTGTTATTCTTAATTATTACTTATCATCATGTCACTATCATAAGTCAGAGTTGAAAACAAATACAAGATCTTTCATATATTTATTTCTAGATAAAAAATAGTAAAACATTTAATTACTGTCTTTCTCACAGATATCGGAGACTTTAAAGAAGTCATTGTCACCTGCCATGGCATCGCCGACACAGGCTGTGAAATTCAGATCATTACAATACGCACTGTTCATAACTTGCTTTGTGGAAGTGATCGGTGGCGTTTTCTTCTTGATAACTGCCATCTACATTGTACGAGATAAATTAAAAGTTGAGAGGGCCATTGCAGGTTAGTACCTTCAATACTTGTTTAAGTTTTTATTTGTGCTTTCATTTGGTAAATAGTACAGCTTTAATTTGTTTATTATCTTTTATATTCCTTGTAGTATTTTGTTGTAGTTTTGCGTACATTTAGTTCACTTATCTAGTATGGCTTTCAATACAATTAGTGAAACTTCACATTGTTTCAGTTGCTTCGAAAATTATTTAGTGTTGGTGAGTGTTTAGGATATGACTAACCGCTTACAAAATTTTAGCTTTTACGTTAAACGGTGGGGATATTTACGTATTTTACACGTTATTTTTTTTTTTTTCATTATATGAATATATATATTATCGCTCATTATTTATTTTTCTTTATTTGTAGAAGCAGAGACACAAAGTGCTGAACCATCTCACAGTAACGCCCAAGACAATGTAGAAGGTGAATAGAGCAAGAGCGGTGTTACATCAGTCATATTTAAATATAGATCTATGAAAGCTAAACTTTCACAAATGCTGAAGCTATTTCGATCAAATCATAAATGCAAGTTTCGCTTCGCTTTAATCGATTATTAAACCGATTCGAGTCTCAAAATTTCCTATATCGATTATAAATTTGAATGTATTGATGCATTGTTTTGGTTATTTCAATTGTGTTAGCTTAATCATACATTTAGTGAATAAAAAATATACTCCAATGTTATAATGTTATACTATTAATGTTGTTAAAAAAATACAAGATGAAATTGTGGATTTTGCACTCCAAATTAAGAGTGCTTAAGGAATGCCCTTTGCCTAATGTTCTATGCAGGATTCAGTGTGAAGCTAAAAATATAAACAAATTGGAAATGCTAATGATTTGATTGAAATGGTACAAAGAAGACTGATCGCTAAATGCACAGCACTTGATCAAAGAGTTTAGAGTTATGACAGTGAGATAAGTTTAGTTAGGGAGCTGGCCGTCCCATACTTACTGGCCACATTTGACACATGTGCCTACCAAATTTCAAACAATAAATTGTATTTCTCTACTATTTGTATTGTACCAAATTAGTTTTCACTTCGTATTTGCTAGATAAGTGGATTATAATTCGCTTTTTGAAGAAATTAAAAAATATATAATATTGGTCCGTGGGCCCGTTTTCACCCAGTGGGACAGTTCACTTTAAATACTTGTAAGGTTGAATTCCCACTAAGGGGAATAATTTATTTTTAATTTTTCCCGACTGATAATCGGCCGGCTGTAGCGCGCAATTGAGAAATTTGGCGCTAAGTTGTAGAAAGAACTAGAGAAAGAGCGGAGTTTTATAACATTGCGTCCTCTGTCTAGTGTATACGCGTGATACGGCGTGAAGCTATAAAAATGCAATAATGATAAATAATGGCTAAAAGGTTAAAAATTAAAAAATCATAATAAAACAAGACTATTTTGAATATAAGTATTTTTGTATTTCCAACTTACATATTTTATATTTAATTTTAAATTATTATTTGCTTGTTTAGTGAATACGAGGACGTAGGCTTATTCACTTAAAAAAAATTAAGTTTTTTTTTTTTTGTGAATGGTAACGGGATTATTTACGTTTATTTATATTACCTCAAGAACTTGTTACATAAGAAATAGATTCAAGGTTTTATTTTTATTTATTCCTTTATTTTGTTTGTTTATTCATATTTATTTGCAATTTAAAAATGCAATTTTGAATGGAATGTTACTTAAGTATGGTTTTCGGAATTACATGTTATGTATTCGTATACAGTTTAACAAACTTGCCTTATCGGTGAATTTATATTTCATAGTTTGTCCAATGTTATTGTAGTAATTATGAATTTTCATGTCATTATATTAGTTAAAATAGATCACACATACATATTTTATGATAGTGCAATAGATTAAATATATAACTAACTTTTATTTGTCAGCAACGACCATAGATAAATGAATTACCGAGTATATTTATACAAGTAGATTGTCAATTATATTAGATTTATTTGCAAGTTAAACTGTATAGAATATTAATAAGACTGAATTGTTTGTTTAAAAAATCCTAATAATAATAGAGAGTTGTTTGTAAATATCGTGTAAAGTATGGAATTGAAAATAAATACAACATAAATTATTTTTTATAACAAGGTTTTATTTGCACAACGAACCCTGTCGTCACAATCATTCAATAACAACATGATACAACATGGCACAATCGGTGGGCTAATTGGAAATTACCTTCCTAATCAGAACTTACTATAACATACTGGTAATTTTTCTTAATCAGTATATAGTCATCACAATATCTTTCAGCTAATTTAAAATATTACAATTTGAATCGTCATTAAAGGATAATCATTAAAAAATTATAAATTATTAATTAAAAGAACCATCATTAAAATACAATTGAAAACAGAAACGTAAAATCTTGTTATTGGTATAATAACAAACTAGATTTTTAATTGAAATAACAAATTAATTAAAAACAATAATCGTAAAACATAAACCCGCATTATTACGGAGATTCAAATCCGCACTTAGCTATATACGCTATTCAGTCAATGCCAGAGCGTATTTTGTGCGTTAAAACTATTCTAAATTTATAAAAAAAAAAAAATTAATCAGTCATTCCTTTCAATAGAACTTCAGAGGTTCCATCTCTATGGCAGTTTTAGCAAAAACAAGGTCTATTCGTCGGAGCAGCAACTGTTAGTGGAATTTGTATCGTTAGTTTCGAGTTCAACTCGTAATTTCTTAGCAATTGGTTCACATGAACTGTAACTGTCGCTCAGCGCTCGCTTGCCGGTCGCCACTAGTTTTAATACTGTTACATTTTTCTTATTATTGTTCACTTCTTTTGAATCGTCTGCTACTTCGATGGAATCTTGACTTCTCTTTAGTTGTGTTCTTGATAATAATTTATCTATTCTTATTATCACATCTGCGTCCTGTTTGAAATGTAAATAATAATTTAATGGAATCAGTCAATGACAGTGGCATAACAAGATCAATAAATACTATTAAAATACATATAACAAATAAGTAATGCAAAATATAAAAATATTTCTACTTCTTTCCAGTTTTGAAAATAAGAGAATGTAGTCATGGCAGACATTCCATTCTGAGATTTCCGCCAGCGATTTAGCATGTTGGGTGATTCAACTTCCGAGGGTCATACCAGGAATAGGGAAATTAAAAACTTACTGTATGTGTTATACTGTCCTCCTGATCAACCTTAAGGTCACACCAGGAGGGCCAGTATATCTTCCACTGGGTTTTACCTCAGTGGCAGATACCAGATAGGTCCGGCTCCTACCATTATCATGGTAGTACTTATAGGGTAAGTTGCCCCACGCAAACTCCAACCGCAAACCAGACGGTCTTCTATCATGCTACCTCTTTTTCCAAATAGGCGCCGGAGCTACAGGCACGCTCACCTCCCGCACGCCGTCCATAGTAATTTACATACATATATTCGATAGAACTTTATATCAAGACACTCCATTCACTGACCTGCATCCAGTCGTGGCGCAGTATGGCGTCCAGCGTGACGCGCGCGCCGGCGTCCACGGTGAGCATGCCCGCGAGCAGGTCGCGCGCCGGCGCCGACACGCCGCGCCAGTGCGGCGCCGACACGCGGTACGCGCCCGCCACGATCTGCTCGTGCAGCGACAGCGGCCGGTAGTCGGGCGAGAACGGCAGGTAGCCCAGCAAGCTGCAATGTTCAAATTTATCTTGCTAACTATTATAGGATCTGCTCATTTATTTTTATTTTCTCAGCAAAGATACAGCAGCAGTTCTAAAAAGATAAAAATAGTTTTATTCCATGGTAAATAATATTTTATTCTTTAATTTGCATTCGAATTTCAAACGGTGTGGCTTCAGCAGATATACAGTGAAAACACTTACTATAAAGACAACTTAACTAAAAATTCAAATCAGCACAATTAATTTTCACTACATAATGATAAAGCAGCTCAGTAATTTATGTTTACGACAAAAAAACCTTTTGTTCATACAGAAAACTTAATGTTACGTCACTTCGTTCTCGTTAACCACTTTAATTTTAGACTGTGAGAGTAAATTACATTTCTTTTAGCTTCACCTATACCCCACACACAGCAGTAAGCCAAACCTGGAAACTTAATATTATGGCACTACCGTTTCCCACTTTCTAAGAAATTTGGAGGCATTGCGTGTTAAATGGAGGAATTCTACGCCGCCGTCTATAACCAGATCGAAGAAATAAAAATAATTTCTTTCCTAAAACATTAAAAAATTAAATCAACATATTGTGAAAAAAAAATAACTACAATATTTAAATAAAACTAACTATAAAAAGCTCACCAAACAAATAATATAACACCCAAGCTCCAAACATCAACTTCCGGTCCATATGAGTTTTGTCCATTCACTAACAGCACCTCCGGAGCTAAGTAGAAAGGAGTGCCGCACATTGTCTTCATAAAACTCTCCTCTCCAACAAATTTACTGAGGCCAAAGTCGGTAATCTTCACTAATGTCTCTTCATCAGTACTCTCTAGTAGCACATTCTCAGGCTAAATAGAAAAAAATGGATTTAAAAATCAATTTAAATATACAAAGCAAAGCGCGGCGTTGAGTTTCGCCGTGCTTATAATTCGGCGAAAAGTGGGGACTGAAGTGGCTCAATAGGAACAGAGTGTCCTAACACTACATTCCTAAATTCACTCTGCCTCCACAGCTATGTACGAGAAAGTAGTGTAAAGCTGATAGAAAAAATGTTGATAAAATATATGAGTAACTTAATTTTGCCATTGTGGTACACAATTAAGATAAAACTTGTTTGTAAAGTCTCTCAGTACTCCAAAACATTATCACCTAGCTCAAATTTAACTCTGCATATTATTTTACTGAAGCTTTTTTTAATGTAACTTATTAAATTGTCATAATAACAAGAAAATCATCAGCCATACTAAATGTGAAACATACACTCAGTATACTAAATAAACATTTTAATCTACAATTACTTCAACACTTTCATTCATTGATAATTACATTAATTGTATTATAATTATTATATATTTTTAGTAATTACTTTAAGGTCTCTGTGTGTGATTCCTTCACAGTGAAGATATTTGACCGCCAGCACCATCTGTCTGAACAGGAACTTAGTGAGTCTTTCTGGTAGCCGCCCGTGCTTTGTTATTCTATCAAACAACTCGCCACCTTGCATTAGTTCCAGTACTATGTACACTGCATTCGGGGAATCAAATACTTCCTCTGTTGAGACTATGCAGGGCTAAAATGATATAAATATTTGTAACTCTATAATTAAAAAATGGGGCAAAATGAGGGGCAAAAGGGTGAGACTGAAACCCACTAGTTGTGGGTTTGTTCACCAATCAAGGAACTGTTTTTTTTTTTTTTCAAATATATTTTCATTTCTTCACTTATAAGGCAAACGCAGCATTGAGTCCCATTTAAGATGCAATACTTCAAATTCACAGATAGTGCAGAACAGAATGGAGTGTCTTAACCCTACCTAACATGCCATGTGCAAAATGTTGCATAAAGCATTTTTTTTGTATCCCAAAATATTTCAAGTTTACTATAGTTTTCTTATAGTATATATAAATTACTCTTACATGTTTCAGCTTCTTCATAATGTTAACTTCATTCATAATTTTTTTGGGGTTATTCAAATAGTCAATATGTCCATTACTAATTCTACTTTTTGCTATCACTTTCATGGCATATTTGGTACATTTCAACTGTAAAAAATTGCAGCAAATATAGCAATAAAGATTATTTTTCCAAATTAAACAGAATTATATGCTTCACCCTGTTGAATTACACTATTGTATTTACAAGCCTATATATTGTCTCGTTCTAATAAAATTATCAATTTTAGGACAATATTTGTTAAAAACTGAAATGTCAGCTAAATTAAAAACAATTTAGACATTTTCTTATATTTTCATTTAGCTTTGCACAGATTTAAATGAAACAACCACTAAATATTGAAAAAAAGGTTGCCAAAATATTTTTTGTGAGAAGTGCACTCAAATTCAGTAAGCCATTTCCGAGATTATCAGATAATATAAATGCATAGACATACAGACAAAAATCTTAAAAGTCAGTGTTACAGTCCATTTACAATAATAAATATGCCATTTTTTATATATACTTTAAATACAGACAGTAATCAATTAGAGATTTATTATAAGTATAGATTTTTTTCATTGTTATTGCATACTTGTCGTGATTATTTTGAAGAACCATGTGTATTACATGACAGTTGTAGTTTAATAATATTTGTTCAAAAGCTACAGGTTTTTTAAATTACTGATTTAAATGGAAATTTCTATCATTTTGTCTATATTAATAAGTTATTACTTTAAATATTGTTCATTTTATAAAAAAAACTATTAATACTATATCTATCTATATACTTTTATAACATACAAAGAAAAATACAAACTTTGTTATACACTAATTTAACAACTCCACAAGCGCCCCGTCCTAGCACCCTTGAGATATAATATTTTTTAGAGACTTCTTTGGGTACTTTGTCTTGCTCATTTTTCAATAAATCTTTAAACAAAAAAACTGAAAAAAATATATAAGTCAATAAAAACAAATCTTAAAGAATCTTAAAGAAAGGGTAGAATAAAGGAGGTTTAAACATACTTTTAACAATGCAATGTGTAACAGATATAACATCATTGTCATCTAACACTCGACTGTTGCCTTTACCAATTTTTTCACCATTAATAAATGTACCATTGTGTGATAAGTCAGTTATAATTGCTGGACTAAGAGGTTCACTGTAATAAAAAAACAACTTATAATAACATGTTATGATTGAAACATAAAAAAAATTTAAGCATAAAGGATTATTTTACTTATGACATACAAATTATATCATACAAAAACTAAATAAAAAAAACTAAGTGTTTATTCCTTAGCTAAGTTTTATAAGTATTACAGCTTGTTTGTAAGCCAACAAGAAAAATAGCTAAGTAATGTAAAATTAAAACTGTTATTACTTTTGATACTGCATATAAAAAAAAAAAAATACACATATTAAGTTATATTTAAAATTTTTGTAAGACACTGCTCTACTTAACCTACCTTAAATCTCTTTTTATAAAAAAATGTTTTTTGCTAACATTTTTTATTATGTTCTCCTTAATAATATCAGTTTTCATTACAAATGTGCAAGTTAAAGACCTTCCCAATGTAAATTCAGATTGAATAAGATCTAAAAAAACACACGTTTAAATTTCAAAATATAAAAAAAAAACAAATAATAATATTTTGGATATTATTGATAAATTTATTATAAGTATTTACCATAATATTCAGGATTGTAAGTATTTTTCCAACAGTGTTTACCGGTTGACGAGACTTTTGTTAAATAAAGCCTACCCCATATATTTGGTATAAAAGTCGGAGTATTCGTTTGGCTCCATTCGACTTGTGAATTTTGAGTCTGAGTTTGAGTGTTTTCACAGTCGTCACCCATTTTACAATAGGTTAAGTAATTTACGTGCCATAAATTATATTAAATATCTAGTAAAAAAGGAATAAAAGTTCAAAAAGTTTTAAGTTAGGCGGCTAGAAGTCTGATGACAGATTACAGAAAATAACGCACGTTGCACAGATTCAAATTCTTAAAAAGGCGAACAGGCTGTTTTTTCTTTAATGGATTAACTTATAGTCTTTTGATATCCGAATTAATTTATGAAAATAATAAATAAACAAAAGGCTAACTAAAAGTTAAAAAGAAATAACTAAAAGTTCTTATTTTTCAAGATGTAGATAAATTAACTAATGTTCATTTATAATATCAATGTTGTAAAATTTATTTATTTATAAGATTTTGAAAAGCTTAATCTACGCTTAACGAAAAAAATAAAATTTATTTGCATATATAATATAGTATAAAGATACGAAAATATTATAAAAAATTACGAATACCCATAACTCTTCATCGCAATTATTTTAATATACGAGATATTTATAGTTTAAGGAACTACTCTTAAAGTGTTAATTTTTTGGTATTTCTTTATAAATTTAGTAATGATTACACCAATTTGCTGAAAAACTAAACTAAAGAAGTCCAAAACAAGTTGATGTTCAGGTGATGTTGAGTAGTGTTGGTCGAGGGGGGTTCGAATAGACAATGAAGGAGACACATAATAACGTATGTACTTGTCAAATAATCAAGAACGTTGGGCTGGATTTTAGAGACGGGGTAAAAGTTATATGTTTTATATTGTTCTTATATATTTGGAGTAATTGAAAACCTCAAAATGTTATAAGATTTTAGTTAATCATTTTAGAAAAGGATGAAATAAATTTCATCTTTTTTTTTTAATATAAAAACCACATCTGTCATGCTTGTCTCAGCATTAATCAGGTTTATTCTTTGGCTCAGAAACATACTAGCCAAAGAGTATCCCATTATTAGGCAAGTATCACCCCGCTGGTCACTCCAGTGTACTAACGCCATCACAAGCGTCTTAGCATCAGCCAAGCGTTTGTAAAAAAAGCTTGTGGAACTTTGCTGATCCGTCACAGCCAGCTTTTATAATATTTTTGTAATTACGTGCTAATTACAGTAAACAAAATCAAATAAATTATTTACTAAATCTGAACATTAGTTATTTATAATTATTAACACCAGTAACATGGTTTTATCAAAAAAAAAATAATTTTTAACATGCCTTTGATATTTATTGCAATTGTAATACTATAACCATAAAAAATGACATTAAATATTCTGTAAAAGCACAAAGCTTTGAATTTTTTATGCCTACGTTTAATATGTAAATTGGATCTTTTGTTACTACTACTATAGTAGTACCTATCGTTTATATAAGCGATAGTTAGCAGTATATTATATATATGTACTCTCGTACATTTTTTTATTACATTTATAAAATTGCGTTTACAATAATATTAACTTCATTTAAAACTTTCCAAATAGAAATAAGGAGCATATTTTGTTGAATAGTAAATATTTTTTTTTTTGCCCATATAAAATGCTATATACTATTTCATTTAATTTTAAATATTAATCACAAACAATTTACAGATCATAACCTTTAGAAAGTTTTTTTAAATCAGTTATCGGAAAGTTTTAATGACCAAAATCCTCCAGCACATGTCCTGCGCACTGACGATGGGTGTCACGTGTTAGCGATAAAGTAAATGGAAAAAATGTGTTTTCATCCTTTATAGGTTTATATTGAGAGGGTACATGTTATATATATGTTTTAAAAGAAACATGACGATATCAAAATAGTTCGGATAATTTTGACTATAAAGTTTTTATGGCTAATTTAGTTTTTGTATCATTTAAATGTTGAATTCACGTTATTATGACAAGTGTGCTTATAAAACTTATTATAAATTTAATATTCCATTAAAATTTAATGTAAAAAAGACAATTATATAAAATATAATTAGACAAAGCTTATAAGAAAATTATGTTTATAATTAGTAAGCATATATTTATGTTAATATTAGTACCTAATGCATTGAAATTTATTACTTTAAAAATTATTTTCTTTTTGATGTCTTCGTAAAGCAACGTGCGGCGGCGCGTGATTCGTGGTGAATTTTGCTACTGAATAGGAAATTCGACGACGACTTAAAGTAGGGAAGGGAGTGTTATACAGCGTAAAACTTAAACCAAAGTTTGTTCGTATATAATCTGATTATAATAATAAATAGTCTAATGATAGATTGTCTTCTATATTTGCTGTAATAATTAATAAAGTATCACGAAACATCGACACAATTCACTCATAATACCTAGAAGGTTTTGAGGGAGTAATTGTTTAATAGCATTTGACATTTTTAATGTCACACATGTAGCACCCAATGTACACCAACACCATCATTTTCGTGTTTATTATTACTTTCAATTCTTAATTAGCGATCGATTGGCGGCTTGGGCTCTCTTTAGGAAAATGAAGATTATTTAATTGTAAAAAAAATAATATGACTGAAGTTCTCAAGGTAAGAAACATCATCAATGCAAAATAGCCCTGCTATGCTGCTTCTGGTTTATTTAATATAGTTGGTGCTTAAGACAAATACAATCATAGTCAAAGAAAGCCAAAGCCTTAGTGTTCGACAGGGCTTTTTAAGCAAAGAGGTAGAATTCCAGGTCTCTTCTTGGAAATATCTGTGCTTCGGTCTAATAACTTGTCTCTACCCTCATTTATATAACTGAATATTTGGACGTTTCACATTCTACGTTTTTTATTTATTTTATTTTTAATCTATATCAAAGTACATTAATATTTTTTCTTCTTCGTGATCTTACGCCCGAATTAGCTTGTGTGACCACTGCACATTCCTAAGCATGTAGAGAGATATTTAAATACATACATAAAACTTACAAATTATAAACAATATAATGAACAAATACTACATTAGAATATATAAAATTTAAAAAAAATATTGACAATAAAGAAAATAAAATTAAAACAAAGCGTAATTGTGAGGTAGGTTGAGAGAAGTCGATGAAGTACTTCTGTAACTACGCATACGATTAAGTTGTGAGCGTAAAGCTACAGCATGTTTACTTATGATAAATATATATTTTGGACTTTCTAATTATTCAGATAATGCTTAAATGGTCGTGTATTGTGTTCTAAATTTATTTTATATTAGTAAAATCGGTAAAATTTTGTTGGAAATTAATTTTCAATGCTAAAGTTCAAAAATATAAATGAGTTTTCGAAGGAAGTAATTCACAACTCCGTGCTCATGTTAATTAGTTATACAAAATTATTTTGTCAAGTAAGTATTAAAGGTATCTGCTGTTTAATATTGCCTTAATTTTTTTCTTATTCTTAAGTCTTTAAATTTGTTATATTTTTTTTATTAATAATAAAAATTGAAAACATTAAACATTTGCCAAATTGAAAATAAACAGTTAATGAATTTCTCTGTCCATTATATTTTTAAATTTTGCTTTAACCGTTGTGTTTGACTATTCAAATTAAGCGAGTTGTTGTAAGATGCCTTTGATCACGTTATTCTACTGAAACTGTAATATCACATCCAGCGTGAGTCCCTAATATAGTTGTGGCTTTATTATTTTCAGCGGCCTACTTAATATGCTACTTCTAAGTGTTTCAATAATTATTCGGCAAAGGCTGCTAATTATTCAACGTATGTAGGTACATATTCGTAAATAGAATTTGTAGATAAACTCACTTTCTCAGGTTCACAGCAGGCAGAAAGAACTTGGGAACCTAGAGTTGAGGCACTCTACTTCTGTTCCGCCGAAATTGAGGCATTGCGTGGCTCAACGCCGTGCTTTGTCTTGTTGTCTTTGTCGCCAGAGCGAAGAAATGAAAACATTAAATATTTAATTTAAAAATATTAAATTTTTAACTTCTTCGAGTGGGGATCACTGTGGGACGTCGGGCCTCAAACTGAAGATAAGCAAAATTATAATAACGATGAACATAGTAAATACTAATCATAGCTTTTTTTATAACAACTAATTTTGGGTTTAGACTTTTTCGGTATATTGAACATTATAAAGATTTTCTAATTAGGAGAGACCTAACCTAACCTAACCTAACCTAACCCAATGGGCTGAGTCTGTCATAATTTTGCTATACAAAAAAGGTAACCTAAAAGATATAGGGAACTATAGAACAATAAGTCTGTTGCCGAGTACCTACATATAACCTTTTTTCAACAATCCTTACCAAAAAATTAGCTACATTAGAAGTGAAACAACTCATGTAAGAAGTATTAAAGAGTGATTAAAAGTATACACAATAAGAGTCACAGTAGAGTTAAACTAGGATCTGCTGGTTCTTGGTTATCTATAGAGAGAATCATTAGACAGGGAGACCTGTACTATTCATAGCCACACTAGAGTCGATAATAAGCAAATTTGAGTGGACTAAACAGGGTATAATAATAAAAACTGAATACTTAAGTCACTTACGTTTTGCCGACGTCTTGGTGCTTATATTATAAAATGTATAGGAACTACAACATATGATGGAGTCACTAAACAAAACTATTAAAAGCGCTGGCCTAGAAATGAACTTAACTAAAATTATGCCATAACAAACATGTTTTGTGTATGTTTAACGTTCTAACTTGCCAATGCAAGAGAAAAATATTTATAAGCTTATAGATTTTCCCTTTTACTCTCAAACAAATTTACGTAGGTGAGCGTCGTGTATGTGTAAAAGCTTATTTTGGTGAGAAAATAAGTACCTTTTGCACGAAAACTGCATAAAAGCGATTATGCGACCGGTACCTGTGTGTGTTTACGGAGAAATGTCAAAAGAGTTTGTAAATGAAATATCCTCTACATAGATTTTAGCTTAATTTATTTTTGTGTTGCTTCGATGAAACATATATGAGTGAGTATTCAAACTTTCTAAATTTATTGATATTAAAGAAAGCATAAGGGATCTGTTAAGACGTGTTTTGTTTACAATGATGAGATGTTCAGCTTCACTCTGTTTGTCTGTCTGTTTTTCACCCTCACATCACGTGGTAGGGAGAAGGAGAACCTGGGAACCTAATGCTAAGATACGCCCATCCGCCTCCCTCGCTTTGTCATGTTACGCGAATAAATAAATAAAAACAAATGATATTTAATTATGAAATATTTAATTTATTCGGGTACGGATCGAACCTACGACCTGTCACGTTTACCGTCACACGTCTTTATCCTTGCGCCACGAAAAGCCCCATTAACCATACTATGTTTATTACGTGCGGTATCTGATATTGTCACCCACAAATTTATCAGATGTAGCCTGAAATTATATTTTAAAACAAATACATAAAACATTATATATTGTCATGTTTCATTCAAACACGCCTTACGCTTTTGTAAGCAATGATAGCCTTGTTAGAAAACATTACTTACTAACAGCTACAAATTCACGTAAGATATTTTTCATAAGTTTACTGAAATATTATTTTGTACTAAAATAAGAATTTTGTCATATTGTGTCAGAGAATACAAAAATATAAATATAATACTTGATAGTTTCAAATCGCACTTATTTTATAATGACTTGAGTGTTGAGTAGTAGAACTCAAAGACATGAAGCTGTGCAATTTCGCTGTGCAATTTCGGAGTAAAGAATTCTGTACAAGAGCTATTGCTCTTGTACAGAATTCTTTACTCCGAATGAGGACTTAACGTACAGTAATAGATTCTCCAGTCAGACGCAGCACCACTGCGCTAAAGGTACCTCGATAGCTTATGTTTATTTCATGGGATATTTTCCTTCATATATGTAATCGTAACTTTATTTTGTAAAGAGTATGTATAACATTTATGTGTAGTGAGACGGGTATGAATCAATTGTGTTAGTTACTTATTTCATTATTACTAACGAACCTTTAGAATTTTTGATTGTTTATTGTTGGCTAATCAAAAATAATATTCAATCGTTTCACCGAATAAATAACATGAAATAATAATAAATAATATGAAATAGATACGCTAATACAGGTAATCATATTGACTGAAATTACCCAGGACGACGACACCGCCCGTTGAGATAGGCGGCGAAAGCTCACATGAAATTAAGTTATTCACTTCGAATTATGTTAACAACTCCCGTATAAAGCATAAAGAAATGGCACGTGTACTCAACAGTTATTATATAAGTAATTGATATAATCAAATTCCTTAAATAGGCCAGTCATCACATATTGTCACTATTCCTACATATTCCGTATAGATATTTAGGTCCTAAGACGTAGTAGTATATAGTTAGTGGATTCAGTTTTAGTAAGGTAACAATGATGGAGTATTAACCATTTAGACACTTTTTTATTATATTCGTAAGGTATACAATTAATGAAGGTAGGTCTAAATGGTTAATTATCCGTCATTGTTACCTTACTAAACGCATATGTATTTAATAAAAAAAATTAAAAATCATTATATTTTGTATTTCTCATTTTCATCCATGAGAAGAGGAATTAATTGAAATAATATGAAATGTAAAGAACATTTCAGCTTACGACTAAACTTTCATTTTTATTTATTTTTCTTTTTTTAAATTATAAAAGTTTTAACGAACCCGTGTAAAATTACAAGTTATAAAATTTAATTGTTAGGTATTTTACCCTAAGAATTCCATTTTCTAACTGTAAATAAAAATATTTCCGGGTGTTCTTCTCTCTCGACCCCCTAGAGGGGTGACGGCATTAAGGCTAGAGCGCTCTTGCCATAGGAGCGGCTTTGGGGTTGGACTTTTGGGGGTACTTTTGGTTATATTACCTCGATGGTGAGGTTGGGAGTCGGGGTATCCGGGACGATGAGCCTGTGCTGACGGGGCGGTCGGCCTAGCCGGGTGAGACCCTTGGTTGCCCAGAGGAGGAGTCGCCCAAGCTGCCAGCTTGGGCAACCAGCGGCCACTACAGCAGCTCAATAAAAATATTTTTATTTTTTTAACCATTTAAATACTTTATACTATTATTTTTAATTTATAGAATTATCAAAAGACTAATAAAATGCTTTTTTTTTAACTTAAATAAATTATATACATATAAGTTATATAGTGGGGAACCAAACGCAGTGTCTCACTAGGTTTCTTAGTTTCCTAACCCTACCCTGATATAAGTGGGAAACAGCGTGAAATTAAGGAAAAAAAAACAATATTTAATATGAGGTCGGTCGTGGCGATGGAGCACAAGCGTGGGCTGTAAACGAGAAAGGTTGTGGGTTTGGTCTCCTCTCGAGGAAATAAAATATTAAGTTTTTGCATTTCTTCGCTCTGGTAACGTGGCAAAATTCGGCCTTGGCATCGGCAATTCAATTACCGCGAGAAGGAAGTGAAAGTGTCTTCTTAATCAAATCAGAATGTCTTAACACTACTTTTGCAAATACCAAATTTCTATCCAGCCTAATGTTTCATACAAAGAGAAGTTGTAAAATAATTAAATAGATAACTAATTGATATGATACAAGTACATAGCGTGTCTCTAAGGTAAGCTTAACTTAATTGTATACTTCAAAGGATCCGTGACTGCAATATTCAATATACCGTGACCTAATTTATAGCTGGGGCCATAGCAGGACGTATAAAGTTATTTTAATTATTCAATAAAATGTAGATATTAATGATAAATTAAGGCAAATGGAAACGTAATTCATTATATTTTCTAATTCAACATTTTATTTCTAATTAGATGCCCCAACGCGTAACTTATAAATATATATGTATAGATTATTTCATCGTTTTTAGTGATTGCAATGAAGAGAACAGTGTTGTAGCTTTTCCCTACATGATATAATAAAAATAAGCACATCAGTGGGAGAACAAAAGATGCCGACGCTGCACAAAGATCTGCTCATCTGAAGTGGCAGAGTACCGGAAACACACTAAAAAGAACCGGTTGCCATTGCAAAGGCCTCAGTGGGCAGGCCGTTCACCAGGTGGACCAACGATCTGGTGAAGATTGTGGAAAACCATTAAATGCGGGCTGTGTAGAATCGATAGGCCTGGAGGTCTTTGGGGAAAGCTTACGTCCAACAAAGTGACTATGAGGGCTTTTTTTTGGCTATACTTACTACGTTTCTTGGAACTATTAACTTAATAAGTTGTACTGACAAACTAACTATTAACATATCATAAATAGATAAACGCACAAACAGATTAAGACAAACAAAAATTTTATAGCATCATAGTTTCATAACTTGTTCCGCTATCCACTACATTGTTTTTTTTTTTAATGTAACAATGGACAAAATACAATTATTCGTTCAAGAATTATTTTTGATATACGTATTACACATACAATTTTATTTTATTAACCGATTAATACATTTGGTGTGATTCTAAATAGTCTTTGAAGTTCGTGGACCGATTATGATCAAATTATGACGATTTTAGAAGGAATGCTTTTAATGAAAACATATGTATAATATTGCTGTTATAACGTTCATGTTGTAATGTTTCACATAATTATTATTTATTTTCATAGCTTAATATTAAGTTAAGTTATATACGAGTACCAATTGTTCTGGTAGGCAATGACAATTTAGCCTTATAACACCATTCTATTAACATTTTAGAGATATTATGGAAACAACGTCTAACTTTATCTTGAGAGATTTGTGATATGAAAGTTACACGTTTTCTTGTTATAGAATGTTGATTTAGACATTTTGTAATTGAGCAAGAATGGAATAATAGGTATATATTGTACCAAATGAACCCCAAATTACTATAACGACTTACTATTGAGAAAATACTAAGAAGCTTACTCTTGTACCAACATAGACACTTAGATTGTATTGTTACTGAAATATTATTAAAACAAAATTTAATAAAGAATATCAAGTACATTGTAAACTTAAAATACAATGATTTTTAAAATTTTAATTGAAAGGAAAAAATCGGCAGGTAATTAAAAATAAGGCAGTGTTCAAAAGAAGTTACTATCATTCGAACAGTTTAAAATTGTTGAAAGGTATCCTATTCATAGGTACTTAATTCTTGTACTTTTCAAACCATTTTTTTTTGAATATAAATTAGATCTTGGGTAATACTTAAAATACTATACCTACCTATTATTATAGATTATAGCGACAAAATATAATTATAAAAAGTTTATTAGAAAATGAAATATAACATAATATCTATACTTATAATATAAAGCTAACAGTTTGATTAGTTGAATGCGTTTATTTTAGCAATTATAGCAGCAATTTGTGCGTCATAGTAAATTTATAGAGTAAGGCACGACATAGCACGTTAACAGCTTCGATGTAACCAGTAAGATGTAGTCAGTTGCATTGTGTACAATTTGTCATCTCTCTTAGTTATTTTTTTAGGTCAAGCTTTAAGCAGCTTCATATTGCATATAGCAGAGTATGTAAAGTAAATCTACGAATTGGGATTTAGACACGCCGTCTCTTATTATACATTAAATTTTCGTGTATTTGCGTGTTAAGAAGCTAAGCCCAAACCTGTGCTTTGCCTCGCTCTGAACGAAGAAATTAAAACATTATATATTTCCTTTCCTTAATTGGTAATCGATTTAAAGTGTCACCATCATGGGGATGCCGACAGTTTAATATTCATTAACTGGTAAAGGTCCGAGACTTTTTTTTTCTTTAATAGTAATAAATTTCTTATATTTTTTTTAAGTCTTAGCTTCCTTTATATCACGTCACTGTTGTGACTGTGCTGTCACTTAATGTTAGCCTTCTAGTTATTTTCCGGCTCATTCACAAGCGTTTGCTATAATGTTGATCAAAGCAATAATTGAAGCTTTCAAAACAGAAAGTAGAACAAACTTTGAAATGCCAATTCTTTTATGGAAACAAACAAAAACGTGGCATACGATAAATGAAAATTTAGCTTAATTTCAAATTTCTGCGAATTGAAAATATTTTATACATATTTGTTATATACAAAGGCATATATATATATATATATATATATATATATATATATATATATATATATATATATATATATATATATATATATGTAGGTATATATATATATATATATATATATATATATATATATATATATATATATATATATATATATATATATATATCTTATGAACATATTAAAATGAAAACTAAATTGCAAAAATATTGTATTTTTAATATTAGGAAAGAAAATACTTTTTTATTTCAGCTTCACGCTGTATCCCGCACTAGGCTGGGTAGGCAAAGGGAACGGAAGTGAAACCTAGTGTTATGACACTCCGTTCCACTTCCGTTCCCCACTTTCCGCCGAATTTGAGGCATTGCGTGTTGAGTGGCGGAACTCAACGCCGCGCTTTGCCTTATTACCAGAGCGAAGAAATGAAACATTAAATATTCAAATTGAAAATATTAAATATTTCATTTCCTCGACTGGAGATCGAACCCAGAACCTGTCGGTTACAGTCACACTCTTGTGCCGCTGCGCCACGACAGGCCTCACAAAGAAAATACAAAAAGTAAAAATTTTGACGTAGCCTGATTTGAACCTGCGCCTCTTGGAAACCGTCAAAGCGCTCTCAGCAACTCACCAATACGTTCTTACGCTATGTCGAAATTCTTATACGCTTGTTACAACTTATTTATGTTATTAGCATCTCTGTGGGGAGATTTTTACAAATTTCCGCTACCCTGTACCGCTGTACTACACACTACTTACTACTTATATGTACATATTTAAAGTCCATTATATTTGGTGTCGATGCCAAAATGGGAAAATTTTCTTTAGCTTTTGTAATGTCTTGAAATTATGACTACAAGAAACGAATATATTATAATATTAAGCAATTATTAGAAAAAAAACTAGGTGCCTATTAATTCGGGAGTACCCCTCAAATTACATGGAATTTCATCATTAGATCCTGACTTGGTGATAATGGGTCTGAGTACCCCTCAAATTACATGGAATTTCATCATTAGATCCTGACTTGGTGATAATGGGTCTGACGAAAAAGCATGTTCTTGAAAACAAAAAAAGGAAATCGGTCAACAAACGTCAAATAAGTCGACGGTCAGACGTTAAAAATATACTTCACAAATATAGAACTTCCTCCTTCTTGGAAATAGAAGTCGGTTAATTAAACGCCATTGTTAAGACAAACATTATATTTATTCATTGACTAGATGTGTACAGGAAATATTCTTAAAGGTACATTAAATTACTTTCTACTAGATATTCAAGTAAAGAACTATAAATAAAATGATAAATAATAAATGATTATAATAATAACAAAGAATATAATTCATATAAATAAAAAAACATTGATAAAAAGAGCTTAAGAAATATTTAATGAATAGATTGTGTGGGGGTCTTTATTCATTGTATATTAATTAACATCTGCAAACGAAAGCATTTCATTATCGTTCAGAGGAGGTAATTTTATTATTTATATCTATTATATTATATTTTATTATATATTTCAAGCTTTGCTATACTAATAAATATATACGAGTATATACATAAAACAAAAAGAAATATTAAAATAATAAGATTCATAGTATGTGTGCAGTGAGTGCATCGATCGTCGAAGAAAATCACATAAAAGCAACTTACTAAATCAATTTATATAATTATAACAAAATAAATAACCATATTTAAAAAAATAAACTTCGCGACGTAATAATAACAATATTTTACTGTATATATAAAATAGACAAGAGAAGTAAATTTATCTAGGTAAGAACAATAATAGACGACCTAATTTATTATTCATCGATAATAGATTTATTTACATCATTTTTAAACATTGTCTTGCAAGGAAATGACTAATATAAGACGTGTCGGTAGATTCACTTGCGGAAGCAGGAGATTGGGTTGAAGTAGCATTGCCGGAAGCGGACTTGCCGTTTATCGGCACGCCACTGCCGGGCGAGCCTGCCGTCCATTGCTCGTAGTCCCCATCCACGTGGCTCCGCCTGTGGCCAAGAGCGACCAACACGTCCTCCCAATCTAAAGATAATCAAATTTACGTACAATGTTCTATGTAAAATGTCTCGTATAATAGATCAAGTCTACTACTCTAGCCTTGAGTATTTTAATTGTCTTCACAAATTTGTGCACATACGAGTATATAAGAATAATATGATGCTATAAAACATATGTTATATATTTATTTAGTGTATTGTAATGCTTCTAGTAATCTCGGTGTTAATTGAATCAGATGGTGTTAAAAAAAGACAGCAATAACAAAGAAACATGCAATTAATATGCTAAGCGGTTGCAAGCTCAGGCAGAAAGGACTTAGCTCGTAAATTTATTTTGTTATAATATTAATTTTCATCTATAATTACTAAACAGTAGTTTTTTTTATAAATTTATTGTAAACGCTTGGATCTGCTTTCAACTCGGGGGAGTGATTTTTTTTTTCATTTTTCTTGCTCTGACAAAGAGGCAAAGCAGCGTTAAATTTAGCAGAATGGGTTTTAGTGAAGAACAGAGTACCCTAACACTACGTCACCATATTCCCTTTGCCCTATAAAGGGTGGGATACAGCATGAAGATAAAAGAATATGTCACGATTTACGAAAGAAATCGTCATATCTTTATAGCTCCCTGCATACTTTCTCCCCCCGTTTGAGATTTTGTATCAACAGAAATAATAAAATTACTAAATGAATATTCAAATGTTACCTTTCGTCAGCCTCGAGCTGCAGGAGTAGCTTGCGTAGGGCGGCCGTATTTAGAGCGTCCCATGGCACGGAGAGGTCAGCGAGATCATCGGGACGCGCAATCATCGAATTTTCGACTTGTTCGTCTTCAGCCTCCTAAAGAACGATAAGTATTGTTATATTTAAATGAAAATAAAGATTATTTTATGAAAAATAAAGATGTAGTAATAAAGAATTCTATTACAAAAGCAAAGATAGTATAAGTAAAGTTAAACGTTATTATATTATGTAAAGATTAATTAGTTTATTTATTTTCTTTTTTTTATACAATGAAATTTATTAATTACCATTGGTGCGGCGACAATAGTCATAGCGAGTGTAACAAGGACACCCATAACGAGCATCAGGCTGGTATTGTACGACATGGTGTTCATCGTATTGACTTATCTGCAACAAATATGTTTATCATTTTCATAATTTAATTTTCTAAAATAAATAGTTTCCTTCAGGACACCTCGTACTCTTCAAAATGTAACGATATGTATCTTGTTATTCAACAGAAGAAATCAATGATGTCTGTCGCTGCTGTGGTTTGATCGGTCACGGTGTAGAAGCAGGGTTATACTTATATATTTTCTTCCTTTCATTATAGTTAACGACAGTGAACAGTTATAATGGTGAGGAAGATATTTCGCCGTGTAATACCGGCTTAGAATGGGGTCACCCTGGTACTTATGATGTAGTAAGAGGCGACTAAAGTACGTGTGAGAGTCATGTCGTCAGCAATGACAACACGCATGGGCAGACTCGAGCGGATTACTACCACCCCTGGCATTTAAAACCGGCGTTAAGTAGTGGCTTTGGCCACTGCGTTTCGCATTAGATAATGCCGGGCCCCGGTGCCTATCCACCTTAAAGACCAGCAAAGCTCCTGTAGCTCCACTACACGGGGTTACACGGGGCCGTGGGCGAAGGTAATCTCTTACCATCAGGCGATCCGTACGCTCGTTTGCAGTTTTTTTTTTCAAAAAAAAAAGTCGCGCTCTTGGCATTGTGATGCAAGGTTTACGTGGTATTGATTGCTTCATAACCGTCTGATGGCAATTATCTTATAGAAAAAATAACTTAACGTAATGCATATTTAATATTTATTTAAAACCTGTTATTTCTTCATCTCTAAAAGCTTATTCATGGTCACATATATAAAGCTCTTTTCACTAGTCACACCACGAGCCAGCCACCCAATATTTTTAAATGAAATATTTGGTGTTTTATTGCTTCGCTCTGGAAACAAGGCAAAGCGCCGAGTCGAGTTCCATCACTCAACACGCAATACTTCAAATTCGGCAGAAAGTGGGGAACGAAACAATAGGTTATATATTAACACTAGGTTTCCAAGTTCCTTCTGCCTACCCTGTCATGTGCGGAATACAACGTGAAGCTGAAAACATGTTTTAATTTTGACTGCTAGATATGATGCTTACTTTCTACAGTCATATAAAAACGTAATCTTTAAGATATTTAGTATTATTACAAACCACTATTATTAATACACATATATGTAACTAAATGTGTAATTATACATGTAACATTAGTTACCATAGCTGCAACGTCACTTAACTAAATCTCAATGACAAATACACAGGAGAAGAAAATGTAGAACCCGAGATAAATTAATTACTTACTTCATGTACTGTTCTTAAGTGTTAGTTAATCCTTGACATAAACATAGTGAAGCTAATTATCCTATCACTTATATAGAGTAGTTTGTTTACTTAATATTTCTTATACATTTTTAATATAATTAAACTAAGGCATATGTGTACCTATGACATAAAAAAATAAAAGAAAACGACATATTGATTTCGTAATATTTTGAAAATAAACTTTCACATATCACTCAAAATATAAATACTTCAAGTAATTATAAATTCAAAAGCTTAAATTCATTCCGATTGCAATGCAATTCAGTTTCGAAATCATTTGGTTTATTTCGAGGTTTATAGTTTAAAAGATTGAAAGCGTTGGTGGGCATTAGTAATTAGCTATTAGTATAGCTACTATAGTTTGGTTTCCAATATCTACTGTAATGAAAACCTAAATATTGAATTTTGCATTGATATAAATTATTTCAACAGGTAATTGATAGCTTGTTTTGTTTGTTTCGTACATATGAGACAAATAACTAAAATATATTTTATTGGAATTCACTTACAAATAGTTTAACGTAATTCCAAAACTCCGTATAATAAATAGTCTTAGGTCTTCAATCTAACTAGTGCAAGTTGAAATAAAGGAAGAACCCCATGTGTGAGAACCTTTGGGAAATACGATGAACTGTCCGATGGAAGGTTATTTCTTTTTTATTACGTTAGCTACGAAGTTTATATCTCAATTAAATGATCAGACGAGTGATCTGACTACTGTGTTTATATAAAGTGCTACGTTTACGTCTATTTCCGATTTTATATTTTATTGATTAATTCCATTTACGTTTTCTTCAATTTAAAATTAGTTTTAAAGCCTTTTCAGCCCCTTCGTGCTTGCAGATTACTGCAATTTGTCTTTCTGCAATATGTATGATTTTCATATAGTAAATAGCGGTAAATATGTACATGCTAATGTTCTACATTTACAAGGTCTGCAACGTAGTTATTAATATTATAACATAAATAATCGATGTTATAGCAAATCTCTTTAGATTTAGATACTATTAAAATAAAAACATATTACTCTTCGAAAAATATGAGAAAATGATAAAAGCTAACGTTTTGCGTCTCTTTATGTGGGAAATCCCAGAAGGCAACATATCACAAACGTGACACTCAGATTCGCCTTGACACATAATTGGATACATGAGATGCTATTTATCAATGAAACCTTTAGGATACAAAGACACATTGCGATATTTATGACATTCACTATTATAGGTTACCTTATGTAATAACCTGTTGAATCCTGCGTCGAGACCCTACATATTGGAAAAAGGATATATATATACCAATATGGTGAACAATATATATAAAATTTTATCCTATCAATGATAGGTACTTCATATTTTAAATGAAGGATAATTTCATATAAAAAACTCCATTGACAGTAACGAGATTTTTATACAAGTTCGATTAAGCTCGATATTATTATGCAAAGGCGTTGAAAGTGAAAAATAAAAGAAGCAGGGTGTAGTGGATGTTTTCTGACATGCACAGATTAGTTATATATATATATATATATAGTATATACGTACATGTTGTAACGAGAGTTTTGTATCCAATTTTGTTATAGATTGAAGATCGGTCGTATCAATCTAAATTTGTTGTCCTATATGCATTTAATACGAGATTTGCGTGATGAGGTTGTTTACGTCTTGCATTGGAAGTTATTTAAATTATACTAAATGAGATCTTATTGGGGTAGGCAGAGGAGACCTTATCTGACAAAGCCTATAAATATTTTTGTATAATATTGTTTTTTTTAAGTTACACGCTGTATCCCACACGGCAGGGTGAGCAAAAAGAAATATTTTAAAGGGAAACTAATGTCAAGATTCTCCGTTCTCATTAAGACACTTCTGTTCTCAGCTTTCCACTGAATCTAAGCTATAATGCAAGATGCCACGTTGTATGAAAATATGTGTGGTTATTAATTATTATATATATATATATATATATATATATATATATATATATATATATATATATATATATATATATATATATATATATATATTGTTAAAATAATTATTAATACGTTTACTTACTTTTCTAATTATCTATTAACTACGATTATAATAGACATCCGTCTACGATATTAAGTACTGCTGTAGTGCTGAGTGCAATTAAGTTTTTTCAGCCTTAGTAGTTATTCCTAAGGAAAGTATAAAAGTACCCTATAAAATATATTTTATAAGAATAATTTATAAATGAGTTTTCTATGCGGTTAAACTTAGCTTCCATATGATAATATACTGAACATGGAACGGCACTCATTTTATTTATATGATATAAGTCATATGATGTTATGAGTTGGCTTGTAAACATATTTATATTACAAATAATCATGAGCAATGCAATGTCGTATCTTATTATTTTCTTAATATTGCTACGAGATATCGTAGAGGTCTCGTAGCATATTATAGCAAATATATAAAAATATTTTCCGTAGTTTGCGGTATGAGAGGAGAGAAGAAGAAAGTCGTAGTAAATTACCCTGTCAAAAATTATAATAATATCTTTTTTAAATAAATTAAGGTGACAAAGTTTTCTCTTGACTTGTAACTTTTATATGTATTTACAAATCGGATTTCAAACCATAATTATTGCCTTTAATTTAATTCATGGCACATTAAATATCTACACTATGTATTTATAGATGTTGCTTACAAATATATTTTACAGTTACTTACAACCTATTTTTATCGATACTATAATTTAAATACAAATTAATTCATGTCAACATGTTACACGGCATGAAATTTGTTTTACATTATTTTTTATTCAGTTTCAATTTGGGGTGATAGAGAAAATTGATATATAGATAACAACAAAATATTTAACAATGAAATACTTAATGGATGTATTTTGATTTAAATCTACTTCAATTAAATGTGAATTTTGGTGAATTTTATAATATTTTAATTCACTTTATAAAATTTTGTTAAGGTTGTGTATTCGTAAAGAAAAAAAACGCCTACAGGTTTTCTTTAAATATTGTAAAGTGCTTCGCAGATATTAAGGATTTTTTAAAAAAGCTTTTCTGTGTATTACCCTGAATTACTTCATTTAGGTATCTTTCAGCAGACTTATGCGTCCATATTTATATAAAATAAATATATACCTACATCCTTATTTATATAGTTTTAATTACTTTAGTTTTATCGAAATGCTATTGTCATTGTGTGTTATTGTCATAAATATTCAATTGGTAAGATATTAATCTAAAAGTTGACCCGCCAATAGGTAAGCATAGTTTTATTTAGATAAGCATAGTTTTATTTAGATGAAACTTTCATAATCAAAATCAAAAAATTATAATATATTTAATAATATCTCTTAAATAATAAATATTAATAATTATTTATTTATTATTATTATTATTTAAAAGAATGTCGGTCATAAGTCTACAGTATAGAGTTTCTTTGCATTTATTTATTAGAAAAGTTTCTTAGTATTTACGTAAAGAGAAAATATTTTATCATAACGTGATGGTGTTCGGTTACCAAGCTATCCTATTTATCTTAATAGATATGATAGATGCCGAGTATAAATAAAATTTATAACTTTAACATTCTATGGTTTCATGGCTATGGCAATTTTAATACTTCTAAATAAGGT
Organism: Eueides isabella; assembly: GCA_019049475.1. Lineage (NCBI taxonomy): Eukaryota > Metazoa > Arthropoda > Insecta > Lepidoptera > Nymphalidae > Eueides > Eueides isabella. Next base: position 6,967,045 of record CM032395.1, on the reverse strand, counting down.
TAAGCTTAAAGTTCCAATAGCTATAATCAATATAACTTTATAAATTCCCTACAAAGATAATTGTAAGTGAAGTACTAGAGAAGAGGCTAGCTAGCTCTTTAACGTATTAACGAACATATAAATTTTCCGAAATGCTCAAACATTTTTAAATTTTACCCTTTTTCGTATTTTGCCTAATTAAATTGTGATATCATTTTATTTTTCTTTAAAGTGATTTAAAAGACGAATACTTCCATGTCAATTTTAATATTCAACATGGGATTTCAAATTATTCGATTTAAAAATATATTCGATTTAAAATTAATTAAATATTTTACAATTCATGCTTGAGTTCGTTGAATGGAAACAAAAATATACGAGTATTTGATAGAGTTTTTGCTGTCACATCATTTGCAATTATAAATATTCTCTTTGTTTTACCTTTTTTAAGGCAGACGAACAGAATAAATAAACATGATATTTTTGTGAAATTTTATTAAAAACATTATATACCGTTTTGTTTTTGTAGAAATTTATTAAACTAAATAATTTACCATTAGCGCGTTTTACTTACTGGAATCTCTTGATTTATGTAACAAGGAAACAAAGTTGTTTTAAGAAAGTCTGACGCTATTTATTATCATCACAAAGAATTTTCAAAAGTATTTGAACATATTTCTATCTCAACAAAATTATTTTTGTGCGCAAAAAACTGTATGTTCTTATATCTATATTAGAACTATTCCATACTCTTTAATAATCACGTCCAAAGTTTCCATTAAAAGCATACATAAGTACAACTAAAAGTAATAAGTGTGTTAAAAAGATTATTGAACTCAATTTTAAAAGTTGACATTACCAATGAAATTTTAGTCATAATATAAACAGTATATGCATTAAAAATATTATTTACATTTATTGAAATAAATAAAGCATGTGGACTTTTTCCATTTTAATTAAAATAAACATAACATTGTTACTTTCCTTTTTAACTAAACCCGTAAATAAACTAAAATTGATTATTATTAGAAATATTATAAATTGAAAAAATAAAAATATGGTTATTGCTAATTTGCTTACCTGATCTTAGCAAGACAATGAAGATCAAACTTTATTTACTTTCAGGATATCGAGAGGTTTTCAGGTCGATGGTTCAAAAGCAAATGGGAGCTTGATCACGGCGTACGCGGTTATATACCACGCACCCTCGGGCGTAGGTGACGGCCTTACAACCCTACCTAGAGGGTTAATTAATCTGTTTCATTCGAGTTTATGCAAGAAAAAATATTGTTCTACTGTTTATTTAATATAACAAAGCGACAATAATAATGATGATTATATCGTTATTGTGCCTCATTCAAGAGGTACTCCTGCATTATGTTTAGACAATTTTTTTATTGAACTGTAACAACAAGTACCTGGGCACTTATAAGTATTGTGCAGAGCTGACATTTGAAATGTTATTTTATTTTTGTTAGATGCATCAAAATATATCTTTTTTTATTTGACAATAATATTATAAAATTATTGTCAAATAAAAAAGATTTAGTAGCAACAGTCCGTCCGATAACATTTATGGTTAGTAATTTTTGTTTAGCTCCAGTCTTATTACACAACATGATATTGTAATAACTTTGCTGTCCTATAAATGAGTAAAAACATACAAAGGTATCCAGGTAGGCGGATATGAAGTAATATTTCATGATAAAATTTCATAACTTTCAATGTTTTTGCTATTAGTTTAGACAAAATTGTATTTGCGTCGGATTAAGAGGCACGTGTATAAAGAAGCTCTGACGGAGTCACGTTTGCTATGATTTAAGCTCAGAGCTGGTGGTATAGAGATTAAATTAAATTACATGAAGAATCGCTATTGCTTTGAGCTATATGAATACTTTAGTATATTACTTGTTTCGATTATTTACTTGTATTGTAAATTGAAAGTACATAGATTTTAAAAAATATAAAAATAAATGCAATGAAGTACCTACACTGGACAGCGTTTAAAGCATATAAGAATATGGAAAGACTCGAGATTAAAAAGTCAATCAACGTAGATTAATATTGGATGGCTTAATCTGCCTTGCCATAACAAAGGCAATATGAATGAAAGGAACATTTTTAATAAATAAATTAAGACATATATTTATTTTTATGTATTCATATTTGAGTTAAAATTTTCTCACGGATGTTTGTTGTGAATAAGTACAAAGTACACATCCGATTGGTTAGCTGGAAGAGATTTTTTTTAGAAATACGCCCATCGTTGTGAACTTTGCATTGAACACTATTGTCTTTCAAAGAAGATAAAAAAAAAGGTATCAAATACATATCTTGTTTTTTTACATAATGTATAACAATAATTTGAATACCATATAAAACAAAATGTTTCAACAAGTTAATTTATATTAATGTACATGTAGATTAAAGCTGGAAGCGTAAGGTAAGATAACACTGAATTGTAATTATAATAATAATTATGATTATAATTTGAATACATAATCTACTAACTTTATGGTCATAACTGTTGTTTACTTATTTAAATAAAAATAATATTTATTCATAATACACAGCCATAAGCAAAAGTTACCAAGAATCTAAAAGCTCTAGCAAAATTATTTGCAAAATAATTATTAACGCTACGTCCATTTAAAATATGAAAAGCTCGTAGCTACATGCATTAGTTATTAGTGCTTAAAATTGTTTCACTTCATTTTGTGAACCTCATTTTATAGCGGAAATATGTAGCGCCTGTTGCACGGGACGTGTGCTAGTACTGCAAAGCTTGGTAGTTATCACAGTGTTTGAAAAGCATATTAAAAATACTTTACACTCTGAGAAATAATAAAGCAACTTCGATATTTTTTTTGAAAAAGTGATTTTCACCATGTACAACATCTCTAATATTTTTGGTAAATGACACTTTTTTCAGCTTCACACTGCACCCCTTTTTTATCCAAGTGTTAATATACTCCATTCCACCCCCTACTTTCCACCGATTTTGAGGCAATAGGTGATATGTGGCGTAAATATTAAATATTTCATTCAAAAACATAAAATATATTACTGATCGAATGGGATTTGAATCCACAATCTGTGTTGTTTACAGTTACACGCTTGTGCCGCGTCACGATAGGACTCACGATATTTATTAACACACTATTCAATGACCATCACGTTATTAACAATGGTTGCAACAAGGCAACCCTATTGTCGCAATATACACAGGGAGTATAGAGCACAATAAAATAAAAACAAAATAATTATATAATAAACAAACATATAAGTACAAAGAAACTTTACATAAATTAGCATTTTGCACCTTAAATTTATACCTATCAGTTTTATTTAACTTACAACGACAGATAGCCCAAAACCATAGTGAAAATGTGTTTAATGATGGAGTAGAAAATGTATATTGTTGAATATCCCCACATTCTCACCAGCATTAATTCCTATCCTCTTTTTATTATATGCTAGGCTTAGGCGCCTATCGGCGCCAGGTATACTAAAGATAGGGCAACAAAAATTGTGTTATAACTATCGCAGGTCAAACTAATAATCTACTTGGTCTCCGTTTAAGATGGTCAATACGTCTATGCACCAAGTTCCCATCAGTTTCTATATCAGTTGTCATCAGTGTCTGATTCCTATAACATTTGATTTTGAATATAAAAAGGGGAAAAATAGTCTGTTGTGGTGCAGCGGCACAAGCGTGTGACTGTAACCAACAGTCGAGGAAATGAAATATTTAATATTTTCAATTTAAATATTTAATGTTTCATTTCTTCGCTCTGGTAATAAGGCAAAGCGCGGCGTTGAGTTCCGCCACTCAACACGCAATGCTTCAAATTTCAAAAAAAAATAGATTTTTTTCCACTTTTCACCCCTTAAATATTATCGATACCAACTTCTCTGTCTTATATTTAAACCCCTATGTTTACCTCTACAGCCCCTCCTTAACAGTCATTACTTCTCTGTCCCCGAGATTACCTATCAAATTTTAGTATATCCAATTGATATGAGAATAAAGTTACGTACACGCTTAAGCGTAACCCTCCTATCAGCAGTATTGCAGGAATCTTTCCAGTTGCATAATTTCTAGAGTTTCCACTATAAAACAAAAAAATGTTCTGAAAAAAATTCTGGGTAACAGCTATCTTTACAATTATTGTATTTTTTTAATAGTATTTCTTTTAAGCAACCACGTTCTATGAAGAGTATCCTATCATATACTGTGAAAATATATTCTGTGTAATTTCCGAGGAAGGTCTTAAATACTCTACTGGTAAAAGGAGTATTAATAATTATTTTAGTATTTTCATTATAGCTCACATTGCGCCTAAATGGTCTGTAGTACCATACTAAGAAATTTGGTTTTTCACCTAGATTTCTAGACGAAGGACTTCCTTTCCTTCCATGACCAAGGTCGGTACGTTGGGGGCAGTTACAGCTCATACTTCACGTGTGCGGTATTCTGCTTCGATAGCGTCTTGCTGCAAATAAATGCCTTGAACTTTACTATTCCAATGTGTAGTTCGTGCAAAATCGTCTGATCTTTACGTCGGCAAGCATTAGGTACCACGAACCTTTGATTACCATCTAGTCGTCATATAGATTTCTTATTTAAATTTAGTTTCATTTCTACGATCTCGAATCTATCCATGTCTAATGTCACTCAATCATCTACTAAAAATAGAATTAATCTGCCTTGCTAAAAGATAGATCCGTCGCGTCGGTTTCATTGGAGTGGCAAGTTTTTTTAATAGGTAGGTATGGGCTTTATTACTCATGAATGTAATTAAAATCAGGATTTGCATTTTTTCCTTGACGTTGTTACCTTTTAAATATATTTTAATCTCACTATATAAGATGACCACGTTCTAATCTTTATATTCAAGTCGATTATTTTTTGGTGAAATAGGCTCATTTTTAAAAAGTGAAAAAGTAAAGACTATCCTAGTCATCTCATGATGTACGTGAAATTAACCTACTTTTGAGATGAGAGACAGATGTAAGGATTCAAAACAGTATAATATTATGAATATATAAATGTATATTATTTTTATTTTTTTTTATAGCTTGACGCTGTATCCCGCACGAGGCAGGGTAGGGAGAGGGAACCCGGGAACCTGGTGTTAAGACACTCCGTTCCACTTCCGTTCCCCGCTTTCCGCCGAATTTGAGGCATTGTGTGTTGAGTGGCGGAATTCAACGCCGTGCTTTGCCTTATTACCATTAAATATTTAAATTGAAAATATTAAATATTTCATTTCCTCGACTGGGGATCGAACCCAGAACCTGTCGGTTACAGTCACACTCTTGTGCCCCTGCGTCACGACAGTCCTCATATATATTATATATTTGCAAAAAATATTATTAAAAGAATTAAACGGACTACGTTTATTCATTCAAACGCTATAATTCGAGAGTATCATATAAGCATATCTTTCTCTTTATATTTCTTTTTTTTGTAGCCTGATATGTCATTAGAGGCAAAGTTATGATTTAAATATATGTAGCAAAAATTCCGATCATACCTCAGTCATATCTTAATTTAATTAAAAAATAAACAATTATTTTTTATTTTATATATCGCTCCGGTGCAAGACAAAACCGCCACTCAACATGCAATGCCTCAATTTCGGCGGAAAGTGGGAAACGGAAGTGGAACGGAGTGTCTTAACACTAGGTTCCCAAGTTCCCTCTGCCTACCCTGCCATATGCGGGATACAGCGTAAAGCTGGGCAAAGTGGCAGATTTTTATTAGACATATAAACCTTCAACAATATTTAAAATACGTTTTTATTATAAACATTATCAATCTTCAGTCAAAATAAAAATGATCATTCATGATAATATGACAAAGTGAGCTTAAATAACAATTTAGGTAGTGAATGAATGGAACTAATGATTACGGTGCCGTAAACAAGCACGATAATAGCAAAGCACATAAGCGTTATTATTATCCAGTAATCCCTAGCTTGGAAGAGTTTAATATTACCTGGAAAGTGGATATCTATAAAGTTTAATCCGTCTTATAAAATGTTAACATTAATATAAAGTTATTGGAAAGCTCAATGCTCGTGAACTTGTTGGTTATATGTATATCTGATTTCAATATCTCACATTATCTCAAATTCGGCGGAAAGTGGGGTACGGTAGTGGAACAGAAAGTTTTAACACTAGGTTACCAAGTTCCTTCTGCCTAACCTACCATGTGTGGGATACAGCGTGAGGCTGAGTAGAGTAGTAGTACATCTTACATAATTGTAAGATGTTAAGGTATTTTATAAAATTTTATATAAATTATTAAATGAATAGGTATATATTTTACATGTTAATGTAATGTCTTCGATCTTCTTACATTTAATGAAGGATTTGATTACCTAGATTGCAAAAAAAACCGTTCTAGTATAAACATTTCCTAGAGTTCCCTCTATTCATAATATAAACTTGTTTTATCTTAATATTTGTTACTAATTTTATTAATATATGCCAGCATTGTTTTTGATAGACTCGCGGTTTGTTAAAATAATATGATTAAGCCCCCAAGATTTTCTGCCAACGTTAAAATTACTTATTGAAATACTGTTAAACTCAATAAACACGATTTAAATAAACTTTATTTGTTTTACGTGTATTTTGACGACATCGTGTTAAAATATTATTTTGTAAGACTATCCTGAGGTAATGACAGCAATTGACTATAAAAGCGATTGATATTTATGAAATCCCTAGTGGAGGAAATGAAACTATTTCAAGACAAAAAGCAGTGTTGGGTTCCGCCACCCAATTGGAATTGGACGGAAGGAAACGAAGAAAGTGACGCCATGATGGACGTCATTATTAAAGGCAATCTAGTCTTCGAACAATTTATCAGTTTGCACTACAACTTTATCGAACTTTAAAATTAATATTCTCACAAGTAAGCTCAGGAAAGTTTTATAAAAATTGCTTCATTAAGCCTAGAGATTACGTTAAAATATTTCTTGAAATTTTTAATTAAGTTTAAATCAAGTAACTTTTTTCTCTCTCTCTCAGCTTTACACTGTACCCCGCACGAGGCAGGGTAGGCAGAGGGAACTCGGAAACCTAGTGTTAATGTCAAGACTCGACGTTCCACGTCTGTTCCCTACTTTCCGCCGAATTTGAGGCATTGCGTGTAGAGTGGTGGAACTCAACGCCGCGCTTTGCCTTATTACCAGAGCGAAGAAATGAAACATTCGATTTTCATTTTTTGCACCGTACTTCATATCACTATGCCTTAATTCTGTATTTTGAATGGTTGCCTATAAGAGATCACTTGTAGTGATAAGGCCGCCATTGAACATAATATGTTAATTTAAGTGTTATATATATATATATATATATATATATATATATATATATATATATATATATATATATATATATATGTAAAATTTTAAATTAAGTATAAATTATATTAAATGTGCAATAAAGTGTTATTATTATTACATTTAAATTGAAATTATTAAATATTTCATTTTCACGACTGGGGATCGAACCCAGAGCCTGTCAGTTAAAGTCACACGCTTGTGCCGCTGCGCCACGAACAGGCCTATTAATTAATTATTTATATTTATCTTTCCAAATTGCGAGTAAACACGCTTTAAAAATAGCAAAAATATGTTACATTTTGGCGTAATTTATAAAGAATAAACAAATTGAAATAAAAAAATCTGGTGTTATTTAACATTCATTATTAACGTTTGTAACGGTAAAGCTTAAAAACTTAGAAGTATTTAAGCAAAACGATGTTCTATAATACTAAACACCCACAGCAGAATCCATTGAAATAAAGTTGAATAAAAGCTTGTTAAAATAAGCCCGACAAAGAGCTGCACTAACGATGTCATGGAGATCATTTTGTTAGTCAAAAATATCTCGTGTCGTAACCAATACAAATTTATTTATCTGATATATATTATGAAATCATCTTAAAGAGGATATTAAATTGATCTTAAACAATACAACGACTAAATGAGGTAAACTAAATACGTAAACATATCAAATAAGTATTAAAATAATTGTATGTGTTTATCAATTTTAATAGGGCTATTTTTTGTTATTTTAAAAACTTACTAATCAATGAAACAGAAGGTGAATGAATCAACTTAAGACATTCTATGGTATTTCCGTACTCAGCTAAAATGTAAATTTAATGAATAAATTTCATGGGTTTCGCTTTCTTTATTTGTAGACATGTAGCATGATAAATTTTATCTTCATTCGAGACTAATGGTTTTTTATAAATCTAATCACATCTGAAACCAAGCTTTGCACGTGATTTTTTTAAAAATCTAATTTTTTAACAATCATATTTATCTAAATATAATTGCCAAAAAATAAAATTTCTCAAAAAATAATAATAATAGATAATAATATATGAGTGTAATAATAAAATATCAATTTTATTATAACATTCATATATATGAGTCATTAATAAGTATAGGTTTCGCTACTATAGACAGTTTGTCTAAAAAATCAGTAATTTGTCTTTGTCTCAAAAAAGACGAAATTGTTTCGTTGACGTCCTAATTGTTTATAATTACATTTTAGACCAACGATCAAAAAATATTTTTAAGATTTAGTTATTGTTATGTGAACTAATAGCACCCTATATGGTACTATGGTTCATGATGTACCCTATTGGGTACTACGGTAAGCGAATTTCATACAAAATGATACAAAAACAACCTAATATTGATGATACAAAAGCTCCCAGAAATTGTAGACCTGAATATTTGATAGTAATTGTAGCTTGATACCTTTGATACCTACGCGAACATGCCATAAATGGTTTTGACAGACGGACAGACGACCAGATCCTATAAGGATTTCATATTTACCATTTTTTCTACGGAACAGTAAAAATATATAATTTCAACGTTTTTAAACAGCTTTATGAACCAATAAAGTAATTACACATATATGTTACTATTAAGACTCTCGGAGGCTTGAGCATCCATTACAATCCACTTAGTATTTACGACTTGTAAAAACGATTTCCACTTGCCGTCGTTGGTTTTCAGCGGGATATCGTGAGCACTTTCCACTTGTCACTTTAGAACATTTGTAAGGGAAAAAGTACCTTAAAATATTTTTATTTCTCCTTAAATATTTTTCTTTTTTGGTGGCTTTAGTTATTTCACCAGACAAATCCAGTACAATATTGTTACACCTTTAGGTAAAAGTCATTAAGAATTAACATTTGATAATAGTATTTTTTTAAGATATGTAATAATAATAATTATATATGTAACATAATACTTCTTAGTTATGGCAAATTATATACTTTTCTATAAAACTAAAGTGAGTAAAACGTTCTTATTTGAAATGGGCGTAATGATCGTCGTGAGTTATGCGCGATAAAAAGTAAACGCAAGCGATCGTAAAGTAACAGGGGAAATAAAGGTAGGTATATACATACATATGGCATATATGGCTATTATATATTGTAAAACAAATAATCTTTTCATAATAAATATATCAAAACAGAAAAGGGATTGGACATTTATAATATAAATAATATAAGGTATCATTAATAAACAAATACAAGTATATCGTGATTTATTAAAGTAAGTTATCAACAGATCAGAGTGCCTTAACGTTGTATATTCGTAGAGCATAGTGCACAATGTACATATAAATTGCGTGTAAACGCATATTATGAGTGAATACAATTTTTAATGATGGGAACGAGTACTACACATCAATTCTATTGTAGCATATTATAGTATTAGAGAATGCTTTCCGTTCAATTATCAATATATATGGAGCGGTTTTAAACTGTTCACTGTCTTGATTAAATATATGTACATGTAGAGCATCTTATAGCAGTATCACACACATAGCGGAATGGCTAAGATTCGTTTGTTTACCGTTCAGTAATTATATATAATTAAAACTTTAAAGTAATGGCATACTCAGCTCACAGTGATTTTTAAATAACTCTAAACATGTGTATTAAAGTTAAACCAAACATTGATTGGTAACAAAGTTATTGAGACACACCAGAGAATTATAGGCAATTAAGAAACGAAGGTCAGTCCTTAAACATCATAATACCAATTAGAAATTATAGTGGCGTGAACCAATATAAGTTTATCTAAACATGTCCCACTGGAGAACATATCAACGCTTGTAGCCAATAGGCATAAACAGTAACCAGAATACACATAGATATTGTATGAGTATCCATAGAATGGAAACATAATGGAAACATAATTTTGTGTCAAATATTTTCTTTTTCATATTTATAAAATAGGTAATTCTGTTTTGATAGAAGTAAAGTGTTATTAAAGTGTAAATTCATTGCTGAATTTTGAAATTTAGCTTGGTTATTTTTATAAGGAATAGAGATCACTAAATTCAAGGTTGATAAAAGTAAAATAATGTACATTATAATGAGAAAACTTGGATTATTAGCATTTTGTAATATGCAGATGTCAATGTAGAAATGTTGACCAGTATTCACGTTGGTTGTGGCTTCCGTATCCACCAGTGATCAAAATATATTTTGATATTATAATATTTGAATAATTTCCATTTGTCATTTTACTTGTAAAGTGTATAAATGCCAATAAATGTGCATTCATTTTCCATTCCTTGATGACGGAGTCTGCCATGTATCTAAAATTGGTAAAGAGCGGAGAAACAAAAAGTGTTTGTGAATTTCAATTTCAATTTGAATTTGTTTACACTATGTTCTCTCTACTTCCCTGTACATTTATGGTAATTTTATTAATTTGGTTTTAAATACGGTGTACTTAGATTCTTCATAATATATTTTCTTACAATGCCTATAGATTCACGTACGTTTATTTAATTAAACACTTGTTACATTTATTTGTTTGATCATGAAAGCTTCACTATTTACTCTGAAGTGTAGGTGAGATTAAACTTAAGTTTTTTTATACCTCCTTGATGAGTTATCGATATTTTATCAATTTTGAATTGATCCTTCTTCTTCTCTGTTGATATTTTCGACATATTATTACTTGTGTAGTTCTAATATAGTCAGTTAAAACATGATTAATAACTGTTATACAAATAATGTGTTTCATAATGTATATTTTTAAATTATGCCATTTGTGTTTGTTTCAGCTTGACGAACGCACTCATATCTCGCATGTAGCAGAGCAGGCAGAAGGAACTGGGGATCCTATTCAATGCCACACCTTGTCTTGTTGCTTAAGCGAATAATAAAAATAAATATTTCATTTCCTCGAATCGGTATCGAACCCACAACTTGTCGTACTTACAGTTGCAGTTGCTTGTGCCCCTGCGCTACGTCTGGCCTATTTTATAAATATTACAAAATATTACATAGCATAATATAGGTTACGATTCTCTCGTATATAAAATTGATGATGCAGCTCGCAAAGCCGGCTTAAACCAAGCTCTGCATTTGTGATTTGTGGTTTTTTTTTGATATTACAATGTTTATTAAAGCTAAATAAAAAAATATATCAATTCTTCTATACCGAATAATTTTCTCTCTTGCCTGATACGTTTTTCGAGTTAATAATGAAACGTTTCGCTACCATCGAGATAAACGTTGCTACCATTTAACATTTTTTCATTTTTATATAGTGATAGTGTCAACATTAATTTTAATTTTCAATAAATTGAACTCAATAACAAATAAATAATTAAATATATGAGTACAGTAAAATAAGTGTAGACAGCTGGTCAAAAAACAGCATAAACTACGCCTAAGAAGGGTTGTGTCGCGCTGTACCGACCGGAGTGTGAGTCAGCAGACACCATATATGAACACTCAACAAATGTAAAACTGAGCTTAGACCTGACAAACTAACACGTAAATAACAAATGGTATCAAAATGCTATAGCTGTTGCTTATATTTGTTAAATAGAATCCAAATAGAATATCATTTTATTACACGTTAACTTCAAAGAAAATACCTACGACATTATAAATTAACCTTGCTCGCTTGCAATCAGTAGAGTTATGTAAATAGTACAACGTATAGTATATAAAATATATTCTAATTCCGATACTTCTACTGAAAACAGGCAGACTTGAGCACTTACGTAAACTAACGAGCTTATGTCCTCAATGGCTTTTATTTAATATATTACGTCGGTTGCATTTATAATTTAAAAAAAAATCATAAAAGTCTTCTTATAAATACCATTTGACATCGCCGCAAGATTGAAACGTGTTTGACTAATGTTACGTACATTAGCCTTGGTATGAATTCAAGACACCATGATGTTCGCTGACGTGTATAGATGAAAATATATTAAAGATATGAGATATAATTTGATAACGTAATGTAAAAATAAACGAAGACAGTATAACGAAAATTTATTAGTTACAGCACATTTTATTTCAATGAATCATAAATTATAAAAAATGGAAAAAATCTTTAAAATGTTTGTCCTGTAAGTTGATTTTAAAAAACTATACTATTTTTTAAAATACAAAGATTAGCGACTGGAAATTTATTTCAGCATTCAGCATACATAATAAAGTTTTTTGTGTGCTCGTATGCTACGTAAGTAATAAGATTTATAATTGAAAATTAGTCTGTTATATTCGCTCCATGTATGAATTACCTACTTAATTGTTTATAGTCTATATACATATTACAAAGAATGTAACAATAAAAAAAAAAAAAACGATGATCACAAGAAAACGTTTTTGTAGAAATATGAGATAATTCTAACAAGTTCTCATATAATTTTTTCATACTATGTAGTCTCAGGTGGACAATTGCGAAAAGATTAACTTTGCCGAATTTTCTCTAGTGTCGACTTTTCTTGTTTATTAGGAGTATGTATACGAGTAAACTCCCAGTAAACTTATGATATTGATATTTTTAATATCATTTATAATTTAAGGCCTGTCGTGGCGCAGCGTCACAAGCGTGTGACTGTAAACGACAGGCTCTGGGTTCGATCCCCGGTTGTGGAAATGAAATATTTAATATTTTCAATTTAAATATTTCATGTTTCATTTCTTCGCTCTGGTAATACGGCAAAGCGTGACATTATGTTCCGCCAATCAACACCCAATGCCTCAAATTCGGCGGAAATTGGCAAACGGAGTGTCTTAACACTAGGTTCCCGGGTTCCCTCTGTCTACCCTGCCTCGTGCGGGATACAGCGTGAAGCTGAAAAAAAAAATATCATTTAAACATTTTTTCTAAAACATACAGTTAAAAATTTATAATTATGTAGGTACATTAAATATAGTGATCCAAAAGAATACAAAAATGTATATATACTTATATTTTTCACTGTGTGTATTTTTCCCTGTTTTATCTATATAAAATTTTATACAGATAAAGATAGCAATATTATTTTATCTTTATTAATAAAGTATCTAGCGCAGAGGCACAATCCTGCATTTAAACACGACAGAATATGAGTTCCATACCTATTCGAGGAAATGAATTGTTTAATTTCATATCCTCGCTCTGGGAACGTGGCGACGTTTACTTCCGCCACTCAGCATGCAATACTTTTCTACTTCTCAACAACAATAAAATATAGTGTGAACATGGCAGAGTAGGCAGTGGAAATTTGATAACCCAGTGGAAGGCACTCAATTCCTATTAAGATACTTGAGTTGCCCATTTTTTTCAAATATTCGGCAAAATGTTAAAAAAATCATTTTTCCTAGTGTGGACCGACCCAAAACCTGTCGCGTTTGCCATCACACGTTTAATGTATGATTATTTATATAAAGAAAATCAATTTTAAAGATCTTTATGATTCTCAGTTATTCCAGAAAATTACTCAATGTAATAGTTATATAAAAGGTCAGATACTGCCAAAAAGACGATTTATTTTGATAAATCACCTACTATGAACACAAAGTGCTAAGTAAACTGGAATGTTGTCAAGGAGGCCTTTATCCATAGCCACTGATTAACCGTAATTATCTTTAATTTCTGAAAGTAACAACAAGTAAAAGACATTATCGGATAACTTTAGCGTGTTAGTGTGTAAGGATTGTAGAAATTATGACCGCCAAAAGTTGTTGCACTTATAATTAGTAGCTGTTGTAGATGTATTGAGCTCTAGTCACTACAAAAATTATAAAATGTTTTCTAAAAAATTGACTTTACACTTCACATCCAATGAGCTCGTCACAATCGCTCGTATACACAAAATCTAGAACAAACTGTACCATGTAAAATGATAATATTGTCTCGAAGAATAAACTAATATAAAGGTTACTTGTATACCTATAAATGTATTATTCAGTGAAAATTTCACAATCATAATGAATATATATGAATATGTATAGCTAAGCTTTAAAAACTATGCAAAGCTTTCAAACTATAAAATATGCACTAAAATGCTTCTATCGTAAATGTTGATTCAGATGACAACTTAAGAAAATAAAGTCCAACTTTTCTGCACTTTTCTCTGAAGATTATTGTTCTGGAACGCTCGCTTGAGACAAGTAGCCCATCGCATTGTGTATTGACGACCACAGTCGGTATCCACTTTTGTTCCTAGTGCAAAGAAAACAACTGATCGTCCGTCATTGTGACATGCTAATGGAATCGCTAGTAGTATTAATATGTAGCTAAATTTATACGCATTAATATCTTTTGTAATATACTAACCAAATTTATGGAATATATATACATAGGTTTCCATTCCCTACTTTCTAATTTCAAGACATTGTGTAGCACAACTTATCATCATATCCTTTTAAAGCGGGGAAATGAATTTATTCCTTCAAGTGTCAATCAAACCCACACACATGATAACCCTATCGTTGTGACATTGCATCTAATATTACACCTATAACTAAAAATCATGCTTAGAAATTTTAAGCTTTGTCATTAGTGATGTAGTATGGGCTTTGATAACCCAGTTAGCAACTTAGTATCAATTTAGTTACAAAAAACTTTTTATATAACAATTTGAACAGAAAAACCTTGGTCTTAGACATTAAAATGCTGCTAATATCTAACATTCAAGGTCATATCGTTGTCCATACTTTAATAGGACTGTTTTGATAAATTATTTATGTAACTAATTAATATTTATTTTTTAATTTAAGTTCTAGTTGTATTTGTTACTTGCGATCTAAAAACGAATCTGATTTTTATGTTAATGAATTTTATAGAAATTTGCTGTCAGCAAATAATAAATATATTAATACAATTACAATTTAAATTAGTAATTAAATATTAGTTCCACAATGAAATTTAATTGTAAAAGAAAAAGAATATTAATATATCTATAATATTTTAAGAGAGTATATTTTTAATATCGAATATAGTATCATAATACAAATTAATAATAATGATAACCAATTTCTTTGCCTATGCAAATCGGAATAAACTTTTTAATACATTTATCCTTAACAAAAAAACATATGACATAAAAATACATAATTAAATTAGAGTGTTACAATTTTTAAAGTGCTATTCCATTTAGGAAAGAAAATACTAAATTTAAAAGCATATAAAATATTGGAATTTATTTCTTTTTGAATTAATTATAAGAGGAACGTATGGCTTAGTTGGTTAGAGCGCTTAAACGATTTCCAAGAGGCGCTGATTCAAATCCTGCTACGTTCAAATTTTTATACGCTTTTAAATTAAAATTTAGTAACTTTGAGTTATTTGTAACGCTTTTAAAGCATATAAAACATTAAAAATATATAGTATTTACTAAAAAAATATTATTTGTGCATACGAGTGTGTATAATTATATACGATAAGAGATGGCGCAATTTTTGATTGCGCCATCTCTTGTCGTTTACTACTAATCTACCATGAAACGGGAGAGTAGTAGCTCTTGCAACAATACGGTACGAGTATACAATTATTAATGTAGATGTCGATATCAATTCACATCATTTTTATTTAGCTCAAATATCCTTAAGTTTTTCAACATTTCAAACATTTTTTTAAATAGCCTTAAGTAGATATATAATTATGTAATTATTATGTAGATATATAATTATTATGTAGATGTAGAAGCTTACACAATAATATTTTAAATTAGTGATCTAGCTTTTTTTAAAGTAAATTCTTCTTTTTCTATTTTTTATTTTAATCCAATTAAAACATCTATATAATATGTTCAAATCTCACTACAACAAAACATTAAACATAGTTTATAAACACTTAATGTATATTTTTAAAAATAGTTACAGACAATAAAAATAATTACGATTATGTGCTTGTGAATTTAAATAGCCTACTACCTACCTATAATAAATTCTCTCTGAACTTTATAACTTTTCTACAAATTGTACTGTTTCCCATGGACGCAATTAAAGAATCTATTACTGCTATGGGCAAGTTGTTCGAAGCCAGAATGTGTGAATTTCAACAGGACTTGAACAAATCAGCATCACCTATTTCAATTACAACTTAAGCAGCAGAATTTAGTTCTTTTAAAAATGCTATTGACATTGCACTGACTACGCTGCAAAAGCAGGTGGAACTTATAACACGTAATATGGATCGTATGGAGATGTCTGGAAGACGCAAGTTGTTACTTTTTCATGGAGTTGAAGAAAAAAAGACGGAAGATGTTAGTAGACTTGTTACAAATTTAGTGATGAATAATCTGGACGTCGCCGGTTTTGCTACTGAAAACATTAAATCAGCTTATCGTCTGGGTCGTCCTAATGAAATTAAATCCAGACCAATTATTATTATTTATCTAGTTAGCTTTTAAATAGATCATATTATTATTATTTTTTTGCTGTTTTCATATAGTTTATTTTTTTATTTAAACTTATTTGTGTTTTTCATCTTATTACTATACTATTTTGTTTGTTTAATGTTATTTATATACGAGTAAATATGTATAGAAGTGTAATGTATATACATATACATTATAGTGTCTCTGTAACTAGCGGGTGGCATATTAAAAAGTCAAAAACATATATTTTTTTCTCAGTATTGTTTATTTTTATACTTATTTATTTAATAATTAGATTCCATTTATTTGTGTAGTTTTATATCCATATATAGCTTTTCTTATTTATTTATTTTTGATTTTTACTTTTTATTTGTATTTTATTTCTCAAATTTATAATGGCAATCAATAATATTCCTACTGACGACAGTTTTCTTTCCTTTTCGACTATTTCTGATGGATTGAGCAGTAATGACAGTTTTCTTAGCATTCCTACGCTACGAGACTTGGTTGAAGCCTTGTCTGCCTTCGGTTTCTTATTCTCTTCCAGGGTTTCACTTGATCCGTAACGATCGCATTGGCCGAGTGGGAGGTGGCGTTACCATATACCTTCGCTCTCATATTCCTTATAGGTTAGTAGACTTTTCTAAAAGTGATCTAGGCACTGGAGCAGAACACTTTTTATTGAGGTCTGTTTTACAATTACCAAAATCCTTCTTGGTGTTTATTATAATCCTAGCCTTGCGGTCGATTACTTCTTATCATTTGACACCTTGTTAGAGAATTACAAGCCTTTATGATATCACACTAATGGGCGACTTTAACAATTGTATTTTGAAAAACCGTTCGTTCTGCTTAAAGTCTTTAGTAAACGGTGCGAATTTACATATACTTCCCCTATCCGCTACTCATAATTTCCCGAATCCCTCGTTACTTGACGTTATGATCGTTTCTTCCATTGATCTGGTTGAAAAGCATGGTCAGTGTCTTGCCTTAGCATTCTCTTATCATGACCTCATATATGTATCTTATAAAAAGAAATCCCTTAAAGCTAAATTAAGAATCCTTCTGCAACGAAATTTTAATGGTATAGATCTAAATTGTTTGCGCGAGGAAACGGCCGCTATCGACTGGTCGAGGGTGCTAAATTATCTACTATTCACCATTATCCACTATTCACCATATCAATGCGCTATCCACTCCTAGTATAACTTATTTTTTCTTTACTATATTTGCAGAAAGTGATGTTAAGAAGACCATTTTAGCCATCAGCTCTGATGCCATAGGCGCTGACGGCATTAGTCGTAAGATGATCATCCCCATCCTAGACATAATTTTACCTGTGGTGATTATTTAATCATTGGAAAGACGCTCAAACAACTCTGCTTCCTAAAAACGTAATCCAGTTCCTTCCTTACTTGTCCACTTGTCCAAGTCCTTGAGCGCTTAGTATAACATCAACTCACTCGGTTCTTTTATCACTATAACCTTATGAATCCTTTGCAATCCGGTTTCCGTCCTGGTCATAGCACGACAACAGCATTAGTTAAAATTACCGACGCTATTCGTAGGGGCATGGATTCACAACCAGTTACAATTTTAGCGATGTTGGACTTTAGCAATGTTTTTGGATCTGTTGACTTTGATGTTATGCTGGCTACCTTAGGATCACTTAATATATCTCCTGATTGACTGGTTTCGTGAATAACTGTCCGGGCGCCGACTACGTTTACTAATACAAGATTCGTATTCAGACTGGTCTCCTGTCGTTGCTGGTGTGCCGCAGGGTGGCGTGTTGTCTCCTTTGTTGTTTTCTGTATTTTTAAACACTATTTCTGGTTCCTTATCTTCTCTCTACCTATATTATATGCTGATGATTTGCAGATTTAAAACCAAGATAAAATTGCCAACTTGCCTACCGCAACAAAAGCTTAGAAAATATCTCTTCTTGGTGTAAATAATTTGGTCTGCATCTAAGATGCAAAGATGAGTTAAGACAAAAAAAACCCAACTGATTTTAATTGGTAGCACTAAACTTACATCAAAAATAGATGTATCGTTTTTACCTTCAGTACTCCTCTATAACGACATCATACCATATAGCAATTCAGTAAATGACCTTGGGATTACTCTAGATCATGATATGTCTTGGCATTCTCAGGTATGTGTGGCCTTTGCATCCTTAGGATTTCTCAAACGTTTGTGTAATTTTCTTCCTTTTCCAACTACGATTTCGCTAACAAATACTCTCCTTTTACCGATTCTTGATTATGCTGACTCTTATTGACTTAAGGGAGAAGCAATTTAATAAACTCGAGCTTCTTCAAAACTTATGTATTCGATTTATTTTTGGATTGCGCAAATTTGATCACATTTCAGACTTCTGTAAAAACTCAACTGGCTCCCGATCCGCCTTCACAGGAATACTCTCATATTTCATCTTCTGGTTCAAAATTTCTCTGGGTGTTCAATAAAGAACTATTATTATTATTATTTTACCACCGAAATAGTTCCAGATGAGCTTTATTTAGCGCCCGACTTGGCAGGGGTCATCTTCACTTTTTACACATAGGTACAAGAATTGTTTAAAAAATATTTTTACAAAGAACGTGGACAAAATGAGTGTTGACAGGGCGTCTTATGGCAACGACGACGACACTATTCCCAGTTTTTTACTTTATAAGTTTTATACTTAATAAAACTTATAAAGTATAAAGTTTTGTTATAATACAAGTTTTGTAACTGAATTAAAAGTAAAACCTTGCAAATTGGTACATAATAATAATAATAAAACCGCAGCTTGTGGCGACCTGGGTGTAATTATTATTATTTGTTCTTCAAATTCTGCCTTTATTGTTTGAAACACCCGTATTGGTATGTATCTAAGTACAAATAAGCTTTAAAGAGACTATATAGATTTTTTTTAACTTTCTCACCACGGCATAA
The DNA here is from genome assembly GCA_019049475.1 of Eueides isabella. Classification (NCBI taxonomy): domain Eukaryota; kingdom Metazoa; phylum Arthropoda; class Insecta; order Lepidoptera; family Nymphalidae; genus Eueides; species Eueides isabella. The sequence continues at coordinate 6,947,446 of CM032395.1, read as the reverse complement.
AGGACGCAGCTCTTGATCTTGTTGCCTCGTATCTAACTTAAAGAATCCAGAAGGTTAATATAAATAATATAAACTCGTCTAGATCTCCTCTAAGGATAGGCGTTCCACAAGGTTCTATTCTTGGTCCCCTTTAGTTTTTGTTATATTTAAGCGATCTACCATTTTATGCAAGGAATTTATGCGACATTGTACTGTTCGCAGATGATACTTCTCTAATATTTAAGACTGACAAAAATAAAGATAAATTCGACGAAGTGAATTTGTTGTCATTATCGAATATACTTCATTGGTTTGACGTAAATAACCTCATGTTAAATACAAAAAAAACGAAGTGTATTCAATTTACCTAAACAATTTATAAGCATATTATGTGATTTTAAATAAAATAACAATTTCATATTGAGCTTATCTGATTATACAATGGCAGCCAGTTCATTTTAAAATAAACAAATCCTAAAATAACATCAGCACAAAAGCCGCTGAATAATTATATTAATGATTGATGTTTTCTGTATCAATAAGCTTGTATAACAATCCCAGTCTCTGAACCACTGTAATAGAAACAAAAATAATAAATTTACTAACAAAGTTAATTATATAATTATGGATATTAGTGTTTTGTGTACCTATTTCATTGAAGTCAAGTTCAAGTAAAAAATTAAGGCTTAATTCTAATCTAAGAGAAAATAAATTGATTATCTCTAGGACTTTTTTCTGATAAAATATAAAATTGAACATGCTACTAAATGAAATAAGTATTCATTATTTTTAAGGTTTAGTAATTCAAAAGAATAAAAAGAACCCTTTTTAGGATTTTCTTGCTATCCATCTGTGTGTTTGTCGAGGTTATTTATATCGAGATCACGACAAATGAAATAAAGTTAAAGTTAACACTAAATTGAATGTATTATTATTATTACATATTTATTTTATTATTATTATTAAAACATACGAGCATTATATGAAATATTTTTTCCTGTTTTTGATTGATATTCGACTTGTAATCAATTCTATAGTAGTATAATATTCCCTTTGGACCTACTGTTATGAAATTTGGCGCGAACGTTGTTTGGTTGGACTTACCACACAAATTACGGTGGGTTGCGCAGTTATAAAGTAAATAAGATGCGTAAAATAACCAGCATAAAAACTTTCGTTAAATTATAATTCGCATTTTATTATATTTTTTTCAGAATATTTAAGGTGAACCATAAAGTTGAGCTGATTTTAAAAAAAATATGCAAGAAAAACTACAACGCTCAGAAAAGAAAGAATATATTTGTTTTTTGCTTAAAAGAACATCGGTGAGATACACACTCCTCCAATGTAGTCCTCAAATTGATGAAAACTCGCTGGCACATCGCTCGTGGGGACTTTTTTCCGCCATAGAATGTCTCCTCAACGCGATATCAATTTTCCATCAAACATTTCGGTTACACTTACAACTGCTTATTCGATGTATGTAATGTTGCGCCATTTTATTGAAACAAGGTCTGTTGTTGTAGGCTTCGAAATTATGCATGTTATTGTCCGGCGTTGCTCAATTTTAAAGAAATGGGGTCCGATGATTCTTTGAGCCGACATGGCCGCCTAAACTGTACTTTATGTCATTGCTTGATCTTTGGTGTCTTTGGGATTTTCTTTGACCCAATACCGACAATTTTATTTATCGACAAATCCACATAAATTAATGTATGAGAAATTACGCTCGCATGATTTTAAGCCCTTGCCTATCATAATACAAAAGCAAGTTATATCCCGATTTGTTGATTTGTAAAAAAAACAAATCAATAAATATGTAAGTTAACAATAAATATACCTAATAAAGAAAAATGTCTAACCATAATATACCTAATACTGTAAAAATAATATATACCTAATACAGTATAAAAATTATGTCCACTCTTTAAAAAAGAAAAAATCGAAATGTATTAAAAAAACTTTATGTGTAAAGTACCTATTAATATGTGAAATAAATAAAGCTATTTTATTATTATTTATAATTATCAAATAAAATACGTGTTTATTACACTACAATAGTACTGTTACAACAAGATAGATTCATTATTTGTTTTATAAGACACTCCGATCCGTCGATTCCAGTGTTGAGACCGTACCGACCATCCGTTCCGTTCCGTATTTACTTATTTGGAGAAAATTGGTAGTATGGACTTAAACGTGTTAAAAATTACAGTGCATGCATATGACTTTCAGTTACACGTAGTTTTATATCCGATGGGTTCCGTAACATTTTAAGAATTATAGTTCAATAAACATTAACACACATAATGTTTAGTAACAGTTTTAAAAACGATAAATGAGTTTTAATAAAAATAGACAAACTTAAGATGGAAGATGACGACATGAGCAACGCCGTATGACATCCACCGTAGAGCGTCCGCTTCGGAAGCCATACCGGCTATCCGAGAGGACCTGTCCTCTCAAGTTGCCGCTGTAGCCTCTGCGCTACCACCCTCGCGAAGAGCTTGGCGATCTCGCTCAACAGCACTATTGGCCGATAAGCCGAGGCTGAGTTCATCGGGCGCCCCTCATTCCGAAGACAGCTATCCTAATACAACTTCAACAACCTAGCTGACGTGGCCCAACCTTGTTTAACACCCGATTGGATGTCAAACCAAGGCAATATGCCATCTCCTACTTGCACGCCTGCTGATTGATCTCTGTAAAAAGACTTTACAGCCTCTAGCAAGGGCCCACTCATATTATACCGAGGCAGTACCTGTATTTCTTACAACCATATTAAACGCCTGTCTCAAGTCCACAAAAGCACAGAAAACTTTTTGGTTTACTGCCAAAACCTTTTCCGTAATCATGCCAGATGCTCAGCCTTCCATAACATATAATAATTCATTCATCTTTTCTGCCATCCCTCCTCTTACATTCCACGAAACTATTTGTAGTTCCGTCATCCACTTCCCACCGTTCCGAACATGGCGTGCTGGATGGTGTTTTACAACCCGCATTCGTCTCGTCTGTTGCACATCTAGGCGGATGGAACGTTGCAGACCTCTAGAGGTTGACAGGGGTCACTGCGAGCAAGCCTATCATCGTGGACGTGGGGATCGAATCCAAAGCCTGGTGCGTTTACAGACAAACGCTTGTGCACCGCGACATGTCATATGATTTTGTAACAATTATTATTTGTAATATATTTCCGACTTTTATAACTTATATATACTACAAGTTGTCATGTTAAGTCAAATTTTATAATTTTAGGTCTATGAAAAATATATAATAAAAAGCTCGAGGTCTGTCATCAATTAAAACAAATGTCGTATTTCTTTGCACTATTGTAGCCAATTACCCCTAACGCATTTGTTCGTCATAATCCAATAATTGTAATGTATATACACAAATACACATCTAAATTATAATCTAGTGATAATAAGAATAATAAAATGAAATACTACAATTATCAGTGTGTCTGACTATAAATAAAATGGCTGAAACTTCGATCCTTGTTAAAAATAAAGATTTATTTTCATTTTTCTGCTCTTTACTTTTAGCTTGACGATATCTATTTTTTTATTTAGTTTAATAAGTATAGAAGAATTGTGTAAAGTTCCTAACAAGATCTAAATAATCCTAATATCACGAATTTCAATAATTTTTATTTGGCATTTACATTAAAAAATAATAAAACCCGTCAATGTAGACAAGAATATAAAATCAGAAATTTACCATGATATACAACTAATATATATTTTTCCCTATTAGCACGAAACCAATAATTCTTAAAACACACCGTTCTGTTCCTTACTTTCTGCCCAATTTAAGACATTGCTTAATAAAAGTAGTACGACGCACGCTGCGCGTATCTGCGCTGTACCTTGTTACCAGAGTGAAGAAATTAAAATATAAAACATTATGCGTAAAAATATGAACAGTTCACAGTAGCACTCTTGTACCCCTACGCCACGTTTTCCCATCATCGGATTACATTTATTTAAAAAGCAAATTAACAAAAAGCAAAGATCAGAATTTTTTATTGTTCAAATGAAGTATTAACAGCTGTAATATATTTAAATTAACAAGTAAAATACTTCTGCTGAAGTTATACACAATATGCATTAGTTGTTAGCAGCTAGTATTTTATTAATATAAATTGATATATTATTTTATATACGAAGTGGTAAGTATTAAATAAAGGACGAAAGTTCTAGTATTATATTAAAAACAAGTTATAGCGTTGAAATAGCATCTTAGCACTCGCCCTCTAGTGGACCCCTGGCCACGACGCTGAAGTCCAGTCTGAAAAATATAGAATTTGTATTTAATTCTTACGGTACTTAAACATGTAAAATATATCCATAATGTTAAAATGCGTTATGTATTGTATTGTACTGAGTTAAAACGTAACATACGTATCTACGGTAAGAAAGGAATAAACACATAATTTTTTGGCACTTTTTTTTTCAGCTTTCCAGCTTTTTTCCGCATATGGCAGCGTAGGCAGAGGAACTGGGGAACTTTAGTGTTAAGACACTCCGTCCCGTTCTCCACTTTTCCCCGAACTTGAGGCATTGCGTGTTGAGTGGTGGAACTCAATTCTAGTTACTTATATTTTACTTATTTTTTGAAAAGTTATGACAAAATCATTATGTTTTAATTATTTGAATGTAGTTCATATCTTACCATATCGTTTCCATCGTAGCCGCCTAAGCGCAGCGGTGCTGTTCTCGGACCGTCGCGGTCTGCTTCAATACGCTGGTTCATGCTTTCTTCGTGAAGCGCTTTTTGTAAAGCAATTAACAATCGATCCAATACTAATGCTGCCCTCTTTTGAGGAACATATATTTCCTGTAATTAAAAGGTTAAATTATAGTAAATTTAAATTATAATAGTAGAATAATAAGCGCTATGAGTCACCTTAAACGTTTATAACACACACAAAGTTTAATTTATGAGCATTAAGTGACTATAGATTATTCATTAGAAGATGTCCTTGTCCACTCCAGAACAGTCTGGAATTTTCCATTCCAGAATTTTTACTACCACAAAATTAGAAAGATTAATCGTAAGCAGCCTTATTTAAACTCTTGAAAAAGTCGTCAATGAAACACAAGTCAACATTTCCACTAAGTTATTACATTCTGCTTGATGTAATTCATTAAGGCGTTAGTAACATTATGTTTCCGATTGTAATTCGTGGAAATGAATAGAGAAATCTGACGCGCACCCACTACTCATATAAAGATAATAAACTACTGAGTAATGAATTTGTATGTATTTTATAGGCTGATATTAAGTCAGATACACTAAAATTTAAATGAATTACCAAATTACCTTTTTATAAAAATATTTTACCATTTACCATGTGAAATGAGACCCGAAATCTAAATATAAACTAAAATAAATAATAATTACTACTAATCCGTTACAGAATGTAGGTTAAGTATATATCATTAAAAGTTTTCGGTTAAGACAATAAAGTAACATTATGCCTTAGTAACAGAAAGTCTAACTTCAAAACAAGTCTATCGCACATAAAACTCCATTACCCATAGTTTGGCATAATAAAACTAATGTTAGCTTTGTATACATATTTCATGTAAAGGCTGTTTACAAACAAATATACATCTTGGTAAACTAATTTACATATTATATTGTAATATTACTAGCATTCCAAAATAGGGCCTAACAGTTTCTCGTGAATTTGAGTTGTATTAAATCAAAATTACTTTTCTTCAATTTGTAGAAATATGTAATATTATAAAACTGTAATTAAACTTTTTGCTTAGGGGTATTGCGTGTTGACTAGCGGAACTCAACGTCGCGTTTTGCCTTGTACCAGAGCGAAGAAATGAATATATTAAATATTTAAATTGAAAATATTAAATATTTCGTCTCTTCGAGTGGAGATCAAACCCACAATCTATCGGTTACAGTCACACACTTGTGCTGCTGCGCCAAGACAGGCCTTATAGATCCTAATACATTTATACATACAGTAAAACTCATATTCTTATAATAACATTACGTATTTTCTTATAATTTAATTATATTCTTATGCGCTGTGTGATACACGTGGTGTCGTAAGAGGCGACTAAAGTACGAATGGGATAATAACGTCACCAATGGCAACAAGTATGAATGACTGGACCGAATTATCACCATCCCTAGCATTTAAAATCGGCGTTAAGTAGTAGCTTCTGTCACAATTCTGCCTACATGCGCGCCGCGCATTCACATTGGGTAATGTCGGGTGTTGATATTATACCTCTCTAGATTATAAAAGCGGCACTGAAAAAATACATACTCCAGTAAGGTGTACCGTTGGGATATTAGATTGTGAGTTTTGGGTAGAGTACAGATCAGCGCTTTGAATTTTGGGGAGAGTATAGGTCAGCGCTTTGAACAAGGCAAACTAGACGTGCGCTTCGTGGTAACCCCTAACACGCTCAAGGTAGATTTCTGTAGCATTAGTGGTCTACATTCCAATTTTAATGCTGTCCATCTATATCTTGAGACAAAACGGTTGGCCTTATTATTTTTTGACGGAGACTCAGATTTAGCGTCATAGCCTACCTTCGATATCCCGGCTACAAAATAGAGCATAATTTTATGTTTCATATCGGAGTCGCTGTCTGTAAGGTAGGACTTAAGATTCCGTCGCTTTGCTAATTTTGAAGGACCTCTCGACTATCTTACTTCGTATTGATTTGGACGTTAAGCTTGTGTTTTCTATTGAGACATTCTACAGAAACGTTTCCTCATGGAATGTAAGGAACCAAGTTCTATCTCCCCACTATCCACCCCCAAAAGACAAAGATTTGCACGTTGACCACTAAAAATTCCCAAGTTTTTGCGTCACCAGTTTTCGTATACACTCCTCTTAAAGCCACGCTTAGTACGAGCATATTGAGCCTTAACGTTTCGAGTGACTGCTAAATGTATCATCATCATCTGGAAGGCAAGGCCAAGTCGGCCTCAAAGAAATTGGGGGTTATCAGCAGAGCAACACAGTACTACACTCCGAAACACTCCGATTGGCCTTGTATAGGGCCCAGGTTCTTCCTTATACGGAGTACTATTCTCATCTCTGGTCTGATACATCTCAGTATCAGCTTAAACCAATTGACCGCATGCAATGTAGAGTACATCTCAGTATCAGCTTAAACCAATTGCCTCAATGCATCAATAAATGACGTCACTAATGTCATCACGATTGTACATTACCATAGTCTATATTTCCATAATTCTATTACTTCAAGTAATAATAACAATAATAATAAAATAATTTTATTTATATAAATACATTTTATTAAGATACCTAAACCTTTTCAATCGGTAAATTTAATATTTGTGTAGAGTAAATATAAATGTTAATAGAAATTTTCTATATAATTGCTTTCACACATAACGCAAAATTTTAATATACAGTATTCAATATGTGTATCGCATTATATTCTATTTTTCGTATCTATCAATCCTTACAATTTCTTATTGGTTTATAGAAATATTTAAATTGGCACTTATAAATTTAAACCTTTCAAAATAATAACTGCCGTGGCGCAGGGTACAGTCGACGCATAGTCAGCGCGACAGGTTGTAAGTTCAATCCCCTTAAATTCGGCGGAAAGCGGAGAAAAAAGTGTCTTAGTACGAACGGAGTGAGTAAACACTAGGTCCCCAAGTTTCCTCTGCCTTTTAAACCATGTACGGAATTTGACGTAAAGCTGACTAAATACGAGTATATTGTATAGGCAGAATTATGCCTATTGTTACATGCAATATATACCTCAGAATAATTATTTTTATCACTCTCATATGGATAATCGTTGTTGTAGACACGAGGTAAAATAGAGTCGAAGGTAGGTGCGGCTAAGGCGGCCGACAGGGCCACCACAAATACTGGCACGGTGTACAGCATTATAATGACATGGGATATCTGCAAGTGAATTAATATATTAAACCAGCCCATTGTTAAAAGGTATGTCTAAAAACAAAAGTTAAAAACCAGCATGCTTAAAAGTTAAATTTAAAAGAGCGTTCACTTTTTTACACAAAAAAACAGAATAGGTCGCTACGAACTCTGCTTATTTCCACATCCATCTATCATCAAGCTTTTTTATATACCCGTCGGGAAACCTCATATTTTCGAAGGTCCTTCTGATGTACGTAATCGTAACTCATTCTTTTGACGAACTCCAACCACCTGAGCACGTTCTTCTCTATTCTCACGCTCACACGTGTGAACAGCAAAATAAATTCAATTGTTTAAATAACTTTATTTAAAAATATTTTATGTGGAGCGTGGTAATTAAAACTAACATATACCTCGAGATACAGAGTGAAACTAAAAATAAATAAATGAAAAAAAAAAATGGTTATGTTAGCCATTTTGTTTTTCATTTATTTATTTTTAGTTTCACTCTGTATCTCGAAGTATCTAGTAGAGTAGGCAAAGGAAACCAAGAGTTAAAAACCTAGTGTTAAGACACTCCGTTAACTTGTTCTCAATAAGACCCTCTAATTACTCATATTTCGCAGAGTTCTGGAGCTATTGTATGTTAAGTGATGGAACTTAACATCACAATTTAAATAACTTAATTAATTAAGCTCTTTGCTTTTTAAAGCATTTTTCAATTAGTGTATATCACAAAACTAAAAACCACTAGGGACACGTCTTAAGTCCGTGTCATGTAACCGACAGCAGGATAACAAGTGACACAAATACTCTTAAAGGATCATGTTGTTTATCGTTTTATCTATCTTTTTATTGGGTGCAAAATGTGTTTTTGTACAAAATATTAGTTTTTCTGCTCACTTAGCTATTTTAAATGATGTCTCCTTTTGTAGTTGATTAATTTAAAAGCTTGCTTTTGTTAAAGAGGTCTGTTTTTGTGCAACGTCACAAACGTGTGATTGTATTTAATATTTTCAAATTAAATATTTTAATCTTTCATTTCTTCGCTCTGGTAACAAAGCAAAGCGCGGCGTTGAGTTTCGCCGCTTACAATGCCTCTAATTCGGCGGACAATGTGGAATGGAAGTAAAACTGAGTGTCTTAACACTAGGTTTGCAGGATACAGCGTGAAGCTGATATAATATGTGCTTTGGTTAAATATTTCGTTATTTTCAATTTTTAAATTATCGTAGGTTAACATTAAAATAATATACCTCACTTAAATCTAAACTAAACCGTATTATGTAAAATCGTTTTATAGAAAATCTACATTCCAGCTATTGATGTTCGTATTATTTCTTAAAATGACATCAAGCGTGAGTCGGACTCGCCCACCAAAGGTTCCGTACTAATTTCGCGACGCTATTTATGCCATGTACGACATAATCAAAATCATTTTCCTTAAGCAGACAAAATTTTATTATTAAAGTAACAGACAATTGAATTTAAATAAAGTCCGAACTTACTCCTCCTCCACCGACAATTTTCTGAAAAATATATATTGAGTTTATAAGACTCAAAAGTAATAACCGTTACGCTAACACATTACTTGCGCTTTTAACTACTAAATTTAGTACTTACTCACTTATTTAGCTTCACGCTGTATCCTGCACATAGCAGGGTCACCAGAGGAAACTTGGGACCCTATCGTTAAGACACTCTGTTCCATAAGCCACTTTCCGACGAATTTGAGACTTTGGGTGTTGTGTGGAGGAACTCAACGCCTCGCTTTACCTTGTAACCAGAGCGAGACAATGAAAACATTAAATATTTAAATTGAAAATATTAAATATTTCGTTACTTCGAGTGGGAATAGAACCCACAACTTGTCACGTTTACAGTCATACTTGTGCCTCAGCGCCTTGACAGGCCTCATCTAATATAATATATATTACTTAAAAGTAAGCTGATGAAGACTTTTGTTCTAAGAACTGTAAAAAACCGCCTGGTTTTTGATGTATTAAATTATTGTATAAATATTTATAAATTGACAAAGTTTACATCTTAAATTGCAGAAGAAAATCCAGATTTTGTTTGAAATTGACTATAATTACTAAATTGTAATAGCGTTTAACTTAATATTTATATGAACGCTTCTTGCTTTTATCGTTTTTACGTTTAATATAAGTATAAAATTCTATTTATATTTTATTTTATAATTTGCCTAAGGGAAATACCCTATAAGTTTTAAATACGCGGATAAAAAGTTGATTTTTTTTTTATTTTAGGCTTTTTCTAAGAAATATCAAGGTCTCAACTCACTCCAAATTTTATAAATATAAGACCACAAGAAGTGGTACCCTCTAGGGACTGTTTACTTTTTTTCTACCTTTTAATTTTTAGCATTAATTGCAGCTTGATATCTCATTGCGATCGCGATTTAAATGGTCTTGACAGTCGGACAGACGGACAACGAAGTGATACTTTAAGGATTTTTAAGCTACGGAACCCTAAAAACACGAGAAGTTATATTTTTCCAATAAATTTTGATTTTATAAATCAAAAAATCGGTGCTTATAGCAAATATTGTTAAGAAATAAAAAAAAAAATAATCGTAGCAACGTAGCACATTGTACCGTGCGTAGCTCTCTTGTTTAACAATTATTATATTAGAACATCTCTTAGTATTTTGTATACTTTATCTTTATAGAGCTTTTTAGTTACACGTTATAATTACTTTTATAAATAGTTTATTATTTGAAAGTAAACTTTTTTTCTTAAATTTCATATTAACAGTAAAATAGTTCTTTATTCTAAAGTAAAGCAGTAAAAAAATAATTAATTGAGTAGTTAAGAAATACTTACGATAAAGCTTAGAAATTCACCAGAAAAGTATAATAAAGGTGTAAACTTCACTCAAATTTCGGTTACTTTTATAACAATAACAGAACAACTTGTTGAGCGATGATATCGGCGTGAATTCCGAGTTGCTATTATGGTGTCGCGCGCCGTACTTGGCTTTATAAGGGCGGTAAGCTTTCCCGCCAACTTACTTACTATTGCATTTACGTTACAACGTATGTACATGTATGTACATACATACGTTACTTGAAGATTTGATTAATACTTATATTATTTTACACAAAAATACTTATCCTTCTGATATTTTTGCTATTAAATATACAAACAAACAAATTAAATATACATTATATTATAATAGTATAATTTGATGGTACCCCTATCGCCTACAGTAATTCCATTAAGAATCTAGGCATCATCATGGATGACAACTTATGTTGGGCTCCTCAAATTTCACATATTAGCCGTAAAATATTGGTGACAATGGGATCTCTAAAGAAATGGAATATTTTCTTCTCATAAAAAACTAAAATATTAATATCCACTTCCCTTCATCTCCCTATTATTACTATACGAAGTTACTGTAAGAACGCCTAGAGAAGTTAGAATATCTACAAAATCTCTGCATCAGATATATATTTGGGCTGGAAAAGTTCGATCATATATCTGAATATCTGAATACCGTAATAAGCTTTAATGGATAACAGTGAGGCATCGTATATTATTCTTTTCCGGGAATGGAAATATCGTATATAATATATACGGCATGGTATATATTATATACGATATTTTCATTCCCTATGTATTCTTTATTCCATTCTTTTTCAACCTAACACTCCTTGTTACCTTTAAGAGCGCATCACTTTCCTGGGTTCCAATCCCACGGTTCAGCTCAACCTACGCTCTAAAAGTGACAACAAATTAAAGATACCTGTTGGTAACACAGTTGGTTATAAAGCATTTTTTACAGTTAAAAGCGTAATTTTGTGGAATGATTTGCCACCTTATATTAAGTAATCAAAATCTTTTAATACGTTTAAAATATCCCTCCCTTAATTCTTAATCATATTTGGCACAACAAAAATAATGTGTGGGATATTTATGTATATGATATGTTTCATATATGTATGTATTTTACTTATTTCTTTGTTTACTTAATGTGTTGTATTTGAATATATTTATTTTCTTAGAAACTGAGGTACACGAATTCATTGACCAAGTCAACGGCTCTACTGCCAATATTTGCTTCGGATGGTGCATTATGATATTTTGTTTTTAGCTGGTAGGAAATACGTATTATATTTTCTACCAGCATCTATTAGTTTATAAGTGACTCACACGCTCGTTCTCTCCGGTCCCAAGAAAATCTTGTACTCAAAATACCTTCTCATTCCTCTTCCTATTTCACAAACTCCTTTACAGTCAAGGCTGCTAGATTATGGAATTCCCTCCCTCTCCATGTTAGACGTGCTAAGAGTCTTAATTGCTTTAAATCCATGGTAAAAGCGCACTACTTAGCTCTTTAAAATCTTGGCTTCCTAACTTCAGTGGTATGTACAAATGCACTGAGTTTCAGTTTACAATATTTTATTGTATATTTTTGAATTATTTGTGTATGTATGGATGTATGTATTTATGTATGTATGTATGTATTTATGTATATATGTATGTATTTATGTATGTATGTATTTATGTATGTATGTATGTATTTATGTATATATGTATGTATTTATGTATGTATGTATGTATTAATGTATGTATGCATGTATGTATATTTATATAAAGCAAGTACACCTACCGATGTAACCACTCCTATACCTTAAGGTTGCCTGGCAGAGATCGCTGATAGCGATAAGGCCGCCTGCTGTACATCTTTGTTTATTTTTTTTCTTTGATTTTGTTTGTTATGTGGTGTACAATAAAGTATTTTTATTATTATTATTATTATTATTATTATCCACGGTTTAAAGATTTTTTTTGCGCATTATTAATATGTATAAATTCAGCCATACATGCTTATAATTATAGAATGACGACCACTTTCATGAATAATTATATATCCTTCCTATCCTTATCAAACCTTTTTCGATATCCAGTGGGGTGGGGGCCATGCTGAATAGTGAGAGTTACCGGTCTACCATGGCCTTTTTTGCGATTCTGTCATGACGCCGAAAGAGGCCGTGGTACAGATGCGAGAGGCCAGATAAAAAAAACCAGAGAAGTAGAAGAAGGCAATACGCGCACCTCCAGTTACCTTTACCCTAGAGGACCTGCTGCACTCAGTCATTAAGGCTCCTTGCATGGAAACCCACGGCCCCCTAGAGACGATTGTGTCCCACAATAGGCAGGCCTTCCACTGAGGTGTTGTGGTGGGATGTGAACGGTGTACGTGAGCAATCCTGCGGCACTTCCATTTAAATTGTGAGATTACCACTGGATTTTAGTGAGAACTATCCAATTTCTTTTTGATCTGTTTGTAGAACACATTTTTATGGCCCGCATAAAAGGATTTCCCAGCATCAAAAGTTACAGAATATTCAGTATAACTAAACTAATTTTATCACATAAGCGTTACTATATAACAGCTTCACGCTGTATTCCACACATGGCGGGGTAGGCAGAGGGAACTTGGTAACCTAGTGTTAAGACACTCTGTTCCCCACTTTCCACCGAATTTGAGGCATTGTGTGTTGAGTGGCGGAACTCAACGCCGCGCTTTGCCTTATTGCCAAACCAAAGAAATGAAAACATTAAATATTTATTTTGAAATTATGAAATGTTTCATTTCCTCGGTTAAGTACCGAACGCACAACCTGTCGTTTGAAGTCACACGCTTGTGCCGCTGCGCAACCTTAAGCAAGAATTAAAACACCATACATTTAAAAAAAAATAAGAACAACAACACAAACTTTTAAATAACGTGAAGGCAGATGCGAATGTTCACAACATTAAAGATAACGTATGATCTTTATCTTCTTCTTCTTCTTCCTGGCATTAATCCCGGCTTGCTGTGCCAGGGTCTGCCTTCCTACTGAGCCTACTCCACTTTGCACGATCTTTTACGTCCTCAGTGGTTAGACCATTGGCTCTCATGTCCTGCATCACGACATCCAACCAGTGCTTCCTTGGGCGTCCGGGAGGTCTCACTCCAGGGACAGACATATCAAGGCACTTGCGTTCGACATAGTTCCTAGGCCGGCGCGCAACGTGACCATACTACCTCAGGCGACGCTCTTGGAGCTTATCCGCTATGTCACGGACTCCAAGACTACCTCGAATGAATGTGTTACGTATGCGGTCAGACCGCTTTACGCCGCACATCCACCTCAGCATCTTCATTTCCGTGACATGAAGCTCCTGAGTGTGCCGAGATAGTACTGGCCAGCATTCGCTGCCGTATAAAAGAACCTGTCGAACTGTTATATATCCTTCCTATCCTTATCAAACCTTTTTCGATATCCAGTGGGGTGGGGGCCATGCTGAATAGTGAGAGTTACCGGTCCCATGGCCTTTTTTTGCGATTCTGTCATGACGCCGAAAGAGGCTGTGGTACAGATGCGAGAGGCCAGATAAAAAAAAAACCAGAGAAGTAGAAGAAGGTCACCTCCAGTTACCTTTACCCTAGAGGACCTGCTGCACTCAGTCATTAAGGCTCCTTGCATGGAAACCCACGGCCCCCTAGAGACGATTGTGTCCCACAATAGGCAGGCCTTCCATTTAGGTGTTGTGGTGGGATGTGAACGGTGTACGTGAGCAATCCTGCGGCACCTCCATTTAAATTGTGAGATTACCGCTGGATTTTAGTGAGAACTATCCAATTTCTTTTTGATCTGTTTGTAGAACACATTTTTATGGCCCGCATAAAAGGATTTCCCAGCATCAAAAGTTACAGAATATTCAGTATAACTAAACTAATTTTATCACATAAGCGTTACTATATAACAGCTTCACGCTGTATTCCACACATGGCGGGGTAGGCAGAGGGAACTTGGTAACCTAGTGTTAAGACACTCTGTTCTCCACTTTCCACCGAATTTGAGGCATTGTGTGTTGAGTGGCGGAACTCAACGCCGCGCTTTGCCTTGTTGCCAAACCAAAGAAATGAAAACATTAAATATTTATTTTGAAATTATTAAATGTTTCATTTCCTCGGTTAAGTACCGAACGCACAACCTGTCGTTTGAAGTCACACGCTTGTGCCGCTGCGCAACCTTAAGCAAGAATTGAAACACCATAAATTAAAAAAAAAATAAGAACAACAACACAAACTTTTAAATAACGTGAAGGCAGATGCGAATGTTCACAACATTAAAGATAACGTATGATCTTTATCTTCTTCTTCTTCTTCCTGGCATTAATCCCGGCTTGCTGTGCCAGGGTCTGCCTTCCTACTGAGCCTTCTCAACTTTGCACGATCTTTTACGTCCTCAGTGGTTAGACCATTGGCTCTCCTTCATTGTCCTGCATCACGACATCCAACCAGTGCTTCCTTGGGCGTCCGGGAGGTCTCATTCCAGGGACAGACATATCTACGCACTTGCGTCCGATATAGTTCCTAGGCCGGCGCGCAACGTGACCATACTACCTCAGGCGACGCTCTTGGAGCTTATCCGCTATGTCACGGACTCCAAGACTACCTCGAATGAATGTGTTACGTATGCGGTCAGACCGCTTTACGCCGCACATCCACCTCAGCATCTTCATTTCCGTGACATGAAGCTCCTGAGTGTGCCGAGATAGTACTGGCCAGCATTCGCTGCCGTATAAAAGAACCTGTCGAACGATGCTCTTATATATCAGCCCCTTGAATTTGGTTGGTATTCTGCGATCGCAGACCACACCAGTGACCTCCCGCCATTTGGCCCAGGCAGCGCTTATCCGACCGTGAACGTCGTGATCGATGCCTCCAGACTCGTGCAGAACGGATCCGAGGTACCTGAACATTTTCGACTTAACGGCTGGTTCAGTACCTATATGGATAGTGCTCGAGTCCGGTCTCCCGCAAGCCATGTACTTTACGCTCTAGCTGGCATCAGCCGGTTCTCTTCAACGAGTGCTATGTCATCGGCATACATCATTAGCCACGGAGGCTGGTCTTGGATGTGAGCCGAGACAGTATCTAGCACTACGTTGAATAAGAATGGGCTAAGAGCTGAGCCCTGGTGAACCCCTACTGTAATCTGGAAAGGTATGGTGTCGCCAACAGCAGTCCTAACCATGGAAGCGGAATTGTGATACATATCTTTGATAATCTCAATATAGGCCTCAGGGATCCCTTTCAAACGCAATGGCCACCAGATACACTGACGAGGCACACAGTCAAAGGCCTTCTGCAGATCTAAAAAAGCCACATGTAAAGCTCTCCTCTTTTCCCTGTATGCCTCCATCAAAGTTCTGAGGGCAAAAATGGCGTCCATAGTACCCGATCCAGGCTGAAATCCATATTGAGACTCAGAGACAGTACACTCTCGGCGGAGCCTGATATCAATAATGCGCTCGAAGAGCTTCATGGTGTGACTCATAAGCTTAATGCCCCTATAACTACCACAATCTTGGACACTGCCCCTTCCCTTGTAAATAGGGGTAATAAAATTAAGCCGCCACTAGTGTGGCATTTTTCCAGTGTTCAAGATATGGTTAAAAATATTAGGTAAGTATGAGCACACCAAGAGAGCCCAGCGATTTCCACGCTTCGATCGGAATTTCGTCAGGCCCCACCGCTTTTCCGTTCTTCATGCGTCGAAGGCAATTCCGAGTTTCGTCAAAGGTTATTGGGGCAACAAGTCCGAGGTTAGGTGGTGGGTCGTGATGAAGACTGCACAGATGCTGAGTGTTCAGCAGCTCCTGGAAATAGCTTCTCCATCTCTCCTTCACAGAAGCGTGATTACAGAGCAACGTACCCTGGGAATCTTTGACGCAAAGACATTTTGCGATATCTTGCGTCGCTTTATCCCGGCCACGAGCCAGTTTGTATATGAGCTTCTGCCCCTTCGCAGTTTCAAGTTTATCATATAATGGTGATAAACTCTCACTGCGGGCTCTGGCTACAGCTTTTTTGCTTTTGCTTCAGGAGAGTTGGATTTTTGCCACTTCTTAAAGGCAGCCTTCTTTTCACGAATCACCTCCTGCACCTTGTCATTCCACCACCATGTCTCCCTGTCGATGACACGTCCTTCCTTAGAACGCCAAGAACTCGTCTGCCTGCCGCAATGATTGCTAAGTGAGCTCGATCCCAAGCATCCTGAGCAGTCTCGGTGTTAGTCGTAAGATTTCGACTTTTTACCTCTGCCAGGAAGTCGGTCTGCATCGGTCCATTCAGCAACCACCACTTGATCCGAGGCCTACGTTTCTCGGCTACTTTCTTCTTTGGAGTGACGTTAAAAACCATGACGATGTTGGG
Organism: Eueides isabella; assembly: GCA_019049475.1. NCBI lineage: Eukaryota > Metazoa > Arthropoda > Insecta > Lepidoptera > Nymphalidae > Eueides > Eueides isabella. Next base: position 6,930,317 of record CM032395.1, on the reverse strand, counting down.
CCGTCACCTGGAATGACCTTACAGTTAGTAACCCTGCCCATATGACACCGTCTGGTCAACAAGTAATCAATTTGCGTTGAGTGGGACCCACTTTTATACGTGATAAGGTGCTGAGAATTCTTTTGGAAGAATATGTTCACAACGGCCAGATCAGACGCAATACAGGTTCTTAGAATAATTTCGCCCTCTGTATTGCGAAGACCGTGTCCAAAACCACCGTGAATACGTTCATACGTGTCTGCAGCCTTACCGACGTGGCCGTTTAAGTCTCCCCCAACTAGAATTACTTCGGTAGACGATATAGCAAGTAGAACCTCTTCATACTGCTCCCAAAATGACTCCTTTTCGGTCGTGCTACAGCCCGCCTGGGGGGCGTAGGCACTGATGAAGTTTGTGGTAACTCCCTCAATCAGTACCTTTACCCGCATCAAGCGATCGCAGCGACGGTCAACTTCGAGGAGTCCATTCTGAAGCTCTTCAGAAATTACTACCGCCACACCGTTTTTACCAGAAGGTGACCCAGTGTATATAAGCCGGTAACCATGTCCGATGTTACGGGACTTATTGCCATTCCAGCGAGTTTCCTGGAGGAAAGCGCACTGGACCCGACGTCTTGTGAGTACATCTGCAAGTTCTCTGCATCGTCCGGTAAGAGAGCCAATATTCCACGTTGCAAAGCGGAGTTTTCGTCTGGGTACTCGCGTCTTTAGCCGTGCCCGTACTTGACACGGTAGCCCTGGCCCACTTGTCGCAGGTGTAGGGCGATGTGCCTGCGCGTCGTTTAGCGGCGATGCCCTAGCCGTACCCATTCTTTTTATTTTCTTTGCCATAAATGTAGTGGTTGGCGGTTTTTAAATGGAGCGACTGCCATCTGACCTCCAAAACCCCTTCACAGGGAAAAACCGCGGGAAAGAGGGATGGGATTGGTGGAAGTGGGGGAAGGATAATTAGGAGGGACACCACTTTTATGGACTTGATGGAGGTATAATAGTGGTGGCTCGAGGATCCGGGGTCGCGTATCCGTATGCCAAAGAACACATATCGGACAGATATATGTCAAAGACACCCTCTAGATATGGTTGATCTTTATATACAGGGTGGGCCTCGGAGATTTGCGAATTTGAAATCGCCATAGCGTTGGAACGGGGGAGGGGGGCGGAGCGCAGGAGGTGGGGATCTGTAACTCGGGCCTTGGAAGTAGTGAACAGCGTGCGTTCTGTGTAAAAAATTATTACAAAAATGCTGATTCGTGCGTTATTGTTCGACGTTCATTTCGCTCCCACTATGGATTGCATGATTTAAAACAGTGTCCGAGTGAAAGTTTGATTAGGGCGTGGGTCAGAAAGTTCGAGGCTACCGGTTCGACCCTTAATCAGAAACCTAAGGGGCCCGAAAGGACGAAAAGGTCAGATAAAAACATAAACGAAGTCGGAGCTTCCGTACTACGCAATCCTGGGCAATCAACTCGCAAGCGATCAGCAGAGCTATCTGTATCAAGAACGACTTTGCGTCGTATTTTGAAGGAAGATTTAAAATTGCACCCGTATAAACTTCAACTAGTGCAAGATTTGAAGCCAAATGATCACAATTTACGACGTGATTTCGTCGAAACAATGTTTGAGCAGTTTCGGAGCTTCAACAATATTCTTTTTTCAGACGAAGCCCATTTTCACTTAAATGGGCACGTAAATAAACAAAATAGTCGTTATTGGGCCTCAGAAAATCCACAATTCAAACACAAAAAGCCTTTGCATTCGCCAAAAGTGACAGTTTGGGCGGCTATTGCAGCACACGGAATCATCGGACCCTTTTTCTTTGAAGACCAGCGAGGGAATTCTGAGGGAAGACAGTTAATACTGAGCGATACACAGCCATGTTGCGCGATTTCTTTTACCCACAGCTGTCAGAATTTCGAGGGTACAATAGTTCGACATGGTTTCAACAAGATGGCGCTACTTGCCATACCTCTAACGAGAGTTTGGCAGCCGCAAAGGAGATGTTTGCTGGAAAACTCATTTCGCGCCGAGGTGACATTCCATTTCCATTTAAAAATAAATTGGTTTTAATAATACTTTTGTTTTTTTTTTTATGAATTTTTCAAATTCGCAAAACTCCGGGGCCCACCCTGTATAAAATATTTTTAGGTATTTTTTATTTATCTCTAGATATCTACCACACTTAGTAAGTTGGCGTAATACATAAAGTACATTAATTGAAATTTTTATGCATCGATTCTGTTTTGCTGAAAAATAAAATTATGAGTGACAAAAAACCTTAATTATTTTTATTTATTTCGAGTAAACATGTCCTAATATTAAAGGACTAAACTCTCAAAGAGCCGCTATCTGTTAGATTAGGCGTCAACTTTTATCACAATGTAATGACATCCATGGGAACAAGTGCTTATGGTTTACATGTGTTTTATGAACCTCATTGTAAGATGATATTGTTTTTTTTATCAGATACACCATATTAAAAATACTTTTTTATTGAAGTTGCCAGATTATCTTTTTAGTTGCATTTCTATTAGTCTCACTAGAACACTTCAAATGTTATTTTCGCTAGGTAATGTGTCGAAAGTGAAAAATGTTGTGTTGCTTAATAATATTTAATAATGTTGGAGGTAATTATTAATTAATTTAAAGATATATTTATCAATAAATTATGCAAAAAATTATAACTATACCACCTATTATTTTCCATTTTCGTTACTTATCTAGGGAATATCGTTATCATAATTTAATTTCTTTGTTCTGGTAAGACGAAGTGCGGCGTTGAATTTCAAAAATGGGGAATCATAATGGGAATTTAGCGCCTTAACAATAGGTTTCCATATTCCGTGTGCCTATCATGCGATGAACAGATTACAGCGTGAAATTAAAACATTTTTTTTTTTCAGCTTCACGCTGTATCCCGCACTAGGCAGGGTAGGCAGAGGGAACAGATGTGAAACCTAGTGTTATGACACTCCGTTCCACTTCCGTTCCCCACTTTCCGCCGGATTTGAGGCATTGCGTGTTGAGTGGCGGAACTCAACGCCGAGCTTTGCCTTATTACCAGAGCGAAGAAATGAAACATTAAATATTTAAATTAAGAAATATTAAATATTTCATTTCCTCGACTGGGGGATCGAACCCAGAACCGATCGGTTACAGTCACACTCTTGTGCCACTGCGCCACGACATAAACATTTCAATATATCATATTATAAATATGATTATAATAACAAAAACATTTCAATATATCATATTATACATATGATTGCAAATAGCATAAATTTAAAATAAATATGACCTACAATAATACCTATAAGTTCGTGAACAATATAAGGTCACTTATTTTCGCTAGATTTCAGCCTTCGAACAAATGATTTCGTAGACCTTCAGCAACCCTCTCAAGTTGCCTCATAAAACCATTTTGATTTATGATCAATATTCATAAATATTTTTGTGATAGCTATAAGCTCATACGTAGAAAGAAGGTGTAATCAATATATTATATAAAAGAATACAAATTCTCTCATTATTATATAATTTGTTTTGCCTTTAATTATAACGTAAGTTTTAGTTAGTTTGTTTACATAATCAAAAAAATTTATATACAATCCAAAAATAACAACCATGTCTTTATTGATTTTAAAGTGCTGATCCACACTTAGGAAAAAAAGTACGTATTTAGAAAACATATAAAGAATTCAACGTATCAGGATTTGAACTCGCTCCTCTTGGAATCCGTTCAATCGATTATATGTCGATTACTAGATAGGAACATAATTGATACATATATTTGTACTTTTACCTATGATCTGAGCATTGTAAGTATGATAACACATTGATTTGAAAATTTTTAGCACCCTGCTATAAAGAGCAATACCTGAAAAACTTGCGCTGTATTTTCGAGACATTATGTTAAGTGAAATGCGGACCTTATAATGAAATTAATAAATAATACTAAATTAAATAAAAGATATAAAGCACAGAGACCTCTGAATACATATATAAGTACCTATGTGAAGAAGTCAGTTGTAAGTTAGGTTAAGTAGGTCAGGTTTATATCAGCAAACCAATAATATAGAAGTTCTACTAGATCTTTATTTTAAAATTTACAACTTTAAAACAGATTTCTTATGTACTTATATTGAAGAGGGTAGAGGAGTCAGTAGGTGTATCAAACACAACGACGTTAATGCAGCCCTCGTGTCGCACAGCAAGGGGCTTATAGCCTCTGGCCACTCAACTGTTGATATAAAAGAATAATTACAAAAGCTGTATGTTTTTGTTGTCGAAGGATAAAATTGTGTTTCTGATATTGATATAATAAATCAATCCTTAATGATGTAGTATAACTATATTCATTTATTTTTCTGTATCATTATATCGAGTTTCATTTAACAATGTTATACTGCCCTTCATTCTTGAATATATATTGGATCTCATATAGGTTCTAGTAGCTTGTAAAAATATAGTTACACATTTATTAATGTTTATTTTAAATATGTTCTAATATACTTATTTTATTATACTCTATTTTTTATTTATTCAATGGATTATATTCACATATGTATATTCTTAAAGATGGATTAAAAAGAAAACCATAAGGGAACATTCGGGCAACACTAACCACCTGACGCTACAACATGGCGAAATCCTTTTATTATCTGTGTTTATAACTGAAGTGCGGCTTATGAGCAGATTTTTAATTTCATTAGTTTCTTTATGAAATAAATCATGTAAGTTATTCATTTTAATTTTGTAATTATATAATCGTGGTTTAATAAATGCTATCTAGTTGTTAATTATATTGTAAACTATAAATACTTTTTGATTACTTGTACAGGGCACGAAATAAATCTCCCTCTGTTGTTTCGGAAAAAGATAAGAAAAAACCAAAGGATAAAAAGAAGAAAGGAGATTCGGGATCCAGTAGTAGTGAAAGCAGTGGCAGGTTCGTGCTATTAATCTTATTTTACGTTAATAACAAACGCATAGGTTATATATTGCGATTTGATTACAAAGCATCTTTTAACTATTGCTAAATCTCATTCCATAGTTCTTCTGAAAGCAGTTCTTCAAGATCGTCATCGAGATCCTCATCCAGCAGTTCAGGAAGTTCGTCGAGGTCGTCATCGAGTTCCAGCTCGTCCAGCAGTAGCAGTAGTAATAATGATCGGTCCAGACCAAAAAAGAAGTAAGTTTCGAATTACAAGTAAATTCTATAATAATCTTATTAAATAATGTTACATAATGCTTTTATTATATATTTTTAATTTATTTCTGTAATATTCTTGTTATACATTCTTTATTTGTAGGACTTCACCTCATATCAAAAGTCCAGTAAAAGACCGTAGGGAACCTGACAGAGACAAAATTAGAGATAGATCACCATTAGGAGATAAAAAGAAATTACCTGCCCCATCAAGTAATGACAAAGTTAAAAACAAGGATAAACATGAAAGGTATGGTAGTAATTTATTTTAGGAGTTTTGATTTTTGTTATTTGTAACATTTTCTAAAAAAAACTGATCAGTGGCAGAATTATATTTTGTGTTGTTTTAAAAACACCATATGCTTTAATCATATTTCTTATCTAAAAGAAGGATAAAATAATAAATTATTTGTTTCAAAATATGTTTTATCTGGTAATCAGAATATAAGAAGGTTGTCAATATTTTAATATATTTTCTTTTGAATTTTGCATTTTATTTTTCATTAATATATTATTTAATCTTACTTTGTGTTTTCACTAAATAAAACATTGATAGGGAATAGACTTGGGGACTTGAGTATAACAGCATAAACTTTCTGAGTGCTATACAATGTTGACTCATCTAGAGCCTATTTATCATCAATTTATTCCTAGAACATAATTAAAATTCATTACTTTGAAAATAAATTCCAATTTGGTGTCAGTTAATAAAACAGTTATAATAGTGAAGACTATTGTTAAAGTCCTGTTTTGGCGCAGCAGCACAAGCTCGTGACTGCAAACAACAGGTTGTGGGTTTAATCCCCACTTGATTGAATGAAATATTTAATATTTTCCAATCAATTGTTGAATATTTACCAAATAATTTTTTATGTCATAAAATATTTTATAATAAAACAATTGAAAGTTATAATAACATTATTATTTTATACTTCAGAACTAAAATGATCTTTATAATATACATACATACATAGCTTTATGCTGTATCCCACACTTGGTAAGATAGGCATAGGAAACTTGGGAACCTAGTGTTAGACACTACACTCTGTTCCCATTTTCTATCAAATTTTAAACATTGCATAGCAGAGACAGGGAACTCAATCTCAGTTTTTTTAGTCTTTGAATCACTACTAAATTAAAATATTAAGTTATTAACTAAAGTGTTCTTGGTATTTTATTGAGCATTCCAAATCATTAACTTGATTCATTCAATTAATTGGGTGGTGTTACTAAATTACTTCTATTAGCCAAAATAACATATTCTTGCCTGTTTTTCAGTTGTAGTATTATAATTTGTAAAATATTGTAAAATAAAAATATAAAGTATTGGTAAAATTTAAAGAGAACTAAGTGGCAGAGTCTTTTCTAAAGTCTGAGTTTTTTAGTTTATATTATAAATAATGTATAAATTTAATTAACATAAGTCTGTTTATTAGGTCACCCGGCCGCAAAAAGCGTGAAAGGTCGCCTCCACCGCGTCCTACACGCATACATATAGGGCGGCTGACTCTCAATGTAACAAGAGACCACATTCAAGAGATCTTCTCAACATATGGAGTTGTGAAGGCAGTGGAGTTCCCAATGGACCGGCTACACCCACACAATGGTCGTGGATACGCCTATGTGGAGTTTAGCAATGCAGATGAAGCTGAAAATGCTATGAAGCATATGGATGGAGGTATATAAGTTATTACTCTATAGAAAATTAATTAAATTGCTGTTTAGTTTTGTTATTAAACAGCAGTTTATTTGTATGTGTTTTGTGTTACAATAATATTTATTTAAAATTGTAATATCCCCTATATGGTCTAAATCCTATTTTTTTTTTGTGAATAATCAGTTATAAGTTTTTATAAAATTCACAAGAGTATAGCCAACTATACTTAATATTCATTAGTAACTAATTACTAATGGATATTGAAATTTAATATTATTTAATGTCAATATATATATATTTGTATATATCTAAACTGTAGTAGTTTTACATAAAAGCAACATTTAATTTAAAAAGGTGATAATATGTTTATTAAATGGTGCATTGTTGTGTAGGACAAGTGGACGGTCAGGAGATCACGGCGGCTCCGGTGCTGGTGCCGTCGCGGCCGCGCCGGCCCTCGCCGCGCCCGCCGCCGCGACACCCGCCTCCCCGGCGACACTCACCACCACGGTGCGTTTTCATACACACACACAGTTTCAAATGTAGTAACACTAAGTTATTTCTTCCTGCCTATTTATTTGTATTATAGCTGTCTAAGAGTTATCTGGAGCTGGGAGTAGCAGAGTTCAAGTATACTCTCTTGAATGCAAAGAAAATGTCTTTAGTAACGATAATGACCTTCGCGCTTTTATTATCGACATTGTCTTAATTAAAGAATTACATAAAATGTCACAAATTTGTTTTTATTTTTAATTTGCTGTTACAAATGTTTTTAAAATATTTGTTGTTTTTATATAGATCTTGTATACAAAATAGATCATTATCATTCAACGGACACTAACTCAGTTATTTATTCTTCATGGGTGTCTAAAGTGTTACATAAATGAGGTGATGTATTTAAAACAATGTGAATATTGCAGGTACCGTCGGCGCAGTCCGCCCCGGCGCCGCTCGCCGCCGCGGCGCAGGCGGTCGCGCTCGCGCTCGCCCCGCGCGCCCCCGCGCCGCCGCCGCTCCAGGTCCTCCTCCTCTTCCTCCCGGTAGACACTCCCCGCACGCACACACACACACACGTACACACACATACGTACACTCGTACACACACAGGCACACGCACATTACTCACTCACACACCCTGATTGCCAGCGCTAATATACTTACTCCCATATAAATAGTTCAGATGTCAGAATATAATTTAAATGGATGCAATTGAAAATGCACTCACTAAATAACACCCACTCAATCACACACCAGAAAATGAACTTTTTTAATGCATTTTTTTTTTTTAATTTTGATGTTCTGTCATTTTCTGTATTATTATTATTATTGTTTCACACGATATATTTGATTTCCACACGCAGCTTAAACAAAATAGTTGAAATAAATAAACTGATACACAATACACAACAAATTCCAGAGACTTCGAATAGGTGAGTATATTGACTCATTTATACTTATAGTAGAGGGCCAGGACTGGTAAGTATGACTTGTTTATAGTAAAACATAAAATGTGACTTTATAAATAATTAATTATTTCTTGTTGTAAAAGCTTGCAAAATGGGAACTGACCAGAGTGAGTGATCAGTGATAATAAACTAATAATCATTTGACAGCAGTGCAGTGTTTCTGTATCTAGGATTTTATTTTGTAACATTTAATGGACTTTTGTTAATAAACATGGAAAATGATTTGATTTTTAATTTGCTTCCCAGATCCAATGTTCCTGTTTCCCATGTCAAGTGAAAATGTGTTTTAATTCTTTATATGTAATTTTAGGTAACAATATAACTTACTAAAAAATTAATCGGACTTTTATTTGTCACTTTTTATTAAAACAAATATATTCTTAATATTTAAAAATAATCATCATCGCTATTTATCAAATTGTTATTTGAACAGTTTCCGATTTTCTTACAGTATGTTAAATAATCCGTTGCTAGCACTTTACCATTGTATAAATGATTAGGCTCTAACTGTGGTAAGTCCTTGAGAGATCTGAAAACAGAGACCTTCAATATTTTTATATATATATTAAGTTCATATAATAGAATAAATTTCAAAATGTTGTAATTTCCATTAACATTCAAGAAAAATATATAAAGGATTTAAAATGTTAAAACTATGCCTTTGCCTACCATTTTATATACAGGTAGAGCTTAAAGCCAAACAAATTTAATTATACTTACGGATATTGAATTTTCACATGTTTTGGTCCTCTGACAGGATTCCATGCAGACACGGGAGATTTATTGGCTAACATTAACCCGGCCACTCCTATGTAAAGACTATATTCATGAAATACTTTGTCCTAATAAATAATAACAAAAAAATTATATAGGCCTCTATGAATATAAACTAATAACAACAACAATGAGAGAAAATCAAGTCATTGTGAAGGAAGAAGAAGGAAAATCAAGTCAAGATAAGGTTTCTTCAACTAATTCAATGGTAGGGGACTTTAATTGTCACTTGGGTGTGATTACATATTTAAATTATTTTCTTTTCCATATCTGGAAACTTCGCCGCCGCCGCTGCTGCTTTAGATGTATTTTACGTGGGATCCCTTAAATATGATATCATTTAGAGCTTTTTCTTTTTCTGAGCATATTTGATTGCATTTTATAAATATAGGACAGAACCTAATATACTTACCAAATGTGACTTATTTCTCATAAAAACATTTGGTAAGAATATTAGTTTATTTGTGCCTATTTTATACTGCTACATTCGTGATATAGAGTAAAGTCTAATTACTATTTTAGGAAATGATTTTTTTTAATATAGCAGGGGTTGGACCATCCAATGGATGTGTTCTAGAAAATATTATTCATTACTGTTGTAGAAATGTTTAAAGGTACAATATCTCAGCTTGACGCTGTATCCACATGGCGGGGTAGACAGAGGGAACTCGGGAACCTAATGTTAAGACAATCCGTTCAGTTCCGTTCCCCACTTTCTGCCGAATGTTGAGTGGCGGAACTCAACGCCGCGCCAGAGCGAAGAAATATTTCATTTCCTCGAATGGTGATTGAACCCACAACCTGTCATTTAATCACACGTCTGTGCCACTGCGCCACGACAGGCCTCTTAAAGATAAAATTATATTATTTATCATCATAACACATTGTCTTACTCTCCATTCCGCCATCACGCAGTCAGCTGTACTAAGTGACGCCGCAGCGTTTTCGGCGTCATTTATACTAGAAAAGTGAGGCAAGTAGTTTTCTCCCAAGAAATTAATAAAAGTAGCAGGATTTGATAGAAATTGTTCAATGACATCCTTTGGAGAATGACTCAGGACTTGTTTTCCATGAGTGTCAGTAATTTCTGAAACAAAAAATTTAAATAATCATGATCTCACATCTAACGATATATGTGATCACAGTCCCCATATTTGATACATGTACAAATGTGAAGACAATCACTTACACTCCCATATATGATTTATTACTTTAATAAATTTTGATATATTAAAAACAGTTCTTTATGTAAGTGAAAACTTCTTTACTATCGTTGTGCTTTGAAAATTGATGAAACGAAAAGGTGGTAATAGTCTTTCTGCGAAGCATCACAACTTAGCAGCAATTATGCTCTTACGAAAATGTTACATTCGTGTCTTTATCTTAGCTAAATATTTAAAAGTTTCAATCCTACCACGAGTGAATTGCACTCATTTTTTAAAAAAGCATTTATTTACTTAATTCGAAGATCTCCAAAATAATTATTAGCCATTGTTTATATACACCGTACTAGTACATATTTTGAGAATTGAATAATGTCTAATAAGTATCTACTGCCTCGATTATTAAATTTTGTAAAACCAAATACGTTCAACTAACAAGTAGCAGGTTATTTAAAAACACATGTTATATTTTACAATATAGTTAATCTATTGTTTACCTTTAGGGTTCAGTACTCTTCCAACGCCATGTAAAATACTAACAGTCTGATCTTTTCCTAGTGACATAAATTTGTTAGAAGCATTTTTTTTCTTTTTAGCAGTCTTAGTTTTCGTCTCCTTCTCCACTACAACACTTGTTTCCAGATTAAAATTTGAACCTATATGAAAAAAGGAAATTATGTAAGCGTAACTTACAAAGATTTACCTGTATGTATATCACAGTATTATATAAAACCATTTTATTGGATTAACCGCATAAATCTAGGACTTGGCTAGACTACTCGTGACCAGGAACCGTTACAAAGTGTTAGTAACGTCGAATCAGAAAATAAAATAATTCACTCTATGTGACAAGAACCCCTTATATTTCTTTCTTTAGCACAAACGGTTAAACTATACGTACTATGATGTCTCGATTTGTATATTTTAGTAGTTATATAGGTTAGGGCCGTGGTGGCGGAGTAAAACTGTAAATGCACCATTTATGGGTTCGATTCTCGATAGAAATTTTGAATCCTTTGCTTTTGTGAGAAGGCTAAGCGCAGCATGGAGTGCCGCCACTTAACACGCAATGTCTCGAAGGAAGGTCACTAAGTTAAGAACAACGTATTTTAATACTATGTGCCCTGAGCCTACCCAGCTATTCTACGAAGGACAACGTGAAGTTTAAAAAAAACATTCTTTGTCTTTTTAGTTCTTATATTTCTATAAAGAAAAAAAAACAGAATATTATTATCGCTTCATCCAGTACGTACCAGGGTAGGCAGAGGAAATTTGATAATGTAGTATTAAGATACTTCAATACCATATGACACTTACGTTTCCTACTTTCTGCCAAATTCTAGAGGAGCGAACAAAAATATTAAATATCCAAATAAACTCCCGCGTTTATTATCGTTTGCTACGGCTTCACGACAGGCCTTTAAATACAAATATAATGTAACACTTTACCTTTTAAACAAGCAAAATGTAAATTTAAAACAGCAGATCTGACGTCCCCTCCAGATGAATTAACAACCGATTCAACTAAATGTGCAGATGGAATGTTATAACTGGATGTATAATTCTTACTAATTATATCAGCTGCCCGTTTGAGGGCCGATTTAAGACCTGTTGCAGATATACTGTTGAACCTAAAAAGTTAAGTTAACTAAATATTAGTGACTTAAAAGTATTTAGCAAATTTAAGATATTTTTTGTTACTTTTTGTTATATTGAACACTAACGACCCGTCCTCGGCTTCGCCCGTTTAAATTACTATATTATATGTACTATTTTTTTTACTAATGTCCATAGCTTTCTTGTTGTAATAACATTATCAGTTTTAAGATCTACGTTTATTAAATATTATTTGACTCAAAATCAAACTTAATCATGCGAAGTGAAGAAAATAACTTCCATAAGTGGAACACATAAATACTGTGATTACTAAACAGGGCTGTCACAATAATGTTAATATTAAAGAAAATGTAAGCAATGATCTTACTGATATATTGTATATCAGCACCCTGCCCGCAGCTGCATCGGTCTGGATTATACTATTTCATTTTCTAATCTCAATTACTTTCTTATTTTAACAAAATTAACAGTTTTAAGACAATATCTATACAATGAAAACTAAAATTTCAGCCAAATAAATAATAATGTTTGGCAAACTAAATATTTTAATATGACCGTAACTTTTTTATTTATCAACTGATTGAAATAAAACAAATGCTAATGATTGAGGGAAAGTTGCTAAAATATTATAGTAAAAGGTGCATCTGGTTAGCAATTTAAAATATACTTACACTATATGTTGTATATTGAATTGTTCTTTGACCTTTAGAGAAAAAAGTTGAAAAGCTGTGTTTTTATTGTCAGTATGTGTTTCAGAACAAATAAACACTATTGGCGATTTTGCCCTTATCTTGTAGAGCCTAAAATATTTTTATAATATTGTTATTTTTTGCTACATATTGTATCCTGCACATTGAAGGGTTAGGACAGAGAGAACATGAGAACCTAAGGCACTTTGTTCTGATATAGATGATTCCATTCTCTACTTCCCATTGTATTTTGGAGGTATTGCTGGTAATTAACTGGCAGACTCAACACCGCACTTTGCCTCATTACCAGAACAAGGAAAATGAAAATATTAAATATTTATTACAAGAGAGAATTGACCGAACAACCTTTCACATTTACAATTGTGTATGCTAATGTAATACTCATAACAGAGCCTAGCATTAAGTTCAACAACTTGCCACGGCTCATTTCAGAAATAGAAAGGAAAGTATGGAGCGGTGTGTTTTAGTACAGGGTTCTTTATGCCCAAAATACTGTTTGAAGCAATAGCTTACTGTTTTTTAAAAGAAAGTCACTTAAAAAAATAAAGAGGTAAAGAAATACAAAATAAAATGTACTTATTGTAATATAGCTTGAGAACAAACATATTGCTTTTTGAGCAGTAATAAAGATTCTATTAGAAACAGTTTTGAGTGCCTTTTTAACTAAAAAAAAATTAACTTTTTTCTTATTTTTATTTTGAAATAACACATAAGTTAAAACCATTAAAAAATTAACTTACTCTAAAATTTCTACAAATTCTGATGGATTTCTCAGGAATGTGTTGGGAAAGTCTTCCACCAAAACTAATTTGCAACTGTTATTATCTAATAAGGAAGTGTAATTAGCTGAATTTATAATGAATTCCAAAAATTTTTTTGACTGTGATTCTTTAAATTCATAATCCCCTGAAAAATTGTAAAATATACTGCATTGGTATAAAATGTTAAAATATTCAGCACAAAGAAGTAAGATACTTAAGTAAATATTGCATTGAATTGAGGCTGTTGAGGTGATACAGCAGCATAACATGACTTTAAATGTTATAGATGTAGGTCTGATTCCAAGTCAAGGAAATTTATAAGTTATTTCCATTTGGAAAAAAAACACAACACAGTGTTGAGTTCTATGGCAGTGTGCAATATCTGACAAAATGAGCAGAAAACAGGGAATGAATCATAGCATAAAATTAAAATTAAAAAAAAATATGTAGTACCAAATTCTGATGGATATTCAATATCCAAAGGAGTGACCCATTCTGTGACCTTTATATTATATTTACTTGCTAGAGTATACACTGTAGTTGTTTTTCCACAACCTACAGGACCAGAAAGGAACAGCATGTTATTGCTATTTTTAATACAATTATTTTTTAACCATTCTTCTACTTCAAGTATTTTTTTAACATTGACAGCCAGATCTTCAACATGTTGGGGATCAAAATTTTTCATCCAATTTTTATCTCTGATATTAGTCTTGAAATATGCACTTGGTATATCACCTACAGATTGCTAAAGTAAAAATCATTGTAACAAAATTAAATAATATAGTTATTAAATGTAACCAACAGAAACAATTGTATCTATACACTTACTTTCACATTTTCAGTTGTTTTATTTTGATTTACATGGGATTTAGATATTTTCGCAGGAGGATCGTCTTCGAAATTAAACATCGATTTAAACCATTTCGTTTCCTGTAACGAAACACTTTTTACTTTTATACAAAACTTATTAAAAATAAAACGTCGTGGGATATAAAATCGCGCCTCTTGGTCATCGAATGTGAACAGTAAGCCATAGGTTCTCATCAAGCTAAGTTAAAATACTAAGCTAAAACATTTAGTACTTTAATTTCATAGGATGTTATAGAAAATATATGTTTAATGTAATTTTAATTAAATATATGTTAGACTTTCACCTTTTTTACGTTTGTCATGGTGTTATTTTACACAAATTACTGTAGAGTATAGTGTCCAAGCGGTAAAACTAATTTATTATTACAAAAATAAATTTATTTCATAATGTATTTTGTTTACATATAATTACTTCAGCTAAAATCTAAATTTTATACAGTTCTATAGTAAAATTATTTCTTATTAAAATATCAACTTTAACATTTATTAACTTATTTTAAATTTACTTTGTAACATATTAATGACATTTATTCAAATTTGACGCTGTTTTAGTCACAGATATTTGTCAACCATGGAGGGAGAAACATCTTATGACAGAAAAGTTTATAATGTGTCCTTCTGTAGCAGAAATTAACAATAGCGCTAGTGTGCTATCAGAGAACGATAATGACTGTAGCAGTTATTAACAGAGCCAAGTGTGCTGGAGAACCATCTTATAAGAAGGAAAAGTTGAAAAAGTATCCTAATATATTTATTTATATCGTGACTTGTGTAGTTAAGAAATATACAGTATTTAAAATATTAACTTCTGAAAAAACGTAAATAAGTGATTTAAAACTTCTAAAGATATATTTTTGTTATTTTTCAATAATTTTATTGTTGTTAATGCAATAACAAAAAGCTTAGAAGTCAAGGGAAAGCTTTATCGTGCGAAAATTTTTCCAAGTGGACGAATATTAAAAAAAAAAGGAATTGATACGTCTCAACCTGTCTTTTTTCAACCAAGAGTATGAATTATTAACTTGTTAAAATAATTTTACAATATTGAAATTAGCAGCTATTTGTTGTTAATAACATATTAATATATATTATTGTTAAAAAATTATATTAGAAAACTTAAGCAATTTTTTTAAATGTTTTCGTCATTGTTAGTTATAAAAAAGAAGCCTTTCTTTCCTTTTTTAATTTTGTATCCTTCTCTAATCATTTGTGACCCTGTGTTTCGAGTTATTTCTGTTACTACTGTGGCGCCACCAGTTTGCTTTATTACAGTGACCTCCTTACCTCTACTTTCTATATTATTAGCAAGGTATGTAACTCTCTACAGATACCCTATATGACTATAGTTTATATGCTCATCAAAAAGGATTGTGATAAATTCCTTATGTTGCGTATTTCAAATCGACACTGTCCTATCCGAATCAGCGATATGCCCTTTCAAGCTATCAAAAGGCACACCAAACACCCCGTGCACAATTTTATGTTTGTCGAGGTGTGTTCATCGTCTAGACGGCCAAATGGATTGTACCGGTAATCTGCATAATCTGGTACTATACATAATACCGATCAAAATGCATCAGCTGAGTATTTCACAAGGGTGGCTAGTTTCATATACAATATTTATTAATTTATTAATATTTATTATCATACGCATATGCCACCTCTAGAAGGACCCTAACTAGACACTCCTTTGTAATAAGCTTGTTGAATATCTATAGTAAAAATACTGAGACTGTATGTGGTGCTTAACCCTTTTTTGTAGCAAAAATAAGAGGATGATAAGATATTTTTACTTTTCATTGTTTAGTTCAGACAATTTTTAATAGCAGGTCCATAATTTTAGAGTAAGCAGATACTAAAATAATGGTCGACAAGAGTTGGGAACAAAAGGAATAACAATTTAAAATTGCCAAGATTTGGGATGATTTAAAAGTGAAGCTCAGATTTCTTGTTTTGGTCTAGCAAAAAGAAAGAATACATTGTTAAATTGAATTGTTAAATGTATTAAGGATATCAAGTAATGTTTAGGCAACGTTGGAACAGTAAGAAAGTCCATTAGATGTAGAAGTTATGCTCACAAAGGTTTTAGTCAAGGCAACCAACATATCTTTCATAAAATCTATTGAGCTGCCACCTGCTTGATTTAGGGCACAGTCATTAGGTACAATTTGCAATGAAGGACTGGTAAGTTGATCCGTCGTATCCCTTTGCTAGAGGAGATCGGCGACAGGAACATTCATAATTATACGAACTAACAAGGATAGTATGCCCAAAGAACCCAAAGATATTTCAATATTTTTAAATGTCTTGTTATCTTTATAATTAATATGGTTCGGCAGGCTTTGATATGTCTCTTATTATAATTTTACCTAACAAATACATTTACAAAGTACTTTAACTAAGAAATGTCAACGTCACTTTTAGTGTTATTAATTATTTTGGGAAAATGAACTATAATGAGAAGTTCGATCATTGGTTAATAATAAGAAAAATAATTGTAAATGTATAACCAACATAATTTATTTACAGAATATTTTATATATCAACAATTTTTATTACAGTAGTCGTAAATGCACATTTTGATCTAAAAGGGTGTTTATACGCTAGTATATGTTTGCCAAGCTTCCGCAAGGACTAACTTCTTCGTATTTCATTCCGTACGAAACTGAGTGAAACTGAACCTTTACGATAAGTTTGCCTGTCAGATCGCAAAAGCTTGCGACAAACTTCTTTCATCTGTGATAAAAAACCGTCGCTAATTTTTCATTATTAAAAAGCCCTTGCAAACTATCATAAGCTACGATGAGGGGGATATATCTAAAAGTTAGTGCATGCGGAGGCTTGGCAAACCTAAACTAGCGTATAAACACCCTTTTAGGTCAAAATGTGCATTTACGAATACTGTAACAAAAAATTTTGTTAGTATTTACCAATATATTAAAATATTTTATAAATAAATTATGTTGGTTATATATTTACAATTATTTTTCTTATCAGTAACTAATAACTCTTATGCATATTATAGTTCGTTTTCCCTATAATTAATGACACAAAAAGTGACATTGACGTTACCCAGTTAAATGTACTTTGTAAATGCACTTGTTACGTAAAATATTTTATTTTCTTTATATCTAATACTTAATATTAAGTTTTACAGTCGATATAATAGCTCATGCGCTAGAATTGTAAGTTAAATAATAAAGTTTCGTGTAAAGTTGTTAGATTATCATTTAGTGTAAAAGTATTTATAGGTTGTTCATATTTTGCGTATTGGTTTTCAGATAAAATGCAAGCTTTAAAAGCTCTAGGAGCGACCGCTCCTTCTGCAGTTCTTTCTGTAGTGAAAAAGGGAGCTTTCGCACCTTTAGTGGAACAAGTTCGTCAAACTCACTTGCCCGCTCCTAAACCAAATGAAAAGAGACCTTACTCTCCTTTCCAAGATACTAGTAATGCCGCAGAGTATGCTGTAGCTCGGCTTGATGACTTGTTAAATTGGGGAAGAAAAGGGTCTATATGGCCGATGACATTTGGATTAGCTTGTTGTGCTGTAGAGATGATGCACATCGCTGCCCCACGTTATGACATGGACAGGTAAGGTGAAATTTTCACAATTTAATAATTTCTTGAAATATTTAGAAATATTTGTTGCTTTTAAGTAAAGTTATGTAGAATTAATTAATAATTGAACAAACTTTTGAAACACAAAGTATAAAAATCCCACTACATATTATCACATTGAAAGAGAATATTAAATATTAAAAATATTATCACATTGAAATTTGCCATTTCGATATTCTTTACTGTACTGTATTTGTATTTATATTCCTTGGAGACTGTAACTATATTTTGTGGAAATTTTAATTTTGTTATTTAGTATGTATTGTATGTATTTATTTATATAGATTTAAGTGGGTGCAAACAATGTGATAAATGTTTCATTATATTATAGATATGGTGTAGTATTTAGAGCATCTCCTCGTCAATCTGATGTAATGATTGTTGCTGGGACTTTAACTAACAAAATGGCTCCAGCTCTAAGGAAAGTCTATGACCAAATGCCTGATCCAAGATGGGTCATATCAATGGGCAGCTGTGCCAATGGTGGTGGATACTATCATTATTCTTATTCTGTTGTAAGGTAATAATATTAAAATATTTATATATAGATATTTTACTACAAAACAATCAAGCTATTGCTTTAAAGGAATGTTATATAAATATGTTCACTTAACTGAAGTGCTGAGAAGCCTAATCCAACCTATAATAAGCAAATAGGAAAACTGTGACAATGCCCAAAATTTGTGAGTATAACATAAAATAAAAATTGTAGAGAAACAAAAATATTCATATCAACTTTTTTTGGAATTATTCCAAAATTATTTAATATTTAGAAACAAAGACTGTGAATGTACTTTTGTTAACTTTTTTGTTGTGCTTTGTCATCCTATTTGATCAAGGAAATAAAGTAATCATTTCCTATTCCCCTTTCATTCAAGTAGGAAATGAACCCACTAAAGTGAATGCCACTGTGTTCTTTAGTTTCATGCTATAAGCTGAGGCATTGTCTATTAAGTAGCAGAATTTGACCCCTTGCCTTGCTACCAGAGCAGAAAAACAGAAAAAATAAATATTTCATTTCCTTGAATGGGAAATAAAGTCACAACTTGTTGTGTTTACTTTTATTTACCAGAGCAAGAAACCAAATTAATTTTCTTGAGTTGAATTATGGGAATCAAACCCACAGCTTGTTTCACTTTCATATATTCATATATTGATTAGGTACCATTTGTAAAGTAGTTTGTATAATTGTTTTTTTTTTTGCTTTTAGTAAAATATATATACAATAAATATTTTACGGCTTACTACCTTGAAATATACAAACCACCCATGTAAAATTAGTTAATTATACATATATTTTGCTTTTCATTATGGTTTTATAAAACCATATTAAACAAAAAAATATATATATTTAATAATTTTAAATGAAACTTGTGTTGTTGGTGTGTAATATAATTATCACCTAATTAATTTTATTAGGGGCCTGGTTATTTTTCAATGATATTTAGAGTTTATATAATAGTGTTTACTTTGTATAAACTTTAATGAAAGTAAAATCTTGTTTTACTTTTTAACTTGTTTATTAAAGTACATTGTATGGGCAGAATTGTCAATTTCTGTCTATATAATATGCTATAATTAAGCATAATTATGCCTTTATATAATGATTTTTAAATAAATTTTTAATAATAAATAAATTTTACTAATTAAATAATATTTATTTTAGTACTATTTGTTTACATTTATTTTTTCAGAGGTTGTGATCGTATTGTGCCTGTAGACATATATGTGCCAGGATGCCCACCAACGGCAGAAGCTTTACTTTATGGAGTGTTGCAATTACAAAAGAAGGTTAAGAGAATGAAAACTATCCAAGTGTGGTACAGAAAGTGAAGAAATAGGAAAATGTCGTCGAAATATTATTGTAATTTATTCTCAAGATTACATAAAATAATCATGTGGTAGAAAATATTATTCTTATTTTTTTTTTATTTAGCAATTCCCGCTCATTTGTTTATATATCGCATAGAAATATTGAATATAATACTCATACAGTAGGATGTTATTTTAAAATAGATTTGCAATTATATACGCTTTTTATTTCCCACAAATAATAATAAAAAAAATCTAAATGACCTTAAAATAAATTCAAGATATTTATTTTTATATTTTAGTTTTATACAAAACATTGTCATAATATGGTTTACTGGTTCCCAAACTGAGAATATGCATTATATGATTTCATAAATTAATCATTTCCACCTTCATAACGTTAAGTATTATATTAAAATGAAGACACACGATATACACGATAATAGTTTTTTCGTATTCCGAACGACGCAAAATTATAGAAATAATGGTAAAATTATGATATCTGTATTATCATAATTTTACCATTTAGAGTTTATGGAAGAAATTTATACTTTGTTATGTACTACATATCATTACATGATTTTATTCATTGTTTAAATTAAAACTTTACGAGTAACCGAATATATAATATTACCAAAAATACGTAAGGAATTACGTAAAAAAATTAAATTCATACTAGACCACGCAATAATTATAGCAGGTGGAG
The DNA here is from genome assembly GCA_019049475.1 of Eueides isabella. Lineage (NCBI taxonomy): Eukaryota > Metazoa > Arthropoda > Insecta > Lepidoptera > Nymphalidae > Eueides > Eueides isabella. The sequence goes on along the minus strand of CM032395.1, from coordinate 6,909,955 downwards.
GTAAATATTCAGAATAATTTTATAAAAAATATATAAATCATTATCTTTTAGTACTCTAGTATCTTTATCCTACAAATTTTCGTAAAGTTTTACCATACATTTAATATTATCTTTTACTCAATTTCTTGTAACAGCCTGCTGAGTAGCGGAACTTAACCCCAAAGTGTGCTTAGTATTTAGACCATAACGAGGAAATGAAAATATTATATTTCCCCAAGTAGAAATTGAACTCAAAACCGCCATGACGACGCCACAAACATAACTTGTTTTACTTAAAATGAATGACGCCATAAAAATTACTTGTTTTACGAAAAGAAACTTCATTTAAATCGAAATTCCAATTTAGAAAATATTTCAATAATAACGTTTATCTAAAATTTACACAAAATATTCAGATATTTGACTGAACTAATTGCTTTTCACCGAACCCATAGCTGTCAGGTTTATTGTCGCACAGTTTTGGCACTGCGACTATTTAGTCTACTTCTCGTAACATTTTTAATGTCTAAATATAATCTGTAAAATTATAATTTGTATAATGACAAATTAAAACAAATATTTTGCAACACAAAGAGGCTGGTCGTGGCGCCACAAGCCTGTTACTGTTAACGCGAAAACGTGTGCTGATTGAACCTACAACGTTTAATCAGCACACTAGGAAATACTGTATTTCATATTTTCATGTCTTCGCTCTGGTGGCAACAAGACAAAGCGGCGTTGAGTTCCGCCATTCAGCAGATAAAGTTTCAAATTCAGCAAAGCGGAGAACGGAACGTCGTGTTTTAACACTAGGTTCCCAAGTTTCTCTCCACCACCCTGTCTCGTGCAGGATACAGCATGAAGCTGAAAAAAAAAGTAAGAATAGCACATGATATGGTTTGATCCGAACTTCAAATCTATGACGGCTATATCGGCCTATCTCTGCTTTTTTTACTCGACTATACTGTTGCCTTATTGGAAGGTAACGTTCAACGATGTAGGTATAATCGAAAACTAACCATCGCCTAACTTTCATTAACCTTGGAAATTGTAATTATTGGAAAGAAATTAGAATTAGACCCAAAGATTTTGCATTCTCTATCCGCATAAATATCTAACAAAGTATATTCATAGTCACACCTTCGCGTATTAATATTATAATTATTATTTCATAGTACCTATCAAGACCATGAACCAAATTAAGGCCACATTTGAAACAATAAATATGATACTTTTAAATCAGAAACTTGAACACTAAGGAACACGTTTTCCTGTTTAAACAATTGTTTTATTCCATTTAATCGTACCAGAAAAATAATATATTTTAAAACTTTACAGAAAATATTAACATTATTACTCTTATCTAGATGGATAACAAGACTCCATTAAGCTATTAATCACAAAAGTTCTTGAACGTAAGCAATCTTCTAATATTAATATAATCATGCAGTTCTCTAAGTTGTATGTTCTTTCTAGAGAGATTATGATACGTATGAACAGTTTCAAGAAAAATATAAAAATATTTTCTTGTTTTTTAAAGTACCTGTTATTAATTTGAATTTGAAAAAAATTATACGTGTGTAGAGTAAAATCAAATCATTGTGTATAACTTTATAAAACCAATCGTTTACCTAACCATCAACGTCTTACTGAGACTTCGACGTAGCCAAAAGTAATATTACCTGAAACTTTTATACCGGATTCGGTAACGGTAATATTTTTTTTTTAATTCGGATATTTTATATTCGCCTTATCTGGTATTTAGTTCGATTACGGTAACGAAGCTCCACAACATCCTCCTTTTTTCGAATAGGTAATTGAGTAAAGTTCAAGGTGCCGGGGGTAAATTATGCTGATGATTTATATATTGAAAACAGATAAATAAATGGCTAATAATATTGTATCACATAATATTTAACAGGCACCCAAGGCGGCCTAATTAAAGGCGCCAGTTGCTCGATCTGAGTAGCAGCGATATAAGTGTACTCAAACAACAGTTCGTCTCACACTAGCATTTTCTATGCTTTTGATATGAGATCATTTTCAAAATGTGTTATTTATATCTATGTTAAGAAGTGCATTTTTTGTATTGCAAGAACTTTTTATCATAGATAGAATGAAGATATAAAAGCGAAAAACTGAAAACAGTTATATTTTAAGATCATGCAGAGCGAAAACGGCAGCTTAGGCTGACAAATTAGATTGAAAAAAAAAAACAAGTTGTTTTGTTTTTATACAAGAAACAATTATATTGCTATAATAAAAACTTAAGTGAAACACGTATGTGTTTGTTTAAACAAACAAATAGGTATTTCACGTAAGTTCTTTTTTCTGTAAATTCGTTTACACGAAAGTGTGCACAACAAAAGTGTGCACTTGCAAAAATATTAATTTTTAAAATCAGTTATCAGCGACTGAGACATCAAGGGACAAATATAAAAAATATAGTTTAAGAATATAGTATCTCCATAATTTTACGAAAAAATAGGTGAAAATCTATTAATTTCATTTGTCTTTTAAACTATTTACGTTACTTACTCCTTTTATTTAATAACTGTAACAGACCTCAGGTGCGACACCACTAGGCTTGCGCTTTGGGGGTTGATTGTGACTTTCTGCCGCTGATCATGTACAAAGTACCTTTTTCGAATGATATGTTAATTCATTTGGCTCATTAATTTCGACGTTTAGTGAACCACAACTTCACACAACAACAAGTAAAATTGTAGCTTTTTTATACACTTCGTGTAAGAACTTCTAAAAATCTGCACTTTTAGCCAGTATTGTATGTAATATTTTATATATATAGAGGACTATATATATATAAAATATTACATACAATACTAGTATACTCGACTAAAAATCAACAAACGCAAACTAAGAAAGAAATAAATGAAAGAAATTTAAAACAACGGGAACACTGGTCATAGACAATTAATTCATTTGCTGTAAGTGCTATTCGCTATGAAAGCTATTATGATATCGACACAGGTATTAATAATGTGTTGAATACAAAACGTGTAGGTAAATATGTAAGGAACAAAAAGGAAAATCATGTTGGTATAAAAATCAAAAGTTTTAATGGTATTTTCTGAATCGCACCAAGCTTTCATTTACTTTTAGTATACAGAATGATTTTGTATAAACTATAATACACATCTGAATTACCCTTCATGAAATCATGAGAACACAATCATTAAATGTGCCTTAAAACAGGTTATAATAAAATTTTGTCTGACTTAACGCCCATTAGTTTTAATTTTTAATGGCACATGTTCACTAAGATAAACCATAAAAATATTATTTGATGGAAGCATTGCTCGATCTTATTGAAGAAAACTAATTTAAAAATAATATTACGCAGTAGACAACACGATAATATGAATTTATTTTATTACTGTTATATATTATCTACCTGCAAATAGACACTACCTTTGAAGTCAGACAAAATGTTCTTCTCAATATAATAATATCACATATCTTAAATGCATTACAAGAAATGTCAACTGCTAAAATGTAAGGAAAATAGATTTCACTCGAAACAGAGAAATGAAGTATTATATAAATAAATAAATAATCCACCACTGGTACAATTGAAAAACCATTATGAGATTTTTAACGGAAGTGTAAATTATACTCCCGATAGAATAATAATTTATGGGATTTTTTTCCTTTGTATGACGTTAAATAAACCAATTCTATATTTTAACACTAATTTACAAACTAATATTTACATTTTATTTATAGGTATATATAAATATGTATAATTATATGATAGCGATTCCGATAATCCTATCCTTCACATATTCAGCGATTTAATGTATAATTAACTAATAATGGTCACAATAACAACTCGATAGATATTTCCATGTAAATAAACAAGCAGTAGTGTACAGGGCGCGGCGCGCCGTCGTCTCGTCCTATATTGCACATGACACTCGGCGGCGCTCGGGCCCGCCTCCTCGCCTCCTCGCCTCCCCCAGTCTCCGCCAGCGACCGCGACCGTATAATTCTCTAAACCGATGATGTGAGCCGACTCACTCGCTATGTACATGGTCGCTATCATCGCGGCTCCTCCTTCTTGAGCAGGTCGAGCGGCGCCAGCGGGGCCAGGCCGGGCGCCAGCGGGGCCAGCGCGGCGTGCGCGTGCGCGTGCGGGTGCGCGTGCAGCGGCGCGCCCGGCATCCCGCGGTGCAGCAGCGGCGCCGACTTGAGCTGCTGGTGGTGCGCGTAAGCGCTCAGCATCTTGGCGCGGTCCTCCTCGGCCCGGATGGCGGCCTCTACCAGCGGAGCGAACCGCATGTGTTGCAAGGGATCGAAGGCGCGGTAGGGGTCCCAGTGTGCGTGTGCGTGCGCGGGCGCGTACGTGGGCAGCGAGGGTGGCGGTCGCGGCGGCTCCTTGCGCTCCTCCTTGGCTTGCTCCGGCACACCGTTGCGCAGGGGAGAGCGGGCGCGAACGCGCTCCAAGTCGCGCTCGCGCTGCTCGCGAGCCTTGCGGCGTTCTCGCTCATCTCGCTCACGGCGTTCCCGCTCGTCGCGCTCGCGACGCGCCCGCTCGCGCTCCTCGTGGTCGCGACGGGCCTCGGCGGCGGCGACGACGCTGGCGGCGGAGACGGGCGGGCGCACGCCGCGCCAGGCGTCGTGCAGCGCGCTCATGGGCGGCGGCGGCGCGTGGTGCACGCCGTGCAGCGAGGAAGAGAGCGCGAGCTCGCGACCGTAGGCGGAGAGGGCGAAGGGGCCGGGCGCGGCGGGGAAGGCGCCGGCGCCGTAGCGCGCGAACGGCGACATCCCTGAAACGCCCAAATGTCGGTCAGCGGGCGGCGCAAGGGGGGCGGGTGTGAGGGCGGGGCGCGCAGGATAGCGCACGATACCTAGGGGCGCGTGGTGGGGCAGGTAGGGCCCGGGCGGCAGCTCGTAGGGCGAGCGGTAGGTGGGCGGCGGCGGAGCAGGCGCGGGGAAGGCGCGCATTTTGTCCTTGTCGGCGCTACTAACGCTGACGCCGCCACCGCCAGTCTTTTCCTTTTGTTGATGATTGTAGATCTCCCAAGCGATTCGGACGTGCATCGCGTTCCATTTGCCGGTTTTCTGGACAAATAGTTTTAATTAGTATTTACAGGCTAATGTATCGTTAGCGTTACATTAGCAGAGTAAATGTCGGCATGCTAAATGAAGTGCGAAAGGAAACCTACCATAACAGAAGGACGCGGTGGTGGTTTAGTGGCGGAGTCGCTTGCTGCAGACACTACGGGCTGTTAACATGAGGCGATGCAATGTTAATGATGATAGCAAAATAAAGAGAAGCATTAAGCAATGTGCTCCCATTGTAATAGCAATAGAATAGATATTTAAGAATATTGATGAATTGTACCAGAAAATCCCAAATGAATTATTATACAAAAGGTTTCTACAGTCAAGAAAGCAAAATTAATCATAAAGTCAAGGATAGCAATCCCTAAACAATAATATATCAAAGGGTTTAAAGGATATTATACTACATCACAAAAATGTATGATATTTATCTAATGATAACTTTTTTGATAAGTAACTTTTACCTTAGGTGCGTAAGTCGTCAGCGGCGCTGGTGGCACGTAGGGCGCAGTAGGATGTAGAAGACTGGATGAATACGGGTAACCAAGACCAATACCAGTGCGGTACAATGATGTCATCTTGCCAACATCTTTAAACTGCCAAAAAAAATTGTTATATTAAAATCATAACATAGTGTTCTTTTTTTAAATATACTGTACTAAGGGAAATTCACATACGATTGACAATTTTTTAATTGAAATAGGGCAAACTAAATATATATATTTCATTTTCTTTATATATAATGTAAACTAAATTAAATAAATTGGTAATGAATCGGTGCATGTACATTGAATGGCATTTAATAACATAACAACCAAAACCATTTTTTTTGTCAGTTTATTCACAATAATCTCTAAAATGGCTAAGCCAATTTAATTGCAATTTTCACTATTCAACATAGGCATAGATATTGCTTTTAATAGTTAAATAGTAGTAAAAATACAAAGTTATTACTATTTTGCTTTTGTTAATAAATTGCCGTTGTTAAACTTTTTAATTAGCTTATTTCAGATTTGTCAGATTTATTTTTCTTTTTTTTTCTAGTACTGTAAAAGAAATTTAATTTTAAACAGATGCTTTTCATATATAAAATAACGTTCATTTATTTTTGAGTATACACACAACAAAGAAAATAAACATTTATCTCATTTAACATAATAACAAACAATTTACCAATGGTGAATGCGGTACCAGCAACTGATGCGGATGGTGCGGCTGAGGTGGAGCGTGAGGCGCGTGAGGCGCATGTGGGACATGCGGGGCGTGAGGCCCGTGAGGCGCATGGGGCGCGTGCGGGCCGTGCGACGGCGGGTGCTGGTGCACGTGCGTGTGCTGGTGCTGGTGATGGTGCAGCTCCGTCCGCACGCCCACTGCGCCAGCCGCTGCGAGGAATCGATTGTCCAGTTCGCGACGTAGGAGATCCGCGCCAGGACCTGAAATTGTTGTAATACCATATTATTTAACATTTTAAAATGCACTTTATATAACCTTTTGCATAGAAATTTTAATTATTTAAATTAACTAAGTATATTAAGTAATTTATTATTTTAAATGTGAACTTAGTTTTATTTTCATTATAAATGTAATAAAAATTTGAAGTTAACATCCTAGATAAAAAATATCGGGAAATATTATTTAATTTAACTACTGATACTACCACTAGATCTACAACTACACTACACATTAGATTTACAATAGTAGTCAATTTATTTCTTACTAATTGTTTAATTTATTATTTCATATTTCCCAATTAAACTGAAAAACTCACTTGTTTGAAAAAGTGACTCCGCTGAGAATGGGTTAGGGTTAGGCGGTGCGAGTGGTGCGCCGAAAAGAGGTGGTGCAGGCACAAACCCGCCGCCTCGGTCCGCAGCTGATGGCCTGCTGGAAGATGCGACAAAACAATCATTAACAATCATTAAATATATCTTATTTTCAATAGATACATGGAGATTAGTATTTATGCACTCTTAAAAAATATAATTTTATTTTATTTTTTGTCTTCAACTAACAAGAATTAATATGTTATCAAAAAAAATATCATATAAATGGAAATGTTCTAGAGAAAAGTTGAGTGGATCTCAATGCCTATTTGAGTTTGAATCGAAAGCGGGTAAATGAAAATAATTCACAGGCACAATGGCTCCTATTCTTATATATTTTTATTATATGACACTGTTCCTGTTAAGAGCAGGACATAGAACAACATATAAATATCGCCGCGGTATACTCACGTTACCCCCCAGTGCGCGGGCGGCTTGGCACTCGAGCTGATGCTGGGCACAGTGGGCACGGGCGCGAGCGAGTGCGCGAGGTGCGGCGCGGCGGGCGCGGGCGCAGTGGGCGTGGGCGTGGCCAGCGCGCTCAGCCCGCCCAGTGTACTCAGACCGGTGCTCAGTGGTCCGAGTGTGCTGCCAATAGATGGTACTGATCCCTGGAAAAGAAATATTACACCAGTGTTATTTTTTTTACTTCATTTTATATCATGCATAAATAAGCATTAATATAACAAGATAATGTGTGTCGAGTGTATGGACATAAAGTTTTACTTTGTCTTGCACCGTGCCGATATTAAAATACGAGTCTCAAACAAGTATTAATAATATTTCGTACAGGCCGGCCACGACTGGTCGCCCGTACTGTGCTAGGCCGTGGTCCATATTAAGGTCACAGTGCAGTCACGGTGGGAGCGTTAGCATTAGCACCGTGAGCATTGTTGCTATTTTGACGTTTATTTGACGTTTAATATATCTTTCACGTCAATGTCACTATCCTCAATCGCGGAAAATACTTGAATACAAGCATTTTCACAAGCATTGTATAATCTTTATCGGCTACACCAAATACTCCACTCATGTTTATATCAAAAAATGCTCTGTTAGCTTATTTTTAACTTGTCAAATTCGTAAGCTCGCTCACAAGTGGTCCGAATTATTAGTACTGTTAACATACGTTGGCGCGCTCACTAATATCGGACCGCACTTTAGCAGTGTAAGCGTCGTGAGCACTATTCGGACCACGGCCCTAGTGTTAATAATTTACAGAGATAAATAATAACAATAAATATTTATTTTCTTCTCACAAAACTCTACAAAAATTTTATAAAATTCAACACCCGGTCGCAAACAGTGAAACCAGACGTAAGAAACTGCTGTATATACCGAGTATGGACCTATATAAGAAATCTTCCAATATTCATCTTTCATTTCTAATGTTTTATTTTTAAAGTTATATAGTATTTGTAATAATATTAAGTGTAACACAATATCTAAACAAGAAGCAGCATTCGAATTATTGTGATTAATGTGATCATTTAAGAAGGAGTGATATAGTTGCTTTGTTTCTAATAGTTTTAACAATCAACAATGGATCAATCTAATATTCTAACGACGACAGTATCCATTAATATTAATCGATTATACTTCTCTATGAATATTAGATTGAATATAATACTATGTACTACCCTGCCTGACGTTAATAAACATGGTTCAGTATCAGTAAAAGGTCTTACTGGTAGAGCGGCCGGTATGGGCGCAGCTAGCGGTGCTCCAAGCGGGGCGGGCAGCGGGGCGGGCAGCGGCGCCGTGAGCGCGGACGACACCGCGGGCGTCGCGCCGGCGCCGCCCGACGCGGGCGTGCTGCGCGACAGGCTGCTGATATTGCTGTCGGAACAGGGTATACATAAAGTGACGTTTGTTGACCGCCAACAGTATAACTGTTGAACTTTCGCTTACGCCTAGGCATTGGCAATTCATATGTACAGGATGCATAGTTGCAGCAGGCTAAGGGAACATGGTGTGAAGACAATTCGCGTAATTAAGGAACTGTATGCCAAAAGTTTTGAGTCATTACGTACCGAGGCGCAGCTACTATACAAATAAAGGAATAATCTAAAAGATCGGTTCAAACCTGAAGCTGTCGCGCTCTCTGCTCGGACTATGCCCTCTAGGTGAGTAAGAAAGCGGCGCGTGCGCGCCCGCGGCGCCGAGCGACCCCGGTGTGTGTGGCCTTAGCCCTTTCGGTGTTTTGGGTGCAACCAGAGGCGATGCTGACAAGTTGGTCCTCTGAAAATATTTATACAAAATTGTAATGGTGACAATTGAAAATATTAAATAATTCAAATGCAATACACGTACACGATGTGTCCGTATAACGCGACGTGATGTGGGTTCGATTCCCATACGATTAAATATTTGATATTATCATTTCCTCGCTCTGGTAACGAGGTAAGCGTGGCGTTGAGTTCCGCTACTCAACACGCAATGCCTCCAGAATTTGGTGGAATGTTGGAAATGAAAGTGTTATAATATGAACAAAGTGTCGTAACACTAGGTTCCCAGGTTCCTTCTGCCTATCCTGCTTAGTGTGGGATACAATGTGAAGCAAAAAAATAATGTATACATGTTTTGGTATCGGAAATTAATATTTCATTGAAGATTTATTTTATATATATACTAACCGTGTCAGCTGTATTTCGTGGTGATGCAGCAGAGGGCGGAAGGTAAGGACTATGTTGAAGAGTTGGAGCGTAGGGGGCGTATAATGTGGGATATGAGCTGCCCGTGTAGACAGCAGGTGGGGGGTAGCCATTACTGGCCATAGAGCTAACGACCGCCAGGCTTTCTGAACGAACTGGAATTTCATTTGTCACCTGCCTGGAATCTATTATAGGTGGTGCTAAATGATGGCTAGTTACGCTACTAGTACTAGACGCCGGCGTCAGCACAACAGGCGCATTTGATGCTACGGTGGTTTCCATGTGAGTTACGGGTTGGTGTAACGACACTGAAGTTAACGATGCAGAGTGCGGAGGAAGGCTTAAGCCTGGATGTTTAAGGCTCGGCGTAAAACTAGACATTGTAATAGTTGTCGTGGCACTAGTGAGATTCGAGCTAATGTGGTTCGGTGTAGACGTTGATAAAGGATTGGAGCTACTTAATGGAATACTATTTTGATGGCCCATCATATTGTGGCTATTTATAGAATGATTAAAATGCGGCGCTGTCGGTTGATTCGACGAGGGAGGCGGATGAATCGAGGTAATGTGATTTGCTACACTGAAAGCTGTGTGATGGGAGGGTCGACTCGCATATACCGGTTGGCCGGAATGTTTCTGTAGACTCGATTGACTCTGATAAGGTATCGAATGGTTGTGAATACTGGAACTTATACTCGAGTTTACATGACTAGACACGATCGACGTCGCTTGGTAGGAGCGCGATATGGGAGTAGAGGGAGACATAGGTCGCCCGGTAGTTTGGTGACTCGGAAGACTACTAGGCGTGGACGCGGAGGGCATCTGTGACGATATACTCTGTGGCACGCCATTTGACACAATACGATTCGGGAACGAGGTAGGAACGGAAGGGAGGGACTGGGAGGCCGGGGACGCGTTTCGCACGTCGTGGCCGGGCATGACGGGGTGCGGGTGGGGGGCGCGCGGCGGCTCCGGTGGCGCCGGCTCCGTTCGCGTCTCGTGGTTGGTGTGGCGGTAGTCGGGCAGCGCGGCGGCGTGCGCCTGGTACGCGCCGTGCGTGGGGAACAGAGGCGCGGGCGGCGCCGGCGTGGGGCTGTCGGCGGCGGCGCGCGCGCCCGGCTGCAGCTTGTTGTTGCTGGCGGGCCGCTCGGGCGTGTCGGGGCCGGCGGCGCCCACGGGCCGCGCCGGGATCTGCGTGGCGGCGTGTCCGTCGATGGCGGGGATGTGTGCGCCGCTGGGCCGGTGCGGCGTGTCCGCGCGGAAGGGGGGCGGCGGCAACGCTGGGGGCGGAAGCGCGGCGGGCGCGGGCGACGGCGCCGGCTGCGGAAGAGGCGCAGGCGCAGGGCTGGCGCTCCCGCCTACTGGTGCTCGCGATAAAGCCAAAGCCCCGCCGCTTCCGCCTCGTGCTACCAGCTCGTTCTTTCCACCGCCGCCCGCATTTGCCACACGGAACAAAGAACCGGCATCCGACGCCTGCAATAAGTAAAACAATATTAATAGCAAAAACTTATATAAACAAGTACTATATCGTTTAATTTTTAATTAAAATAAATTGAAGTACTAAAATAATAGTAAATATATGTGTAGTTACACATATTTACTATTATTTTGCTTTTGTAATGTACACATAATTAATCACAAAGAATTGTTATGAAAATGTATAAAAATTAGGTCACAAAAATCCGCGCGGGTGGTTCTAGCATACTTTCATCCCCGTGGCCTAGATTCATACGCTTTAACAACTAGTGTGCTATTGGAACTACAACACAAGGTAACGAAAAAATATCTAGTACAAGTATTTTGTCAACTGCAATTTAATTTATTGTACTTAACAAATACCGAAAAATAATGTTAAATTACTAAACTTATAACCACATAATTTGTTTTTTTTTTGTTCATTTATCAAAAGACAGTTCAATAAGAAATGGAAAAGTTAAACTAAAGATATTTTACGCAACTACAGACAATAGTAAAAAATTATTAGTTTAAGTTACCATTGTTATGTATAAAAAATAATGTTATGTTTTGATATTTAAAATACCTCGCCTTAAGCTTTCTACTCCTTTACGCCAGAGAAAGACTATTTTAAAAGTGCCTTTTTGTTCGTACAAAACTTCAAAAATGTTATGTAACGCAGCCAACCAGTGTGTTCATTAGTGAAGAATTTATATTAACCAACATGTAAATATTATTGACTAAGTAATGATAGTTTTCAGCTTCACTCGCAATGAGCAAATAATCAGATAAGATGATATTCAAAGATAAAAACGTTGTTATACAAAACTAAATTTGTAGAATAATATACTTACATCGTCCATTGAAGCATCGTGGTAACGAGGAGATGCATTTCTGCTATTTTCTGGGCTCGCCTGTAACAACGATTTCTAAATAAGTACGTTACATATCGAAATTACAAAATCGCAATAATTAATCCAATAATAGCTATATTATAAATAAGCTTGGTATAATGATAGTTTCAGTGTTATAACAAAGCAATGGGTGGTGAGATCATCTTTGATTCAGTAGGCGAGTGAAGACCAGCTGGCATAATGCAAGCATTAGTATTCAAAGTTATGTTTATGTATATCTATTGTTCGTAGCTAATACACAATATCCGCTTGTTTAGCCGTGTTCTACAAGAGATATCAAAAGAAGTCACGAGTAGAATAGGAACTAGAGACTTATAACACTAAGAATGTCAATACTCTTTTCTTAAGCATTAATAACACTGACACGCACCTGAATTACCTACATTATTATTTACTTTGAGATTATTTAACGCAAAGTTACTTGCGATGACGAGTAAAAATATAACAACGTTACGATATATTTAGGAACATTTGTTAGCAGTACTTCTTTCACAACTTAATTTTATTTTTCTCATATTTTATCTCATACGAGATGCCGTTACAAGGCCATACTTTTTAAATCAGACTGTGTGGCTTATTCACGTAAACTTACCCGAAAATATTTTATTTTTAGTTTATAATTTTTTTTTTATTTATTTTTAATTAAATCTGAAAGGTATACATACGGAATACTGAAGTAAATTTTTTATTTATTTATTTTTGTATCAGACTAATAAATTAAATGTATTTTGTGACACATTAAAAAAAACTTACATTTAATAAATAAAAAGAAAACATGACGTCTAAAGTTTATGGTCATGATTCGCTATGAAATTCTTCTACTGATTTATTTTATTTTGTCTCCAATATCACACTTATCATGGCACTCAAAGCTATTCTCTAAGTTTGGATAGACGAAAAAGTTAAAAAAAGAATCAATAGTAAATATTCTACTTAATATGTTTCAAGTTGCATTTCAGCCTCGAATACTAGCAAGCAAAATGATGTTTATTCCTGGCTTTCGATGTTTCCTCAGTAAGTTGGTCTATTATTATATTATTTGCCTGTTGCATGTTTCATAAAACATGGCATTCTGTATTATTATATTGTAAACTGTAAAACACCAGGGAATATACTTAAACGCACAGGTCAATCTAGACAGAGCATATACTCATTAATCAAGAACAGAACTGCAATGATGTACCAGAAAATCATTCTTGGACAAACGATCAACGTAGCCCAACTTTTTATATAAACGTTTTCGAATTTCAAGAAAATTGAAAAAATAATAATATTTTTCATTGATTACATTATCACACAACATTGGATCTATTTATATTTTTTGTATTTTTATATAATATATAAATATTGGTGTGAGCGACTGAGTATATTCTTAGGACTTTTCGTAAGAATATACTCAGTCGCTCACACCAATATTACAAATCATTTCAGGACGTTCCGGCAATTGAATGTTTGGTCTTATCCGACGAGGGTGCGGCGCCGTTGTGCAACAATGGAGTGATAAATCAAGTATGGGGCGCGCGTGCTGGCGAGCGGCGGCGCGGTGTCCGGTGGCCGGTTTACAAGATGGTGATATTCAAAGGAGCCGCACGTATGCAGGTTGCTCGCCTTTTATAATAGTCACCCCGGCTATTATTTGCAACGATGATGTGATATGCTAATGCAACTTTTATATGCATAAATTTTTATTAACTACTTTAAATGGCTATTTTGTCAATAGTATAAAAATATCCTTAATATTAATTTACCTTCACGCTGTATTAGCATGTAGCAGGGTTGTGCACGATATCATGACACGTGCGGTATACAGAGGGAACTTCAGAACCTAATGTTAAGACACTCCATTCCATTCTCCATTTTCTGCCGCTGGTGACTCTTTTTTTTTTCGTTGGCAGAACTTAACGTTCTTAATCAAGCAAAAGGAGTTTTTACCGTTTTAGCAGTCAAACTTTTGACGGCTAAAACGGTAAAAACTCCTCTTGTATTAATTATTCTTCGATTTTTTGACAAAAAGATAGTTTTCAAGGGACATACCTACCATATCGCTATAGATTTGATTACGCTTCGAATTCAAATAATAGCTGTAGCAAAAGTGGTGCATAAATCCCGCTCTCTCATTTGTTTCGAATGTGTTGTCTTAAAAGTTATTTTTTTCTGTGCTCTGAGAGACCTGAATATTTCTTATTAATTTCAACTTGAAACCTAGCGATCTCGTGACAAATGGTATTTACAGACGGATACACATAAAGACAGGTTGTAAGTTCGATTACGATTCAGTTAAGGAAAATGATTTTTTTCGGCTTTATCTTGTATCCCGCATATAGCAGAATAAACAGAGAGAACTTAGGAACCTAGTGCTAAGACACTCCGTTCCACTATCGTTCTCCACTTACCGCCGAGTTAAGGCATTGCGTGTTGAGTGGCGGAACTCAGCGCCGCGTTTTGTCTAGTTACCAGAGCAAAGAATTGCAAACATTAAATTGGTATTTCATATTTTCATTTCCTCGCGCCGGTAACAAAAAGCCGCACATTGAGATAACCCACCGCGCGGCATTGAGTTTCCCCAAAACTTCATTTTAATTAATAAATTCTAACAGGGCACTGCTAGAATCTATTAATTAACATGAAGTTTTTATTGTTAGAAAATTAAACAATACGTAAAAACCGCTTACTAAGGATAAATTTCCGTATGTGAACACAAACTACCTCTCTAAGGTCAAGGGTCAAGGACAGCTAGATCGAAAATATTATTGGAACGTGTTTTTATTAAGTAAATTGCACTCAGGTATATTATTAATGACCATAAAAAAATGTAAAAGAATTATAACCTCAACATTTTTATATTTAGAGTAAGATACTTCTCTACTTTGTTAACATATTTCTCTACTTTGAAGCCTCTTTTTTTCATTTGTCAAAGACCAATGTCGAATCATCGTACAGGCATTTACATATATTATTTTGTTTTTTCGTAGGTGCGACAAATGTTGGCCACTTGTCAAAACGACTCAACATTAAAATAGATAATCACAGCGATATTAACGCGATGAGCGATGTCGTGTCGACAAGTAATAATAGGTCTCTCTGAAGAAAACATGCGTGAGTTTAAATGAACTAGTAATAAAAATAAACGACCCCATTAGTCAAAGCGGCCAAAATAAAAAGCTAAAAAAAATATTTTCGCAAGACTACTTCAATATGTAAACAACAAAGTTGTCTTCTAGCAATTTCAGCGAAATGTATATAACAGGCAAAAGTATAACTCTGATCGCGTCTGTAACTGATGTCATCATTGTCTTTGCCGGCAAAGAAAAAAAAACGATGTCATAGCTTTTCGTTCCTCATTCGATATTATAATACTTCCCTAAAGTTTTAATAGGATAGGACTTAAAATTCAACGAGAATTTAAAATCGAAGGAAAGTTGGAACAGCTAGCGTTCGTGGCAGTTGGAGACTTTCTAATGGGCTGCCGATTTCTATTATATAGATACATATTCACAAGATTGTAATAAAGTCAAAGTATACTTGCAATAAATATTGTTATTTTTGTAACTTAAACAATCAAAACAATCTCAAAAATATATATTCTTTTATTATTACAACATTGGCCGAGAAATATTTTATTTAATTAGTTGTTAGTGACAGACTACTTATTTATATGTATACTAGAAATACTCTTTTGATTTAAAATAAGTCACATCAGTGACATCAGCTGAATAATTATTTAATAATTGCTTAAGATTGGACAGCATTATTAGTTTGTATAATGTAATAATAATAATAATAATGCTAGATATTTCTGCGTGTATAAATAAATAGCTTTTAATATATTTCATATAATTTATAATATACCATGTGATTATAAGATACAATAATTGTATAATTGTCATTTTGCCAGTGTTATACTATTTGACAGCATTCGGGCATCATGGCAGCTTAACGTAACATTTGTTTTATCATGACTAGAATCAATAACATTTTTATAAGTTCTTCTTTACTAAAAAATATATATGAGAAACACACAGCGTATGTCAATAAAAATATATGACGAATTTTTGAACATGTTCTTTATATGCTAATTTTAAACAAGGAATAAAAAGGCAATATAAGCAATAACTCAATGTTTTATATTTCAATTATTATCCTTACACGGCTAAGAAAGAAGTATATTTTGGCACATTTAAATAATATGATCTAAATATTATAAAATGATTGTGTTAATATAAATGCAAGCTTCGTTGTTATAATAAATAAAGAGTGGCAACTGATTTATTGTAGATAGTTTGAATTGGACGCCATCCAATTTACATCTATGTAGAATGAGTTTGCTTTGTAATCACACACTTCAGAAGTTCCAAGTTAACAAAATTGTATGTAACATTTTATATTTTAATGTCGTCCATGTGTTTCTTTTTACCTATCACTAACAGTGACAAATTACTAGTTACGACTAAGTATTTGCATTTCATATATTAATATACCTCATTCTCTGCTTCTTTTTCTGGTGATCTTTTTGTACTTTCTTTTTGCGTCTTTACGGTTAGAGATTTTTCTTTTTTTTTAATTATCGTCGTTCCATTATTTTCGGCTCTTTGTTTATTATTTTTTTTCTTGACTTCTTTTTTGCTGCCTCCTTCAACATTGTTTTTAGGTGAATCTTTAATCCTCACTATGATAACTTTTATAAACTTTTAAGGTGCACCATTCATTCACGTATATTATTAATTTACTCTACTTCATATAAAGCACATACTAAAACCACTTCCGAAATAAATTTTATTTTTAGTAGACAATACAAAAAAAATATATCACTTCAACCAAAACAGATTTAGAGCACTCTTTATCACAAATTCCTATTCAAATTCACTGCAATCCGTAAAACACTGAAATCCATTGAATGGTGATCGGAGCTCGGTACAAATCTGTCGCAGAACAAAAATAACAATAGATCGTGATTCCAACGGAGACAAAGACGACGGATGGACACGCTAAATACAGACGTAACAACGACCTGACGGCCGAAGCGTGAGTGCGATGCCGGGCGAAACGCGCGGTAGGCGGTGCGGTGTTGTAGCGGCACGATCGGGCGGTCGTCGTCCGCTGCGGCCCGCACCCCGCACCCCGTGGCTTGCGCCTCGCGCACGCGCCGCCCGCCCAATATATGCTCCGTTGAACATTTCTTGCGATACAGTACACATGTAAACGGCTTCCTAAAGCCAACACAATAAATATATCTTGAATTGTACACAACAAACATTACCATTTTAGATTCATATTTTTTACGTTTCTCAAAACTAAAACAATTTTAGTTTTAAATTTTAATGGAAAACAAAGTTATATAATTAATGAATTCGCAGAAACGGTTTATAGTATGGTATTTGATTATTTCGTCTTTCTTCTGTTTTAGTTAACCTAAATTATTTACATAAAGGTAAAACGTAAAAGCCAATAGCCCTCCTTTTAGAAATATTAAAGCGAAATAATTTATTTGAAAAGAAAAAAACGGATAAAAGCTGTCCCTAATTTTTTATCTTAGGGGAAAACGTTTGGTTTGAAGGGAATCTTCGTTTCCTGCGTAAGTTTATTGAATCGCTTCCAAATAGCTGTAACTCTATTAAAGTCTTACTCTCTCTCTCTCTCTCTCTCTCAGCTTCACGCTGTATCCCGCACTAGGCAGGGTAGGCAGAGGGAACGGAAGTGAAACCTAGTGTTATGACACTCCGTTCCACTTCCGTTCCCCACTTTCCGCCGAATTTGAGGCATTGCGTGTTGAGTGGCGGAACTCAACGCCGCGCTTTTTGCCTTATTACCAGAGCGAAGAAATGAAACATTAAATATTTAAATTGAAAATATTAAATATTTCATTTCCTCGACTGGGGATCGAACCCAGAACCTGTCGGTTACAGTCACACTCTTGTGCCGCTGCGCCACGACAGGCCTCTTACTAAGTGTATTTTTATAAATCGTAATCGTCGGAAAGTCTTACTAAGTGTATATTTTTATAAATCGTAAGGTACACAATTTTTCGAATATAATGATTATAACATGTTTTAAAGAAATAAGTAAGGTAACAATTAACAATAATATAGCAATGGTTGTTTACCTTCTACGAAACTGTAAAATATCTTTACAAATAGGGACCAAGCGTTTTTTCTACTATCCTTTATCATATTCATAAATATTGCAAATAAACAATAATCTTGATAAATACAGAGACTTGATTATCATAGACGAAAACAGATTGTAAATTTGTTGGTCAGATTACTTCAGTATTAAGTACCTGATGTCTGAACAAATGAAATATTGTCGTATCTTGTTTACAGCAGTAATAATCTTTAATGGCTTAACGTTATGTATTTACTTATTAATATATGTTTTTATAATTTTGTAGTAAATATAAAGCGTATAATAATAGCACAATAACAATAGGATTTAGCATATTTTATAGAGAATGTACCTCCATAAAATCCATACATCAACACCAATTAAGTCACACTTTATGTGACTTTGGATTCCTTCCGGCATTGATTACGCAGATTGGGATCGCTTCGCTTCCCTCGAAGCCTGTTAATGATGCCATAAAAACGGCGCCTATGGGCTTAACCGTTGAGTGCATTCAGAACTTTTTATTTTATAATGTACATGTGGTAAACGTAAATAATATTTACACGAAATACATTTTTTAACGTAAACAATGCTAAGTTTGGATTTGTGGTTTTACAAAAGCAATAAAAACTTGCAACACTCCAAAGCGCAGGTTTTCAGAGACCACACTTACCACCCAGTTACCCAAAGTAGGGAACATAATGACGAAAAACATCCATACACAATAATTTTCTATTAACTATTAATACATAGAATAATTTTATAAATAAAAAAAAAATGTGTATATTCAATAAACATTGTGTGGCTCTACTAAATAAGTAGGTTTTGTTTCAACATAGTAGTTAACATATAGCAAATGTATACGTTGGATAATTTTGTTATTAAAACTGTGCACATCGCAAACAGGGGTGCAATGCGAATGGGAGGAAATGAAGAGTCAAATAACGACCGCTGAATTTATTTCGAACCTTATTCAATTTGCGGTGAGCGTATTGTTAAATTATTTTTGTATCAGACATATTTCACGAGTGTGTGATTTCATTTTTAACATTTAATTAATTCTGGATGGAATTTCTATCGTTTAAACATACAATTTCTCTTTACACTAAATAAAGCTGTAAAGATGGGCAATTAAAGAAATATATTTTTATAAATTTACATAAGAATAGATGTCAGAAAAGTATGTATATAAGACATTTCTGTGAACCTTTAAATATGGCCTGACGATGTCGAATGCTAATGTACGGACATAAAAAAAAAATATTCGTAATATGTTGACTGTAAGAAGTTTAAAATAAGTAAATAAATACCAAACCGTAGACGAATAGTATATTTCTGTGAATGTATAAGGCGGAACGGAGGTGGTTTTAAATTTTAAATTTCAAAACCTTTGTGAAGAGCGCAGTGCTTGCGCTAAGCGTACTGTACTGAGAAGTCGCAATCAGGATTTGTGACAAAGAAACCACGGAGGGACGGAAATGCGGGGAGCGTCAACAACACAAAGCGATTCATCCCTTTGGATTTCTACGAAGCTCAGAGTTTCCAAGATCTACTATTCAATTGTATGAATTTAACTACAATTTATCCTGAAGTTATATATTTTTTCTGTACTAATATGAAAAATATATTGCATTAAGCATTTATTTAGATATATGCAGATATATATATGGAGTCAGATGGGTGTAACTGCTAAATTCAGTTCATGACGGTTACTTTACATGAAAGTTTTAATGTCTGTCTAACATAATCATCTTCATATAAAATAATACCCATGCCATACATTAAAGTTTTCAGGTAACACATGTTGTAAGTTTAAAAACACGTGGCTAAACAGATAAATATGTCCTTATTCAATTAGATTAGTATTAAAAAAAAGGAACAGAAATTACCTCTTTAATATCATCACCAAGGTGAATAAATAATAATCACACATTAAATCTGCGAAAGGGCAACCCCAATGCTTTTGTTGCCAGCCCTGTTACTGGGTCGGGATTACTGCCGCCGCAAGCCCAATTTATTCCGCTAATCGAGCTTTACCTCGCTTGCCGTAAATTAATTAATTACAACGAGTTCGTGCATGTTAAATGCATAACACCTTAGCCTTACCTTATATAAATGCAAAATAACGTTGTATGACATAAAATAATTATTCAATAAATAAATTTCGACGATAACTTTCTACACACATAACGTGTTAAGTAATAATATATTTACTTCAATTATGATTCTTGTGAGCGAAGTACATGATCGTCCAACGACGTACTGAGCTCGTTCCCAACTTGAGAAATTTGAAAACTTTGCGACTGTAACTCAGTCTAGTTACGTAAAGTGAAACAATAAATTTTGCCACTCAATATAAGATTTTACAAAACAATACTAATTTGAAGTATATTTTAAGAACATATATGCTATAGTTTGTAAGACAACATTTTTAATTGAAAAAAAAACCCCGATCCCAATATCATCCTGGCAGTCTTTGTAGCTCTTAAACTGCTCATCAGATTTTCATAAAACATATCTAGGAACCACTGCGATGAACAAGGCTTTCGATTAAAATAAACAATACTCTCGGTTTATTCATTTAGTATATACGGTGTCGCATACAGACAAGTCAAAACTTATGACATTTTTGCATTGAGGGTCAAAAATGTATTTTAAAAATTTACTGAATTCTATAAACTCCCAACAGTTAATATATACTGTCAATAAAAAGTTATCTTGATTATGCCATTAAAGATTTTGTCTATCTTTTAATTAAATATATTAGCATGCAATACATAAAATAAAAAATATAAATAATTATTTGAAATAAATGATTCCGGCAGATTTTTGAATTCTTGCTTGTCTATCAAATGTTCGGTGTGTTAACGTCAAGCTATTTCGTTAACAAAGCACCATTGCATAAGAGGTTTTGGTCAAAGAGAAAGAGAATTTCGACGGGCGCTTTGTGCGCGAAATTGAATTGAATGTCATATAGAACGCATTTCGTATGCTCAAAGGGAGAGTAATTGCGATCTGGCAGCTCCATTTAAAATGAATTCGTACAAATCTACTCTAAGCACGGCGATGAGAGGTAAAGAGGCGAGGCGGCGCATCTATGTGACGTTTGTCTTTGTAACCACTGTTCGGCGTTCGTTGCCATTGCAAATCGTGCGCTCATCCACTCGTGTCGACTGTCGCACTGCGCGATTTGGTCGTTTGCCAGCCGCTTTGTTTTACAGCTCATGTAAACTATTAGATATAGAAAGAAATATTGTTTAAATTTAGCAAAATAACAAAATTAAAAATATACTTGAAATTAACTAGGCATCAACGAAGCATTAACTAAGCAACAAGTCTTTTTTAAATATATCATAGATATATACTATTTTTTATATTCCGTAATAAATATAAGTTAATCATTTTACTTGTACTTATAATATTTTACTTATGTTAGTAATTATCACGTTAGTGCTGTATTTTCTAGTAAATCGTTTTGACTTAGTGAAATAACATATTAAAACATTGATGATTGTATGTAGGTATTTTAGTCTACTAACAAAGTGAGTCGAGTTCTTATGTAATAAAGAAATATTAGTTATTGTCTTATACTAACTCCAACTGCAAATAATATAAATTTAATGTATACAGAATTGATATAAATAATTATTTATTATGCTTCAGACTTACTAATAAATTATAACGCCGTATAAAGGGCACAACAAACCAAAAGAGATAAAGAAAGTACGTAATAAAAACAGTTCAATTTTAGGGGTATTTTGTCGAGGTTATATCCATAAACTGAGCAGAGTGGTGGAATGGGAACGGCTCGTCTCCACACCACCCCCAAAGCGTTCGCGGTGCCGAGTAATGAATAAACTCGCTAAACACAATTTCACGATGAGAGTAATCAGAGCACTCTTTAACACTGGATGTGATTTCTGTAGTTGGAAATTGTTTTCTAAACGGATGTAGTAAAGTTTGCTTTAATATTAAATATTTTTACAATCAATAAATAAATTATACTGGGGGCAATTTATTACATAATACGATGATGTAATAATAGTGATAATGATTGATTTCGAATGGTTTCATACTTTTCACTTATTTTATTACAAATATTGTATCTAATCTTATATTTTTTTATATATATTAAAAATACCTTTTAAAAAGTTCACTCCGCATAGATAATCTTGCCAATATCCGAATGAAAGAAACCATAAACATTTTGTGCATCATAAGAACAGTAGTACGAAGGTTTTATCCAATCTTTTTTTTAGTGTAATGCAATATAGCGAAAAGAACAGCATTTTTTCCATTTATTCAATTTGCTTCCATTGTATAAAAATGTATATTATTTAAAAGAATAAAAATTCAAACTTGGTCAAAGAACCAAGTTTGAATGGCTTCTGTGCATAGCATTTCTTAAGGTTAAAAAATATAACATAATATTGCTTAAAGATGCATAAATCTATTATTCAATATTTATGTTTACCTTTTTAGCTCTGAATTCATGCTCGTCACAAAATTTAAAATTTCCGTTTGAAATAAAATATTAACAATAAATATAACAGTAAGAATTTTAAATGCATGTAAAACTTTTACATGTATATATTAGTTGTTTTCATAGTCACGCAGCAAAATGTTAGCTGATTAATAATAATGAAGCAAGTATACGTATATTGCCAATATTGTTAGTGAACAAATCGCTTTACGGAGAACACCCGCTGTTGAGTCTCTAGTTTTAAAATAAATTTACATAGTAACGTAAGCTGAAAATAAAGAGGGAGAACTAAGCGAAACGGCGAAGAGCAATGAGGCGATGCATAAAGTCGCTTCGAGACAAAGTATAAAACAACAAAGTGGTCGACGCATCTAGCTCGACGGCGTAAAGAGGGGAATAATCCGACAATGTACGCTGAAGTACCAATAACATTGCTTTAAGATACATATAAAATAATGATCTCGTTTATTCTGTGATATTTGCTTATAACATAATATAATTAAAGCGTTAAAGAAAAAACAATCTTATAGTAATCTATTGATTACATTATATTTATTTAATGAAATGGATGTAATGTTATTTTTAATGTTCGGTTTCTAATTAAAGTGAAATATATCTAATTTTTATATACACAAAAAGCTATGAAAAGCAACATATTGCTATAGCTTTAACAAGTTTACGCAAACTAATAAATTGTAAATAGAAAAACATTCGAGATGCTACATAATTGTTATCGATCCCCGGAGGTGTTTCATTAAATTGCTTTATATTTTTTAGAAACGAATTCCATCCGGTTAATAAGATAAATATGAGACGAGGACAAAAACCGCTTTAATGAGCTTTGAGAGAATGTACACTGTTGATATTATTGAGACCGCGCCACTGTAACCGGTTTCATTCGCTTGATGTCCAATAAAGTTTTATTTTAATCTGTTTTACGTGTTCCGCATCCTAATAGAATAAGATGTCCTGATAGTGTAGATATTGTAGCATAGTAACTTTAATTAGCATAATTATTGTTTTAGTAGTATAAGCTATTTTATTTAACAAATGAATGATTTAATGTTTTAATGAATTAATAGTTGCGTTTCCTTGCTCTCGCAATCTCTATTAAAGAAATCTATTAATATTATCAAAACGTTTATATTAAATTGTGTGTAGTTGTTATTACAAAGTTCCACTAGAGTTTTGAACTACGAGACATAGAGGCACAAATTGAGTGTTTATTATGGCAGAGAATTGACGAGCGACGAGCTTGAGCAACAACAAGCGACAGTAGCCAATTTATTCGCTGTGACGAAGGCGTCAACAGATGAGTTTTAGTTTAGAAGTGTATTTTTGCTGTTGTGCATAATTTGTTCAGTCTTATTTTTAATGGAATATTTCACTTAACATAAACCATGCACTATTCTAAATAAACAATTTAAAATTTGCACAATAATTCAATATTATAGGTTGTTTTTTTATTATGTAGGTATATAGGGTATATATAACAAAATAATTTGTAGGTAGATAAAACACAATTAATGTTTTTAGAAAACTCATAAAAAATTAAAAGCGCTCTTAGTAAAATCGAGCAATTAATATTGAAACCGCTGGCTCAACCGAATCTGTCTCGACTGTAATTCACCGAGTTCTCTATGGAATGG
Source organism: Eueides isabella (assembly GCA_019049475.1). Classification (NCBI taxonomy): domain Eukaryota; kingdom Metazoa; phylum Arthropoda; class Insecta; order Lepidoptera; family Nymphalidae; genus Eueides; species Eueides isabella. The sequence continues at coordinate 6,885,808 of CM032395.1, read as the reverse complement.
GTAAGCGGCTGAACATACATATATTTAAGCACCTGTCAACCCCCTTATCTTTCTACGGGTCGGCTAACTTAGATTGCTTTTAAATAATAATTTACAAACTAAATAGACTCATTCATTGATTGAAACGGCATTTATTACTATATTACAAGTGAATATATTTCCTTACTTATGGACATAAAATAGCCAATGAAACTATAAATAAAGACAAACAGTAGCACGCGGAATTTTATCACTAATAGTGATTGAGATCAAACATTTACACTTACACTAAATATACATGACCGTTGTTAACAGTAATATAATATATAGTTTTAAGTTAATAAGTTTTATTTTGTTTAGTGTACGACGTCATGTGTCATAGGTCTATTTTATTTATAATTAAATAGTTAAAAAGGTACTTTCCAAATTATTTGGGACATTTTCTAATTAATTATTAGAAAATGTCCCAAGAAATTAAGAAACTCTAGAGACATAAAAATAGAGCACTACAACTATCAGTATAATATTTTCGGTTGAATAAAAGCCAAAACAGAATATTATTCTACTTATTAGCTCTATAAATATTTATCTTAAATGATATATGTACGTACAAGAACAATAATACAATAGTGCAGAAGATAGACTGGTTGACATGGATAGTCGAGGCACGTTGACACGCGTTTATCAGAGCGAGAGCTCACACCGCAGCCGTGACAAACGGAATCGTAGAGTGCATCCCGAGTGAGCTACTGATCCATCTAGAGATATCTCAACCGCATCGAGTGCTAACATTCCCTTTCCCATACAGAATAATGATTTTCGGTTTATATAATATACCATTATAAATATATAATATTAAATATGAGCCGAAATTAAATGTTGAGTAATGTGTCGTTGTCGATTTTACCGACAACAGAATCGGAGATCAATATGCATTAAACAATTAAATTTAATATAATATGTATTACTTGTGATATGTTTCCTGAAAGATGTGTTTTCATGCTATTGCCAAGTCAATTTATTTATTTAAAACATAACAGTAAATAGTTATTCGACTTGGTAGAATATTGTAAGTTGTGAGATATAAATGTTGTATCTCAAAACTTTTTACAAGAAATGAGTTGTGGGACTGTTTTACAAATTATGTTTTTACTTGTATCTCATTTCTTTTCAGACAGTCCTACTATTATATACTTCCGATATGTAAATTTCACTTCTTGAATTTCAGCTACGGTTTTTCTTAAAGCTCATTCTCAGTGTTATGACTTTTTTGTTATTATTATTCGACTATATTATACATATACGGGAGCATAGATTCTTTCACTATAAATATAATTTTGTAATTTCTTATATATTTATATAGGATTACAAAGTTATTTATGCAGTTTGTGTATCTAAAAAACTGGCCGAAATTGCCAAATATTTCATTTTTTTCCTTTGTTTACCTACACTATACCATAATTGTATTTTAAACTGGAATCTTTTACTTCTACTAGCTATAAGCTAGTATGAGTTAGTCTTAAAGTTATTTATACTTTACAAAATAGGTAATTTTCATAAATTTGAAAAAATATGTAGGTTAAATAGTTTACAAGATGCAAAACCGATAACCATTGAAATCGATTTGATAAATAGGTTTAGAGGTTAAGTTTTACGTAGTCTATATACCTATAATATACATAAGAATTTATATAAGAAGAAGGTTTCTAAATTTATTTATTTTTTTAGCTTCACGCTGTATCCCGCACGAGGCAGGTTAGGCAGAGGGAACTCGGGAACCTAGTGTAAAGACACTCCGTTCCACTTCCGTTCCCCACTTTCCGCTGAATTTGAGGCATTGCGTGTTGAGTGGCGGAACTCAACGCCGCGCTTTTTTTATCATTACCAGAGCGAAGAAATGAAACATTAAATATTTAAATTTAAAATATTAAATATTTCATTTCCTCGACTGGGGATCGAACCCAGAACCTGTCGGTTACAGTCACACTCTTGTGCCGCTGCGCCACGACAGGCCTCAAAAATTTTTAAACATGCTTTTCTTGTTTTTATATTTTTCTTTTTATAAATAAAGCAAATATTTCAGGATTTTATGTAATTAATTATTCAAATATGTTCCATATTTTTCTCGAAAGGCCATATATGCTGTATATAAAAAAATATTTAAATTGTTAATATATATATTTTTTAACTTTACGCAATAAAATAAAACATTAAATTTAAAAACAAGTTATCGGAATCGATCTGTTTAACACGACGATATAATACGGATCTCTGGAGTTCGCAAGCGGTTAAGCTTGTGGACGATAAAGGAGTGAAAGAGGGTGGAAAGACTTGTTATTACACCCTCTCACCTACGCAAGGGGTTTCTTCTCTGAGCCGCACTGTCGTACAAGATTAAGATGCTCCTCGTTTTCTGTTAACGCTTTAGCTTCTACACTTTAGTACATTTATTGCCTTTGCTAATTTTTATTGAGCATATAGTGTATTAAGTTATAACGAGCAAAATATGTTTGTAATCCTAATAATCATTAATTATGCATGCTTAAATTTGGCACCGACCATTTAATAAACAAAGAGTCACTAATTAGTTTACTTCGGCTTATCCATCACATCACTTTGAAAATAAGTAAAAAATAATGGAATAGCAAGATAATATGTAAGCAAAATAGGTTTAATAGAACGGCAGAAGAAAGCATTATCATTGGCTACAAGCGAGGAACAAAGAAAATGGTAGAGAGCGAATGTACGAGAGTACTTTATAGGCGCGTAAATATGTTTTATATCCTTCCAGTGTCTGTTATACACTGGCGCTCCGCCGCCCCCACTCACCGCCGGCTGCACCCGCCACCCCCAGCAACCGCCCGGAGGGTTGCCTCGCTCTCGGAAATGCCGAGCTTTAATAAAACATATATTTTTCCGAGCGAGGAAAATACTGGGGAAACTCGCAATTTGTTCTTTCACTTTATGCTCGTTTACAAGACAAAAGTGGAACATTTCAGAAACATTATGTTAATCTTGTAGTTATGTACATAGTTTGGTATAATTTATTAACTTATTTTAGTAGTGTTTTATTTGATGTACATATACATACGTAATAATACTACATTTTGTTATTCTTCAGTAAATATTATGCATTGTCAAGACTTTGATCGAATCTCCAATATACGAAACGAGTGAGGTTTAGGTCGTTAGTTTAGCTCTGTAATAATCACAGTCACAGTCCACAGCATCGCGATGACCCTTATCTCTTGTGCCGCAGCGAAATCATCGTCACGGGTGTGGACTATTTATTGTGGATCATGTTGGTAAACCGCAGAATGAACCCTCCGATTTCAAGTAAGCTAATGATACGTAAGTGTTAAATCTACCACTACTTGTAGTATTAACTTTTCGCTAAACTACTATACGTAATATATTTCAATATTCATCAGTAACTTATATTAGTGATAAATATTAAAATATTTTCGAATGAAAGTCCCGTCGTGTCGCAGGGGCATAAGCGTGCGACTGCAAACGCGATAGGCTATGGGTTTGATCCGCAATCATTACATACATAAAATTTCTTCGCTCTTATAACAAGCTAAGGCGTTGAGTATATATGGCCATGCAACTCACAAAGCCTCAAATTCGGCTCAAAGTAAGAACTGAAGTGTCTTAATGGTGACAGACATGTGAGTATAAATTTATATATAATTATATAAAATATTTTTTACCTACATGGGAATATTTAATATTGCAACTATGAACGAAAGAAAAGAAAATAAAATCAAAGAAACAATTGAAAAAATGGCCTTAAAAATTTATGTTTTTTGATTAAAGAAATGATTCAATTATTTTTTTTATTACTCGGCGTATTACAAAGAATTTTAAGCGGCAGTTGCGCGAGAGGGTACTATAGAAAAATTGGTGTGAGTTGAAGTGAAACCGCAAGTTCCCACCGCATCGCGCCAGACGCTGAGCCATAAAATATTACACTAAATGAAAGAAGCTCTTTCAATTAACTGAGGCAGGTTTGCGTAAGGTAATCGTGCCAAGAGGCGCCTGTTAGTGCATCGTTGGAAAGTATTCTTCAGATTTTACTTCAAAATCCTGTAAAGTAAATCAGTGAAACATTAAATGTTTCATTTAATTACCATCTTTAAGTAAAAATTGAGAATATATTATACGAGGCGTATATTTTACCTGGCTAAGTAACAATTTACAACATTAATTTATTAGCTTATATATATATAAAAAAAACAATAACAGAAGAATGTATAATTCGACAATAAATATAAATAAAGTAGGCCTCATAACAACGCCATTTCGTAAGTGATCTGAATATATTAAAGCGATGATACGTAGCATATGAAAGGAAAATTGATAGACACCGCCAGTCTATCGGTATTCATGTTCTTATTAATGCTCCCCTGTTCAGTCTTATGCGCAGATTGCGCTCACCTCGAACCACCCTGGCTAATCGACTAGAAGCGACATGTGATAAACGATTTAGGTATAATATTAGATGTCATAAGATTTAAGTAAACCAATTTATTTTTATTACTCTTTTACATCCGAAATATAGTCTAAGGTTTGTATATAAAACAGGGATATATTTATAAATTAAAAAATTAAAATTTAATATAATATTACATATATTGTGTGATCTAGAACAGTATGTAATTTTATAAAATTTTATAAAAGTTATTCTAATTTTACTACCTTTGTTCTTTTTGGTTTAGATATTCATTGCATTTTGCAAACTAGCTGTTTATCTGTAAAGCTTAAATGATGGTAGGCGTTTCCTTGTTACCGTGGCGGTTTCTGCTAATTCAATATAAAGTTAACGATGTGAAATAGCTTCCTTGTTTTACTAATATTATATAATATAGAACTATATACTCAATTATTTGTACGTACATACGTTAGTAGGTGTAAAAAAAGAAAAGGATGAAAATAATGTATACAGTTTAATAACAATGGATTGTGTGTAAGATTTTAGTAAGCCAAAGTTAGGCAAGCATTACATTATAACTTGCCGACGTCAAATTCAGTCGAGCTAATAACTTAAGCCACCATGAAATTTTGTTTTAACAATTTACGACGGAATACAGAGATTGTTATTTAAATATTCTAAATATATTTTTAGATATATGAGTTTTTATATGTATATAATGTTTAATGTTTTGAGTTTTATATGTATATAGAAACGTAGCGTTAAGACACCCCGTTCGCCATTTATCGCCGAATCGAATTCTTAAAGCATTTGCCTCGTTTCCAAAGCGACGAAGTGAAAATATTAAATGTTTTATTTCCCTAACTGGGAATTCAATCATGGGCACCACTTAATATTATGTATTCAATTAAATAAAGTATAACTACACAATAAGCCAAAATGAAATAGATAATAAACTTAAAATAATATATACATTGAAAATATAGAATCGCGTTGCAAGATTTTGCCTACTTACAATTCATACATCATGTTAACATCATTATAAACGCAAATTCCAACACAGAAACTGCACAAAGCGCAAAGCGTATGACCCAACAGGAGCGTGGTTCTCGCAAGTCAAATAAATTAATGTAAAGCTCAAACTGACGTTTGCAACGGAACCTGGGAAGCGTCTACGTAATTACCCAAACGCGAACGGATTTGCATATCAAAGTGGAAGCATAATTGAACCCCGAGTGTAAATAGCCCAAGTTGAATCGGATCGAGTTAGTGGCGCACTCCAGCTAAGTGTAGCTAGCACTATAAATGCTACCTCTCGCTTGGGACTCATCGCATAAACCGGGCACGATAGTCGAGCACTTGAAAATAAGATTATTCGATAAAAGGAACGTTTATACGGAACGGAAGGTATGACTTTATACAGCATTCCCTTACGTTTTTACATATCATGATTTAAAGATAGATTAAGATTAAAATATTTTTTATTTCTTTTATTTTACTGAACCAAAAATAATGACATACTTTTATAACACATAAATTTTTGTAATGACAATTTCTAAACAATATATCACCTAATAATTAAAATATAATGTAAGCAATTATTCAAATATGTATTCATATATCGGTGAGTAATGTTTAATTGTTTATATTTAAATATCATTATATAACTTAATAAAATCTAAATAAACTATAAACTACCGAGAAAATTTCTTTCTGTATAAATAAATAGCTATATCACACGTGGCCTAAAGCTTGAAGCGATCTACCCACAAGCGCTCTCGGGATAATTAAATTAATCGACACGACAACAGCGGAGCGGAGACTGATTTCCTCCTCTGATATCCATTTACCGGCATTATTGTGCCACTCAACTTTTAATTCGATTAAGTCATATCTATGCTAGGCTTGGTATCCTTGCCATTATTAAATTCAAAGTTTATGATAAAAGTTCATCTTTATTTAAAATAAACTTGTTGATATAACCAATTATTATTTCCATTAAGAAATTATTGGTCAAAATTGACGGTAGGACATTTATATTAAAATTAAAGGATTAATAATTTCATTGGAGTGCGTCCAATAATTTTACTGATAGGTTACTAAATTTTACTGATAGGTTACTACAGATGTAAGGGAGAATTTTGGGCAGCGAGGTGGTCAGTTGCAATTAGATTAAGAGGTAAATGTTTGTGTTAAAATTGCTTACAATGTTGAACAATACTTTGACGTTCAAGCTTTCACAATTAAAATGAAAAATGTAACTATTTCTTGTTGTTATGTACTTTCAGAAATGATATTTAATATTTAACTTCTATGTAAAATAAAAGAAATAAGCTTACATATAAATAAAGAACTTTTAGCTTCACGCTATATCCCGCACATAGCATAAGCAGAGGGAATCTGAGAACTTAGTGTTAAGACACTTCGTCTCTATTGAAACACTTCCGTTTCCCCTTTACTAACTTCTTCTGGAGGCATTGCGTGTTGAGTACCGTAAGTCAACGCCACACTTACCTCGTTATCAGAACGAAGAAACGAAAATATCAAATTTTTAATCGAATGGGAATCGAATCCACAACCTATCGCGTTCACGACTCAACGCCGCGCTTTGTCTCGTTACCAGAGCGAGGTAGTCAAAATATATAATCTTCCTCGTAATCAACTTAATAATTATATAAATCTTAAGCTCTTGAATTCATATAGAATAAGAAGTAAACTAAATATTTTATATAAAATGCACGCGTACAACTTTCACGTTTGTGAATAACATCTAAATGAGAATTTTCAGTCGTGTATTAGAGACGAGGCAAAAGGCGTAATATAACGTACTTAATTACGGGCACTTCGCTACTGCGCCAATCTTGTAATTACGAAACAGAGCGACGGCGCGTAATCAGCGCCCTTTGCTAAATGCCGTAAAGCGTTCTATGTTCAACTCTAGCTTTTGACTCGCATTTCACAACCTGTTGACGAGTTAGTTAAGCTCCTACAGTGTGTTGAGTCCGCACAAAGCGAAACTATTACCCTTCAACTGCACGTTTACCGTCCAACACAGTATATCTATCTCTGCATGTGTGTGTCTATATAAATATGTAAAATTGTTATGTAAAATTTATTTTTTGCATAAAAATTGTCTTCTTTTACAATATTATATTTAAATACAAAACTTAAATATACGCACGATACGTACGTAATTGGTATAAAATCTGTTAAAACAAATTGTTTGCGACAAAAATCTAATTAGGGGAATAGATAGCAGCTAAACAATTTGCAAACAGGCGCCCGAGGCGTTTCTACCCGTGAGATTAATCACCGTACGAGTGAGTTCGCCCGCGTAATAAACGAACAACTTCGCCACTTACATTACACAGACATTTATTCCCGACGTTGTTTAAACTTCTACCACTTTGGGACCGAGATAGGTTTAATTAATTTATTTATACATAATGTAACGTTTGTAACGAAAAGTATTATTAAAATTTTACTTGCCTTATCATCGTCGCCTTCACTATCACACTGCAAAAGAAAAATATATCATTACTACATATAACATGTCTTAATTTATAACATGCATGCTTTATATTTAATACTGTAAAATGCATGCTTGTAATTTACTCATGAAAGCAGCGAATTTACTGTTGTAAATCCAACTAGAAGATCAATTTTAATTATTATTATTTGCAATACAAGGCGAGAGTAAACGCCTACTTCTACGTTATAATCGATGTCTCCTTATTTGCATATTCCGCTACACCCAGACCTACGTTATCGTAGAATAACCTATCCTAATTACCATTGGCGTGTGAATATTAATGTTTCGATATTATATTGTTATAAATCAATTTGCATTTATAAGTATGACAATTATTAGCATTTAACTAGTTAAATTGAATATTAACATATTCATGGAATATTTTTTTAATAAACGAAGGTTATTATTGTAAAGAATTGTAACCAGTAGCATATCATAAATTTTAAAACCAAACCAGAATTTTGTATAATTAATTAATAAATTGACTGTGCGAAACAAGTTTGGCTAAATAAACCCATTATTTAAATGAATAAACACAGACCGCTGTCTGTGTTTTAAGTTTAAGATTCAGGATACATGTACGTTACGTTTCAAGTACCCAGCAAAGCTTCGACAAATCTCGTGATTTAGGTGCGATACGTTTCGAATATCGAGTACTGGGTATGGTCTATGTGATGCGTGATTAGCATAAATTTACTCATTCATCGAAAATAAGGTTTTCACCTTTAGTCGGTTTTAATTTTATACGACAACATTTAACTGGTCCAGTTTTCTAAGTCCATTAATAATAAAATATGAGCTAAAGTTCAATAAGTATATTTCTATTGGAATAAACATGCTCATAGCACAACAGGGATAATAAGCCAGAAGAATTGAATAAAATAATAAAAATACCAAACAGGCAATAGGTATGGACAACGTGATATGTACTTACGATATAGCCTTTTCCGGAACTACAGCGGCTACTGGCCTGCAGGGGAAAGAAAGCGAAGATGTCAATAGACTGAAACGTCTAAAGAATATTTGTCTCAAAAATTCTTTCCTTAAACGCCCAGATTCAAATATAGATAATATTTTTTTTTCATTGCTTTGAATTAATAGTGAACAAATATTTTAATAATATCATATTTTGGTTCATATAAAAATAGATTTGGCAACATAAGAGAACAAAACAACAAATTATATAGATCACAATAAACCATCACAACATTGATATTTAATAACGTGCATACAAAAATATGGTTTAAAAATAAGCTTATATTTAGAGACCTAATTTTTTAACGATGTATTTTTTTAAGAGTTAATTTATGCAAATTATAGAAAATAAGCTTTGATACGATAGAAGGAAGGCATGTAATTTTAACTAATATACGTACGTCACTAAGGCGGTCGCGAGAGGAATCGGGATCGCGGGGTGCCACCGAGCTGCCCGTAAGTCGTTCTGATGCCCTTCCACTATCATCCGACGTGCCAGCGTCTTGTAGCAGCGTTATACCCTGAAGAGAGAGTATAAAATTATTTCTATATCAAATCAAAGCTAAAGCTGCTTGTATTAAGACCTGGCGATAACTATAGCGACTACTAAAAAAAATAATCTTCAAGGTGACAGTGTGTTTAATCCTAAATTGTAATAAGATATAAAAAAGTTACATAAGTGGTCTAAAAACCACCTCCTCCCCCCATAAAGCAATACAACCGAGCTTTAACAATAAAAAGAGCATCTCATTTATCACATTTCGCATCTATTTCACGGGAGGGTAGAAAGAAGTCGGGGGAAGTAAATCTGCCCAACGATGAGCGCTTGACGGGACGGATAAAAGAAAATAAAACGACTAACTCTCTATAAATGGATAACTCTCCGACCGCCCTAGCTCCGTGAACTTCTATGTTTTTATTACTTAAGATAAGTTAGTCCGCAATTTGATTATGTTATTCTTTTTTGCCAGTTTTCTTTTTATCGTGAATCTACTGGAACCACGTATGTATTTATGTTATATTTTACTACTTTGTTATGTGCTTGGATTACATTTTTATACTATACTTCACATTATATACCTTATGTCCTTTTAGTTATTTATTATGCGTCATATTACATATACACGTACAATTCACGCTATATATCAGGGATATAGGCGGACATTGAATATGTAACATTGTAATATCGTGTAAGTTTTATAAAAGCTCAAAGTCAGTCCTTGAGACATGACATAAGTACCGCAAGTGATTTAATCGCAATCATAATACAAGGGATAGCTTTACGACCCTTTACACGAATAAACGGGCAAACCAGTCACACATCATCGTATTAATGTCTGTTACGCGGGTAAGATTCTACTAATCCAGGGTAGACCGTGTTGTGAGGATTATAGCGTCGGATGTTAACCGCATAATTACTTTCGCTTATTACGGTGCGCTCTAATTATAATAGCCTCTCGTGCAACCCTCTAGTCTACTTCTACGAAGAACAAAAGACGTTAACAGTTATTTCAAATTCAAGTTGAAATTAACAAGTGGCGAGTAACAAATGTCCTTTTTATATTACAAAATCTAATTATGAGGTAGTAGTTAGTAGTACCTAATATTAAAAATATTCAAATTTAAACTTAAATTTTAAAAATTTTATACGCTTTTTAAAATTTTAAAATTTAAGTTTAGTATTTTCTTTCCTAAGTGTGGAATAACACTTTAAAACATATTAAAAATATACAAATTTAATTAATCTATCAATATTTTGTTACTTTAAATAGATGATTGACTGATGTTTGATTTTCCTGATTTTCTCGTAGAAAGAAAACACGGAGGGTTTTTAACGTATTTTGATTGGATCAGCGCCGTCGGCTAGCAGGAGGTCGTGCTCGACCGACAACACGACCGCTAATTGAAACAACGACCGCTGCCGAACATTACTTATTCATGAGAACTCCATATGGCGGCGAAACGTGACCAACGCGATAAATCATTCGATTACATTTTTCATGAATACTCTCTTATTATAGGTACATCTTCTATATTCTAATCACAAATCCTCAACAGTTGTCATTTATTAATAAGTTTATATCAATTGGTTAAAATTATTGCCGTAATAACTTACTTTCTAGTTTGCAAAAACATTTTTCATTGTATTTTTACTTACATCACGCTTTGGCAATAAGTTGTTTAAAAACCGTTTACACCTAATGGCTGTAATTTATTGCATACATGTGTCAAAGAAGTATGATCTTGAGTCTACAATGTTAAAAGTAAAAGGTATTCAATTCTGGCTTTTCCTTATTTTTTATTTAACAAAGTAATAACTTTGGTTGAAAAGCCGCAAACAAATAGAATAATTGATGCTATAAATATGTCATCATGAAATAAAGAGCGTGAGCTGGGAGGGAATGTCAACGTGCATGGCGGCAGTGAGATGGCAAGGTGTTGTGTCGCTAAGTGGCGTGTTGAATAATTTATTTATGTCGCGGCACGTAACTCCCCCGGTGAAACTTGTCAACGATACTCGAGTTGTTATATTACATGAACCTTCCACAATAAACATTGTATATTTATATGAATGATGTAAATTTGCATATTATATAATGTTTATTTTAGACAATAATGCACTAATAAACAACATCTTACACACAACCGTATGATAGAGTGGTAGGTAAATCGGCAAAACTAAGGGAATATCTAAATGTACATACGAAATATTTTTAAATATTCTCGGCTACTTGGTCTAGTTAGACAAAACGATACAATAAAATATAAAAGTAAAGAATTCAGTGAACTAACAATTGATATGTCACGCAACAACACATCGAGAATCTCTCTGCTCTTCCAACTTTAGACCCAATTACCTATTTTTACTTTCTGCTCAATATAGAAAGAAAAAAAGGTCTTTAAAAAGATTTTGCAAATTATCATGTGAATTCATAACGATATTCGATTGGAAGTCTAAAGTTATCACTGTTTAATCCGGGAGCATTGGATCAATCATTGGCGTCGGCGTCGACGTCGGCGTGAACAGCGCTCGACGTTAGCCTGCGGCGCGGCTAAATGGAATTTCGCGACAGACCGCTCCGAGATTAATATTACACTGCGGAAAGCCGAACTAATGGGAACGTGATTGAATAAACATTTCCACTGCATTGTTGATGGCCTGCACACTAATATCAGGTTTAATAGTGGTTTTTGGTTTGCTGTCGTGTGATAAATATTAGGTCACTAGTCGTATATTTTTATTTCTTTATTATACATGAACCTAATTTTATAGACGTCTCAAATATCAAGAAAGCCAGATGTAGTAAACATTAAATTCCATTTAAAAAAGTTAAAAGCGACAAGTTAACGACAATGGCGTAGAATAAAAATATTTTCTCCGTTTTATTTTGTGGTGAACGCCAACTTTTATAATAACTACTTTAAAAATCTGTTAAACAACTATTTATTTTAAACATTTTCATTCGTATTAATGATATGTATAATCAAATGCAATAAAACTATTAATACCTGTATATTGAAATAAACAACAAAATTTAAAGTGCCCAAGTCACTTCTATTATACTGTTTTATGTTCTGGGGTAACAGAATAAGGATGCGCCTCTGTCGAAAGCAATCAACTCGTGTTCACTTCACCGCAACCAATTTTATCCGGAAGCTGCATGCCTTATGTCTATCGATGTCTGTGTTAGGTTTGTTACCAAACGTATTCTAGATTAAGTAGCTGTGCAATTGTACTGGCAAGTAAGTTCACTATTTTATAATTATTTGGTTACAATTGTACTTATTTATTGTACGCGATAAGAATATTTTTAAAGGTTAACATTAAGTGCTGGGTCCGCTTTATTTAAAAGTATTATCTAGTTGATACTGTAAAGCTGTTTTACTTTATTTAATAAACTATTTTTATTTATTATAAAACCCACCAGTGATAAAATTCATATGAAATTGATTGATTGGTTATGTTTCAAAACAGACTAAAAAGTAAAATAAGAGAGGATGTCTCTATTTTAACTGAAAATTCAATATGAAATGCTACTGGCCTCATTTAAACTTGCTTAACTTATATTTATTCAATAACTCCATGATTAAACGTTATTTAATTATCCGGCAAAATAATTGTCATTGTTAAATGGCTGCGATGGCACAGATACATAAGAATATATTTCTATAAACATCATTTTTTTTTTGTAACTTTGAACAATAGCAAACTTTACGAGGCGAATTATATAGATTACTTTAAGGATTGTGATATAATGTATATTTGTTGCCGGCGAACCAACTATTTAGAATTTGTAATAAACACTCTTTTAGTGTGACAGAAGAAGTGATCCTATATTTAGATATTCTATATTTATATAAATTTAGAATCTATAAAAAGGACTAATTACAACTCTTTTAAATTAAATATAAATAATTGAGTACTTGTACGGTTCTGATGTTAATTTTTAAGATTTTTGGTTGCAAATTTTAAAAAATTCTATACAATAAAAATACTATAAACAGAAATTTAAACAAAAACATTTTAATAATACATCAAACAAGAACTATTTACAATCAAGCTTTGTGTACGATAATAATAGGTCAATTTGTATAGGCACCGAGAATAATGGTAAAGTAGACTATAGGAAAGTAATATCAGCCGCCGCCGTGCCAGCACTCCGGCATTTTATTTTAATATCGTGTCGACTGCACGCTCCCGACTATCCACATTTTGCCCATCTTAGGCAGCTTTATACAGTGCAATATTCAAGCGCATTGTGATTCACAAGCTTCCGTCTTTCCGCTCTTACCGCAATCATAGATTCATGCAAAAACAGTCTTTATTTTAATTTTTAGTCTAATGCACATTAGACCAAGTACACAATATTCTATAATTGCAGTAAAAATACTAAACAACTTACTCAACAATAACTTGATTGATTTAAGTATTTATATGATCTAAAGATAAATAGGATTTTAGATTTCAATATTATGTTCTACTGTTTATGATATACCTAAGTATTTTTTTTAAAACAGCAATAACAATCTATGAGGGTGAATCTAACGTAATGAATTCATATTTCTACATATTAAATGTAAAGTTTTTAGAAAGCTATACGGATGAAGAATTTACCCGAAATACCGATTAAGATTGACTTAGAGATCACCCGACAAATAATTTTTTGAGAACAACCAGTTTATATAGCCGACAAAGCATAACTTTTTTTGGTATGTATATAGCATGAACATTTTTTATCAAAAATATAAGTGATGAATAAAAAGCACAACAATAAAAAAAAAAAAAAAAAAAAAACAGCAATACATGCTTAATAGCAAGATTATTCGATTGCAAGTAGTTTAAAATAATTTATACATGTCTATTAAGAGCGAGACTGGCGGATATGCAACTACATAAACATTACCTACATTGAATGGAATTGAAAGCGAGCTTAATTTACGACATAATTACAACAGCAACCCCAGCATTCAATTACGTCTATTAGTAAACATTCGTTTTAATAGTTCTATTGGAGAGCTTAAAATAATAAGACGAGTGAAAGTTTTATATGTGACATGCATACAACTTACATGTGAATTCACATTGCTGGTAGCGTGATTGCGGGTTGCATCGCCTGCTATTGCAGCCAGCGGCAATCGCGGCTTTGTTGATAGGGCGTTTGTACGAGGTGAGGAAGCGCATTTTACAGCAGCCTGTAGAATAATAGTAATTGTTGCAATTATACTAAAACATATGTTCTTCATTAAATATTTTCTTATATGAAAATAAGCGGCAAATTAGTTTAATAAATTTAAGTCTGTTTGAGTTCTACTGCATCATCCATCATCATCATATAATGATATATTTACAGTGAACTGTAAATATATTATTAACAAATTAGTATAGAATATATTAAAAGTTCTTATAATTAAAATTCTATATTTGAGTTGCCGGAGCGGTGCTTTGACTTGCGTTATGGCACGATACAAAGACGACATCTAATAATTACCATTAGTAAATCAAGCCAGCTGCAACTCGCTGTCTGGTAAGTAATCACCTGCCTTCTCAGCTTTTGAGTATACACGCATGCAATCACACCTCGTTGACAACGGTCATTTACTTTAATTGCTTTACAGGCAACAAATTAATCACAAATGTGACAGCCTGATATTATTATTATGTAGAAGTAATGGCTTCTTAATGGTTTGTTACGGCCAATTTGTTACTCGCTACTCGACATAATTTTAATAATCCGAAGGGTCTTGAACAACAAGCGCCATAACTTTTTCAATTAACATAAAGCGAGGCCCAATCATAAAAATATCACAAAAACTTGTAAATTATGTTATCATATCTTGATTTACATAAGTGATTGGTATAACAATATACCTACTAATTGATATTAATTACCGTTTTTGATATACATCAAGAAGCGTTGTTTATAAGTTAGTATGCAAGTAAAGTATTTATATAGAAATAAATAGCGGTAACTTGAATATTACGCAAGATATATACTATAGTACCTTTGCATTTAATATCACCAAAAGAAAATTAGTTAAAAACTATTTGAAGTCTGACATAGTATATAAATATAAATAATATATAATATATATATATATATATATATATATATATATATATATATATATATATATATATATATATATATATACTAAACTGTAACTGATCGTGGTCTGTACATAGAATATATTTTAAAAATACATTATCGTAAACATATTTTTAGGTAATAGAATCCAAAATAATGATTTTAAAAATGTTTGTCTGTTTGTGCGTTTGAGCACGCTTAACTCAGAAACGGCTTAAACGATTTAAACGCAGTTTTGACTGTTGTTTATTTCGCAAACGTATCTTAATATTGAGTGTTAGTTACACTTATATCACTTGACAAATAAAAAATATGTCAGCATAATTTTATTTGACAAAATTACTACAAAACTCTTATATTGAATGAGTTAAAACTTTTAATGTACAATTTTTGTTTTTATTTACAATTATGCTATTAAAATTTGGAAGTAAAAATACTTAGTTCAAATTAATTTAACAAATGGTATAGTTGCAAGAGAGTCGTTATTATAAATTAAAGAAAATTTTATTACGAAAATAATGTTTTATGTATTGCCAACGTCGATTAATAACATAATTAAGAACTTTATACTTAGGGAAATAATAATAAATAAATTGTGTTTAAATTTTAATCCACAAGCAGCCGCAGGGCTAAGCGCGAACTTCAATTAGCCAGAGCTGTTTAATTACCAGTGACACGGTAGGTCATTAATTAAGTCATCAGACAAGCGGGCGTGGGTTAGCACGCTGGATTAGATACTGAACTGCATGGTAATGAACGATTATGGTGCTTTGCTTACTGCGGCACGTAATTAACTTGTCAAGAGAAACGGCTCTCACATTTTACTAAGCTTCTGTAATATATGCGACTTTATATTAAAATACTATCAGCTGCTGACAAGCAAATATTTTTTTATTAACTGTATTGTACTAACCTATATTTATACAGTATATTTAACTATAGTTTTTGAATTACTCAGACGAGTTCCTAGAAACCGTTAATTACAAAAAAAAAACAGTGGCTAAGCAAGCTTTACAATTTTTCCACGTTTAATATAAAAGACAGTCTTTTATAAAGTATCAATAATTGACTATGATTGTGACATTTTATACAAGTCTTTAATGAATAATTATGAGTATACGAATAATAACAGTTATTTTAAGTAAAATAAAATGCCCGTTAGTTAGATATGCTTCCGTGTGTTGCTTCATGTTATATTCAATATAATATTTTTATTATATACAAATTTCAGTTCTTAACTGTAATATTTGTAGCAATATAAGCTTGTGTCCACGACCGATATTAGTCTAAATAGTTTATCGACAAAATGTTATAAATTATATTAAATAAAATATTTTATTTTCATTGTAATATTATAACAATAATAACAAGAAAAAACAATTTGGTGGGAGGGAAAGCAATCAAAATATTTTGTAAACAGTTTTCATTGCAATAGTCGCGTGTTCTAGAGCGATTATGTCGCCACCTCGCACCGCCCCGTGTGGGCGGAAGGACCCTATTTCAGCCATTACCCTTGTAAACATTGTAGTGATACGATACAATCTACTAGACACTTATTATTTCTGTATCAAAGATCTATTTATGATACTATATATTTCAACCATTGAATTTTAACGACATGAACGTGTTGCCTTTAGTGATATTCGTATTTTAATTTAATAATTATACAACTTTACTATCTGCTTTGTACAAAGTTGATATGTATTATTAATGACGCCATATCAATTACAAAGTAGTTGTATCTCGTAAATAAAAGGGTAGACACAAGGAACCTAGTGTTAAGACACTCTGTTTCCATTACAGCACTTTCGTTCCTCACTTTCCATCGGTTTCTCGAGGTATTGTGGTGAGTACTGAACTCAATGCCACGCTTTCCTTGTTTCCAAAGCGAGGAAATAAAAATATTTTATATTTCATTCCCTTGAGTGGGAATCAAATAGACAACCATCATGACGACCACAGTCGCACGCTTGTGCCCCTGTGCCACGAGAGGACTCCATTTCAAAATGATAGCAATTAATTAAAACGTTGAAGCTATTTTTACAATGTCAATCACATGAACGACTTTTCCACAATAGAAAGTTACAAAATAGTCGATATAAGGCATTAAGTCTTTTTGCTAGTAAAGATAATTCGGTGGCAGTTCGCCATAGCGATTGTAAACGAGGTCGTGATTAACATTCTTCGAAACTAACCAAGTTAATTCCTGTGAGGCCGTAAGGCAAAGTTCGAGACGGGAATATTGATTAAATTGAATTACACCAGACTTCCACTTAATAGTATCTTAGTGTTAACTGTAATTTTACATGGCGATAAAAGCATCCGTTTTGTTTTTGCAACGTTTTAAATTTTAGTACCGAATGTGCTTAAAAAATAATTATTTAATGCATGACTTTTATTAATAAAATTGTTATTAAATAAAACCATATTTTTAGTTTAAAAATTTATATACACAAAATATAATAAATTTGTTTTGTTTGAGTAATTAAAAGAAATATTGATAGACCAAGATCATCTTTCTTTAACGTTTTGCTAAGTGTATTTCCGGGTCGTCAATCAACAATGATTTATTTGTATTGTCACCAAGTCAAAAGGGTAAACGGGCAACTGAGCGCGTCGCATAACCACGTCTATCGTAAACATTTACTCTGCCTTGACGTATTGTACACGATATATTACAAGTGTTTATATAATAAACGCTAATGTGTGCTAATACTTACTTCACGGTGGATAATAAATGAACAAATAACGTTAAGTTGACTTTTGAATATTTTAACCACATTTTCTACTATTCGTTGCTCAAATAACAACTATTATGTATAAAGTCCCACTATTATGTATAAAAATAAACATAAAAATAAGTGTTTAAAATATTTTCATCATTATGTAATTTTTCACATTGAAAATTAAAAACAGATTTGGATTAAAACAATATTATATGTTTCAATTTATTGTTAAAAAGTAACTATTATATAATAATAGAAATAAATTAGTGAAAAACTAATAACAATTGCTTAAAGTTTGCAGTTTGTGTAAATTGCTTCACAAAACAACATTTTATAATACCTGTGTGGCTTGTTTAAAATTAAAAACATTTGATGCTAGTAATTCATATGTGATAAATATATAAAAGACCATGACACAATTTATCTTTAACAAAATATTTTTAAAGGGTTCATTTTGGTCATGATGAACTGTTAAACATTAAAAAAAATAATTATTTCCATAAAAAACCTATTGTCAGAAAATGTTACAAAATTTTATGTGTAAACTGGTATATTTAATGTTTCATTTTCTTGGCTCTGGTAATAAGTCAAAGCGCGGCGTTGAGTTCCGCCACTTAATACGCAATGCCTCAAATTAAGCGGAAAGTGGGGAACGGAAGTGGAACGGAGTGTCTTAACGTTAGGTTCCCAAGTTCCCTCTGCCTACGATGCCACGTGTGGGATACAGCGTGAAGCTGAGTGAGTGAGTAATATTATTAATAAATTTGTCTGCATTTTGCTCCTTGCCCATCCACCTTGTTTATGCCATGCAAATTTTAATCAAATTCATATATTTTTATTCAAAATAAGAAGTTACAATTTTCATTTTTTAACGTCAAACAATTTACCAATGGTTTACTATTATATATTATATTACTGCTTCAGACCTGAGAAGAACCGGTGCAAGAAACTCAGTGTGACATGACCTTTTTTTTAATAGAGTTTACATAATGTTATTATAAGTTACAACAATACACTTAAAATAGCCTGAAGCAAGTGAGTATTTTATTTACAAGGCATATTATCATTTATAAAATTGTTGATTGGCATGAAAAAACAAATGTTTTTTCATAACTTTTTTTAATTGTGAAATAAAAAATTCTCCAATGTTTTCTGGGATTCTATATTCTAAAACCACTAATAAATTTAAATAAGTGTTATTCTTTTAATACAAATAGGACATGAGGAAAAAATAAAAAGTTTTAACAATGTGTTTTCATTTAAGATTGTAAATAGTGAAAGTTAGAGTTTACCAATTTGAGGTTAGCTATTAATATTAATTAATTAGAATTCACAAGTAGGTCAAGAGAATCAATATTTACTTAAATAGACTGTGGCTAGTTTATTTTACTTGTCTGCTGATAAGAAAACACTAAAAAATATCTGAGCCATGATTAGCATTAGAGTAATTCTAATTAATCATTATAGCTTATTAACTTGAAATAAATAATTTATTAGTCTGCGGCAAAGAATGAAATCATCTTTATTCTTTAGAAAAGACATTAAAAGTATAAAACTTATGAGTGTGTGAGGTATTTTAATATTTATCATTTATCAATAGTAGAATTTGTTTATTATTTAATTTGTGCAGTGAGCAACTTATATATATATCACAGAACTTTATCAAGGTAGGAAAACTATTCAAGTGGTCTAATGTGCTAAATTCATAAGTGATATAACACTATTATAGTTTATTTAATATAATATGTAATCTGTAATTTTTTTTTACCAATTATCAAGGTATATATCTATACTAACATAATAAAACCAGTTTGATTACATAAATATCTAATCTTACAAGCTTCTAGTTTCCAATAGAATCTTTTTTTATACTGGATGGTATGTTTATTGAAAAGGGCTACACGCTATGTTACTTCATATCATATGAATTACTTCTATGTAGGCAACTATTAATTGTAATGAGAGTGAACTTCAACCTTTTATTTAGAACCGAATGAAAGACTGCTGATGAACTAGATGTTGAAGGGAACTTTTTTTGCTGTCTATATTGTCTCATATATGCAATGGCCATGCATAATAGAAAACTTAAGTTAATGTTAAATTAAATGTTAGTTAATGTTAATAATTAAATTTATTTATTCACATTATATAAATATTAATATACGAGATCCTACAAATATCAGATTTCGGCGATATTGACATTTCCTTGATTCAGTCGGAATGCCACAACTTAAGAACTTAACTAAACAGATTTTTGCTAGGCCCAGAAAATTAATTACAGGCTGCAAGATAGGAAGCATGAGCGCACAATTATTTAAAATTTATACGGTGTTTAAATAAATATAATTTACAACATTATGTATTTATATTATGAAAGAATGATGAGATTTGCCGTTATGTGCCGGGCCAAATACATCTAGTAAAAATTATTGCGCTATTTGCGAATCTACAAATGTCATAATTGTAGCCTTATATTTTAACCAATTCTTTTTACAATGTCGTATGATCTTTCAAAATAAAAATTTACATGCCATTCATGCCAAGTTTTATGTGAATCAAGCCGTGATACAAGTAATTTAAAATCACTATTTTGCCATCTATAAAGATAAAATCCTTTATATGATGGATATGATTTATATTTACAACACATTTATTGATTAACCAAGAATTTCTATGATGGTAATATATATTATTAATATTAATTATAATAATACTATGAACTATACATAGAGATCTGTAGCGGCACAAGAGTGTGACTGTAACCGACAGGTTCTGGGTTCGATTCCAGTCGAGGAAATGAAATATTTAATATTTTCAATTTAAATATTTAATGTTTCATTTCTTCGCTCTGGTAATAAGGCAAAGTGCGGCGCTGAGTTCCGCCACTCAACACGCAATGCATCAAATTCGGCGGCAAGTGGGGAAAGGAAGTGGAACGGAGTGTCTTAACACTATGTTCCCGGGCTCCTTCTGCCTACCCTGCCTCGTGCGGGATACAGCGTGAAGCTAAGAAAGAAAGAAAGAACTATACATATTTGTTTAATGCTATGAATAAAAATGTTGAAGCAATTTTGTCCAACTTAATATTTTAAATTGTCTGTAGTGTAACTCTTTTATTTTTTAACCAATTCAAATAAAACAACATTATAATAAATTTTGAGGGAAAGTTGCCAAGTTATAACTGAAAAAGCAGTTTTCAAATTATATCTGAAAACTGCTTTTTACTGTTTCTCAGATACCGCGTACAAATATGCAGACATTTTAAAATTTTAAAGTTCACTATTTAGGACCCTATTACATTAATAAACGTCCCCCTATATTGTTTTTATACATCTTCAATATACAGACAGTGATAGTTTACTAATTTATTATAAGTAAATATAGATAGCGGTTTTATTGAAACAATTAATACACTATACATGACTTATAATAATCGATACGAACATTAAACTCGACTTTTGCATAAACTCAATGCACTTCCGAAATCCAAAATTTGCATAGTTATTACCAATGTATAACGACTCGTAAAGTTAAATTATACGAGGGAATAAAACTTTTCCGGTTACCCTGCGTCGAAATTACAAGGAACCTCTTAGTACCTAAGATTTAATATTACATTTTTTAGTAAAAAAATGTAATAATAAATCTTGGTAATAATAATGGTGATTTTCTCATTTACGTCAGTTTTTGAGAATTATGGTATTCAATATTTTTGCCGCTTCTTAACTGTTTTATAAAGAACAATATTTAAATATTAGCGTTCAGTTTCATGACCAAATAAAATTATAATAACCCAACTGATACTAGAAATATTTGTTTATAAATACCATAAAATGTGTCAAGTACACACGTATAATACAAATAAAATTAACGAGAGATAAAAATGGTACAACGCGGTTTAAACTTTAAGGTAAGTATTTATGTCACGGCGTGCTAACATTAAGTCTTAAGGGAATACTAGAAGGGGATGGGTCACAAGGGTGTTTAGGGGTGCCTAGACATTCGGTCGCTCCTCCGAGCCATCGTGGCTCGTCTTCTACAGCGACAGATATTGATTTTGCTTTAGCATATACTCTCAGCCGAAATTGGTAAAAGGCTGGTATGACTTTCACTACTGCGGCTTTTGCAGGTAACTGTAATGCTTTTATTTTTATATCTTTTATATCACTACATGCGAAAACTTTACTTATTTTTTATATATTTAAATATTGTTCAATTATTTATATTTCTTGATAATCATCTAATTTACTTCTTACAAATATAGAAAATTTAAAATATACACAATAATTTTTTGCTCTCATTTTTTGTGATAAGTTTCTTCAAGTTAAAATATAAATTATTGAATATTATTAAATTACAATATCAAGTTTTTTGTTAATTAAAGTACTAAGAAAATATTTTTTAGATTAACATCATAATTATTTATCATATTAGAATTTCACTTTCCAGTAATTATTATAGCGTGTATAAAGTCGAGTGTTAAGGTATTATCAGAAATGTTGAAGCATTAAAACAACGCGTGAACAATCAGCAATAAACTAAATTTCTAATATAAAAATGAGTAATGGGATGACACTGAAGGTTTTTTGCTTACTCTAAGAGGTAATCGTTACGAAACTGGACACCGTTAGCTTATCGTGGGAAAATAATGATTAGCCACGTACCTATCTATATATATTGTCTTTGTAGTTAACCGCTAACGGGCATGTTCGTATAATATATAGATGCTAAGCATGCTTCTTTGGATTAACATAATCACTAAGTAAATAATAGTTTAATTATTATAGTAAATCCTAAAGATAATTCCAAAATAAAATAGTGTTTTAAAAAGTTTCGTAAATAAAAATAAAATATAGTAATGTTTTAAAAAGTTAGTAAGTATTAACTGATTTTGAAGTGTTACCAATTGCGATCTAAAACACACAAATAATAAAATGATAACAGCAAAGCGAAATGTAAGGAATTTAGATAACCCAAAGTCCCAAAAATTTGGTTATTAATTAATTAGAATTCTCTACCTACTACTACTACTAATATAACATAAAGTAGGTACTTATAACTGTCGATAAAATGTTAGTGATTGATAACAATCTTTAATTTTTAATATTTTACATAGTTGACGTAACTGATCACTGTAGTAAAATATTAATGTTCACGATAAATTTTATATTCAGTTTTCTGACATCAAAGTGAAAACACAATATGAATTAGTATCGAATAGCACAACGGCATCGAGGTGTATATACAATTCGTTCCGTGTTTTTTTGCTCGATAAGTTTTGTACAATTATGAAGAGAAACCTCACATTTATTAGCCATATGTCGATTCGTTGGTGTAATTTCAACAAAAACCTGTTTTCTGTAGAAAATTAGCTTATAGCCATTGTAAGCAGAAATTGCATAAACGTTGCACACCGCATGTGGTGAATTAAATAGGAGCAGGGGAACCTGTTTCTGCTTATAACATAAGCGACCTCAACTACAACGAGGCACAAACGGCACGCCTGTCGACATAATTTAGAACGATAGCGCTAAATGTAGTTTTGTTATGCGCATACGAGACTTCAACATACATAGCATATTGTCGTTTCGAGAACGGCGCGATAAATGAGCACAAACGAGCGAAAGCCACTTAGACCAAATTTACACTTAGTGGGAGACCGCGGGTGCACTTTGTCTGTCGAGAGCGCAGTTCGGTCCGACAGCCACCGAGCCGTCAGCTGCTCACGACCATAATACACACATCACATCACTGACTATTCAACAAAAAACAGTTTTCCAAAATACCTTTTTTACCTCAGTTGAAACCAATAAATAATGCAAATTTTTGAAAGTAGATTCTTCATAATACTGTTTATATCCCCAAGATTAAAATGTTAGAACCAAGGATTTATTCAATAGGTCAACGCACTTCCGAGACATCTGAAGCGATTACATAGCAAGTTCTTAATGGGAATAAATCGTATTTTTACAGACAAAAAAGATGTATTTATAAATAATTTATTTTAATATCTAGCCAAGGTTATCTCTTGGTTTTAAAATATTGTTGCATGTAGCATATATATTGTATATAACAATATAGTTAACTAATATTATTAAATTTGTTTACTAAAACAAGTGGGAAAGGTAATCACGTGAAAATGTTAAAAAAAATATTTGCATAATTGTACATGCATATTATATTATGCATTTTAGTAACTTGATTTACTAATATGGATAGTTAATGTTGGTTTGTGGCTATTGTCCCAAGTTTACCCAGTCACAATATACCAATTATGTATTTACTTTTTAATAGTCATACCTCAAGATCTTCGTAGGTGCGAAATGCCATTATGGCGAAACCATCAATGATGTCCTCCTCTCCGAGGGGCTCCCTCGACTTCTTTCTCCTGGCCGGAGGACGAGGTGGCTTTTCTCTCGCCGGAGACTCGTCCTCACCACTGTCCCCATCCTTAACTTTACTCTCTCGCTGTGCTTGCATGCGCTGTGCCCGCTCCCTTCGCCTGTTTCTCTGATTGCGCTGCTTCACTTCGTTTTCCATCGTTCGCACATTATTCGAAACACTCGACCACCGTGCTTCACTACACTAAAGTCCGCACTGCACTTTTAACACACATGATTAACCTTTGTTTCTATGTCGAACAAATCGACAAATTACAAATCTTGCACTCAGAAAAAGACACTAGCCGTTTCCAATGGCGGATCGTACACCGTTGCCGCATTGCAAGTAAAATGGCCGCGTAGCACTCGACAGGCTGTCTTCTTTCACTTTTACGTAAACGGAGGCATTATTGCACTTAAACTAAGATATATTACAATATATATTAACAAGAAATGAGACAATTAAATGATAAATTAGTTTTATACATTATTCTCTGTGTTCAGAATCAGTCAATAGTCAATACAATGAAAGGTGTTGCACGACGCCAACGCTGCGTTGCGGTCGCGATGGTAAACTAAATCAGTGCTGCCAACTTAAAAACATGTACATTCCGCGATATCGGGCGTCATTGGCAATGTGGCTCTCGGTTTTGCTCTTCATTCTTGTGGTTCGTTCTCTTTCTCCACGGTACTTAATATAAGCAATCTTGCTGACCTATTTTGTTTTAATCTTTTTAGATTAATTTATTTAGGTAATATAAACCAAGTTTTACTAAGCGATATATTACATCTTTAAGATAAGTAAATAAAATATAATGTTTTTTTTTTAATTTGTAAGAAAAAAGCATAATTGTTTGTGTCATTAGATTGCTTAAGGTGATCATAGAGGGCACTACTTTTAAAATAGTAAAGTGACATTCATTGTTTGAAATTGTTATTTATATGAAGTTGGTACGTGTTTTATGTCTTGACGTTTCGTGTTACAGTTGCGTTCAGTTCTATAAATGTGTTCAAGTTAACTTATGTACTTAAAAGTAACATATGTTTTGTGTGTGTCTTCTTTTTGTAGAAATATTGATTTGATTTGCAAATAACGCCGTATTCCTTCAATATAAGATTGAATTGAACAAAGAATATAATTATGGTACAAAAATGAGAGGCTGGATGAAAAGCTTATTTTTGTACCGTACTAATGTACTACACGCATTAACTTCATATTTATGATAAGTACAATAAATATTTGCTTGTTGTCCATTACTTCTACTGTAACTATTTCAATTACTATATACATTTGTTATTAGAAAGGATCGATTCGAGTTAAATAATCAGATTATATAATTATTTCATAATTTACAAATTATTTACTGAAACAAAAGAGAACAAATTTCTGGTTCTACTAAAAATGATGTTAAAAACATAACTAAGACTAGTAGTAGTTATCCATATATTGTAATGAATACGGTATACACATAGATATAAGTTAGTAAAGTAACATCTATTTACTCTTTATAAATTAGCTAGAAATATCACAGATACCTTTAATTTGTTTTAAGTTTTGATTTTATTACTGTAATTGTATATTATTTTATTATACTATTGATTATTATATATTGATATTGAGACCTTTCGTGGCGCAGCGTAGGGGTACAAGGGTGTGATTGTTAACGCGTGAGTGAGTGAGTGAGTGAGTTTAAAGCTCACTCGAAGAAATTAAACATATTTTTTCATTTCTTCGCTCTGGCGACGAAACAGTGCGAGGCGTTATGCTCCGCCACTCAACACGTAACACCTTAACATTAGGTTTCTATGTTCCCTCTGACTACCCTGCCATGTGCTGGAGTCAGCGGGAAGCTAAAAAAAATATTTCTATATTATGTAGAAAAAATATTTGTTAGCAAACTACATCCTTTTTAATAATTACGAGTACTTTTACATAAACTGCGATGAGGCAAAGTTATATGATATTCTATTGATAAAACAAAATAAATATTTATATTTCTTTTATCCAATTTATCGTTTTTTCAGTCTGGACATTATTTATCTTAAATTGTGATGACGCTCTAGTGATTAGCGAAGCGTAAATTATGTAAATAGGTAGAATTTGTGTTCTTCATTTTCATATATCAGTTGTGCTCCTGATACGATAAAGTAAACTTGTGATATTCGTATTATTATTATTCGAATTATTGTGAGTGTCTATAGATATTTTAATTACTACTTTTATCTTTAACGTCGTCATTGTACTATAATAGTCACATATTTAATAGTACAGTCGTAATATTTTTTAATGCATTTTATAACGAATTTTATGGTAGGTTTTTGTTATGTTTTATTTTTTTGTCCCCGTTCAACTACTCTAAGGGGCGCTAAAGTGAGTAAATTGATTCGAGCACTTATTTTGTTTTTATGCAAGTCTTCTATATTAACCTCCCCCAGTGCACAAATAAATTGGTTTACCGGGGTTTGTGTGAATTGATTTTGAAGTACAAATTCACATATTTATTACTGAGAAAATCCGCATCCTTAAATGTTTCTTTACAACTAATAAAATTTGTTAAAAGTAATATTTTTTTTTCTCAAAAATTCCGAAATATAATCGGAATATCCGAAATAAATTATACTTTTTTTTTTTTCAAATTGTTTAATATGTTGATTAAAGTTAACAGTGCTGTGCTTTGTTTACGTACAAAACCTGTTTGCGGTTGTATTGCGAGAAGTGGAGTTTAAATCTTATTTTGCTTTTAAGTCAATTCAGATTTTATAATCGCCTTTGGTACTTTTGTTTTGTTCTTTTTTATATTGTTCTTAATTTCAATTTCGTCTTCTTTATATACTTAATTCATATGATTTTTAATAGTTTTTTTTTTAAATCAGAATTACTATATGAAAAATTAATGAAACATATATTATTCCGAATATACAAAACAATACTAATAAAGCCTTCTAATCGATATCGATATCTATAACCTGTTTTCGTTTCAAAGAAAAGTAACATCAATAATTATTAAATATTAATTTAATATTGATAGGTATTCGTAGATTTATAGACATGCATGTGAAAGGATTAAATCGAGCTATCATAGCCAGTGGCCTGCTTGGTGTGCTGGTGTCAACTTACGCACTCTATGTGGAGATGGCAGCGGAGGCAAATCCAGGATATAAAGCCTTGTGTGACTTATCAGAATACGCAAGCTGTTCAAAAGTATTAACATCTAAGTAAGTAACGTGTTACTAATATGATTTATACGTAACAATTATATATTATGTTTACTTATATTATTAGCTTAAAATACTTCATCTTGAAAACAAAAATAATTTTATATCTTGTCAGAGCAGAGATATTTCGTTTGATTTATGGTTTGAATAATTATTACATACAAGTAGTGCGCATAAAATTTTAAAATATATTTTTACATTTTATAAAAAGAGTAAACTTTTTATAAAATGTATAAATATATTTTAAAATTTTATGCGCACTACTTTATTTTAAGGGTGAAATCCCGAGTAGCTTTAAATGAATACAAACAATTGGTTAAGCCCTGTTTTAATCAATCTTTTATGTTGCAGGTACGCAAAGGGATTAGGTATCGCTGCACCGGATTCGCCGTTTAAACTCCCGAATTGTGTAAACGGGATTATTTTTTATTGTATTATAATATTTTTGAGTAAGTACTATTTTATTTTTTTATTTATTTATGTAGGTACATGAACTATATGGATATAAAAAAATTATATGTACGTATATAAAATTTTTATTCTATTTATTTGTAAAAAAAGGTTTCTTAGTATTTAATTATCCTTAACCTGCCTTTAATTTAGCTTTTACTTATGAAATGCAATATTTATTAATCAAACAGTAAGAATATTTTGACATGTGACAATAATATAGTAAAAACATTGAGAGTTGAGACAAAATATTTTATTATATATATTGGTTTTCTGTCATACAGTCGTCTTCATAAAATATTATATACAGTAGTCTTCAAATGTATATTTCTATATTTCTAGATATACTTATACATATTATTAAAGAAAAGAGTTTATTGGGTTGAACGCGCTTATCTCAGTAACTACTGGTTTAATTTGGAAAACAGTTTACTTGTTGGATAAATCAATTACCGAGTGGAGGAAAATAAACAATACACGGGAGAATTTCCGTGCGTGCACCATTAAGCTGTGCTAAAATCATGTTTGAGACGAAATTATTCCCCTTTTAAAAGTTCTGAAAAAGCATAATTATGTCTTTCTTGTAGAATTAACCAACAGTAACCACATTTACATTTTATAATTTACAAAAAATAGAAGATGTAAGGGAACTTGAGACCCTATAGTATTATTTCATATCCACTTAGTACATACGTTATATACGTTGTGCGTTTTATACACATCATAATTATATTTTATAACCTGTAAAAACATCATAAACTTTAAGATATCTCATGAAAAAACTACTGGTTTGGCGTTATAAAAACCTTTAATCTTTGTTAGAACTTAGACTGCTATATGAATGCTATGTTACTGCACGTAACACGTGTAATAGTTTTGATGTAACTCACTGTACCCGCGGTCATAGAGACCGGGCTCTCCACCTCTTAGCTATTTACATCGGATGATGCAAGCCGCAGATAAAAGTTACTACTTTTTCTATAAAATATAAAAAAAATGCATCCTACTTAAAAGATACCTTATTAAATTACCAAAACACTTGTTGAACGTGAAGATGACCAAGCTCTTGAATAGTTCTCTTTCCATCGCAATCACTCACTTAATGATTAATATATTTAAAATTATCTCTCATATGAGGTAATATATTAATTAGATTTCTGAATTAATCGTTATTAACACTCATGAATAGTACCTATAATACTAAATACGTAAAGAAATTATTGTAGCTTTTAAAAACTTTTACCACATACAATTCATGTTTTATTAATGACATGTTCTAGACTTGTAATTTAACATTTACGATACCAATGATTGCTGTTGCATTTAATGCGGTAAACTGTTATTTTGTGTTATTTGAGTTTCACTTATAATTATTTTAACATTTACTTTAATTACTGAAGATTTCGATTAAACTTTTCATATATTTTTTAGTATCTTATTCGTAAACACATCTACTATAAAGGTTGCCAAGATAATTTCAACAATTTCCTGAGAAGGGCAAGTATGATGTTTCTCTTCATAGAAAATAATAAAAAAAAGCCCTTCCTTGGCAAATGCGAAAAAGTAATTTCTAAAAATGTCTATCAACGTAATCTATTGCAGAATGTCAGGGTTTCTATATCTGTTAAACAGATAGCGTACCGTGCAATTCGCACATCATCGCCGATCGTGCTCGTGACTCCGGGAAATATTGCGAAAGTGGCGTAAGCTGCTCGCTCCACGGTTATTTGGTAGCTCACGAGTTGAATTACTATTACCGTAATAACCTAGCGCTTGCCAATACCTGT
The DNA here is from genome assembly GCA_019049475.1 of Eueides isabella. NCBI lineage: Eukaryota > Metazoa > Arthropoda > Insecta > Lepidoptera > Nymphalidae > Eueides > Eueides isabella. Next base: position 6,855,741 of record CM032395.1, on the reverse strand, counting down.
GGGAGAGTATCGTTTTACATCGCGGGGAATGCGTATTATTCTTTTTAAGGAGATTATTTTAACATATGCTATATGCATATGTTAGTAAATTAATAATTAATAAAAATAAAAACAAAAATAGGGATATTTTAATCTTCTTATGCAGATACAAAAGATATACTGTACATATAATATTGATGAAAATAGCCTTAAGCTATTTTAGCTTATTTTTACGTAAGTATAACAACATTCTATTTGACAACCTTTGCCCCAAGATTTTTATAAAAATAAAACTATAATCCCTTTCTTTCAATCTTGTCAATATGGGATGTGACATAAAAGTAAAGAAAAAATTCTATAGGACTTCTGCACTATCTTCGTGCAGAAGTCTAATAATCGTCTTCTTAATATTACTTTCAGATATTAATCAATTTAATTTCTCATACTGGGCCTTAATTTTTAACAGTCTGTGTTTTTAAAGATTATTCTGATTATTATGTTGACCTATAGGCATATGTTGCACTACAATTCACAAAATATTGTTATTTCTAAGTATTATAGGTATAATTTGTAATAATTCAGACAATATTTACATTAATATATATCGGTAATACGTAAAAGATATCTTTTTTAACGAACAAATTAGTAATTTTTTTTTGACAATATTATATATCGCATATCTTAATCACCTGCCGTATTGTCTCTAGCCGTATAAATTATTTAATGATAAAAAGTTTAATTTCCAATTTAATATTGCGTAATCACAAGCACGGAGCGGCGTTATCAAGTTATGTTAATATAAATTGTCAATTAATGCAGTTTGCATTTATACCGGGCCCGAAAGACCGCGGCACGATTTTAAACCAATAAAACGTACACTATTTGAATATATTATGTGGAGTTTGCGTGAGCATTTATTGCTCCGCTAAATTGTTAATACCACGAAACATGGTCGTAAATGGTTGGATTATTTTGTATAGCCACCCATTGTATTTCAGTTTGTCGGTAATCGAACGGCTGCCGCTTTATTCGATAGCATTGTTTGCTTTGCTTCCCAATTACCTGATATTATGATAACCCCAATAAGTGTTTATAGTCATAACTCATGTAGCTTTCTAACTGATTGCTCTGAATAATAATCGAGTGATATGAATTTTAATAAATGTAAATGTTTAATATACGTTTTGTGTCTGGCATGGCAAGGTACTAGGCAAAAGCACCTGGGAAACTAGTGTTAAGAAACTCCGTTCTCCACTTTTCACCAAATCTAAGGCATTACGTGTTGTGCAAACAAATGAAAATATTAAATATTTCGTTTCCTCGAGTGGGGATCAAACCCACAACCTGTCGCGTTTAAAGCCTGCACCACTACATACCTCACGTTTTTATAATCATAGAATAAGTATTTTGTAAGTTCTCTCAGCTTCACGCTGTATCCCGCACTAGGCAGGGTTGGCAGAGGGAACGAAAGTGAAACCTAGTGTTATGACACTCCGTTCCACTTCCGTTCCCCACTTTCCGCCGAATTTGAGGCATTGCGTGTTGAGTGGCGGAACTCAACGCCGCGCTTTGCCTTATTACCATTATTATTATTTTGTGAGTTACCTTCTTAAAAATCGTACTGGATACAGCTATTGACTCTAAACTATATGATACAGACAAACAATTTATCAGTGAGTTAACATGTAAATACCGTATAAACGATTTTACAATGTAATTAATTTCAATAACAGTGAAACTTTTTACTAATATATAAAAGGTGCTTACAATAATATGTAACATGTTACAAATAGAAACAATGTTTCATCAAGTATTTTATATGTATTATAAGTATGTGTATGTATTGTCTATGTATTTTACTTTTATATTTAGTATATTTTACTATACTTAGTAATAATTGTTTTTTTTAAATCAATAAAAATATAAATTTTATTTTCAGTTATGATAAGAGCTTACTTACAAGAAACAATCTAGCAAGTACTAGATAAATAGATAGGGTTATATAGTACATACGCACATTTGATTTATTTCTTTTTTTATTTTTCTTCCTTTGCTTTAATATAGCTTCATGCTGTGTTCCGTACATGGTATGGTAAGCAGAGGAAAGTTGGTAACCTAGTGTTAAAACATTTCGTTCTATTTCCCACTTTCCGCCGAATTTAAGTGTTGAGTGGCGGAACCTAACGCCGCGCTCTGTCTTAGTTACCTGAGTGTAGAAATGAAATTATTAAATATATTTTATTTACTCAAGTGGAGATCGAACCGACAACCAGTCGTATTTACAGTGGCACGTTTGTGCCGCTGCGCCACGACAGTTTTCAAAGTGAAGTATTTTTGTTATAATGCGATTTGAACTCACAATTAGTGTGTACATCTGTACTAGTGTCAGCTGCACCACTAGGCATAGTTGTTGTTTTTTTTATTAAAATCTTACATTTTATTTATTATTTTTCTACTTAAAATTTATTATAAATAATAAACAAACATACAAATATAGTAATTTATAGTAATTAAAATAATTTATGTAAATTAAATAGTCCCATGTAATCAACATCACATTTCGTTTGCAGGTACATTCGACGGAGCAGCCGTAGTGAAAGTACAAATGGGTCTGTCTGCAATATCCCTGGCGATTTGTGTATATTTGGCGTATTTATTAGCTTTCGTACTGAAAGATTTCTGTGTGGTTTGTGTCTCGACATACGTCTTTAACATTTTAATAGCATATTTTTTAACCAAAAAACACACTTTGTTAGCTACTAAAAGCAAGTAAGCGTGCTTATCAAGTTCTACAAGTGCTTCCATCTATTGCCGAGCTGCAACTCTATTTTATATTTGTAAGACCTCTGTACAAATAAAATGGCAACTGCTTAGTTATTTAATTAATCAAGGGATGGCTCTAGCTTAAGCAACATTCGTATTCGAATTTATTGCATTTTATTTAATTACATTATTATAGCTGTTGCATTTAAAATAAATACTGTCTGGAGTCTTTATAGAATAAGTATAATTTTTATTTGTAATTCGATATACATTTTTTTTATTGGAACAAATAAAATTATATTGACTAAAGTGTTATTGTTTCATTGTTTTTTTTTAAATAAGGAACTATGACAAACTATGCTGACACATTTTTTATTTAAATACTGAATATTTCCTACACTTTATCAATTTGTCGAAATCAGAGTTAGTATTACACATTATGTGCAAAACGGTGACTATTATCCCTTTAAAAGTGACACACACAGATTTCCTTGTTAAGTTTTATTGCGTCGCAAACAAGAACGTGATCGCCATATCGGTACGTTGACGCCGACGCAGTCCTGCCGATCCTTCTTTGATTAGCAGTTGTGACGCTTACCATGTGAACGCTACCTTATCATAAAACATACAATCCTCGTCACTCAAACAATAAGAACTATATTGCAATGACAACAAGCGACTAGCTTTATAATATTCAATAATACCTTTAACATTTCCTGGAAAAGGCAATTGACACGGTTCTATTCCAAAATAGTCGTAGCAAACCAAAAGATAAATAAGTGTTACACGATCATAGATTGCCCACTTTTCAGAACTGGTTATTTTATGAATTCTAAGTGTAGAGATTGACACTTCATAATTATGTACTAGTATAGTTAAATTAATTAATTATATTTCATTATATGCTTACTAATTTTTGGCTCTACAATTTGATAGAGTTGTAACTTTTTTCTTATCTTTACCTACTACTAACTAAATTTATGTTTTAGGTAAATGGATAAAAAAGTAGGTTTAACAAATATCAAATGTAATGGTTTTATTGCACATTGTAAAATACCAACCTAAAAGAGAGTGTGAAAGCACCCATACACAATAAGCATCTTGTGAGTAAATTTCAAACATTTGTTAAACCAATAAACAAAGCACTTGTTTAATAGGGGATCTAATACCTTATAATATAAACTGCAAAAATTTATGAGGCTAAGGCCTGTCGTGGTGAGACAGTAAAAGCGACAGGTTGTGGGCTCGATCTCCACTCGACGAAAAGAATTTTTTAATATATTAATTTCTATTCTCTGGTAACAAGACAAAGTGCGGCGGTGAGTTCCGCCACTCAACACAAAATGCCACAAATTTTGCGAAAAGTGGAAAAAGAAACGGAGTGTTTTAACACTAGGTTTCTAAGTTCCCTCTCCTTACCCTACGGAATACAGTGTAAAGCTGGAACAAAAAATAAAAAACAATACGTCCACGAGTATGACGCTAAATAAAGCGTATCACAGCAATGCCATAAAATATAATAACATTTATATTATACATATTTAAATTTCACTTTGTATTTATTTAATAATAATCAAGCGTAACTGTGCAATAAATTTTTAATTTACTATTTTAATTATTTTTGCAGAAGCTTTTCATTTTCATTCAACATAATAACTTTTTATTTGCACCATTAAAAGGCTAATTCTATAACACAATTATACACATATACAACATTGTAATTAGACGTGAGTATGCGGTGTGACGTAAAATTTCGGTGGGAATATTTTTTTCTAAAGGCACATCGCTTTCGGCCATAAACTTAAACTTCACGTGTGAGAGAATAAAATAATATGACAGTGGTTAAACACATCTTTAATTGCGCTTTTTAAGTACTCGTAAATATAATTACGATTTGAATTTCATCCTAATTAAATTTTGCAAGGGTTACTTATTTGTGATAGGCTATACTTGACAATACAAAAACTATAAGCGATACACAGATAGAGATATCACACTCCAAATAAATTTTATAAAACACTATTTATTTCTAGAAGCTTACTTAGAATGTATGACAGGTACCCAGTACTAATAAATGAATAAATCTTTAATTAATTAGTTTAATGTATTTACCATCATGTATTGAGTATCAACATGTCATTAATATGTCAACCACTTTTGCAGCTCTAAAGTCATTTTGTCTATAGCAAAACCCTTAAGGAATACCACGTATACATAGATAACATATATGTAATTATATTTCTTTTTTGGCAATCGACTTTATTATTATTACGTATTCATTTCAAAACTGAAAATCAACTACATTAATGATATTTTAAATATCTGTATTTTATAGTAAGTAATTAAAATAAATTAAAACTGTAATTCACTATAAAATAAAAGAAAAAAAAAGGTCTTTCATGTATACTCGTATTTCGCGACGTTGCGTATGTATAATCAAGATAGCGTAGACATAAGTTGTTATTACTCTTTAAGGTGTGGCCACACGAAATCGTTTCCGGGACCTTACTAACGATTTGCAAATTTAGCACGATAATAATCTTTTTGATATGTAAACATTACAGCATACTTAATATCATTCATGTACATATTTATATAAGAGTTGAATATTTATATAAGACTTGTTCGATTTCCGGTTAGTCTGTAGTCTGTAAAATAAAATGTCCAGTGGACTTTTAGGTCTTTTTTTAGGTCTTGTTTTTGCAATTCTATTACAAAACTGGTAAATTGTAGGAACAAAAATGACATTTTTTACACATAATATTTGGACAATTTTTATAATGACTCAGCAGATATATTCTTTTCAAAACCTTAATGTTTTCATTTTTGATGGTAAAAAATAAACGAATATAACTCACTATCTAAAATATCCTGAAAACAGCCACACTTTTTATACTGCAATAATATAAATATGTTCTTGTAATTTACTTTTCTTTTATTTGATCTAAATATCTAACAAAAGTGAAAATTAGGGTGATGAACGTCTGCTACTATGAGAACATAAATGGATTGGCGAACCAAAAAAAATAAATTCTATTTCACTTATACCATTTATGTAAAATTTATTTTGCAACTGACTAATACTTTTGAAATGTTGTTTTCTTTACTGTTCTCCTCCTAATTTGCAAATCAGACCCACACACTGTTAACTTGTTTATAAGTTTGTAATGACGGTGCGCGTTGCCTACACAAGGATCCTTTTATGGCCATCTACACCTATTGCCGACTGCCACCAACGTCTGAACAACTTAATAAACGTAATCAAATCACAGGGTCGTTGTTTTTTACACTCAATTAATTGCTTATTCTATGTTTGGACGTAATCAGCTTTTTGTATGAAATTTATTATAGCGACCCGCCGGCGGCTTCACCCGCTTGAGTTACATTATTTTATTTACGAATCACGTTTACTTTCATGTTCTAATGATATTATCACGTTTAAGACAATATCTATACATTGAAAACTAAAATTTCAGCTAAATGAATAAACGTTTTGTAGCAATTTTGCCGTACTAAATATTTTAAATTGTCGTAATTTTTTTATTATCTGCTCAACGGAATATAATAAATATAACAGTCGATGCTCGCCGCTCGATGCGCTTTACTACGTTCTATTATTTTCATACTTTATTATTTTACTATTTCTTATATTAGTGTTGAGTTTTATATATATGTTTGAAGTTGACTTTCTTGCAGGGTAGGCATAAGGAACTTGGGAACCTAGTGTGAAGACATTCCGTTCCGTTTACCTTTATTGCCGAATTTGGGCATTGCGTGTTGAGGGGTGGAACTCAACGTCGCACTTTGCCTTGTTACTAGAGAAAAAAAATTAAAACAATAAATATTTTTCTAAAATTTCTTTTCCTCGAGTGGGGATCGAACCCACAACCTGTCGCGTTTACAGTCACAGGCTGTTGCACCCTGCGCCACGACAGGCCTACCCTTGACTTTTTTGTAATTAACTACATATATAGTTATTAACTATTGTGTTATATTGTTTATGTTTTACCTATATGTAGTATATAAAAAGTGGAGTTGAATATACTCAGTGGTAAGCGTGAATAGACTTTTATTGTTTACCATCAACAAAGGTACAAAGGTATGTTTATTTAGGGGTCTATATATAAAGTATGTTGATCGTTCGATGTTATCGGATCCGATATGATACATAAGGTAATAAAAATAATAAGAAATACGTGCAAAAAGCCTACATATGTTAGGTAAGTTATTTACAATAAACTAAAATTATTAGTTAAAAATTATAAGCGATGATGCAATTTTATTTTTTTTCTTGTTCGTTTATATATGAATAAAATACCAATATTTTTGATTTTACGACATTTATCTATTAACAAACTGTTATTTATAGCCACTTAAACACCCCCAGTTTCTGTAAACTTCTGTTTGAGAGTAATTGAAGTGGGTTATGAAATTGTCGATAATATTCAAGTGGAGCGGCGCGGCGCCTACGTCTCATTGCCATGTATCTGGGCCCCCGAGCGCCTGGAAGCCGGTTCTCCCACCGCTGCAAAACTACAATTAATATAATTTTAGTTTTCTTATATTATTTTAGATCTTAATACTACAGTTACTATAACGTTAACATTAGTAAACTTACCTAACGGCTACTTTATTCAAAGATTATCAATGTGTAAGCTATAAATCAATCAATATTGCATATAAAAGGTTATTAAGGTTTTTATATATAATTATGTTGTTTTCGATCATCATATTATATTGTATGTAATACTCTATATTTTGAATATATAGGTTCTAAAGACGTTTATTTTGTGTAAAGTCAGGATAGGTTAAATATAAAATCAATTAACATATTAAAAGATATGTAAGTACCTATATATTTAAATAAAAAAACACGAAACCAAGATTAGAAACCAGCAAAACGAGATGGGGAACTTAAAAAATATAAATGATGATATCATAAATTTTCTGACACAAAAGTTGTGTTAAACTTGATTACAAGTTAAATAAATACATACATATTGGTAAGGTTGCGTCCGCGCAGTTAGCGCGTTGATCCTCGAAGCCCCCACTCTAGTTCGCGCAAGTTTCTGCGCCTGTCATGTTATGTTGCTCTGTCGCGATCGCGCGTCTTCGATAGATCACACACCATCGATTTCCGATACGTTTTTTCAGCTTTTCTCAATGAAAAGTTTGTGTAAAGTGCAGTAATATAAAAACGAGTGATAAAGTGCAGTGGTAGTATAATAACGAGGAAATATATCGGTATTTTATAGCATATTGAAAGAGTGTCGCGTTTCAGGAGCTGAATGTTTTGTAAACAAGCGTAACACGTCGTGTTCAGCGTGAAGTGTCGTTTAACTAATAAAGGTAAATAATAATGTGTGAAATATTTCAACGTCTTAGTAATAATGTTATATAAATTGTACATATTTTTATATAATCATTATAAAAAGTTATTGAAATAAGAAAAGAAATTAAATTATATTATAGTACAATATTAAATTAATTTAAAAAATAATTATTGCATTTAATGTAACTTATATGTATTATTTAGTAAAATATGTTTGTTTTTAATATTATAAGATGGAATAGGGTACCAAGTGTGTAGGGCACCGACTCCGTTCCCTATATAATTATCAAACACAAGAAATTATAAATGAAAAAAAAAAACAACATCATTTAAGCATTCATTAATCTAATACATTTTTTATGTAAGTTGAGTAAACTACTAGATGATCATTCAAAATTACACTTTTTTATAAGTTATTAAAAAAACAATTTAACGAAATACAAAAAAAAAAAAAACCGTAGCTAATTGTAAAAAGGAAAATTAATATTACTACTACTAAATACCAATTAATCCTCTAACGTATTAATAGCAACTCAACACCATCTAACCAATGCCGTGTGCAAATAACAACCATAAATGGTAATAAAAAAACCTTTGCGGCAAGCGTAATCATAGTTTTATATGTTCTTCGTATTAACTAAAATGTCCTTGCCTAAGGATAATCTTAGAATATTTTGTACGTTTTTAGTATTTTCCGGTTCAATAAGTGGCGTTAAGATTAGATGTGACATAAAACCATGCTACGAAGTATGTAAATACGTTGGATATATTTATCCAATGACGCATGAATGCTTGAATGAAATTTCATGGTAGATTAATAGCTGAATTTTATATAATATGTTAAGAGATGTATCAGCACATATATACGTCTTTTGAGTAACCTAAGTATATTATTTTAATATTTTTGTATCTGTTTTTTGAAAATAAGAAAGGGTATTGTTTAATTTTGTTGTTTCAGATATGTCTTTTAGACTATTTTATACACTTGTCTACACTTTTATATTGAACCCGTACTTGTCCTCAATGCCAAGGTTTCTTTTTAAAATTATAATATTTAATGATATTTAAAGATTCAATAATTTAATGCCCAGTACTACGGCGATTGGACAATGCATTTGTGATATCACAATGCTTGGTAAAATGTTTCAATCAGATCTCTCAACTGGACTGTGATTTACAAGATTATATTAAAAATATAATTTTCATGTGTAGATTTCTTATTAAGGACCTATGTCGTATCAAAACATTTTTTTGGAACCACCCGTTCTTCCATGCCAGTAACCCAATGTACATAATAATGGGGATCAGTATATACATTGTTTTGTGTATTAGTGTTATCATTAGGTAAGTGATAACACTAATAGAACTTGTATCTTCAATTTTCACCTATTATAAAAACCTGACACCACCAGGGTATTCATATTTAATAATAAAGATTGGCACATCCGATATATAGCTATAATGGCCCATTGAAATATTAAATTTCAAGATCTGAAACATCCAATGAAGAATCGTAATTACTAAAAGTTATGTTAAAGTTTTTACTATTTTTTAAAGTATTATTACACACTTAGTACAGCCCAAAAGACAAAGTAGTAACTCAAATTTGAGTAGCAAGTGAAAATGGAGTACCTGGATACGAAGTTCCCTTTTATTTTCTTGCTGCAAGTTTCAATCAGAACAAGCTGCAAATAGAAAGGCTCATGTCCACGCAAAGCAAGTCGCGGGCGCCAATTAGTTTAATATATCAAAAGAATTAAAGTGAGGCCTGTCGTGGCGCAGCGGCACAAGCGTGTGACTGTAACGATCTATCTAACGATGTTCGATCCCCACTCGAGGAAATGAAATGTTTAATATTTTTAATTTAAATATTTAAAATTTTTCATTTCTTCGCAAGTCAAAACGCGGCGTTTAGTTTGGCCGAAAGTGGTGAACGGAAGGGGAACGGAAGTGGAACGGAGTGCCTTAACACTAAGTTCCCAAGTTCCCTCTGCCTACTCTGCCATGTGCGGGATACAGCGTGAAGCTGACTATTAAAATAAATGGAAAAAGTTGCGAAATAAAGGTTCTTTATTTTTAGGTGTTAATATAAAATTAAAAATATTAAAATTAATCCAAGTACAGATTAGAATGAGTTATCTGTACCTACTGCTGTAGGCACGTATATTAGGCATATTAAAGTGCTCATATAAAATAAAGTATGACTGTAAAAGTTCAATAAGACCGTCTTCATGTAATAATAATATGATTACGAAGTTGTCTTACGAATAAAGTTTAAGGTTAATCACCATAAGAAATAATAACCTTTTTGTCTCTCTTGTAAGTATCATCCATAATTTTTGGAGTAATTACTGTCGATTCTGCGGTTCCATGTAATGATAGTTCAAGCTATAAAATAATTTTATAGAACAATTGTTTTTGTCATGAGTTATTATACTTAAAGTAGACGTGGGTTGCATTAGCTATTAATATCTAATCTTTACATTCAACTTCAATGTATAACAAAAAAAATATGTAAATGCTTATTAAATCTATTTAAAGTACTTATATATTTCTTAGAACAATCACAATATTAGAAAAAAAGTCCTCTGGAATTCTAGATGTGATTCGGTCGTTTCCAAGTTTCCTGGTTTTTGTAATTTGTTAATAGGTTCTCTCTGTTAGCCCCGTTAAATTTTGAAAAAGGTAAAAAAATATATATTAACAAAATAATCATCTTTATAAATATTCAATCAATTAGCAGTTTACGGCTAATTTAGCAAAACGCCTTTTAATATTTTATAAGCTATTTGTTAATGTCTTACAACTGGTTGAGGTTATTCACCTTAGGTATGAGAACCCTAAAATATTTGTCAGAATTCCTAACCACGTCTTTTACGAGTATATCGTCACACGTCATTGCCACAAATTAAAAATATTCAAGTATTTTTTAAATTTTTATTTTACCTTTTACTTTGAATTTTGTAATCGAAATCAATATGCATAAAAATACACTTACGAGTATAATATTTTAAGTGTATGTTTTTGCCTTGTGTTTATTAAACAAATCGGTTGCCAAGGTTTAATTTTACACGAGGTAAAACTGAATCTTAAGAAGATTATGATTGACACGCCATATGTTTAAAGTGTGTAAGTAATACAATGATTTATTATAAATAAAAATGTTATAATTATATAGCTTTAAGTATATCACCTGGCGGCCGGTATTTGCTCTATTCATTCTCTAGAAGACAGTATACTGTATTTAATATTCCAGCCCGAAGATGTAAGCGTTGAGTTCCGCCACTCAACTCGCAATGCCTCAAATTAGGCGGAAAGTCGGGAACGTAAGTGGACTGGAGTGTCTTAACACTAGGTTCCCGAGTTCGTCTGCCTACCCTGCCTCGTGCGGGATACAGCGTGAAGCTGAGAGAGAGAGAGAGAGAGAAAGAGAGAGAGAGAGAGAGAGAGAGAGAGAGAGAGAGAGAGAGAGAGAGAGAGAGAGAGAGAGAGAGAGAGAGAGAGAGAGAGATATAAGCAAAGTTATGTAATAAATAAAGCATATCTAGCGGAAAGATTAAATGCATTGAATAACTATAGGGACTTTCTTAAGGTCATATAAGATGACCGCGTGCCAACCTTGTATTGGTTTTTGTTACAATGCTACTCAACCATGAGTAACTTTGAGGTCTTTATTTGGAACTAATACTAACAATTATACGTTATCGTTCTATATTTACTTAAACTTAACTTAGAGTTACTAGATATAGAATAAAGATGATTTTATTAAATAAATCTATTTAAAAAAGAGATTAGAGGAGAAAAAAAGAGGACTTTAGCGCTTTTCCATATATGTACCACTTTTATAGATTTTGAATTGGCTATAGGCTGATAACTAGGCAATTTTGAAAGTATTTTGATTTTGAATTTTAAAGTATTGTTTAATTAAAAGCATTATGTTTTCAATTTTTATTTTTTAAAAAAATTAAATGTATAAATAATTTTATGCAAATTTTTGTGTACAACCGGCTCTGTAAAATTTTGACGTTGCAACAAACAGAAGCACTATACAAATATTTTAGAATAGAAATTAAGCCTACCAAAGATGTTCTTATCATTATATTTATGATTCGTCTCATGTGTGTTTGGTATGTATCCAGTGGCACGTACATACGCGAGGTACACGAGGTCGCTAAGTGACCCTATGAATGGCAAATTCGGAAACCTCAAGAATTCTTCTCACACTAATACACAATTTTGTCCACTTTTTTTTATAAATTTAGGAGGAAATATATATAATTAAATATTTATTATGTATGAGTTGCTGCGGTCGGTATCGGTAAAAAATATTATTATTTTATCTTTTTATTATTATTTAGTTTTGGTGTAAAATACAAATTTATAATATTGATTAAGTACCTATAATTATCATTAATTGTAGTAATTATTTTTTATATGACGAGGTTATCAAGTTGCCCTAAAGAGTTTTGCCAACTGGTATTTCGACCTCAACGCTATGAATTCGGAAGCATGTTTTGCCATTGAGCAACGACTTACATGGAAATGGTTATTCATGGCTTTAATCGACATTCTATTCAAATGTCTCTACTCTACTATTCTTAAGTTTGCTATGAACCAAAAGTTTTATGGACATTTTGATGGATTTAATGATTTTTAGAATTCCGTAACTTAAACGGAAAATAATTATATAGGATCACTTTACTGTCTATTTGACCACACGGTGGCATGGTGAAATTAATAGCAACTATTCAGTTCTACGATCCCTTGGAGCACAGAAATAATCACATAGTAAACGCGATAAAGATACAATATTATATCTTAACCAATAAAATAAGTTTTTTTTAGTTTCACGCTATATTCCACATATGCCATGTGTAAATGCATGTAGGCAGTGGGAATCTAGTGTTAACACACACCGTTTCCCACTTTCCGTTGAATCTAAGGTACTGCGTATTGAATGGCGGAACTCAACGTCGTGATTGTTACCAAAGCAAAGAAAATGAAAATGTTAATTATTTCATTTCATCGACTGGTGATCGAATCCACAACCTGTAACGTTTATAGTCGCACGCTTGTGCTCCTGCGCCATGATAGGCCTCAAAAAACAAGCTCTTGTCATTTAAACTTTATTTGCGAAATTGTCTTATCTTTATTAAGTATTTTGTAAAATATTTGTGTACTAGCCAATTCACATATGCATTATATGACTATAATTAACTATTTTATATTTACTCAGTCAGCCTCAGTTGATTTCATGCAAAATGAGTACACGCACCGGCAAATTTATGTTTTGCCAAATTTTATAAGTTGTACTTTTCTTTGTTGTACAATTTTAGCATTAGTACGGAACCCTCGGAAAGCGAGCCCGTTTCACACCATACATTTAATTTAGTCATCATTGAATGTTCTAACGAGCAGGTTTTATCAAGTTATTATAACTTGACAGAAAACAACTTAGTTTGCTTCATATTCAAATATTTACTCGTGTAGTTTTACTATATCCAACAATAGATTATGTGATAGTAGTTTTATATTTTGCGGGACACGTTAAATGATAAAATACATAGTTCAATGACTTTGCCGATTTCAAGAAGTACGTTTGTTAAGTGGTGAAAACAACTTCACTATGCCGAACAGAACAGATAAAGAAAACAATAATTGTTAGCACAAACTATATATATTATTAAATATTTTTTAAATTTTTAAATATTGTTGATGCTTAAATATCTACAAAAAGAATGACTAATACCTATACAGCATATTGTAGAAATATAATATTCAATATCAAATTTTGACAATAGTTCAGCCCACGCTTAATAAAATAGGAGTGTACAAGTATATATTATTATCTTTATATGTCTGTCCATTTTTTACTTGTATAACAAATAATGTATTGTTGTGACAGCTGCTTTTATTCTATATGTAATGAGAATCAGTGATCTGTCCAGTGGGCGGATACGTGGAATAATGACTCAGGTTGATGGTATTGAATACTAAAATATACATATATATTTATAAAAATTAACTTGAATCCTATCTTCTTCTTGAGTCTATGATTTTGAGAAAATTTTGTGTTTTTTTTTGTTGTAAAAAAATATTATTAAAATATTTGATTTTATCTTTTAGCCCGTCTTTATGCATCTATTATTTATAGCAAGAGAGCGCTAAATAATAGTTACGGACCTTAATTCCAAAAGCTTAACTTAGTAGTACTTAATAGTTAAAGCAAATTGAAAAAATCTATCTTTTGCAGGCGTCAGTTACAAAAACAGGCAATAATAAATTTAAATTTATTGCAATGTTTTATTAATAATTGCTACAGTAAATAGTTACAAATTATTTTTTTATTGCCGGGCTTCAACATTATTAATTTGTTACAATTGAGGAAAATTTTAACGTGTGCGAAACTTAAATGAAGGTAACTAAGTTGGTACCTAGTAAGGACACTAGTTAGTGACATTGTACGAAGTTAGTGTCAATGTCATTCAACAGTATGTAAATTAGATAATGCATTATTCTTGTTGCAGCTATTTCCTTTATAGGCATACAGTTGTATTAAGCTTGCTTCTTTCTTAGTCATATGTTTTTCTATGAACCTAAACGGTCTTCAAAGGTTGTTTATATTATAAACTAGCAACTCGCCCGTGGCTACGTCTATGCGAACTATTAGATATAAACCGATATAAAATTCGATATAAATCTAATATAATATAAGTTTAATTGTGAAAATGGCAATGGCAATGACAGATTAGCCATTTTAGTATGTTTATCTGTATTGTTATAGGTTATTATAGGTATATGTGGTACCGTAATAACAGAAAAATGCTTAGTTATTTGAGCGTTAGGTACAGGCGTGCTATAAAGGCGATATTTCTCGTGTATGTCGAATCCTTTCTTTTGAAAGATCCCGAACCCGAGATAAGCTTGGAGCAGCAGAAAGATAAATAGTTTAGTTGTTTTTGGTGTCGAGTAAATAAATTGTAAGTGCGTATACTTAAAAAAAAAAAAAACTAATTTTTATTTATGATTATATGTACTTGAGAACAAAAATACATGTTTTTAATAAAAGATCTTATTTATTATACTGTAGCTATATTAATCCTACAAAATTAATAATGTATTGTTTATATTAACGTTCGTTCAAAATTTTTATACGTTTTTTAAATTTAAGTTTAGTATTATATTAACGTTGTTTATATTTGGACTATAATACTAAATGCATTCGGGTCACTGACTCAATAGGCGTAACGATTATTATCTGTTAATATTTGAATAAATTTAGTATAATGATTATCAATTATAATAAATGTTAATTTGTATGTTTTAAACGAATAGGCCATTAAGTATTTATTAGTCAATCAAATATTAACAAAATGCTAACATTTTGGTATATTTTAATGCGTTTTATACATGTGTACATAGCCCGTACATACATCAGTTTTTCGCTGTTTGTAACATATATTGAGGAACTAGTGTTAAAACACTTGGTATATCAGATTGTGATTTTCAAAACAAGTTATACACTATAACTAATTATTTCTATAAATAATTATTAACTTTATCATTGACAATATTTTTATTTTGGTATACTCTATATTTTTTTTTGTTTAATAAATGACCACTTGTGTCATAGTAAGTACATATATATGGCTATAGTTATTTAATTTCGTAATAATTAATTTATTAATTACTGCACACTACTTAATACGCCACATGAGTCCATCGTAGTGTAGTGGGGTAGTGTCTAGTATATTGTTTAAGTTTTAAGAGAGCTAAAAAGACTATGGACAAACATTAATTATTCGGCAACATACACATTTGTGTATTTATATGTAAAAAATTGTGTTTATTCAGATAATAATCGCAAATAGAATGATAATATTGTTCAAACAATAAAATAATAAGTCTGTTTACTTTAATTTTATCCATATAGTCCATAAATATTGATTCCACCGACCCTATTGTCTTAGTGAAGGTTTATGAATAATGGATAGAGCCAAAATCTGATATGAACACACGGCAAGATTTCGTAAACAGATCTTACTGTTCGTTCAGCATACATAATTATTAGATTGACAATATATTATTACTATTGTAAATGTACAATTTTATATTTTCGTTAATGTTTTTCCGGACAAGACGGATTCGAAGAGGCGCGGGTTCAATTCCTTCTAAGTTTTTATTTTCATACGTTTTCAAAATTAATAGTTTCCTTTCGTAACTGTGGTCTACTTAAAAATTGTTATAAATAACATTTAATAAATATACATAATCTAACGACAAAAAAAAAATATTTCCTAATACATATGTAGTTATAAGTTAATTTAAAATAAAAAAAAAGTACACTATATAGCTTGTGCAAAATGCCACCTTATATTCTAAGTTATTGGTTGATCGGAATGTTTAAATAATATCTAGATCTATATATTTAATTTAATACGTATATTGTAATATAAGAATATATCAGCTCTATACCAGTTAATATATTACAATTATATAATTTTTTTAAGGATTACGTAAAAGCTGTCAGGCATTGGCATTTATACATTCACATACCGATTAATAACTGACGTGAGAAATTTACTTACGTGAAACCACCGTTAGAGCTTAATACGAAATCGCTACTAAATTAACATAGAGATAGCCTTCACGGTCACATTGTTTGTTCAATCGTACAATTAACGTTGCATACATCTCAAGAGGACCAAACGGGTCACTCTGTACTAGTTATGACATAGCCTGTGTGTAGTACAGTATGATATTTTATTTAAAATGTTATGAATTCAGCTTGTACTTATAAATTTTATTTTCCTATTATATTTATTATATGTTGTAACTTATTTAGATGAATCTTGATATATGTTTGGTTAATTTAGATTAAAAGACGAAGGAATTTTGAATTTGGCAAAATTGAAATGAAATGGCCAAGTAGTGTTATCAAGTAATAGTTTCATTTACTTTACATATTCATACTCGGCTTCACGCTGCATCCCGCACATGGCAGGGTAAGCAGAGGGAACTTGGGAAGTTAATGTTAAGACACTCCGTTCCACTTCCGTTCCCCACTTTCTGCCAAATTTGAGACATTGCATGTTGAGTGGCGAAACTCAACGCCGCGTTTTGCCTTGTGAAGTGAAGAAAAGAAAATATTAATTATTTATTTGAAAATATTAAATTGAAAATATATTTAAATATTAAATTGAAAATATATTTAAATATTAAATTGAAAATATTATTAAATATTTAATTGAAAATATTATTAAATATTTAATTGAAAATATTATTAAATATTTAATTGAAAATATTAAATATTTTATTTCCTTGAGTGGAGTTCGAACTGACAACCTGTCCGGTTACAGTCACACGCTTGTGCAAATTTATCATTTTATATTTCATTTACTTTCTACTACTTTCTTTCATTGACTAGAAATTGGCGCACACCAGTAAATAGGTTTATTTGTGTAAGCAGAAAAATTAGAATTAAAATAGTAAGCGTTACGCATCGCTACGTATATGGTAGACAATCAGGCTTAATTGATTGTTTGGTATTGCGTTAGGTGAGTTTGGTACGCCTACACATATTTCGATGAGAAACGGCCCAAGAGGGACACACTGTGTACGATTTCAATAGTGTGCATAGTTAGTTATTGCGTAAATGCTGTCGTAATTGTAGATAGCCTCACTATATGTCTCTATTGGTATATACTTACATAGTAAAACTCTTATAAGGTTCAATCCTTGCAAAGACTGATCTATATAAGCGTGTCTCATGAACATAATTATTTATATTTATGCGCGTGGACAATAATATTATTACACACGCCAAAACAAGTAGGCAATATATTTTAAGGTTTAAACGAAATAAACTGTTGTTAAAATAAGTAACTCGTGTTTGTCTTTTATAAATAGTTAATGCCTGTCAGTTACATATTATCTTTAACGTGGCGCACGTAGAAACTTTTATAACATCTGTACACTAGACCTACAGATATTTTATCTGTACAGGTCAAGTGTAAATTTTGATTCACATTCAGGGAAATTTAATATATTGTCCCAATCTTCATAGATAAGATGTACTGGTGAGTTAAGCCATTCTATACGCAATGTTCTGCTTTCGAAAGCTTACCATAAGCATACAGCATATTTCGCACGAGCAAATAGCATTAACACAAATAAATATTTGTATTTTTTTTATTTCTGGTTAATATTGAATGCGAAATGTTATGTTAATTTCAATTATTCATGTTGTCAGAGTAATCTGTAATAATACCTTGGTGGATATAGGATATATAATTTTGACTGCCAGGTGTTTAGGGGGCGCAACAGTATATGGTCCATTTTTGTTATTGCGCCCTTGTGCGTGTGATGAATGACATTATTGTTATTAAGAGACAGTGTGATTCGACGGATCACAATAACCAATATGTTTACAATTTCCGTACTACCGTCGTATTTTGTGGTATATCAGTTATATATAACTGCGTCGTTACACAAAATCGACGGTACACCGCCGCCGATTTAAGCCCATTTATATTACTATGTAACAATATTTATTTTTCTCTTTAGTGAATTCTCCTGTTGAATAAATAATCAAATAAAAAAATATTACAAACTCTCTTTTCGTAAAGGCTTGTTTTAAGTAAAATATTCTGATGATATGTACATAGATATATTAAACGTACTTTATGAATCTTAGGCACTTAAGAAAACCTCACTTTTACACATTACTAGATTACATATATTGTATCTGTAGGCGTTATTATAATGTTAGGTTATAAAATTTAGTTCTTGGTGCCAAGGGCTAATAGTTTGTCTAACAACTGCATCATGTGCAAGAGTAATCAGGAAGCTCTATTATAATGCTAGTGATGTCAAAGGTGATCCATTGCTGAGTAGTTATTACGAAAACTCATTACATTTATGTTTATATTGTCTGTTGTAAAGTGAATATCAATTTTATTACGTATCTATAGTATCATATTTTTTTTTATTACAACTACATATTTTTTTTATTAAAACCTATATAAGATTTATAAAAAACACTTTTAATGAATCATAGACCTGTCAAAAAATCATGAGACCTGTCGTGGCGTAACCGACAGGTTCTGGGTTCGATCCTCAGTCGAGGAAATGAAATATTTAATATTTTCAATTTAAATATTTAATGTTTCATTTCTTTGCTCTTGTAATAAGGCAAAGCGCGGCGTTCAGTTCCGCCACTCAACACGCAATGCCTCAAATTTGGCGGAAAGTGGGGAACGGAAGTGGAACGGAGCGTCTTGACACTAGGTTCCTGGGTTCCCTCTGCCTATCCTGCCTCGTGCGGGATACAGCGTGAAGATAGAAAAAATGAATTAAAGATTTTATTTTGGAACTGCTTTTTAAAATAACATAAATAAAATTATCATGTTTTTATAATAAGCTAGCGACGTTTAATAGGTAGCTTGCGTATAATTAGTTCATTTTGTATGTATAATTGTATATATACATATGCATGTATAATAATACAAATTTTAAAATATTGATTTTATAATCTATAAATTATATATCATATATGCAAAATAATATATAGGTATGTGTAGTTATAATAAAATTTAAATACTGAATATAACTTAGCTGTCGTCGTTTCAGTAGCAGGACTACCTGCTTGTTTACATAGCGACGTAACACGCGACGCTTACAAGGTCACTATCGCTTGTAACGTCGTAACACTGAAATGTGTTTTACATTAATATATAAGCACAGTGTTTGATCCAGGCTTTGTAAATAATACTTTGTTAGTTAAATAATAGGCTTTCTGAGTAATAGTCCGTATTTTATTACGTATAGATGTTGTCCTAAAAGTGATCATGTTATTGGAACAAGAAAGTAGTTGAATTAAAATAATGTAATTAAAGCGGGCGAAGCCGCAGGCGGATCGCAATTTTTAATATATAAATCTTAATATCTTAAGCAAAAAAATACCAACAGAAAATATATTGTGAAATATTTAATAAATTACAAATACATTTCAGACTCTCAGTAATGTGCTGATATGCCAAGTACGGCGATCTACCAGGACACCAAGGCGGTGACGCCTGAAGTTCCTGCTACATATGAAGAGGCGTTAGCTACTGTAAGTTTTATATTTAATTTATTTGTAAAGAAATTCTGACAGAAAAGATTTTGATTAGGGTCTGCTTTAGCCTCTTTAGCTTTTAAATTATCATCAAGTCGAGCCGCTTATAAATTGTTAAAAGGCGGTAAAAGTTATAAATTGGGAGTGAATTCTTTATTATTTTTAATATAAAGTGTATAATATAATTGAGTATACATAAAATAACGAATATGTTGATTGTATCATAGTGATTCTAGTGTTTTTAATAAATTTATCCATTATCAAGGTCAAGTGAAAGGTGTTTACTTTAAACGCGTAAGCGGTACATTACTATAACGTTTTACCGAATACAAATAGTGCAATATGGAATGCAAATTGTGTCCAGATGTATTAAGATTTGAGGAGTCTATCAAATGCACGGTCTGTTTGGGATTTTTTCATCATTCTTGTGTCGGTTTAAAGGACAATGATTTTAAAAAAATGCTTCCAATGAATAAGGCCAAATGGAAATGTCCCGCCTGTAAACTTAACAAGAAAGGCACGACTAATATAAGTCCTAAATTAACCACTGCATCCTCTGACTGTGTCACTTTAGAGCCCACCCAACTACAATCGCAATCACTACAAGATAATGGTATAAAATCGATTATTAATTATTTCGATGGTCGTTTCAATAACTTACACACAACTTTAGATTCTTTTAAATATTCCGTCACTGAGGAGCTCCGGAAACTTTCTGAGACCGTTAACACCTGGTCTTCAAAAATCTCTCATATTGAGTCTTCTGTCAGTGTTCTTACGGAGCGGATGAATAATTTTGATCAAGAACTATTGAAACTGGATAACTATCATACTGAAATTAACAATTTAAAACTGAAAATCAGAGAACTATCAGAAAATTCTATTAGGAGTGACCAATGGGTTCGCCGTTCTAATATACAAATTAATGGAGTGCCATATAAGAAGGGTGAAAACTTAATTCAAGTCGTAAAAACATTGGCATCTAAAAGCAGTTTCCCTATTAATGTTGAAACGGATGTGGATTTTGTAACTAGAGTAGCAGTGAAGAATGATACTACAGACAACAAAGCACGCCCAATCATTTTGAAAATGCAAGCGCGTTATAAGAAGGACGATTTTCTCTCAGCAATACGCAAGATAAAAGGATTATTGGCGTCTGACAGTGGCTTTATAGGCATTAACAATCCAATATATGTCAATGACCACTTGTCTACATATAATAAGGCTTTACTAAATAATGCTCGGCGTAGAAGTAAAGAGAAGGGCTATATGTATTGCTGGGTTCGAAATTGCACTGTTATGGTCCGGAAAACTCACAATTCTCCAGTCATCCATATTACTTCTGATGATTGTTTAAAAAAAATCTCATAAGAACTATACTGTTATCGCAAAATTATTATATTGTTTGTATTCTATTATTAATATATTGTACTTTTTATTTTAAGTGGTATATCGAGAATGTACTAAGGGGTCTCTATTTCGGCTATTGCTATTATTATTTTAACTTTTGCGTGGCATTTTTGTTCTTGTCTTTGTTTCTTTATCGTGAGTTGAATAAGGAAGCGCCATCTTCATTATTGTTACTGTTGTGTGCAAACTTGTACAAAATTATTATAGCTATGATATTAATAATATTTTTCATTTTATTATGGCTTTGAGTGTTTACTATCAAAACGTCAGAGGTCTTCGCACTAAAACTAAACAATTCTATAGTAACTTACTTAGTAATAATTATGATGTAATCTGTCTAACCGAGTCATGGCTGTCAGACGGTATTTTTGACCAAGAACTTTTTGATTCGCGTTACATTGTATACCGTAATGATCGTGATTATACTCGTTTAGGAGTTAAGAGAGGTGGTGGTACCCTCATTGCTGTACGGCAAGATGTTGTATCTATTGATACTCTAAATTTCAGCGCTCCCCCTCAGTTACCCGATGCTGATATCACAAGCCTTAATTTAACTTTGGGACACGGTCTGTCTCGTACTAAGCTGTGCCTATTTTGCTGCTATTTTCCACAAAACACTCAACAGTGTGACTCTGAAGCGATTTTCTTTGAATATGTATCAGACTTATTTATTAATAACCGTGGTGATACCTATATTGTATTGGGTGATTTCAATATCAGTGAAGCTAAATGGTCTTTGAACTCTGACGGGTATCTTGCTATTCAGAATGCTTCTGATAATAATTTAATTTTACAGTTATTTGCATTTATGTCATTCACTGGATTGAATCAATATAACTCCATCTTCAATAACAACAACAGGCTATTGGATCTTATTTTGTCTAATTCTGTGTGTTTGGTGGAGAGGACTCAACCGTTGTCTCTGCCAGAAGATGGTCATCATCCAGCTCTTCTAATAAATGTTGAAGCTGGAATTGTTTACAATTGCTTAAAAGAACCTTCACGGATTGTTCATCGTTTTTATGATGCTGATTATGATGCCATTAACTCAGAGTTAAACAAAATTAATTGGATCCAACAACTTTCTCCACACGATATTACTGAAGCAGTTGATAAGTTTTATCTCATAATAAAAGATATTGTGGACAAATTTGTACCTACTAAAACTGTACACAATAATAGAAAATTTCCTGCTTGGTATTCTAAACGCTTAATAAAGCTTGTCAAAAAAAAGTTAAAAATACATAAAAAATGGAAAATTTATGGAAGAAGTACTGATTATAATTCATTTTCGGATCTACGACGAGAAACTAAGAATCTTGAATTGCAATGCTATGATTTTTTTATTAATAAAGCTGAACGCAATATTCGTTACAACTCAAAACAATTTTGGTCTTTCATTAAACTTAAGCGGGTTAATAATTGTATTCCAGCAAGTATAATTTTTAATGGTCAAATAACTTCTGATGGTCAAGTTATCGCTAATATGTTCAACTCCTACTTCCAGTCCGTTTTTGAAGTTGAGACCGGAATAGCATCACGGGAAACTAATTCAACTTTAGGGTACAACATATGTATAAATAATATTTGCATTACTCGCGAGATTATAGAAAAATACTTAACAAAACTTGATCCGTCCAAGGGCAGTGGATCTGATAAATTGCATCCAATATTTTTAAAACGATGTAGTCATGAAATTTCCGTACCGTTAAATATATTATTTTCTAAATCTTTACAGTCGGGTTCATTACCTCTCATTTGGAAGGAGAGTATCGTTGTACCAGTGCATAAAAGTGGTGATAAACAAAATGTAAAGAATTATCGCGGAATATCAAAACTCTCCGTTATCCCAAAATTATTTGAAAAAATAATTTACGACAATCTATTTCCTCTAATACGCCCTATACTAAGTCCACAGCAACATGGTTTCACAAACAAACGTTCCATAGAAACTAATCTCTGTGAATTCCTAGATGTAGTCCTCTATGCTATGAACAGCGGATATCAGGTTGATGTTGTCTATACTGATTTTTCAAAAGCTTTCGACAAAATTTCTCATTCTTTATTAATTGACAAGATAAAACAGAGTGGTATTAATGGTGATCTTTTACGATGGCTGGAATCTTATCTTCGTAATAGAACGCAAGCAGTAGCTGTGAAGGGCTTTATCTCTAGTTTTGTGCCTATTACTTCCGGTGTGCCGCAGGGTTCGCACCTTGGACCTCTTCTTTTTAACATCTTTCTTAACGACATTATGAAATCTTTTCAATATACTAATACACTTCTTTACGCTGATGATACAAAAATTTTCAAAGTTATAAAAGAACATGAAGATTGTACAAAGCTTCAGCTTGATTTAGTCAGTTTTGATAAATATTGCAAATCTAATGGATTATTCCTAAATCTCGACAAATGTTGTGTAATCAGTTTTTCTAGAAAGAAAACTCCCGTCTTGTTCGATTACGAGATTCGTAACAAGCAAATATCGAGAGTCTCCGTTGTTAAAGATCTTGGGGTTTTACTGGATGCTAGTCTATTATTCGATAAACATATTGACAATATTATAGGAAAGGCTTACAAAATGCTCGGGTTTATATTTAGACAGGGAAATGATTTTAAAGATAAACGTACTTTAAATCTTTTGTACAACTCATACGTCAGATCTTACTTGGAATATGCTTCACCTGTGTGGAACCCACAGTATGATAAATATATACTTGCTATTGAAAGTGTGCAAAATAAATTTATAAGGCGATTACTTTACAAATTTAAATTGAACCATACTCATAATCTTAATATATTATCTTTAAAAAGTCGGAGAATATATAGGGATGAGATCTTTTTGTACAAGCTTTTGCACAACCTTATAGATTCCAGTTATTTGCTAAGTAATGTTCATATTAAATGTTCAACTTTTAATGCCCGCCCAAGAGACACCTTTTACATTCCCTTTCGGAAAACTAATTATGCCAAGAATTGTTTTATACTAAGGTCTTGTAGAACACATAACAAGTATTTTGGCGAAATAGATATATTTCACAGTAATTTCAAACAATTTTCACGTAGTGTTATCAATAAAGTTTGCGAAATTTGAGACTTGACTAAGTCTTTGATTTGGTAAATTTTTAGAATTTATATTTATTTGATTTTTTGTTTTATTTTCTAATTTTGGGAAAATGTCTTGTTCTTTTAATTATACTTATCTTTATTATTATTACTTTAGTTTTATAAGCATATGCAAATACATATATAAGTTAAGTTTATTAGTGTGTATGTATAGATATGTGTATATATTCACTCCATGTTTATGTATAAGTGGAAACTGTATTGGCTTATGGAATGTATTATTGTATTAACTATATGTATTTTAAATGCTGTTTGTTTCCCAATTTGTATTAAATAAATAAATAAATAAATATTCTAGTAAACTAAAAGGTCAGACCAGATGCTCAAAATTTTTAACAAGGTCATACTTGGCCGTTGACTTGAATATATTAACACGTAATTAGCTTAAAGAATGTTCAACGGTAGTTGACTTAAAACTTCACTATATTAATATAAAAATCGCAGTAAGAAATTTTACTTGGCTTGGCTTGGTTTGTATTTAATTAGATATTACATTGCTTTTTATATAGTAAAAAATAGCTTCAACGAGACTTGGCTGTTTTTTACATGTTGATTTTAATGTGATTATATTTAAACTTTATATACTTACATAAATTAATTTTATTAAAATGTAATTTGATATACCACCAAGGCAAAGGAAGCGTTATGTAATTTTTTACGTCAATGATAAGGAGACGAAATCAATTTCTTTCTCTTTCTCTAGACATACTGCTCGCTATTAAAAGAAAAGATAAAGATATAAATAATTACCTATATGAATTCATAAAATCGGTATTAAATTACAGTTATCGTGACCAGCGAAATAGAAAACTGCGTCATGATAGTTACATGCTAAGTATTTCAGTAAATTATTTCTATTGTTTATGTTATAATAATTATTACTATTATATGTATTTGTCTCGGTCCGATTAGTGCCTAGCGAAGCATTAAAAGAGTATAACTTTCCAATTCCTCTGCTTTATTTATTTGAAAAATAATAATAAACATCGTCTGTGAAACTTATGTACATAATTAAGTTAAATTATATTTTTAGGGTTCTGTATCACAAAAAAAAACTACGGTCCCTAACGGTACAGAAAAATTAATAAAATAAATAGGTTTCTTCTAGTGGATCTAGGGTTATGAAAAAGAATGATATGGTTTTACAATGCAAATGAAGAAAATAATCTGAAAAAAAAAAATTCTAATAAGTATTTCATAAAAAAAGTTATAAGCTTATATCTATAGCTAATTTCATGCAAAATGAATGTATACGCCGAAAACCTAAGTTTGTCAACTATTATTATTATTAGTTCTATTTCCCATTGACCAATCCGTTATCAATCCTAAATTAAAAAAGTAATCCTGAAATTGGTACGGAACCCTCGATGGGCCGGTATCACTCACACATGATCGATTATTTAGAATAATATTACATCATGTAAATCCATTGAGATTTTATTTACACGCGAAAAGGTTTTTTGTGTATATAGAAATGACGAAGATACCGATGATTACAAAGAAAATACGTTTTTAATTAAATTATTTGTTTATAATTTAATTATTTCATATTCATAATATATTCATCATTAGGATATTCTACTTGGTTTTTAGTACTTTACACTATACATGCAACTATTGAAGATACGATGATTTGTAGCTATAAAAATGTTAAAAGTAAATATAAATAAATATGATGAGTTTGTTAGTTGACATTATACATTCTTGTTGGTTAAATATAATACACACATGGTTTTGCTATGTAACGACCTTAAGGTCACTTTACCAGTAAACGGCCTCTATGGTCAGTGTCGATTAAAAAAAACAGGATGTGATGATGACATTCAATGAGCTATAAAATAGCTGATCACTTGAAATATTATGTGATTTTAACATTTTACTTAACTACATTTAGTAGATTTGTTATCATTTAAAAAAAATACATTCTGAGTGAAATATCTAAACTTTTTTGTTTACGTCATATATCATATTTTTAAAAAGCAGACGTACTTAAATATTTTACTTCACTGATTTGTTTACATATGTCCAATTACCATTGATTTTTTTAACTTTACACTGTAACCCGCACATGGCAGGATAAACAGACGGAACTTGTGTTAAGACACTCCATTTCGTTCTCCACTTTCTGCGGAATTTGAGGCATTGGGTGGTGAATGGCGGAACTCATCGCCACGCTTTGCCTTGTTACCAGAGTGTAGAAATAAAAATATTAAATGTTTCATTTAAAGCATACTAAACATATTCAAACTCTTAAGGCCGCCTATTGTTAGTTGTATTTATGTAATGTATTTTCTTTTTTTGGTGTGAAATATAGTCATTATTATTATTATTTATGTTATTATTTTTCGAGTGGTGAGCGAAACCACAACCAGTCGTTTACAGTCACACACTCGTGCCCCTCCGCTATGGCACGCCTCATACACAAACAAACAACTTGTTATTTAGATATAAGTAATATTTAAAATATATATTGAACAATAACAACTATTATGACGAACGTTCTTCTGTCATGCAAAAGACAAGATCATTTTTAAGTCATCAAACACAACAGACATGTTGTAAAATATCGAATAGCTTCGCAAAAAATGCGGTTCTTTTGTCGTCGACTTAAGGTATGAGCCGTCAACACAAATTGATTGAACATTTTAGACATACCACAGAGAATTTTTTTAAAAGAAAATTTGCGATAACATTTTATTTCATTTTATTTTTGATTTTGAAATCTTTTTTTTTATGATATTACATTTTTAATAACTTACTCACTAATCACTTTTTAGTCTGTCGGTCTATCTGTCAAGACTATTTATAGATTTATATTCTCGTTTTTTCTGCATTTTATATAAAATTCAGTCGGTCGTTCGTAATCATCCCCACACGAGGAAATGAAATATTTATTATAATAATAAATATAATATTTAATATATTTTCGCACTGGTAACAAGGCAAAACGCGGCGTTGATTTCCGCGGAGTGTCTTAATACTAGGTCCCAAGTTCCCTCTGCCTATCCTGCCATGAGCGGGATACAGCGTGAAACTGAAAAGAGTAGAGTAGTAAGTTTAAATTTATAAGATTATCAAACGATAGGCATACGTCCATGGTGGTATGTGACCTATAACAAAAAAATATTAACCTTATTTGCAAGTTAATAAACTCCTATACTACCCGTACATATACAATTATGAAATAGTAAGAAATGAGACTAACAAACTAATCTAGAATCACATACAAGAAATTGGTACGAAACTCGTACTCGACTCGTACTTGCATTTTTTTTTAATTTCAAGAATTATAAGTAATTATTTTTTTATACGAATTACATATCTATTCAACAGTGTTTACGAAATACATCCGTTATTTGCAATACTGTGGGACTAAAACCTATCTTGTGCAATTAAACAAGTTCCTGACGAACAACTTTCCACTATGAATTGGTTATGTTAGCTAAAAAATTTTGCACTTTAAAAAGTGCTAATAACTAGGTTTCCTTGCGTATCAAAGTAAGCGGATTGCCCCATTGTGTGAATGGAAAATGTCCATAACAAGGCGAACGGACGTGTACTCGTGTAGTACAATCCGACTGCATACAATAGTAGTTTAGTGCAGTTCTCAGCTTCTGACGCGCGGCCTCGCGGATATATTAAACTAATATATATTTTTTTCAAATCGAAAATTGTGTAAATTCTGTGACATATAAAGTGGTATCCAACGGTTTGTCTAGACAGTGCTAAATGCGTGTACGTTTATTCTATAAGTGGTGATTTGTTTACTTAGTTGTGGGCTTTACGAAACGAATATTACGGTATTATAGCAAATGTTTGTATGTCTTATAAACGTATATTGATAAATTGGAAACAATTGCACGTATTGAGCCTTAAATATTTTAGTAAGGACGTTTTTGTTTAACAACCAAGTTATTGCTTTATTCTCACGATAGTTTATAAATCGTTATCGGTCACGACGCATCTAATAATATAAGAATGTATTACAAATAGGTGTGGTGATAACTAAATGTCTATTATTAATAATTTTATGAATAATTATTCATTACGTGTAGTTTAAAGTGTAGCTTAATATTAAAAGCAATAATTTTGATGCAACATTGCAAGAAATAATTAAATGTTAAGTTAATTTTCCTATTTGTTAGGTTAGGTGATCTTAAATTCAAATATTAGCATAAATTTTCGATCGGTATTATGTATTCGTTAAATAAAATTGGTCTTGCTTTATCGATTTTTTAACAGTGTAAAATATATGAAATTGCTGAACGCAATCTTGTAAAGAAGCTAGATCTACTTGTTTTATTATACAATATCGGGTATTTATACAATATGATAAAACAGATTATTATATGTTACATATAAAAGTGACGTAGTCTCCTTAGTACCGTATATTATGAATTTAAGGTTCCACTCAACTTCATGCTGTATCCCGTATAGCAGAAGAAACTTGGAAGCCTTGTGTTTGTTTATTTATACTTACTTACTTACTTAGCTTCACGCTGTATCTCGCATGAGGCAGGGTAGGCAGAGGGAACCCGGGAACCTAGTGTTAAGACACTCCGTTCCACTTCGGTTCCCCACTTTCCGCCGAATTTAAGGCATTGCGTGTTGAGTGGTGGAACTCAACGCCGCGTTTTGCCTTATTACCAGAGCGAAGATATGAAACATTAAATATTTTAAATTGAAAATATGTTTCTTTTCCTCGACCGGGGATCGAACCCAGAACCTGTCGGTTACAGTCACACGCTTGTGCCGCTGAGCCACGACACAACTGAACTGAAGTGGGGAACCGGGTGCGGGATACAGCGTGAAACTAAGTAAGTAAGTAAATATTAAACATTTCATTTCTTTGGGTGGGGATCGAATCTCAAAATAAATAAAAGACAAATACCTAACCATAGAAGTATTTTTTTCACGACAAGTGTCGGCAACTTGAATCATGAAACACGTTTCATTATTAGAATTAATCAGTTATAGTTTCTATTACAAACCATTGTCGATATATTGCGCATTGATCTCACGTTGAGCCGAATCGATTACGCAATCCATTCAGACAGCAGTGACAATTTAAGAATAGCACCATGTTCACAGCCCATGGGTGATTCGTTTCCATTGTCAAACCATCGAAGGACGGTTGACGGCTAGGCAAAACTAGCGTCGAACAACTGTGTACACAATTGTATATATCTGTTGTCATACGTCACAGCATAATACAGATTATAATTATTATCATTTGTCTTAACTTTAGATACCGTTGTATAATAATATGTACAATAGGTATAAAATTATGCCTCTTAAAATTTAATTATTTATATATACAGAGATAGCATCAAATACCACGTAGAGATGACCGTTCAAATTTAGGCACTTCCTTTATATGACTTTTTCATCTTATGTTTTGAATTGATTTATTATGACTGACAATATCGATGATTTTCCTAGTAATTACCAGGAATATCATAGACTAAATTAAAAAAACAAGTTGCACATCTGAGAGACTACACTCTAGTATTTCTGTAGGCATAAATATAATATATACATAACTACATTGATTGCGAAATATTAATAGGTAATATATAAGATTAAATATACAAATGTTAATTAACGTAAAAACCAAATATGTGAACGCTATCTCGAATATTTGCCAAAATTTACATTTTACGCAAACCTTAAAAATCACAGCCTAACAGTGTAAACGAACTTTGTCAATTTAAGAATAGCCCGTTCACCTTGTTATTCCGTGGGAGCGCCACTTTATGTAAATTCCACATTAACTACCGCATTTCTAATTTGTTTTCATTAATTCTCATTTTTAGGTTGTATATTTTTTAGAAACTGTTCTTTCTAGAACAAATTCTTAACTAATAGTAAATAAATTAGTCGTTAATTTTCATACAATATTTGATAGGCATATTAGAACTGACATTGCATAAACATACTAATTTCAGTTACTATAACTTTGCTACAGCTCTGTACTACATCACAAAATACGGAATCCTCATAGGATTACTTTGTTATTGTCTGTCGGTCCGTTAAAATATTTTTACAAACATATTTTTTTCATTTTACCTCACTCTTAAAAATAAGTAGTCAAATAATTGCGAGTAATTTGTCAAAAACAATAATGTTTATGTAAGTTTTGATGACAAGCAGAACTTGACCCTTATACATATTATAAACAACGAACTTGAGCCGCACGAAGACTTAACTTTCAATTTTTTATATTGTTTGACAGCTTGTAATCAGATCCCAGTGAAATCTATACGCCTTAATATAGTCAAAATCGCTAGTCAATCAAATGTTACGTGATATAGATGATTAACAAGCATATTTTGTGTATCGCGTTACACTATAGGATCTTTTTCCTATGTTATTGATAAATTATAATTAAGTATACAGTTATTTTAGTGTATTTACAATTTCTCGAAACTTAATGTTACTTTTTTTTTATATCCTGCACATGGCAGGGTAGGCAGAGAGATATTGGGAACTTAGAGGTAGAACATTCCGTTCCGTACCCCACTTTCCGCCGAATTTGAGACATTGCGTGTTAATTGGCGGAACTCAACGCCGCGCTTTGCCTTGTTATGAGAACGAAGAAATGAAAATATTAAATATTTTAATTGAAAATGTTAATTATTTCATTTCATTGAATAAGGATCAAGCCCATAACCTGTCCTGCTTTTAGTTACACGTTTGTGCCACAACAGGTCTCATGTTACTTAATATTAAATTAATTAAACTTAATGTAAACATACCTTTACTGTAGCAACCTATGTGTCCTATGTACTAAACGTGTTATATAAACAGTAAAGGAATGCGGTAAAACATGCTATAATTAACGAAATGGTAAAACCCGATTAAACAACACACATGAACAGTTATTTAGTTTACTCTAATATAAACATTATTTGTTTATTTCTTTTTTAAATATCCATTTATATTTGTTATAATTTGTTATAAATTTAACAATATTTTCAATGAACTAGACAGATTTTTTAATTATATAACCTTAGCTAACCGCATCCACATGTACATTAGTTTTTTAGACAAATACAATAATAATAATATATAGATGGACGTCCATTCACCCAACAGTCATTAGCACTAAAAAGCTCTCTTGAGAGTCTTAGAAGTCAAGGTCTGTCGATCTATAGACTATTTAAACAATGTTTTTACCTGTTATAATAAAATATATTCTAATATTTCCTACTTATTAAGTTATTTACAGAATTCTCGCGCTTCAATAAACACATCTCACATGTCAGTGAGTCAGCCGCAACGCGATCCCCGCCCCCAAGGTGCTACCAAATAAGCGTACATATTTAAATTATGCTAACGTTAGTGCGTAAAAATTAAGACTTGTTGTAAAATATACGTACATAGTTTACATATGAAACGGTACAAATTGAAATTTTCCGCTTCGCATTTATGATTTTAAGTATTTTAAATAAATAGATAGTTGAATAAGTTATATATCAGGTCATCGTACCGGACAGCATCAGTAGTAGTTGTGGGTTGGATTTCACTTGCAGAATTAAAATCACGATGTCGATTTCACAAATCAATACATAATATATGAAAACATATTTTTAACACTAGCTCATTCCCATGAACCCTGCTAAGCAAGATTAGAACAACAAACTAAAAAAAATATAGATCTTTGTTGATATTAATGAAAATACATTAGTTACGCTATTATAAGAAAATGTTACTTCTATGTATTTTTTCCTATTACGTAATAATGCAAATCTTTCTGAATAGTAATTAATTCAGAAATGATCCAAACAAGGTAAACAGGTTTTATGAGCTTAACGATGGCATAACGCTTGAGTACAAATTATACATACATTTACATCATAATGAAATTATTTTCATAGACATGAACACAAAGGCCTAATGTCAGTTTAGTGTCGTTTATGAAGATTTTTTTAAATATATAATAGCGGCGTAAGTTTTTTTTTAATCAAAGAGATCAGTCTTACTCTACATACCGTTGTTGTGTGTTTAAGTTCAAACTACACGATTAATATTTATATTACAATTTATTCAATTCTCACTTGGGGAAACGAATTTTTTCATTACTCCTTTTTGCTGAGTCTCAGCGCGGCGTTTAGTTCCGCAATGCAATGTCACGAATTCGGTCGAAACCGGTGAACCGTGTTTTGACACGAGAAGAAAAACAGAGACCCTACTGTCTTTTTATTCTGTAATATAGGGGATAAAGTTTGATAAAATATGATAATCTATTCTAGTTCATTCTAGTAAACTAAACAGGAAGTTTTTATATTTATTTATATTTTATGTCATATATGTGTTAGAATTCTCGTGACAGAATTTCAGTTTTTATTATTGTGTTAATGTGACACAGGCTATATTATTTTAATTATAATCTGTCGATACATGACTAATATGTAATAAAGTCATCTTAGCGGGTTAACATGAAATCACTAATTATATGATTGTACTCAGAAAGGCATACTTGCCATCTGAGTGCACTAATATAGACGTATTTCTGAGTCATTAAGTGAATATACGTCAGCATAACATTAATTCAACCGATGAATAGTAACGTAGAACAAAGCGAACTCCGACATTGGTCTTGTAACAATTCATTTAAGCGTATGGTATATCCGCGGTTAGAGCTGAATATATTATTCACAATTCGCTACAAAACGAGAAGTATTGGTATTAGCAGAAATATAAACAGAAGATATATTACATGTTAAATAAATCTATGAAAATTACATCGTAGTTTTGAAATGATCGTGCAGCTATCGCGTGTTAGATGGTGAGGTTAATTTGATGCTGATTTCCTTCAGGGGACTAGTTCACCAACGAATGTAGATGTCGGTTGTTATAACTTTAAATATCATAGAAATAAAAATTACGATAATTTTGGTTCTTATTTTGTTTTTTATTTTAAAC
The DNA here is from genome assembly GCA_019049475.1 of Eueides isabella. NCBI lineage: Eukaryota > Metazoa > Arthropoda > Insecta > Lepidoptera > Nymphalidae > Eueides > Eueides isabella. The sequence goes on along the minus strand of CM032395.1, from coordinate 6,822,085 downwards.
CAAATACGCAGAATATACGATTATTATACTATCATTATTATACTATTATTATTATGCTATTATTTTATTATTAATAATTCCAAGTCCAATCGATTAGGTATTCAATTTTGGATTATCAAATACGTTCTTTTACGTATTTAAATATGTATTTTTTATATCTTAAATTTGTAATTTTATATTTTTGGATTAGATGAAATATATTTACTATATTTTTTTCTCATATTTTAAAATAAATATCAGTGTGATTTTCTCTCTAAATGTTAAATACATCTTAATTGATAGAACGAATACATGGAACGGTATGGTACGCGGAAAATGTAGAAAAAATGAATTAATAAAATGTGATCTGTAATTGTGATATAATTGTTTTATATATATTTCATCTAGATATTTTATTAACAAATTGCATAATGCAAATAAAAATTGCATTTATAATTTAAGGAAAATGATTAAATTGTAAGATCGTTGTGATCGAGTGCAAAAGAGATTTATTTTCAAATCTTAACGGTCTGTTTTGTTATTAATGGTTATAAGTCTAGAAATATTTAAACTTTTAATAAATTTGTTTTTTTTTTTTTACTTTAGGGTACTTTTTTTGGTTAATAAGATGTCTAGAGTGGTAACAAGACTAATCTGGGTGTGGGCACATCTTCCTACGCAAATACCATTAAGGTAGATGAAATTAGTAATTACAAATGATTAATTAAACAAAACTGTAAAATACAATCTTAATCATTAACATACTTTGGCACATTTTACACCAAATATTTTGGTTACCCTACATTGATATTGATTCTCGCAGCCGCAGGCGGTCGACGGGGTTGAAGGTTGCTGCAACAATAAGCACAGCTTAATTGTGCACAATCGTTCTACATCGTTATTAATAGTAATATACTCATTGTACCGAATGACCGGACGTTATCGCGGATAAAATTCTCTAACTTTAGGTTAGACTATAATTATTTAAAGACATTGGTATTTTGTAGAGCGGAGGAGGAACGAATAGTGACATATAACTTTGCTTTCATTGTTTGTTTAGATGATTTTTTTATAGGAATTAAAACTTATAATATAATAAGATTAATCGCGTATAGTAAGTTATAACCATTTTTGGAAACACGACATTTCTTTCTAGTAGTCCGTGGTCACGGGTAGATAGAGGTGGCATCCGTCTGTCAGTTGACAGAACGTCAACTTAGTCTACCTTCAATATACACAATTAATCTTGTTAGGTTTTTTTTTTTATTTCAAACATGTAACATAATAATGATTATTTAATATTTCGCAGTTAATTTCGCATAAATAATAATATGGCCTCGACGCCTACAAGTCAAGGGCGTAGGCGTCTAGCGCTAAGAAAATTAATAGTATGCGATTCATCTGCACATACTTCCGGCACCGTTGTTTACTTTAAATGATAACATTTAAACCGTGACCTAATTCAATGAACAATAAGCTAACATGCATCACAATGCATCGGCCTCGGTGCGATGCGTTCCAATGTCCGCTACAAGGGCGCGGCCAGTGACAAATATGTATATTTCAAATATTTTTGGCTTACCATTTCAAATATTTTTGGTTATACTGTTTTACTCATTGAAAATTAACAATTTACCATAACTACGTAGAGAGAGCCGTCTTTTTACCACGAAAGTATAAAATCTGCTTAACCAGTATATATTTACAAATCAGTATTGAAATTATATCACTTATCCACGATTACAGGCATTTTTTGCATCGTCCGTGCTAGTTCCTCACCAAGTTCTCGTTACATGGTAGGTAAAAAGAAAAACGTACTGTGTCGTTGGCAATGTTCCTTATTCCTTTACGGGTTTACATGCCGAGTCAGAAGATGGCTGCTTTCAGCAGTTATAATATGTGTTTTAAATGTTTATTAAATTAGATTTAAACTGTAAGTTATAGTTAAATCATTTATTTTGTTATAGAATATACAATCTTACACATAAGAATTATATATTTTAAATATTTTAAAATTTCACGCGATCTCAATAAAACTGATGGGAAACAAAGTAATATATAAGGGTTCGTTCCTTTTGAGTTTAAAAAAATATTTTAACTGAACTTACAAAGCTTTTATAGCTCCAAATATGTCATATATTAGATAAAGAATTACACAAGTTTAATGGAGAATTAAAATTTTAAAAATAAAATACTATTTAAATAAAAAACTTTTCATAATTTTTCTACAACCTCATTGTACCTTACATGTATCTATGATTGATATGAAATGACGCCTTCACTACGTGTCGTGCGATCCTACCGGAAGCGTTTGTTGCTCGCGGAATACGTATTGCGGTATCGACGCAGGGTTGCTCAAAAGATATTCATCATCAGACATATGTAGGGACAAAATTATAACTATATATATATATATATATATATATATATATATATATATATATATATATATATATATATATATATATATATATATATATATATATATATATATATATATTTGTCTTCCTATCAGAGATTTTGCAGATTAAGAATAACCTTGTGCAATTTACATGAGTATTTTTTTAAAAATACATTTGCTATACAAGGATTGAATTAGAATTGATATCTAAATTTAAATGCTTTCAAAAGTAATTTAAAGTAATTTAAAGGAACCCACAATCTATACGATAGACATAATTGTATAAAACTAATATAACAAGTAGCTATAGATATATATATATTATATCAAATGACAGACAATAATTGTTATATCTAATGACAGACAAATGCCATCTTAGTCTACCCGTGACCACGGACTACAGTAAAGTGTTCGATACGTCGGGTTTCCAAAAATGTTTACCAATCAATATAAGCGATTAATTCGGTTAAAAGATTTTCATTTAAAAAGTAGCTATATTTTTTTTAATATATTTTTTATTGTTTTAATATCTTTTAATTAAAGAAGTCTCTCGAATTTTGCCTAACAATTACTCTACTCAACTCTACTCAGCATCACGCAGTATCTCGCACATGGCAGTATAGGCGGAGGGAACTTGGGAGCCGAGTGTTAAGACACTGTTCCGTTCCCTGCTTTCCGCCGAATTTGAGGCATTGTGTGTTGAATGGCGGAAGTCGCTTGGCCTTGTTACAAGAGTAAAGAAATGAAAAAAATAAATATTTAATTCGAAACATTAAATTTTCTGGAGTGAGGATCGGACCCACAACACTTACTGTCACATGCTTGTGCCCCCGTGCCACGACAGGCCTAACAAGTAGCTAACTAAATTAAACTATTTATTTTATAATCATTTTCTTGAGTCATTATGTATTTGACGAATAAATCTAAGATATTTACTAAATTTCTCCAAAGATTTTTGAACCATAAATCTTTGTGTTCACTGAGATGAGTCTGATTGCTACAATGAATTGTTTCACGTTAAAAGTAAATTTCCTGAGTTATATATAAAACAAAATAAATAACATTAAAGATCATTCAATACAAGAGTTTAATATTTTGTTGTCTTGCTACTGTATGTTTGCTGAAATTTAATTTTTTTGGGAGTAAATATATATGGAAATAGTAAATATATTTGGGAGCAAGCCAGTGCTATATTAATTGTGGATAAATCTTGAAGCCTGAATTTTCAATAAGTCTTACGGTAGAAGTTACGAACTAATAAAAGTTAAAACTTATGTTTTTAATGAAATTTTCTTGTCAATACGAGAACAATAAAGTAGGTTTTATGTTTTGATATTCCTGAAAAGTGTGACAACCCTATGTACAGTAGACTGCCAAAAGAAAATGTTAATCCATTCGACTGGCTAATTATATTGTAGCTTACCTTTAGTTTGCCGTCAGTAAAATATCGGTTAGGTGCTTAAACGTGCAAATCATAAAATTTTGTGTCAATTTTATAGCACATATTTTTTTAGTATATTTTTAATATAAAATGTTACAGCCATATTATTTATACATTGAAAAACCTGTCTCAAGAACGAGTGTTAACTATCAATCTTATGAATTTATATGTGATATATAAAATTGATAATGAACATATAGTGAAACTTTGAAGAATTTTATAGTGAGTGATAAAACGAATAAACTTGTTTCTCAATTTTATGTATTTTAATGGTGACAGTTTTTACACTAAGTGAACATGGCGCCATCAAGCGGCGGCCGCGGGTACTTCTACAGTACAAATCTTATACACCGGAGTGCGCGAATTTAGCTTTTGATACTTTTAGCTATTCGGTAAGAGGTGGCGCTATTTGCTCATTACTAAAATTTTACGTTAAATAGTATAGCATTATTCCTTTTTATTATAATTATTTTATTTTTTTCTATTTCAAACTCACACTGTATCCAACATATGGCAGGCTAGACAGAGGCATCTTGAGAACCTTGTGTTAGAACACTACGTTCTGTTCTCCAGTTTTCGCCGAATAAGGGCATTGCGTTTGGCCTTTAAGTGGCGGAAATCAACGCCACGTTTTTTCTGATATAATAATATTTTGCATTAATTTTTCTTTTCTTGTTTCAAAAGGCTGAACCGGGGGAGACCATAGCCACAACCAAAGAAGGTCAGTAAGTGGTGCAAATATTTTTAATATTTAAAAGTTGATGTAGTTTTTAATCCATCTGATATTCCAAGAAAAAAAAAAAACTAAGCTAATTGAGAAATTATTTTACATAACTAAATGATATATCCTAATAAGTTATATGATTATGTATATTTAATTTTAAAATATTACAAATATATACGTTTTATAATTATTATACACATATACATTAAACAAAAAATTTACAGAGGAATGGGTAACTCGTAAAACGAGTGAAGTGACGACGACACGTCAAATAGCAACACGCGTGAAACGCGAGCTGGTGCTGGAGGACGGGCGCATCCTCAGCGATTCCGGACCAAAGATATCTACCTCTGTCAATGAAGACACGCATACAACTAACTTTCAACAAACTGAGGTTCAATTATTTTGTCTCATTTTCACTTATTTCTCTACGTCAGTTTTTTTAATTGAATAAGGGTTGACATGGCGCGAGGACCTGTGGAATCGATTTCTACTCGAGAAATGCAACTTTTTATGTCCTGCAGCGTTGAATTCCAATCAACACCTAATTCCTCCAGAATTCGTCGGAAATTAAAAAACAGAAGTGTTTTAAGAGAAACGGAGAATCTTACCACTAGGTTTCCTCTGCCTACCCTGTTCCATCTGGGACCCAGTATAAAGATAAAAAATAATGTTTTGTAACTTTTTTTTTAGTTTTATGCCCTTTTTTTAGATAGTGTAACAACGTTTAAAATGAACTTCTTCTTTACGTTTTCAATTATATGCTGATAAATCCGTATTTCTTAACTTTACACTGTATTTCGTATAGGCAAAGGACTTGGGAACCTAGTGTTAACACTCCATTCTGCTTCCCACTTTTAGCAGAATATGAGCCATTGCGGGATGAGTGGCGAAACTCAACATAGCACATTGCCTTGTTAGCAGAGCAAAGAAATGAAAATATTAAATTTAATTATATCTATTCGTCTACTCCAGTATACCATATAAATTAGTACGTTATATAAATTTTACCAATCGACTGACTATATATAAGAAATATATATACTAATAAAGCATTATCGGCTATGCCTGCAAAAAGTCTAATATGATATTCAAGTTAAACTACTACTGACAGCAGATATTATAGAAACGCAACTATGTGTGACATTAGTTTTATGGACTGAGAAGTTCTAACAAGTTTTTTATTGCTCAGTAAAAAATGTTCAGTTGGCGCCTGTTAATATTGAATCAAGCAATGATTTTTTTCTGAAAGAAAAACGTTACTGGATACAAAATTCAATTTATTCTAAGTATATGTTAAATTGCTGTAGTTATAGTAGAGCTGTAGATGCATTAAAAATCTGTAGTCAATAACGAGTAAATAGTTTAAGAAATTAAGAAAAGCTTGATTCTAATAGAATTTGTATTATAAAAACATTGTTTTGCTTTTAACTTTAATTGTAAAATACTTAAACAATTAGATAATATATTAAATTTGATTATTTATTATTATGTATATAGCATAGAATACCAGAAGGTCAAGATGGCAAAGAAAATGCTGAGCTAACAGGAGAAGATGATGCTGGGACACCTGTCGAAGGTACGAGTATACTTATTGTCTTTAAGTGTCTTATTTTATATGTACGTTAACTCTAATAAAGGATATGCTTATAATGGGCAAATGGTGTGATGATTTACATTAATTTCAGTGTAACAAACACTTAGCTATTAAATAAGTTAACAACACGAATAGTGAAAGTGCTGGTTACCGGATGAAGTGTTCTTACATTCTGTCATTTCATTATTCAATGTTAGAGGTCAAGTTATATTGCATCGTCACGCAACATAGATTTAATAAAATTATACTCGCTTTAAAATGTAAGCTTTATATGATTACTTTCAATGATATCACCTTTTGTTGCAGCATTGGAAAACGCACCTGACGGTACAATTACACCGGCCGGTGCTAAAGTGCTCGTGTCGTCGTGCGTGGTCGCAAACCCAGATGGCAAAGTGCGTGAAAGCCACGACCGCCGCGTCCTCACTAGAAACATTACGGAACGCGTTCGTGAAACGGAAGAGAGAATACATCGCGGGGATACCACGCATGAGGTAAGTGTTTTATATTTTTCAACTAGCAATGGAATGAGAATCGTATTATTTATATTCCGGAAGCAAATATATTACTAAAATTCCAACATATTCAGATAATGTTAGGTGGTCTTTTTGTGAAGGTAATTAGGACCTGTACTGAGTATATGGGATGAAAAAGAAAAGATAAAAAAATATCTTAAGTTAATTAAATCTTAATGTACAAAAGGCTTAAATAAAGTATAAAATTGTATTAAGTAAATATTGAATGTGCATATTCAGGTTTACTGGACGCTGTGTGCAAACAGTTTAACGTGTAATACGTCTTATCTCTTAAACGACATATTGATAGGGCGTCAAGAATCGATTCTATTCAGAGCACGCTATCTTGTAGCTGCTAATGGAGCCCTGGGAACCCTGTGATGTAAAATATCCTGGAATCCTTAGCTATTTTAATTTAATGTATATAATTGATAGTCTAGTGTACATAAAAGGAAAAAAAATATATTAATTATAAAATATATGTATTTATTTGACTTATTTATAATAATTTAAGCTGATATTTGAAGTCTCTAGTTGATAAACTATCATGTTTTATAAAATATTATTAGGTATATTTTGTTACTATTCTTTATCAACTTAGTGATCAATGTTTCCTCTCGTTCTTAATCTTTATAACTGTTCAAAATTTCAGTTAATAATTACTTATGACTCACTGTCTAAATCACCGTTGAGTGCTATGAAAGTAATTTGTATAAAAAAGTAATTTCCTAATTATATACCCTTACCTTTTTTGTACGGGGTCTGTCACGCTAAAAACAAGTTTTCTGTTTTATATCTTTTAACAAAACGACACACAGTCATAAAGCGCAAAATCTACTTAGTGCAAATCTCACTTAAACATACGACGAGCTTATAAATAGTTCACGAGTGTTACAAAGTCTCGTTACAAGTTGTTTCGTGAGTTCCTTGCTCGTATCGGAGGTCATCTGAAGCTTTTTGAAGGCAAACATGTTGGTCTGATAAGGGCGGCCGCATACCAGACCGGTACCTGTTATAACGATATTATCTTATTTTTATTATATATATAGTACTTTGCGAATTCAAATCGCGCATTTAGCTTAATCTGTACAATAAAGGCATCTGAAAAAAGTGATAGTGTTAAAACTTATTAAGCGTGAATGTAAATTATATTCTGAAATTATAGCAGCAGTAAATATTGTATCTGTAAGTCGAAATCTAAATGGCATTTTAAATTAAAGGCGAGGCGCCGCACAGTCCCATGTTTTTGTAATAAAAATAATTCATTTTTTCTGTAAGTACGTACTAGTGTTTTGCATTGCAATTTTTATTTATTTTTATACTAATATCACTTTGGTAATATTTTATGTATTTAAATTATTTCCGTTATATAAAATAATTTGTTAGTATAGTTATGTGTTAAAATAGTAAACTGATTCTTTTGTTTTTTATTTCTTTTAATATTTTGATTTTATGACATAGCTTAGCCATTTTAGCAGCGCATTTATGTAATAATCTCTTTGGATTTATTTCATAGTAAATATATTCTATACAAATTCCATTACTAATATTGATGTTCACGCCAAATTCTAGCACAAACTCTCTACCGTATTAACCTTTTAGGGTCATAAATAAAAAAAAATGTATTTAAAATCCATCGAGTTTCATAAGTAGAGCACAATGTAAAATGGTGCAGCGTTTATTCAGATGAGAGGCAGCATAAATCGATGGTATTTTGAAATTATAATTCGCATGGAGATAGGTCGCCGCGGGCGCAGCGCCCACGTTGTAACAGTTTCTGTTGAAGAGCTTGCTAACTAAAAACATAAAAATGAACATAACATTATTTTTATACTAGTATATTTACTTTTGTAAGCTTATTTATTTGTTATAATTATGACATATTTGTTATTTTATTATTTTCAAAAACTGTGGGCAATAAAATATTTTGATACTAAATAAAGTGATATAGATTTGATCTCCTTCTTATAACCATATTTCAATATATTGAAAATATTTAGCATAATCTTTTATTATTATGTGAAGTGAAATTGATATATTTAGGTTTTACCTAACATGTTCATATAGATTTTGTGTAATTCCGCTGGCTCAAACTGCTATATATAATGTCATCAACAGACAGTGCAAAGCGTTTTGTATACGAATCCAGACCAGTTGGGTATCAGACGAATACGTATACGCATGCCTCTGATTATTTTCATGATAATCAATTTCTAATTAACGCACGCTCGTTTATTTACTATCTACAATTTGCATATATCATTCGCATTTTACAGGTGTCTTAAGACAGGATACGTTTCATAGGCAGATCTTTCAGTAGATCTTTATTGTCTTCTTTCCGTCCAAGCAGAGACATAACTTTTTTTTTTAGTGAACGTATTGCAACTATTTATATTAGGTTTCGTTATTCACAATCATTGTTCCTGTAATGTGGGTAGTCAATTCCACTACAAATATATCCATTTAAAACAAAGTTAACCGCTGGTACAAATGAGCCTAAGGTCTGTAGAGTATTTGTGAATAACCTCTGTATGCAATCATTTGCGCAAGCTACATTTGTTGTAAGCGATATTATTGTTTACTGATCGTGGCCTGCGGCTTCGCGCGAACTAAGCTTACTTGCCCAAGAGAGCGGTAAAATTTGAAATGAAAATGGTTGTAGAATGCTATAGAACATACCGGAATATCAATTTTGACACGTAATTTTGTTGCAATTTCAACATAAAGGTGTTTACAGAGTTATAAGCTAAGTTTATTGATTTAAGTAAACTCTAACGAAAGTACTTGACTTCGATGGTATTATATATCGCAGTCATCAAAAATGTTTATGATAAAATTTATATATTACTAGTAACTAATTATAAATACTAATTGAAAAAAATACTTTCACTCGATAGGGCTTTTTATGCTGGTTGAGTAGCCACCCCAACAATGTGTAAAGATGAAAAAGCTAATTTAATATTTTTTAATAGTAACAATAATTATTCGAATTGTAATCGTATTAACGTAACGTGAGTAACTAGATTGGCAAAAGAGGTGACGAAGTAAGTTATTAGATTTAATATTTTTTTGCTAAAACATTCAGAATGACACTGCGTATAACCGATACACGTGACTTACTGACAGGTGAATGTCCCACCTTTTTCGTACTAAAATGGTACAAAAATAATCAACGATGATTGCATAACATTTTTAATACATTAATTAGTTCAATTTTTATATATTTATTAAAGTAAATGCAATATACTGTTGTATATGTGAGTTTAATCATTTGACCTTATAGACGGTACTTGGAACTTTCAAAAGCGTAATAAACGTGAAGACGTTTATGGGTTGCTTTATGTTGTCGATCAACAAGTCAGTTACGCTACTTGTTCGCTACAAGTGACGTATAAACACTTGTACATTGATATATGTATTTTAAATATGTTTTGGATTCCTAGAGGCCTGCCGTAGCGCGGAGACACAAGCGTAAATGCCACAGGTTGAGGGTTCGATCCTCACTCGAAAAAATATATAAAAATGTAATATTTCATTTGTTCTTATTGTATTTGTTTAAGTATCTTAACACTAGATTCCCAAATTCCCTCCGCCTTCTCTTAACATTTCTTCAAATGTCGACTTATTCATCAGACATTTCCTTTGATTTTTTTTTTAAATTTCACTATATCGCTTTATTGTAAAACATGTTTCTATTTTTCTTTAAATTAGACTGTGCCATTTCAAAAAAATAGAAAGTGAAAATAATTTAAAATATATTATATTTATAATATTTATGTAAATTATAAAAATATATTTACACAGGTTCTTGATTTAATTATGGATTGTAAAATTAACTCATACACATATAACATCTCATCTACACTTGAATACTATCAAGTTTCACTTAAGATCAGGAGTTGCCAGTGTTAATCATACGACAATATTTTTAGAATGTAAGTTCCCATAAATTTATTAAGTGCATAAAATAAACATGGCCAAGGCTACAGAGTATAGTTACAATTTAACATGTAAATGCTAATATTAACCTTGACATGCAGTGAAGCAATAAGCTCTTTTCTAATGTCTGTACGTCTCTATGTTATTTGCAATAATCCTTAGAAAATACTTTATACAATCTATTCTTCCTGCCGGTTTATATAAATTAAAAACATATATATGTTAAAAGGAATATACTGAAAAAAATGTGGGAATCGAAACGGAGCGTCTTAACATAAGGTTAGAAGATATTTGGAACATAAGGTTAGAAGATGTTTGATATTAACTTATTGTATCTTGTCTTCTGGTGTGGTAGGTCATCTGCTGTAGTCTATTAGTCAAAACTATGCATTTGATGTCCATTACAAGGGTATTTTCTGCAAAAATCCGGAGATTTTATATTCATTAATATAAAATCTGCCATTTTGTATAGTACTAGAACCAAAACCTGGATGAAAGATATATCACTAATTTTAATTACAAGATTTGACCCACGAAGAAGTCAAAAATCATTTATTAACTAATTATATATTTTGAAATGAACAGTTATTCTGAGCGTTTGTATGTACATTTCTATACATTGTTACGTAAAATTTTCTAATAATTAATTGAAGACAGACTTTACTGAAAACGTTTGTCATTCTAAAACTCGATTATAGTGCTAGACGAAAGGCGAGCTATTGGACGATAATTTAAGAACTGTAGATATCATCTACAAGGTACGGCCAGTCCAAGAATTCATGTGATCGAGGCAGTCTACTTGTATTGCTATCTTAACATGTTAGGCCAAGGCGCTATTGACAAACTTTAAGGTAAACATTGGTTTTACATTATAGGTATTTATGTCAAGATGCAATGACAAATAAAAAAAAATATATATTTTTTATATCATTCTAATATCATTAATTCTGTATTAAAAACCTTTTGGCTTTTATATTTAAAATAAAAAAAATAAAGACTATTTGGCTAAGACGAATGAGGAGGCTTAAAGTTGTTATTCTCTTTCAGCTACAGGTTCAATGTTGCTATCTTTTTCGAATTTATATGGTACAAATACATACACTTCGAAAAGATTATACAACACAACTACAATAATATTTTTAAGAATTTAATATATAGTTACGAGTATATAATTTTAAAAACCTGTATTTTTTATTACCAATGAAATTGGTTAAGTTAGGCTAAAATAAAGAAACTTATAATATTAGATGCGTTCATAAACGACACCCAGTGCCAATTTTTCTCACAATAAACGGAAAAAAATATCGCACTGGAGACATCTAGAGTCGAACCTTGATCTTCTGGCTTAGTGAACGCTCGATCTTCTATCTGAGATTTTATAACCTTACAGATGGTGGTGAAATACGAGGTGTGTTCAAAAAGTACCACATATTATGAATTTTCGCAGGTTATGTATATTTGAATTTTGATTTTTTTATGCCAGTATGTTGGTCCTCGGATGCTCGGATGTCTCGGACATGACCCGACCAAATTCGGTCATTTATTAGGTCTGCTCGCACGTGTTCTAGCTTGTCTTCGATTTTTACCTAATCAAAAAACCTATGTGAAATTTTGTGTGGAAAACGAAATTATGTCTACGGATGCAATTCAAATGTTAACTATGGCATACGAAGAAGCTACCTTGGACCGAAGCCACGTTTATCAGTGGTCGAAAACGTTCTCAGAAGGTCGAGTAGATGTGAATGACGATGAGCGTCAGACGCCTGAGTACTTCAACAACAGACCAAAAACGTTTGATAATTTTGAGAAAATGGTATTGGCCAATTGTAAAATCATCGTAAGAGAAATATCTGAGGATCACATATCGGTTGGCTTGTGCCATTCAATTTTTATCAATGATTTGGGCATGCGACGTGTCGCCGAAAAATTCGTACCAAAATTGTTCAATTTCGGTCAAACACCGCAATGATTGGTCCAGAAGGTCATAATTGACGTCAATACGACGTGGAAACCAAAGCTCAATCGTCTCAATGGAAGCTGCCGCACGAACCAAGACTGAAAAAAGCGCGTCAAGTTTGGTCGAATATAAAGTTTCGCTTACAGTTTTCTTCGTTTGCAGGAGCGTGGTGCATCATAAGTTCTTGCCAGATAGTTGAACGATCAATAAGGAATATTACATACAATGCGCAATTCACGCAAATCACTCTGCCAGAAATGCCCCCGATTTGTGGTAGAGCAAACATTGGCTTTTGCACCACGATAACGCCTCTGCTCACATATAGTTGCATGAGCGTGACTTTTTAGCTAAAAACAATAACTAACTAAATAATGCCTCATCCACCGCATTCCTCAGATATTATGTGATAGTAAAGAGGCCGAGAGCGGTGCATTCGCTTTTCGAACACACTACGTATATCTTCGTATTCTAATAATATAGTTACAGTTTTCATACCTTTAAAACAAAAAAAAACGACATTTTATCAGAATGAAACCAAAATAGAACGATTTATGGCCCCTGTTACCACCTGCTTACGAAATTTCATGAAAATCTTTGGAGTTGTTTCCGAAATTCAGGTCGTACTTAAATATATATACAACCATTGCATGCTTAAAGATATTAGAATAGATTTATACTATAAGTGACAAGACAATTCTATTAATTTCATGTTGCATACCCAACACGTTGAAATATATCCTAAGAGGCCTCTGTATGATAATAGGATATTCATTTTCTTGACTCTTAACCTTTAAGATGTCGATTGTATCATTCATATAATTTACGACCGGTTATCGCTTAACACTAGATGAGTAAGCAGCAAGTCCAAAAACGGGTCCAGTAATGGCAACCCATTTTAGAATATTCCCTAGTTGATGGTGTTTTGCAATACAAAATTGTATTATTTGTCGGAATTCTATTACTGATACAAGATACTCTTATAATTGGTAATATATTTGTGTGGTAAATAATCTTGTATGTGAGCGAGATATTTTACATTATCAAAGCGTAGTCGTTTCGTTTCTTACTTTCAGCTTCACGTTGTGTCCCGCACATGATATGGTAGGCAGAGAGAACCTAGTGGTAAGTCTTTGCGTGCTGAGTGGCGGAACTCAACGCCGTGCTTTGCCTTGCTACCAGAGCTTAGAAATGAAAAGATAAATATTTAATTTCCTTGAGTACCCACTCGAACCCAGTACCTGCACGCTTTAGTCCTTGCGCCACACTAGGCCTCGCGGAAAATGTTTGAGTTAACATGATCTGAGATATATTTTTTAAATACGAAAGGAAAAATAGGTACATTTTTAATAATATGGATAAAAGTATTTGTATCACCAGCAGCGTACAGTCAAGCGCCAGATGCAAGATTAGAATCTAAGATTCTTATAGTAAACTATTACGTGAGAAAACTTATCATAATTTGGTTGTAAAAAACGCTTAAACTTTGAGCTTTTAGTTGCAAAATAACACAATTAAATTCTGCTATACGTTCATTACCAATTCCAGGAAATAATAGTTGATTTGAAAGTAAGACTTTAAAAGCACTGGTATAATTTTAAAGAGTTATCGACCTGCACGTTTACAGTATGTGTCGTCAGGTTTATGAAATAACTGTAACCGGTTTACAATCACAGTTCGCAAATTCACTCGGTGAAATCTTTCTTCTATCGCAAATTTATTACTTGTGACGGTCATTTGTGCATGATTTATTAAGAGAGTGGTACATTTATTGCTTACTAGACTGTTAAATTACAAGCATTTGTTTTAGAATTTAACACATTATTGCTATCGTCACGTTTTTAATTAGCTTGTACAAAGGTACACACACAAATATATATATATATATATATATATATATATATATATATATATATATATATATATATATATATATATATATATATATATATATATATTTATATATATATATATATATATATATATATATATATATATATATATATATATATATATATATATATATATATATATATATATATATATATTTATATATATATATATATATATATAAAGTTTTTTAAAGTGTTATTCCACACTTAGGACAGAAAATACTGAACTTAGATTAGAAAAGGTTTGAGGCGCGGGTTCAAATCCTGCTTCGTTCAAAATTTTTATACGCTTTTTAAATTTAAGTTCAATGTGTAGGTACAATATATATTTGAAATTCTAAATATTTTTTGTGTAGATTTATCAAAGTAAAAGAAAATCTCTTTTTACTTATTGAGAGCACGTTTTACTTTTGTTTTAGTCTAAAAAGAACTTCTATAAAGAATTTAAAATTTCGCCTTTCTTCCTACGTTAACAATTTGATTTTTCTGTCCATCCATTGTATTGATTTATTCAGCAGATATTTTGTAATGTTATTTTTGATTTGATACAAAGAAAGTTTCTTACGTTCATCAATTCTCATCGTTATTCACTGGATCTAAAATAAAAAAATATATATATATATATATATATATATATATATATATATATATATATATATATATATATATATATATATATATATATATATATATATATATATATATATATATATATATATATATATATATATATATATATATATATATATATATATATATATATATATATATATATATATATATATATATGTATGACATAGACAATTACCAAATTTGTATATTACAAATTTTGTATATGTGGGTATTTTATATATTTAATCAGAAGCACCGGTGCTTGCACTAAACAGACCTGAAAATGTGAAAAAATACATTTATTCGAACCAAAGAAATTTTTATAACTTACAGATATAAGAAGCGAATCTGTCTACCGGATTACTTTTGTTATACAATATGAGATATAGTTCTAGGCAATATATAGGGTTTTGCTGTTTTTTAAAGTGTTATTCCACACTTAGGACAGAAAATACTGAACTTAGATTTAAAAAGGTTTGAGGCGCGGGTTCAAATCCTGCTTCGTTCAAAATTTTTATACGCTTTTTAAATTTAAGTTCAATGTATAGGTACATAATATATTTGAAATTCTAAATATTCTTTGTGTAGATTTATTGAAGTAAAAGAAAATCTGTTTTTACTTATTGAGAGCACGTTTTACTTTTGTTTTAGTCTAAAAAGAACTTCTATAAAGAATTTAAAATTTCGCCTTTCTTCCTACGTTAACAATTTGATTTTTCTGTCCATCCATTGTATTGATTTATTCAGCAGATATTTTGTAATGTTATTTTTGATTTGATACAAAGAAAGTTTCTTACGTTCATCAATTCTCATCGTTATTCACTGGATCTAAAATAAAAAGCATGAAGCGTCGACTCGCGTGACTGAAGCAATTTAGTTTGAATTTAAATAGTTGATAAATTTATCGGAGATGTTTATCTTAGAATAGAAAATCATGGAAATGGTATTATGGAAATATAAGAAAATATATGATGTTTTTAGTTTAGAGCAGATCATGTTTTATAACGAGCTTGTTTGAGCATGTTTTGGGGTCTTATGTAGGTACTCTTTATTCAAGTTGAGTTAAGAAAGTAAACAAATTGTGTGATTCTGAATTCTTTCTATGAACTATATTTATCTGCATACAGCAGTAGGCAGAGTCCAAGAGAATTTTTCTCCTAATTCCCGAAACATAATATGTTAAATCGTGGATCTCAAAGCCAATAATAATATTTTCTTTCTTAAAATACTAATTTTAAAAACTTATAAGAATTTGAATATGGTAGGATTAAAACCCGTGCCTCTTGGAAACCGGACTAAGTCATACGTACTACGTACAACTTATTAATTTTGTTGCATCTCTTCAGGGAGCTTTTTGCAACCTTCCGCTACCCAAAGACAATTTGTTAGAATTATTGTTTGGAAAGAGAGAATACTATTTATTAAAAAAAATACTTTTATAATAGTAAAAATATGTCATTATGTCCAGTGGGAATTGCTCCCGCAACCGTACAGTCGCATAATGTGCAACTGCACCATATTGACTTCAAAGGCAAACATTGTTTTACATATTAAAATTGTAGTACATATTATAATATATTCGTCCGTTAACAGATTCAACTAGAAGCATAAGGATGGTTATGAGCTTTGTTTGCAAATAATTTGTCCCCTCTACAAAGTAATAATTCTTAGTGTGAGATGGAGTTACCCAATAAAATAATTGTAAATAATTAAGCGGTACTGATTGTTTCTATGTTTAGATAACCATTATGTATGTTAATTGGAAGAAGATTGTATGGAGACAGTTATTTTGGGTTATATAATTTTTTTACAGTTAGTTATACTGTACGTATTATTTAAATTTATATATTCCTAGCGACTCGCCCGCGGCTTTACCTGCTTCATTTACACTATTTTATTTACTAATCTCAATTACTTTTTTGTTTTGATAAAATTCTCACTTTTTAAGTTAATATTTTTGGAAAACTAAAATTTCAGCTAAATGAATAAAAAACATGGTAGTAATTTTGTCGAACTTAATATTTTAAATTGTGGTAACTTTTTTATTTATCAACTGATTTAAACAGAACAAATACCAAATGGCGAAGAAAGGTTGCCGAAAGATAACTGTGAAAACATTTCATTAGTAGTAATGTGTAATAGTGCATTTAAGTCTGGTTAGTCGTTTCGAAGATTAGCGCGTACAAACGTACAGACGAGCCGATCAATAGATAAACAGATAAAAAAAAAACACTATTATGAACCCTACTAAATAAAACATCCCCCTTTAGATTTTTTAAATATATCGTCCAAGTACTTACAGCGATCATTAATTTACAGTCTGTATTTTACCATAAAGTGATTTTTTGTACTCGAAGCCTAAAAAAAGTATTTGTATTAAAATACTTAGTTAAAAAAATGTAACTAGCCTGTATAATAGGTATATTTCGTGTATCGTTAACAGAAAATGAAAATTAGTAACAAAAAATATAATGGCCTCACACTATATTAGATTATATGAGGAACTGCAAAAACTCAATGGGATTCCATAAAAAAGTTCTGATTGCTTTGCCCTGTAGCCTTAAGAGTGGTTATTACATAACTATGCCGACTTACGTCCGTTTTCTTTTTGTTTTCTTAAGTAGTATGGCGTTCCCGCGGAATTGTTTTTATGATTTAAGTCATGTATAATATTGTTTTCTTTTTTAATGTAACATTATAATTTGCAGTGTCGCAGGGACACAAGCGTGAGACTGTAAACACGACAAGTTCTGGGTTCGATCCCTGCTCGAGACAATGATATATTCTCGCGCGGCATTCAGCTTTCCCATTGAACACGCAATGCAACTTTATTTTTCTAAGTCCTGTCTAGTTTTAGAAACATTTTAGAACACATCGAGAAAATGTTGGAAATAAATGATTAAATAATATTAAATATAGGTAAATTATTAAGAATGTAAGGACAAATACAGATCTAAATTAAATTATATACAAATATCTTAAAATATTAAATATAAAATGATCAACGAAAGTGTATTTTAACATTTTAAAATTATATCGACATTGCGTGATTCCTAATATCAGTTAATGTTAATTTCGTTGAAAGGGGGCAATTTATTTCTTTAGGCAATTTTTTAAGAACATTCCGATGACATTATACATTCACCCATTAGCCATTGGCAGTGATTTTGCTTGCGCTAAGTTTGAATTTGGATAATATTTCATTTGAGGTTTTACCATGGCGATGCAGTGTTTTTTGATTTTCCCGTTTTGTCTTCCCCTAATGATTTTCAGCTTATTCATGCAGAAGAAAACCGTCGGTGCAAAGCGGTACAGCATATAAATTGTAATCGTAACGACACAGATTTAATTATGTTCCAGAGAATGAATTATAATAATTCCTTTGCTCTGGTTGTTCAACAACAGTTGAATTCCTCCTTTTAACATAAATTAAAAAAAATGTCTTGAAAAATGAAATAGATAGTCGATACAACCAGGTTCCTCTGCTTACCTCTACATGGACACAGCGTAAACCGAATATACATTCGGTGTTAGATACCATTTTGCGAAATTTTATAAATTATTTAAATTTTAAACTTAAATTTTAATTTTTTTAATTTAAAAAGAAAATAAAAATTTAAGTTTAGTATTTGTGTCCTAAATGTGGAATAGCACTTTAAAAAATAGTAAAAATATTTAAACCTTTTTTTATAATATATACATACCATGAAAACAGTGTCATGGTTTTGATTAGATATAAATTTAACTTACTTTCGAAATCGAGTAGTAATATTTAAACTGAATGTTTCGTTGGTCCGTACTTACATCTAATTTAATAAGCAAGTAGTTATGGGTAAGTAGATGATATGACAAAGGCGACCTCGATGCGTGGAAACTGTCACAGCGCTTTCCTTTGATGTAGAATGCCTTTCTTATTATTTGAGTGCATCCGACACACTGGCATGTGAATAAAAATTATTGAGAAGAGTACTTTGAAAAAAATGTCTAATTTTCTATTAATTGAAAAAAACTTTTTCCAAAATATTTATAACTCACTTTTCTGTCATAAAAGACTAAACAATGTTTTAGTCATATGCTTTGACGATTTATATTGCAATATTATCAAAAGTCATACTTTTACTTAAAAATAATGATGTGTATGAATAACTTCTTTATTTTAAATATTAATAAAAATGCATTAGAATGAGAAAATTTGTGAACTTCTAGGAGCACTAAGTTAAGTGAGTGATCTGTGACTCATTGTTAGACAGTTTCAACGTAACGTGTAACTTTGTAACTGTCGGATACTCGAAATAAAGGTATTTGACCTTCAAAATCCCATTTATAACTATAGTTATAAAATAATTACTAAGAAGATGTTCTCTGTAATGAACTGTCCCGTTACTCGATGTACCGCGACGATGGTTTACATCACTCCCCTAAAATTTCTCAAAGGTTGATGACATACACGATTAGATAAAAGCTTATTCATCTTGTGAATAAAAGATTACATACATGCATTATGCTTCACTATTTCCAACACATTGTCGTTTCTTAGATTATTTTACATATTGCATATTAAATAATTAAAATTTAAATATATACAATTGTCTATGTTTATATAACATTATATAATCATATTATATACAATAAGGTTTTCACTAAACATAATATGCAAATAGCATATGCAATACAGTTATAAATTGACGCCATCATGGAATATTATTGTGAAATTGCAGGTTAAATTATCTGACTTAATAGAAATTTTATCAATATATATATATAGTTAACGCAATTGTGGTTCAGTAAAATCACGTCCACTTGTATTTGAATTTAATTTCTACTCAAAGCAATGGATTTTATTTTATTTTAATTTTTCTACTTTCTTCGTGGGTGGAAAATGTAAACGGAAAACGGAGTGCTTCGACTGGGATACAATTTCAACATTTAGAATTTGTTTCATTTCGTGTAAATTGTAGACTGAAACGATGAATGAATCTTTACTTAGGTCAAATAATTATAAACATTGACTTTTGAGATAAAGTTTTTATTCAGATGTTGTTCACACTTTAACAAAAATACATACAACTCTAAAGTTTATTACTAAAAAGTAAAATTTATATTTACATATTAGTATTAAAAAAGAAAATAAACAAAATATTAGTATTTAAGAAAAATAATTTAGATATTACGGGCATTCCTAGCAGTAGTACCTACTTCCTTTAGGTTGATAATACCTACTGTACAATTTTTATAATTTGGAATTAAAATATTAATTAATTATTTATAAACATGAAAATCAGGGAACTAATTAAAATAAACTTAAAGAATAATTGTCTTTCTATGTAGATTATATTTCCTTATGAGCCGTTAGTGAAAAATGTAACACCTCACGCATATGCAGTAAGTAGTCTTCCGCCTCTATTTTCTTCTAGAGCCGTGAGATTAAAGTTTACAATACGTAAGATACATGATTTTTATTACGATGTAGGTAGTAAAATCCGCATAAAAGAAAAAAGAATATACAGAAATAGTGACTATTTATGTGCTAAGGTAAATTTTATTTATCTTTCTTAGTGAATACAACCGAATTTATGTTCATGTTGTATAAAATAAATATTACATTGTAGCTTATTTCTAGTCAACTATTTTAAACTCTTGGTATTTGGTAATAAGCCTAATCTAAGAAAATCTTGTAATCTACTCGTTTACAATATCAAGATAAACGCACAATGCATGTGTTTCTTAGTAAAACTCTTTATGAAAATAATGACCAGCCTTAATTATAAAAATGTTGTTGGAAAATAAAAGAAAAAGTTAAATACTAGAAAAAAGGCAGCGTAGAAACCTGCCAATGGTCTGTCGAGATAATGGTTATATTTAGAAAAGCACTTTATTTAATTCACCGCCGGGCTTGAGTTCCGATAAAATGTTCGAGTGCGCTTGTGCATCTTTTATTATAAGCCATTCACTTTCCTCTATGATTATATCAATCGTGCTTTGGCTCTATAAAGTGATCAATAAAAACTAAATCATATAAAATATACGATTTTCTTTTTGTTTGACAGGGTCTGTTTTTAAAAACGTGTTTCAAGTTTTACTGTACCACACCTTTATTATGTCATTGTATTAAATTGTTTATATCAAATACATTCTTACTAAGTGATGCAAAAGTTTTTATACTTATTTTTTTTATTAGTTTATTATAATTTATTGTATATGAAAAATAAGATTGACACAAACATAGTGTCCCACTCAAGAGCTTTGTAAATTTTTTTAAAGAGCTTAAATTGGAAAATGTAAGCTCATGTTAAAACATATTAAATTAATAATGTATTTTATCTTCTTATTTTTCCTAAAAGATAGATTTTTTAAATATTTTATTCCGTTATCACTCCAGTTCACAGAAGATAGTAACGTCGCATTTCCAGTTATCGTTGAGACGTTACGCTGAGCGCGCGTCTACCGTAGACTCCGAGTTGAGCTTAACTTGAAAGTTAAGGTTTGAGCAAACTTGTTATGAATTTCTGTGTTTATGTGATTTATTAGTGGATTTTAGTTCAGTGACACTTAATATATTATTTTTTGCTGCTAATAATTAAGTTGGTGAGTGAATGACTTTATAAAATTATGCGACCACATTTTTATATTCTGAATGCATAAGTAATATATATGCGTAAAAAATGCTACGACAAGTTTATTATACAGAAGCTATATAAGAATGAAACATTACTCACATTCAAATGTATTTTATTTAAATTTGTGACAAGTGTTATAATGCAGTTTTTTTTTATATATTTTTAATTATAATTTAATTCATAATATTTATATTAATATATTAATTTCTTTTAAATGCTTAATATAAATAATAAATAATATAAAATCATACAAATAATAATTAAATAATAAAACTATGTATAATACTATTAAGCTTTTAATGATAGCCGTTAATTAGCATCGATAAGTTCTTCAGTTTCGAGCGCCGCCGTATTCTGGAATCCAAAAGCAGGTCTGACCGGCTGGAACAGGGAAGCCACCAGCATAAAGTGAACCTCACAACCTGTTTATATCATAGTCTAGCCAAAAAGCGTGTGCGAAAAAAATATGTTACAAAGTATTCAAAAGAAAATTTGTAGTCAGAATATGCGCACCTAAGAAACAAGAACATATTTAAAATTAAGCTAATCTATAAAAAATATCAATCATAAAGATAAATTAATTTATAAAAACACTATAAATAGTATAAAAATACTTCATTTATAAGAAACATCTATGTATTTATGAATTAATTCCGTTGTCCAAAACATTTAAGCGACAATTTCCAATATCAATATAATAAGAAGCAAGTAATAAGAAGCTGAAGTGAACAGATCTACAATCTCTGGTCACAAATTATTCAAATAAAACTGGCTCGGGTGTAGCATTCGCAAAAAATTACAAACGGTTGGACATTTCTATACTATTTTTGGATAAAATGACTCGGTGAGTCATTTTTGCTGCTTGCTTATATATAATCAGGTTCATAATCAGTTAATAATTCAATAAAAGGTTTTAAATTTCAAAGCCTTTACAATTTACTAAGACAATAATGATATATTTGTTAAAATTTATTTTCTATATTACAATTTTACAAATATTTTATTACTATATATGAAACTAGCCATATTTATCCGTTTTGATAGCAAAATGTTACTACAAAACAAATAATTGTACTGGAAGTTACATAATTACTTTAATACATTAATTTAGTAAAAAAAACTTCGTTAGGTTAATAGTATAATATTGTGAAATCATATTATATTCCTTAATAAAGTGAAATCTGGTTGTTATCGATATTTTACGTTTAATTAACGTCTTACGTGAAATTAATTCTAATATTTGAAATTTGACTTGTGTTTCGCAGAAACATTGCTAAATAATCATGAAATATTTATCGAAAGCGTGTAATCTACTTATATATAATAAGCTTTGTATAACGTGATATTACATTTTAACACAGTTTTGAAATAAATATTGAATTCTAAGTAAAAACTTAAAGTAAATATCTTTTTGAATAAATGAATGTACACCTATATAATGAAAAAAACTTGAAAGAATTTTATTTGCAATCATTTCCTTAAATACCTTCGCCTTATTAGGAATGAAATAAAAATTAATGCTTATTCATTTTTCAGTAAATGAGTATACTAAATAATTGTTATGTACGTCAAGTAAAATAGAGTAATATATATATATATATATATATATATATATATATATATATATATATATATATATATATATATATATATATATATATATATATATATATATATATATAATGTAGTTGTTAGATTATATCTAAAGGCCTACACATAATTTGTACTTGCAATCAATCAACATATTACTTTTACTTGTTATGCGTGAGGTGTACTGTTCCAGTTCAAAGAATCTGTGACATAGGATTGCATAAATGAAATCCGTAATAAAACAACTAGTGCCTAACTAAGCACCCAAGCGACGCAAACATCTATCAGTTGCGTGTCCGACCAACGACATGACAACTGTTGAAGCAAAACCTGCCTTCAAATATACTCGTAGAATGTGAAACTTTCATAGAATTGCCATTAACATGTATTTTGTATTATGAATAGCGATGACGTCTTCTTAATAAATAATAGAATAGATAAGCAGGGGGAGCCATAGAGATATAGTAAGCAGAGTAAATATATTTTTAAGTTTGTATTTAACATTATTAAAATTACAGTTCAGTTAATAATAAGCCTTGTTCACTAGAGTGTAATAGACCGATACTCCTTAGCAAACAGAGACTCAATACTCTATATCTGAAATACAACAAGACAATTTTGCACAGAAAAATATTTTTTTGAGTTTTCTATTAACCAATTAAAATACATGCCACTTCTATAATTCGTTACACGTAGCGAGCATACAAGCTCACCTTTCACCCAGCCTTGTCTAAACTCTTGTCAAATAGAAAATACAACGTATTATTGACCGATGATGTAGCGTGACTATTACGTTACGCAACAGAAAAACTCTCATTGTCAGCTTTTAACAATTCATTTCACATATTTAACTTATTTAATTTTTAAC
Organism: Eueides isabella; assembly: GCA_019049475.1. NCBI lineage: Eukaryota > Metazoa > Arthropoda > Insecta > Lepidoptera > Nymphalidae > Eueides > Eueides isabella. The sequence continues at coordinate 6,797,956 of CM032395.1, read as the reverse complement.
TTAAATCTAGCCAATGGTATAATAATATTAGTTAATATAAAAAAAGTTTCGCCTTCTAGTATAAATTGGGATAACTAGTTTAATATATGTATGTGTCATACTCGTCTAAAGTCTCAGTTTAAAATTATAACATTATTTTCTTTTGCTTATAGAACCCTGTAGTGACAGGTAGTGTGATGAAATATTTAATATTTTCAATTTAAATATTTAATGTTTTCATTTCTTCGCTCTGGTGCAAGGTAAAACGCGGTGTTGAGTTCCGGCACCCAACAAGCAAAGCCTCAAAATCGGCGGAATCTGGGGAATGGAAGTGGAACAGAGTGTCTTAACACTAGGTTCCTAAGTTCTCTCTGCCTACCCTGCCATGTGCGGGATACAGCGTGAAGCGGAGTGAGTGAGTGAGAGAGAGTACTATAAATTGACAAGTATTGTTTTATTTTACTAAAATTAGCTAACACTACCTTCTTTACACTTAATATGCAATGACTGAAATTGGGTATATAGTGCAAGAAAACGGATTTGCCTCAATGGGGACTGAGTGTCTTAACATTAGGTTCCCAAATTCTCTGCCTACTCTGCCATGTGCGGGATACAGCGTGAAGCTGACTACACTGTTTAATATTATAAATGAATAATTTAGATATGGTAAGTACGAGTATCTCGTATGTAAGTGTTATATAGACAGTATATTTTGTATGTGCATAAAATATATAGATATAATCACTGTGAAATGAATGTTGATGCATTAATTTGCTTGGCCTTGAATGACCGTGGTCAATGACCAGAGAAAGGCGGTCTGCCTAATCGCTGTTATGTAAAGCTTAAGATTACTTTATAATAAATTCTTTGTTACTTTGTTATGGTAACATTTTATACAAATTTTCAGCAAAACATATGTACATATTTATTTAGCAAAAGCTTTTTAAGCTTTGTTTTTTTTTAAATAAAAGTTACATCTATTAAAAATTCTAAATATGGGCATATTATATTTGTATATAAAAAGAGTAATAGTTGTGAATCTCGTACAGATTGAAATTTATAAAAAAAAATACTATTAATATTATTTTTATTTAATTAATCTAATAATTTACAATTCCCTCCAACTTTTGAAATTGTAATTGTGACGTGCAACTTAACGTTACATGATTATATAAAAGTCAAATATATCGATTTTCTAATAGATTATAATCGATAATAAATATTACTCGATCTTACATAACATATCTACCAATATTAAAAAGTACTCGTACATCATAATATTGGATTCGATGCCATACATAAGATCTGTATCAGCTAGGGCGGTGCTCTACAAGTACGTATAATTTATCGTGTAATTGCACAGTTTAGTTACGAGTGACAGTGGACTAGATTATATCAGTAGATGTATCGTCCTCCACCTCCAGCCTATTGATGACGATGCAACTAGGCGCGTGATTGCGTCTCACGTATCATGAATTAAAGATTGCAGATAACAAAAAACTATAAATAATGACTTCTTTATTTGAAAATAACTGACTTTGAATATTTTCTTATTTATATTTTATCTTTTTTATGCAAAACGATTTTACTTTTTAATGATTCTATGCGGATGATGATGTAAAAGTTAATATGATTCGCAGCTGTTATGTTTGTAGGTATAAGTACTACATATACATATACATATACATATATATTACATTAATTAAGTTTTGATAAGTATTTTAAAAACCTGTAAGTAGTGTTCACCTGTCTCACGCCTGTTAAAGCTATTGTTTGTATGACAGTACGACGCTATACACAACATATTTAATATTGGGTGTGAAAGTATTCGTTCTAGGCGTAGGTGTCGAGGGCGTGCTTGATGCTACGTTAGATTTGTTATCATACACATATCTTATTACACAATCAGTGCAATGAATAGTTTGACGTTACTACTAATGTAATTCAAAGTTGGCAACGGTTACACTTTATTCAAAACAGGTTCTAATATGAAATAACAATTAAATTAATCAGCTTCAGTGTTTTCATAGAATGTGCGTAGGTTGCGGATCGAATATTGTATCGAATGAATATTTTAATATACATATTTATGAATTTTTAATCAATTTTTACGCTTAGAAACATAGCGATCCATGAATAAGATTTGTATATTATTTCGTTTTTTTTAGAATTTATTGTAAAACTAATGACCTGCCCACGGCTTTGCCCACTTGAATTGCACTGTTTTATTTACTAATTTTAACTATTTTTTTTCTAATAAGATTATCTTTTAAGACCTTATCCAAACATAATAAAATTTCAGCTAAATTTATAAAAAAGTTGTATTTATTTTGTCAAATTAAATATTTTAAATTGATGTAACTTTTTATTTATATATTTTTTTTGTTTTTAACAAAACAAACACTAGAAGAAAGGGAAATTTATACAAAATATGATTGTGAGAAAACTACATGTAAATCTGGTTATGTTAGATTAGGTTGCGTTTCTGAGATAAGCTTGTAGAAGTTCACCGACAAAAAGACAAAATTTTAAAAGAATGTCATTTTAACCTTATTTACACTAATTAGACTTTTTGAAATATATATATATTTCATATACAGACAGCGATCAGTTACATATTTATTATAAGTAGTGATGTTATTTGCATTGACCACATTGATTATTCCCAGTTTCTACTTCTGTCATACAAAGATTTGTTATTATATAACAATCCATAATTAAAATTCGAAAATTGTAAATAAACGTATGGACAACATTAAGTTATTAAAAACTGATTTGCTTGGTCAGATACGTTTAATAAAATAATAAATTAATCATAAAAGCTTAAACTGGGACAATCATTATATAACGGCCTAAATTTTCTAATAGAAAGACCCGTTGTTTCTTGTTTCTAATATTTCGTTCTGTTAATTGAAATGTGAACAAACTGAAGATTGCTAGTGAAAGTGCATTGCATAAGCGTTTGTAACTTATTTATCATATGTATTGATCATTTAGATTATAGTAATTATTGCATTTTTGATCGATTTAATAAACGTTTATACGTACGTAATAACTTTCTATAAGAACCTATACATACCTACCGCATCATTTTCATAACAATATAAATTTGTGTAAAAGTAAAACAATAGATAACAATGTACAACATACATCACAGAGTTGTAGTATTTTGATAAAACATACACATTATAGAAAAATATTTTGTTATTTAAAGATTCTGACCTTAAACATTAATTTCTTTAGCCTTTAGTGCCTGATATGTACCTGTTGGTTTGATTGTAATTAATTTACAGCGTCGCCGTGTAACTATCAGATAGGATCTCGATGAAAAACGTTCAATTATTTTTTTAATTGTGAAAGATAATGTCGATATTGTAGGAAGTAATTTTTAATATGAAAGATTTCTTCCTACAACTCACTGTCGTAAGCATTTTAATGTAGTCAGTTAATGAACACTTAAAATTTATAAGATCCTTTAACACTTTAATACTAGAAACTTCACTAACTAATCTGTGTTTCTGGAATGTTTGCTATCTCAGCCGTGCTTTCCGGCAAAACGCTCAACATGGTTGACATAACTGCCAATTAACTAATATAACGGTTGTCATATTATTAGACTAACTTGATATTAAAAAAAAATATTTAGAGGACCTTTCTAAATATAATACCAAAATATTTTTTTTCTCAATTTTGTCTGTTTGTTTTTTCATTTATTTGCCTGTTTGCCTGTGCGTTAGTATGCGCTAATCTCAGAAACAGGTAACAAGATTATAATGCAAACATTACTATTATATTTTGGCAATATTTCATGTTTGTTTTATTTAAGTCGGTTAACAAACAAAAAAAGTCATAAATTTGAAATAGTTCAGCAAGAAGCAGCAAGTTTCAGCCAAATGAATAAAATGTTTGTAGCAATTGCTATCAACATTTTATTCATTCGGCTGTAATTTAAGTTTTCTATGTGTAGTATTATATTAAAAGTTATAATATTATTAGAACAAGAAAGTTATTGAGGTTAATAAATAATATAGTGTAAATGAAGCGGGCGAAGCCACGGGCGCCCCTATTGTTTAAATGAATGTTATATACTATTGTATATGTTACTAAATGTTTGTACGCAATTTCTATCAGTTGAACGCTAATAGATGCATTTGGGTACAACCATTAGTGTTATTGACCTTTAATCAACTGACAAGTAATAGCCAATAAACGTATGATTTTAACAAAAAAACAGGATAAAATAAAAATAAATAAGATAATTACTTATTAAACTGACGGTTTCCTACGGTTTTTTCCCCGAGTAACTCCAGAGGATCTACAGGAGCGTTGCTGTCCTTTAAATTTTAAGGGCACTGGGACCCGGCATTACCTAATGCGAAACGCAGTGGCTAAAGCCACTACTTAACGCCGGTCTAAAAGCCGGGGGTGGTAATAATCTGGTCGAGTCTGCCCATGCGTGTTGCCATTACTGGCAACGTGACTCTACCACACGCACTTTAGTTGCCTCTTACGACACCATCAGTACCAGGGTGATCCTATTCTAAGCCGGAATCACACGGCACAAAATACTAGTGCAATATTATACTATTGCAATAAATTTGGATTCTATAACAGTTCCACGATATAAAATAAATATGCAATTTTTATCCAGGTACAATATATGTTCAAAGTTTATTAAAAAAACATTCTTGGATCTATTCTGGTATCTATTTGGTAACTTAACTTTTTCAGGCCTGGCCGGCCTGTGTAAACGCGACAGACTGTGAGTTCGACCCCCACTCGATGAAATTACTTATTTATTATTTAATTTCTGGTAACAAGGCAAAGTGCGGCGTTGAGTTCCTCCACTTGCCACACGCATTTCTTCAAATTCATCGAAAAGTAGGGAACGTAACAGAGTGTCTTAACACTAGGTTCCCAAGTTCCCTCGGACTAGCCAGCCATACGTGGGTTGCAGAGCGAAGCTGAAAGGAAAATAAAACATTCTTGGATCTATTCTCGTATCTATTTGGTAACTTAACTTTTTCAGGCCTGGTCGGCCTGTGTAAACGCGACAGACTGTGAGTTCGACCCCCACTCGATGAAATTACTTATTTATTATTTAATTTCTGGTAACAAGGCAAAGTGCGGCGTTGAGTTCCTCCACTTGCCACACGCATTTCTTCAAATTCATCGAAAAGTAGGGAACGTAACAGAGTGTCTTAACACTAGGTTCCCAAGTTCCCTCGGACTAGCCAGCCATACGTGGGTTGCAGAGCGAAGCTGAAAGGAACAGATAAATTTTATATTCATGGAGAGCGGAGAAAACGCCATATTAATAATTGTCAACATTTCAAAAGTAACAGTAACGTTAAAATGTAATGTCTTACAATAACCGCTGGCTAAGCAATGAGGAAGCAAAGTCTTGTCGCGTCCGCCGGGATCAAAGTATTTCGTGTTGGCGTGGCGACTTTCCTTTACGCTTTAAAGAAACAAATATAGTATAACAATATTATAGAAATTAGTATAGTAAATTAGTACTCAATTTAACAAGACACGGATTTTAATTTAAACAAACTAATAATTCTAAAGATATAATAAAAATTGTACCTAATTTTATGTAGTAAAATATTGAAATCTAACAAAATGTGTCATTTCTTACTAAAGTAATCGTATGTATTAATATTAATATTTAGGTCAGTAATACCAACATTAAAAAATATGAAAATGAATTAGAAACCACTGGTAATTAGACCACATGTTATGTTTAATATAAGGATAGAATAGCTTTCTCGGAAAGAGTACCAACCATTGATAAATTATCCAGCGTCCCTAGCTATTTAACCCAATCACTATTCCTAGTGGATTCAGGCTGTAAACGGCCTCTCAGCGCGGCCTTGTGATTATCTGCAATCTGCGTTATTTACACGTAAACGTTTTAGCTTTATTGAGGCTTTGAAGTCATAATTTCAAGTTATTTTGATGAAAATGCAACAATATCCTAATAATGAGAAACGGTTTATTGCAACATGTATCAAATTGCTTTTGCTCTTGATTTCTAATATATTTTTGTACATTCATGTTTAAGTAAAAAGAAATAAAATAATGACTAATAAATTATTATATTGTAGCTTTAAGTCATATCTCATACACAGTAGGATAGTCAGAGGGAACCTAGGAACCTATTGTTATGAGATTCCGTCCCATAAGAACAGTTCCGTTCCCCATTTTCCGCAAAATCGTGAAGGCATTGCGCTGGATGGCGGAACTCAGCGCCGCGTTGCGTTCATTTCCCGGAGCTGGGAAATGAAAAAAAAATATCACGTTACCACAGACCTCGTAAATTATTCTACTTAATAATCTTTTAAGCCTTCAAGCAGCTACTCCAAATGTAAAATTGTTAGCACGAGCCATATTGAAAATTTGTTATTGTTTTCTCAGCAGAAACACACACACACACACGTCACAAACAGTAACAGTAACAAAATAGGGAAAGAAATAATAACATAATATCAAATAATTATTCGGTATATTAAGTAATAGGTATAGTTAATAAGGTGTAGAAATATTAAGATAGAGCTTTGCATGTTGAATAATATGAACGTTATTCTGGATTATCATAGAGTGGTAAAATAATAAGAAATAAGAATATTAGTGTAAGTAGATCGAGTTAGAAGTTAATCAAACAAATATATTTAATGATCTGAATGTAGTTCTAGAGAAAACTAAAATAAAATAAGTGTAATATATGTATATGTATATACCATAGAGAAGAGTAGCGTAGGAAACTAATATAAATAAAAAGTGCAAATAAGATTTCCGTCCTCTACGATGGGGTTGTTAGTGTAAAAAACAAAGCAAAATTATGAAACATTATTAAATTTTAAAGTAAGTACAATACTGCTACAGAAGTAAATTGATCTTACCTGGGAAATAAATTATTTCCATTCATATATTTTTGAGCGTTGACCTTTTCAGAGGTTTGTAAATTTAATACACGTGCGATTTAATAAGGAAGTTATACTAAGAACATACAGAATAAATTTAATAATATTCTGAAGCGGATATTGCTTGAGCTTAATTTGTTAATATCAACGAAAACAGGAAATGCACTTATCATTAATATTTCAAGTGAAAGATTCAATCATAGTTGGTTTTTATAATTTCACCTAATGTATACAGAGATTCGTCTACATGTCAGGTTGTGGATTGAATACATTTTATTTGTAAGGAACATCGCAATATATATATATATATATATATATATATATATATATATATATATATATATATATATATATATATATATATATATATATATATATATATGGGGGCGCACTTGTAATAGGTCCAATTGTACTTGTCGTATCTAGAATATGTGTGGTTATAACAATAGTGTGGTCTTCGGTAAGTATGGAAATATTGTGGCCTTAATATATATGTTATTCTTCATTTCGCACTGTAAGGACGCACATAGTATTCAGAGGGAAATTGAAAGCCTAGTACATAAGTTCCGTTCCCAACTTCCACCGAATTATTAAAATATTGCGTGTTGCGTGGTGGAAATTTTATGCCACGCTATGCTTCGTTATGAAGCGAAAAAATGAAAACTTAAAATTTATTTTTTGCTCGTGCGGGAATCTTTTCTCAATATATTCTACTTAATTTTACCATATCTCTCTGAAATAAAAGATTCATGAACATAAAGTAAAACTATTTGAAATTAACCTTTGGAGAGGTCAAATTGTGGATTTCCTATCAGGCCAATAAAATATTTTATTTACTCTGTCTAAGAAACAAAAGGGCAATGTTGACTAATACCACAAATTACATTTTTTTTCAAATCTGGTCGAAAAGAGCGAGAATTCCTTCTGCCTGGCAAAAGCGTAGAGCATAATTGAATTCAACGATATAAGCGGATGTCATGGCATTACAACACGTTTTTACATACGTAACGTCACGGTAAGAATACTCAGAGAAAGCTTTTATATCAAATTAATATACAAATGTCATTAATAATTAATATATTAATTCGTAAATTTTGTTCGGGTACATGAACAGCCATATTGAAATTAAAGAGATGAAAGTGTCGTAACAACTTCGTGATTGAAAGCAATGTCGAAGTTTTTTATATCGCTGCTATTCAAAATGAGTGGGTATATAGTTTTAATTACTTATATAATAATTGGCAAGATTTTATTTAAATAAACATAATTATAACCGGGGAGGTTATTTCATATGTAATAAACTAATTAAATGTATGTTCAGCCGTGATATGTTTATGATAAATTTTATATTAAAATGAGGTGTGCTTTACTTTATCTAAATTACAACTTAAGAACAAAATTACAAATGTTTGACCAAAATTCACGAAATTATAATTACTTTGACGCTTTATATTATAGCACGTAGACGTTTATTAATAAACCTCTACGTGTTAGTTAATCTTAGCGTAGTGGTCAGGAAGCAGCGCGTGAGGGCATTCTTAAGAAAATTGTTCATGATACGTTGCATCAATATCTACATGTTGTCGCGTTATTTACACGCTTCGGTTACCGTGTAATACGATATACACCGATAAAGTGCATAATTGTTAGCTTTAATATATTAATTAAAATTTAATAAGTTTATTTTTATACATTGTTTTCCTTGTATTAATATGTAAAATTTATATATAACAAAAATGTCAAATCAATTAAAATTGTATTTTGGTATATATTGTACATTGTATAGCTTTACGTCAATTATACATAGAAGATTTAATTATGCGACGTCACACGTATGATGGGTGCACAATAAAGGTGATCAACCTCAAGTGCACCATCCACCATTGACTTGTGGGAATGTTATGCGTAGTCTACATGGTACGCATATTGATAGCTTTACTTTTAATGCAATATAGTTGGTAGTTCAGAAAAATAAGAGTAATGTATCAAATATAATTTATAATCAGCGGTACAGCGTGTGACCGTAAACGAATCGAACTTACTGTGGGTTTGATTTTCTGTCAGGGAAATAATATATTCTGTTGTATTAAAGACAATATAGTGATTTTTAGTTATGTTCATACAAAGAAAATTATATTTATTTTTTTGTCAAATATTAAAAAAAATGTTTGCTGCGTGATTTTTATGCTATGGCGTACTTCGAGGATAGATGGACGAGCAGACTAAGAAGAAACATTTATTATCTGAATTATCATATAGGATCAAAAAGGACAAAAACGTTTCAAAATGATTGAGTCTATTTCTAAGAAATTTTTAATCATTTCATCATCTCAACTTCACGCTGTATCCCGCACATAGCAGGGTAGGCAGAGGGAACTTGGAAACCTAGTAATAAGAATTAATACAAATATATCATATATAATTCGAATCTTACAAATATGAAAATACAATTTCTAAAGCTTTTCTATTTCAATTATAAAAGCAAAACCATTGAAATGAAAGAAAGAATATATTTGCGTACATCGGAAGGAAAGTTGAAAATTAAATGGGTTCAACAGTTTCCTTGTGAACCATTGCCGTTAATTGAAGCATGCGATTTGCATAATTTCCATGTCGGAACGAAGCTCTTTAAAACGTCGGCGAACACAAATTGTGACAGACAGTTGCACCTTAAGCTTTTTACTGTATTTGACTACCTGTAGTTCTTATTAAAACAATGCAAATGAACTACATAAATAATGAATATATAACATGATTTTTGTTATTGAACTCTGGTACTTTGTATCAAGATGAAATAATATAGCCCACCTTCACGCTTTATCCCGCTCATGGCAGGGCAGGCAGAGGGACGTTGGGAACCTAGTGTTAAGACACTCCGTTCCACTTCCGTTTCCCACTTTCCCACCGTTTTGAGGCATTGCGTGTTGAGTGACGGAACTCAACGCCGCGTTTTATTTTTACCAGAGTCAAGAAATGAAAATATTAAATATTAAATTGAAAATATTAAATATTTCACTTCTTCGATTGGGATTCGAACCCACAACCTGTCGATTGAAACTGAATATCTATAATTAGTAAATACTAAAAGTTAAAGCTTATGTACCTTTAATAATGAAAACTCTTGTAAAACGTAAAACAATATTTACACGTGAAAATTAATTAGACATGACTAAGTTGATTTTCTACAGAGCGTAAATATACACCATAATTAGTTTATGAGTATAGCCATGTCAATATGAATATTGCCTATGACAAATATGTAATTACATATTATTACATCTTTAAGTTTCTTTACAACATAAAAATATTTGTAGCTTACAAAAACTTTACTTAATTTATTTGTAATCTATGAATATCTTTACGTTTTACAGTTTCTTTGTGAAAGACACTCCGCTTCCTATTTTACCCCGACTACTGGAGGCATTTCGTGGTAAGTGGCGGAGTTTAACGTACAAAAACCGTGAAATTTAAAAGTACTATGGTATTTTAAATCAATATTTCTTGTACAAAAGCTAGAGCTATATGTAAGTTTATCTAGTATTAATATTCATATCGGCAACTATTGCCTTTCAAAATTATAAAACCTAATTCAGTGCGATAGGTGTACATATACATGTTATACATTTTAACCGTGGCATAAAATTACAAGATAGTGCTCAGAATATGAAATCGGGCCTATATAAATTTTAATTATAAATGTTATATTGCGAAACCGCATTTAATAACGGGCTTAGTATCGCACGATTCATTTAACGGGACCCACAACATAATTGTGCTTCCTTCAGTACAGTTAACTGAATACGCAATATCTATTCAACTCCCAGCTACCATTGTTCATTGATTTCTGCTTAAATACAAATCTGGTTGAACTGTTTATTTCTAACTAAATTCCTGATATGGTTGGATTGGTTTACGTTTTATAATAATTATATAAAGTTATTGTAATATTTATTTCATTATAACATTTATGCTTTTAATTATTATATGCGTAAGTATATATACTATTTAATAATATTTATGTATATTAGAATAATTTATTCATAAGTAATCATTATCAATTAACAAACATCTAAACGAATGATTACATAAACTAAATAAATACAGTAGCAATCATAGTAAGAAGACAAACCTAACAGTCTATTGTCAAAATCAGTTCACTAATTTCAGAGTTAAATTAAGTTTAAGTAAACGTTGATTTTTGTATCACCGTCTGTTGGTTCATTGACAATATGTTGCTAGAAAATAAATAAGAAATAAAAAATATTGATTTAATTTGATACAAACTTATGGATTATAAATATATCAGAGCGTTCAGGTATTTTCAAGACATTGAAAACTTTACACGTTTTCTAAAATATTCTTTTACCCTTGATGTGAAATAACACTTTAAAATTGTTAAAAAATGCCTTAGATCCGACTCACCGTTACATTTATATATTTAGATCGATAGAAAGGAAATTAAATAAAAGTATTAAGAGAACTGACCGATGACTAAAAAGCAAATTTATTATTCGCCTTAAGCACTTAATGGTCACAGCAGGATGTCTATAGTTGGTACTAAGTTTAGAATTCAATATAATTTTTTCTTTACATTTTTTGTTATTAATTTTATTTTGTTACTACCTTAACGCAAAAACAGGGGTGTTGTAAGGGGTAAGTTTCACCTATTTGTCTGTCTGTGCACCGTAACTCCAGAATGAATACTGATTTAAGTTTTTTTTTACCGATAACTTATTTATTGTGGTGGTTTTTACCCACTTTTTTTATAAAAAAAACTAAACTTTATCCAAATGAGGTATATGGTAATATTTTGGGTTGTAATTTCTTTTATTTTAAATTTTATTTCATTGTTCGTAAAAAAATCTATATTATTATAAAGCTCAATGGTTTGTTCGGTTAAATACGTTCGAAAGCTTTTCAGCCCAAATCAAGAGCTAATTCATTTATCAAAAAGCCTATGTATTATTGTAAGGCTATGATTATTCCATCAATTTATACATTTCAATGTACCAGCGATCGTAATTATTATGATTTATCATTAAAACGCGGGTTTTAAGCTGCATACAGAATAGTACTGGTATCATACAAAACGGGCGTTCAGAGAAGTAGGTACTGGCGATTAGATGAAATTAAAACAATATAAAAATAGTTCTCCATTGAAAGTTTATAGTCGGTTATTTGATCATACTTGTTAATTACTTGTTTCTTATGATTCAACGTCATTGAACTTTGATTACTTTTTATTGCTATAACTGTCAGTGCTGTGGTTATTAAGTCCCTTGGATATCTAGACAATGTATTATAGAAATACTTAATATAAAAGTTATACTTTACAAGCGTAATTATAAATATCGTCGTTAGTTATTGGTAAAGCGTCTGACTTGTAAATAGAATTGTCGTGAGTTATATTCTCACTCGGAGGAATAAATTACTTTGATCTCTGGGCCGTCTATGGGTGGCGTTAAGATGCGTCAGTATGTATCGTATATGCGTTGCTTAAAGTTTCACTAGCGTAATTTAGAAGTTGCATACGGGTACTAATGCTTAAACATTATATACAAAAAAATATATATTACAATTTTTTCAAGCACAGTTTTGTTTTCATTTAAGTAAAATAGTCACTCACTCAGCTTCACGCTGTATCCCTCACTTGGCAGGGTAGGTAGAGGAAACTTGGGAACCAAGTGTTAAGACACTCCGTTTAACTTACGATCCCAACTTTCCACCGAATTTAAGGCATTGTGTGTTGGGTGCCGGAACTCAACGTCGCGCTTCGTTTTGTTACCAGAGCGAAGAAATGAAATCATTAAATATTTAATTTGAAAATATTAAATATTTCATTTCGGGGGGATCGAACCCACAACCTGTCGTTTAGAGTCACACGCTTGTGCCGCTGCACTACGACAGGCCTATTTATTACATTTTAAGTAAAATAGTGCATAGAAAAATTTCAATATTCTGAAACTGGGCCGAGGTCTTTCGTATAGAGTAAACAAAAGTGTTTGTTATGCAAAGCTTTCTTTTATATTTCGCTTAGTCATGCTATTTATTATAAGCATTTCATGGTTTTCAAGTTAATATTCGATTGTAAAATCATATTCATAATTTTAGTCAGTTAAGTAAAATAATTATTTTTTTTTGGAAATTTAATGCTGCGAGTGTCTAAAAAGACAATGCTAACAACTTCAGTTATAAAACAAAGGGAAATTTAAATGTATACATATATAGTGGCGTTTCATTCTGGCTCATCATGTAGGGCTCGATGCTATAAGTCTCTTTTTAACACTTCGTAAATAATAAATACAAATTCACGTATTTTTACTTTATGTTTATAAAATATTTTCTTTATTTAATAAAATAAGAAACATTTTTACGGTCATGATCCATTATCAGCTTAATTTATGCAAGGCGTTTTTTTTTTAATCAAAAATATAAAGAATTACGTTTTATTATAACACATTCGTATATATTCAATTATAGTATACAAAATATTTAATATGTCAAGTTTAACCTACAAATAAAATTAGTAGTCAACAAGCAAGTGTGAGGCATCGCCTATCGCCCATTCACATCCTGTCAGACGCGATCCAACAAATTACATAGACGCCAAGGAATGTATAGTGATTTATGATTATATTACAAAATTGTACTTACCTTACTTGATACGTACATGAAATTAAATATTATTATTTACACGTTGAAGTGAGTATGTTAATTAAAATTGAAATGTAAAGAAAGTTGTATCGAGAAATAAGATTAAACTTATAATTACTATGCCTATTTATTCCATTTTATATAAAAATTTGCATATCAAACACATGCTTATAAATTTACTATTAAATATATAATATATATTTTTACTCTTTTTTTCTGAACTTTACACACCTGGGTTCTCAAGTTCCCTCTGCCTACCATGCCTGCAACCTAGTGTGAAGACACTGCGTTCCGTTCCCTACTTTCTGTCGAATTTAAGGCATTTAGTGATGAGTGGTGGAACTCAACGCCGCGCTTGATATCGCGCCTTGTTATGAGAGCGAAGAAATTAAAAAAATAAATATTTAATTTAAAAATATTCTATATTTTATCTCCTCGAGTGAGGGTCGCACCCACAACCTGTCGTGTTCACAATTACATCATCTGTGCCAATCCATATTTTAAATTATATATTGATGTATAATTTAAAATATTGAATGTGTGTCTTTAACGATACCTATTACTTGCATGTTATGTATGCTAAACACGTTAGTCACAAAGCATTTCGACAGGTAAGGAATTCTGTACTTTTCGCATAGAATATTGAATATTTGATATTCATTGTAAGGTATTATTTTAGTTATTATTGAGAATAATGATTATTGGGTAGAGTCTTTATTTTTTTTTCCTTGTATTATTTTATCAAACCATATTACTACAAAAGATAGAGCGAGAACTAAGAGCTCGATCGCTTACTTTCTGTATATAAATAAGTATATACATACATAATATGTATGTCGATATAATACTTAAAATGTATCATACATGGATTGGCAATAAAATGTGTTTGAGCAGGTTCCCTTCGCAGAATAGTTGGCTGTCTACCAAGTTAACGTCGCGACTTGAATACTAAATGCTTATCACGTTTCGCCGCTAAACCAGTTGACGGACGAAGTGTCGAATAGCTTTTATTTTGTATTTGCTTCTAAGTATGTTTGTATAGAACTTATTTTTAACGTATTTTGTGTGTAGTAGAAAAGTAAAATTAGAATAATTTCAAAAAAATCTATAGATATAATATACAATTTGTAACTAATCGCTGTGCATTATTGTTATTAGGAGGATTCCAAAAAAAAATACAGTAGTTAATAAATAATAGTGCAGTAACGAAGGCAAAGCCGCAAACCGGCCACTAGTCTAGTAATGCATGCTTCCGAGTAGGAATTGTACCAAACATCTATTTACATCCAAGTACTTTTTGACTATAAAGTGCGTAGGGCAACTGCACCTCGAGGGTCTTAAAATGTATTAAAGGCATAACAAAAGTATTTAAGTATAGCGTTTGCAGCCTACTGAGGTATTCCATAACAGTAAAGCAAAAGTGAAGTTGTAAAACATTATTATTATATTTAACGATCATTATAAAATAAATATAGAATAATTAAGTAATTGGAGTCATCGAGAGAACAAGAACCCACATATTAAATTAGTGTCCAACGGTAAATGGCGTTGACACGTATATACTTACTACGTCGATTTTTATTGGTATTCAGGTTAATATTTTTATTCAAACCGACATTTTAATGTGGTTTAAATTTCAATCAAGATTCGGTCAAACGGTCACGATTGTGGCGGCGGAAAGGTCATATTGCAGTTCGGCGAATAGGCATAGTAAATTGCCTAGGTAATAGCAGAAGTTAACATTATATTACTTACTAAATTTTTTTTTGCTTCGTTCAAAATTTTTATACGCTTTTTAAAAAAAATAAGTTTAGTATTTTCTGTCCTAAGTGTGGAATAACACTTTAAAATATAATAAAAATATTATATTACTTTTTTATAATATTTTTTCTATAAAAAGTTGAATAATAATAATAATAGATAAATTTACTCATTTACTCTATATATTAGGCTAAATTGACAATTTCAACAGTATTGCAATACACTATCGACATGGTCGCGACTTCGTCAGCTTAAACTACATAATTATTACTAATTGCTTTTTTGTTCTTATTTTAGCAAGGGCTTCAAGGGCGAAAATCAATACTGCGTATTGTCTAACAGAGCCGGTAAAGGATAATAATTTATTTATAATATGCCCCAAGTGGGAAATGAAACTATAACTGTCGCGTTTCCAGTAAGATGGTGCCCCACTGAGTGATGTCGGCTTTATATTATTATTAAAATTTATTCATTAAAATACACATTTTACCTATCTCGAGATATATTACAGGACATACTTTTAGCTTGTTAGGACAAGTGTATAAGTTAACCATGTAACTCGATTAATACTTACACCTGAGCCATAACTTTCTCGGACATTACTGACAACTGGCTCACCTTGCTCGATCAAGTAATTTCTAGTTGACTTATTGGGCTTGATCCCCGTGTTTTCTTTCCTGTGAAACTTAAGTGGGTCACCAAGTTTGATTTCTCTTCTATTTGTTAAGTGGTAGTGGTATGGGAAAGGAGACAGATGAATCTCTTGCTGGGTGGGGCTTGAACTTGTTTCGTGAATTTGTTTTAGATATATACGGATAAACAACATAAATTACTATTAATGTAACGTAATATAATTTAGGTATTTGATTTAGTGATTAAATTAACTATTTTTATTAGGTAATTTATATTAAAGCAGCCAAAAATAAGGATAACTTAAAGTTATTTTAAAAGTTGTGATTAATAACAAAAAAAAAAAAAATTAACCTTAAAAAAACTGGAAGAAATATTAAATTGCAGAACACCTTTAAGGAATTATAACCTGATTTAATAAATGAATTTGAAATCTATATAACTTACAAAGTATTAACTGTTAAACTAATATATTAAACGAAGGCCAAAGTAAACAACAATTTGTTGCTATAGAGAAAATCGTAATAAATAATGAAACATATTTATGATAAAGGAGAGTTGTGACACAAGTACACAGTTCAGTATTTGATATTAAATCTTTAAAGTAAGCAAGAACATAGAGCGTTTCTAAACGCGGACATTTCTAAAGCTGTAATAAATAAGTTTATCTCGGACGATTCGTTTGTTAATTTGATATAACTGTTCGCTTGACATTTAAAATAAATATGTTATGTTCACTTCCTTTAAATTGGACACGAAATGTTAATTATATTATTGTTTCCTATTGAGGGTTTATTTAGTGTTTGTCATTTATATTTATTACTAGTTCTTATCCTGAACTTCGTTTTCCGTCTTATTTAGAAGTTAATGAAGCGTAGCTATAAAACGGATTATTTATTTTTTTTATTCAAAATAATACTTCATACTTCTTCAGCCGCACAACTCAAACACCTTTGAAAATTTTTCAAACACGGCCATGGGCTACTGCTGTAAGTGTTCTCATAATACTAAATATACGCCATTAATTTTTAACAATAAAAAAAATTACGACAATCCCGAAAATCAAAGATCTTATTAAATATCCTTTATCATTCATTATACTTTAAAACAATTATACATATGTGTAGGTACAAATTTTATTACATGGTTGAATAGTTACATGGTTAAACAAACACGCACTCACTTTCGCAATTATAATATTAAATATCTTATCATTGAAAACAATATTAACTAAGAAAGGAATTTCTTGTACTCAAATATATATAAAATTATGTACTTTTGTTAAAGGAGCAATTCATTTGTCAAGGTTGAAATGTGAATTGCACAGAAACCTTTTCATTTTGACAATGAGAAATGAAACTGTACGCAACAAACATTTGCTTTTAAAAGTCAATATCAAAAACATCTTTACAAATTATGTAAATTTTTACTATGTTTTAAAGTGTTATTCCACACTTAGGACAGAAAATACTAAACTTAAATTTAAAAAGCGTATAAAAATTTTGAACGAAGCAGGATTTGAACCGGTACGGTATTCCTGGAACGGTATTCCAGAGGCGCGGGTTCAAATCCTGCTTCGTTCAAAATTTTTATACGCTTTTTAAATTTAAGTTTACAAATTATGTAAATTTATTTATTAAATATTCAAACGTTGGACATTTGTTTTACTCAATAAATACGAATAATATTTTTTGCCTGCATTTAGCAGAGCAAGTAGAGAGAAATTAGTATTAAAATACCCTATTCTCTGGTTTTTACCTGAGTACGAGTGATAAATTGCGGAATTTAGCGCTGCGATTTGTCTTGCCAGAGAAATGCGATGAAAATAATTCATTCTTTCGAGCCGGGATCGATTTTATAACCATCGATTTCATTTTATGTCTCATAGCACCGAAATTACCTTCACAAATTTATATAACAAAAGGTATACCCTTATAATTATCATTATCATACCCATATAATTATCATTATCATCGCAAGATTATTTAAAATACTAATTTTAAATATGATAAAAAATATAAAAACGTAAATACTATGAATCCTGTATGATGTTAAGAGAAACCTGTTACAAAGTTAGTGTACTTAAGTCCGAAGGCCGGCCGTTGCATGAGGGAGATTGTGCTGTTCTGTTCCAATAAGCAGCTTATTCAATAATAGTATATCAATAAATACTTCACTATCATATATCTTTGTAAAGTATTCAGAAGTCAAATAAATGCAATAAAGAAGTTAAATATTTATGTGTCCACAATAAACAAATGTGAAAAGCCTTTTGTATGAAAAAATATAAAAATTACAAGCAATCGCACTGTTTTTATAGTTTTTGTATTTATATATATTTTTTTCACGCTGTATCCCGCACATACCAGGGTAAGCAGAGGGAACATGGAAACTTAGTGTTAAGACACTCCGTTCCACTTCAGTTCCCTACTTTCCACCGAATTTGAGGCATAGCGTGTTGGCAGAATTCAACGTCGCGCTTTGCCTTGCTCCCAAAGCGAAGAAATAAAAGCATTAAGTATTTAAATACTGAAAATATCAAATGTTTAATTTCCTCGAGTGGGGATCGAACCCGCAACCAGTCGGTTAGTCTTATACCGCTGCGCCACGATGATTTATGTGCTATTGATATTTTGCAACTTTAAGTACCTACTTAAAGTTATAATTACCGTTTCATTAAAAAAAAACACTGTCCACATTGAGAATAAAAATAATTCGTTTCCCCGAGCGGAATCCAAACTCATCCGTCATCGTTTACAGTTTAATACTGTGTACTGCCGTACACGTTCATTGAAGTTACTGATAATTTAAATTTAAAGTAAAAACCGACATCCTTATATACATGTATAAAAATCTGTAAAGGTTATAGATTTTATGATGATATGATAAACTTTATAGATTTTTGAAGTGAAAACTTCTTTAGGCGCGTTGAGCGTTTTGGTAGAGGGTAAAATCCTCGGTACGCGTCACCGACATGCTAATGATAATAGTATATCTATCGCTATGGAGACCCAGACTAGCGCACGCGCAGTAGCCTGTGTACACGTAGGTATACATTGACTTTTTCTGATTGTATTATGTGCGCGTTGGACGCTTTTTGGATAAGTATAATTTTGTGAGTCACGACAATAATGTAAATAATGAAAATAATGTTCAAACTTGAATTCATTGAAATTCGTTTAAATATAAATACTATGTATAATTAAGATAATTGTATATTAATTATTTTTTCAACCACTTTGTATTTATAGTTTGTTCATGATTTGTTTAACCCATCATATGTAACTAATAAATAAAACATAAAAAAAATCATATAATTTTTGCATATAGTTTTAATTACTCTCAACTTAATAGTTCCGTTTTCACTTCTATCGGCAGTCCCACGACTGCTATTATTTTATTTTTTTTAATAATAATAATGTGTTAATATTTTATTTATAAATAAGTATTTAAGTGAATAGATTATATGATTTGTGAAAATAAATGTATCATTGTCATATAGTATGTAGTAAACAAGATGCGTTGATTTGTCTTGTGTAAGTAAGCATTAAATTCCCAGGGAACTTATCGTGTGTTTCATCGTATAGCAGATGTCGCTAGAAAGCCTGTGACAGTGTGATCCATTAGATAGTAAAGGAGAGTTGTATTAATTGCAATTTGTCTTGAAACGAACCTGAGCATAATTGTTAATATATGTACATACGTTTGTACGAGGAAATCAAGGAAGAAAAAGCTTTTGCAAATTAGTTATATTTATTATTTTTGAAAATAAAATAACTACTCTTTTTGAACAGTAAGCAATTTAGTTATAAAATGAACAACTTAAAGATTAAGAGTCAAGGCTTGGCTGTCGTATGTTGAATCTCACTAAGGAAGAAATAAATTAAGATATGTCAAAATTCAGTTATAGCAAATATCTTTAACAGGTACTGGTAGGTGGTAAACGAAATAATTTGTTCTTCTTTACATAGCAATATACGTCACCGCTAAGGACTAACGAAATTGTCGTAATGAAATAAACAACTAAATAGTAGTGGATACAGTCTGTTCTTTTCCTTACACCTTTATATTTTCTCACGTTTACAAGACAAAGCGCGGCGTTGAGTTTCGCAGCTCAATACGTAATGTCTCGAATACTGAAACTGGTTAATGAAGTGTCTTCACACTATCTCCAGACCCGTAATATTTTCAATTTCGATGTCAAGCTTTTAATGATACTTGAATGCTATCTCCGCATGGGTCAGATAAGTCGCTTGATAAAGAAAACATCACATTAATATCTATCATCTTTAACGGAATTCGATAAAATAGGTAGCCATTTGTAAAGTCTGTCTAATTTAGCATTACTTCGCACTCTCGCACAATTATTAATTGTTTTTAACGTCACGTAGAATTCAAATTATTTTTAAGGTTATACCCGTGACATATTTGCGAAACTTTCAAAAGGTATTTCGATCAATTACTAGGCATATTGTAAATATAATTATATTTTGTATAATATTTTTCAGTTCTGTAATTTATTTGATCAATAATTTTAATTTATTAAAAATATTGAATATCATTAGGGGCTTTAAAATAAAAAAAGTAAAAATAAATCATAAAAATACATTCAAATGTTATTCAGTGTCCGTTTGCAGAAAAACTTTTTATATCTTTCGCTACAGCGACAACGAAACAAACTTATAAGTGTTAAGGACGAAACATAATCACTCTCGACTTACTCACGTACGCACGCTAATAAACCGACCCCGCTATAAGGTCCAGGAATAAAGTTGACAGAAGTAATCGGAGCACATTTCGCACGAGTCTTACTCTAGTAGCTTTGTCAAAGCAACTCTTAAGTGGGTTTTCGTGTTCTCTCCCACCGAGATCTTTATTGCCACAGCCGCTGTTTGATGTTGCTCTTATTTTGTAATGAGATGCTGTAAAATATTCAATTAAATCACGTCACGCTTTGGTTACATATTAGATAAGATATTGAATGGTCTTCATTAAGTCATTGGTTGTAACTAGTTATAACAGTGACATGAGAGTGCATAACGCAACAAACTGACTATTCTTTTTGAAAGATCATATTTTAAAGACTACAAATATATTATTGAAAAACAGATAAAAATAGTTCATTTTCTATCCTTAGTGTGAAAAAGTATGTTAAAACATAAAAATACAATTATTCTTATATATTTTTAGATTATAGCTAACACTGACTTACTGAAAATTTAGTTATTATTAAAAAAAAATTGCTGCAACAAATTAATTTTCTGTTCGCTCTTTTCTTAGCTTAACAACCATTTTCCTAGGCTAAAGATTGTAAGACGTAGATATACAATTAAGTAAAATTACCCATCTGAGAAATGAAACGACGTAAATTATTATTCATAACTTATATAAATGTTATAACCGAGTAACAAGGCAAAATTATGACTAAATTAAATTCAATTGCATGGTATTTTCAAGTTGGCCTATCTTAAGTACTATCGCATTCAAATCTTTGAGGCACTTGCCTATTATTCAAATATTAATGCGTACATTTGAAAATGAATTATGCAGACAAGTAGACAGTAAATTCTGTAAATATTAGTCAATTTCAAAAGTTATATATATTTTGTTTTAAGGCCTATCGTGGCGCAGATGCACAAGTGTGGGACTGTAAGCACGAAAAGTTGTGGGTTTAATCCCTCTTTGAGAAAATGAAATATTTCATATTTTTATTTGTTTGCTCTAGTAAAGTTGAGGTCTGGGAGTTGAGGTCCGCCACTCAACACACAAGGCTTCGTATTCGGCAGAAAGTGGGGAACAAAATGTATCGTATTTTAACACTAGGTTTCCAAATTTCCTTTACCCTAATACGGAATTTTATGCATCTTTTTTTTATCTTTCTTCATATAGAAGGGTAGGTAGCGGAACGTAGTCTCGAGACGTCCACTGTTCTTGCCTCTCTTCTTACAGCAAGGAAAATAAAATAATTTATTTCATCGAGTGGAGATAGAATACCAAACTTACATTCAATCCTTGTTGCTCTGCACCACAATGGCCTGGCCTAATGCTTTCAAATCTTTTTCAAAATTTGTTTTTAAAATATCTAAACTACGTCAAAATTTTCATACATATCTGGTATGTATCTATATCGTGACACAATATAAATGTAAATAAAAATAACATTTTGGTGAATACTAATTTCCCTTTTAATTAAAATTATTATCACACACAGTATATAATTTAATAATTGATACGTAACCTAATTCTTTACCATAATTTATGTCCAACAATACGCGTGTACGCGTTTTAGGCATTGTTTTAAAACAATCTGTCATAAAATTTCACTTGACCTGCATGAGCTTTCTAAATCTCATAATAACAAGAGGTGCAAATTCTTTGCTTACTTAGAAGAATTTTAGTGTTAAATGTATTCTTTTACTAAAGCATATTAATTTTGCTATGGATACTAAAATAAAATAATGAAAATTAATATTTTCTCTTGATAGATTTTTATTTACTGAAATATTCATAAAATATTTACTAAAGTAACAGTTAAAAAGCGCGATCTGACAATATGTTGCTGTTACGTTTATTTTAAATTCTGACATATCTCATAAAGAATTTAGCAACAAGATTTAAGATAGGCCACATCAATTACTTAAATAAACGATGACCCCTATACACGACTCCAATGTTATATGACCGCACTCATTAAGTGATGTAACTCTAAATGCCATTGTATGCATTCAGTCACGAACCTGCTTTAGAATACGTTGTATGTGAACTCGTCTTGTACTTATTAACGATTGAATTATATAGAGAGGCAAGCACCAACAGTTATTGAAGGCATCTATTGAAGATCAAACTCTGAAGCTAATTTTGTAATGGTATTAGGAGGCGATGGTGGTGTAGTAGGTCATTGTCTACAACATGGCCGTAAATGTTGGTTCGGTCCTTGTTTTTTGGATAAATTATTTCCAATTTCCTAGTAATTGGTACGCTATACATATGTAGTGGCATATTCGGTTGGTAACGAAGAACGAACAAGGCTTTTACTGTTTGTCCGGTAATGCGGGATAGGCAAGTTGGAACAAAAAATGGAACTCTTACAAAAATACGCTTAGTTTAAATAAAAACACAGCGTGAGATTATTTAAAAGCTAAGTATAATTATCATTCCATTCATAAAAAATAAGAATTAGAATATGCAAATAGTTATCTATATAACATTTTCTTTAAAGAACTTGCGGCACAATTATTAAGACAATTTCGTTTGACCGCGAATAAGTCGTAATTGACTTCTCAGGCCGACAGCCTTGATTACTTAACGCGCTATGGTAAATTATTCTATATATAATAGGTCAATAGTTATTTTGTACAGTTATAATCATAATGATATGTTATTGTATGTATATTAATTAATAAAAATTATGTATATATTTAAATACTATTTGACTATTTTGGGTTTTGTACCTTAAAAGAAAAGAAAAGAAAAAAGCGATATTATATAGATATTGAAATAATTTTTTTGCGGGCAAATTATATAGCTTCTTAAATTTAAAATATTTTTTATGTTCAATGATACTTGAATGTTAAGCTTCGAACAGTCATTTATTATGTATTTTTTTATTATCATATTAATTAGCTAACAAATGACGGAAAAAACTAAAACATTTCCAAATTATTAATATTTTTAACAGTTACTCAATAATACACACATTAATTTAAAATAAAACATAATATGTAGTAAGTATTCATAAAACTTACTTTTATCTTATTTTATTAAATAATTTCTTTTTATAAAAATAAAAAAAAAAACTCAAAGAATATATTTAAAAGTTTCCCACGGCTATCCTGTTAGGCATAAGAACAAACGACAAAAACGGGTGAATCGAATTCAACAAAGCTCCAAGTACCTGACGCAAGTATTTCGTAACTATCGGGGCGGTGAATGCACTTGCGAATATCGTAGCACGTCCAAGTTCCGATGTTGTTAGCCCAATCACGAATACTACCCACGAACTATAACTTAGCGTAGCAAACTATTTTTTAAAAAATAGAGACTTTTAAAGTTCCTTTCTTTTTTGTTAATCGTCCATACTTTAATATTAAAAATGTTTGTCTTTTCCCGTTAAAAGTGTTCGCATTTAAATAAAATCAATAACAAATTATTTCATTTTATTATCGGCCGAAGTGCAAACATATGAACTGGATATAAGTCGTCAGGAAGACCTACCTGAAAATCAGCATATATTAAGTGGAGATTAGCTTCTTTAAAAATATCCATCATTAGTATAGAAGGGCGAGTAACGGACGAGTCAACCTCGTCGTATTCGACTTCATTAGATGGAGCGATATTCTCTTTTATTACGATAACTCCTTTTTGAGACAAAGCTTTACTGCATCGCTCCAAAAAGCTAATTAAATCATAGTCATTTAAATGGCCAAGTACCCACTGGCACCAGATCACATCGTACACCTTTTGCGGTTTAAAGTCTTGAAGACCAATTTGGTATACAGTTCCTAATTTAGCATTGTCTTCACCGATCAATTGTTTGGCAGTGTTAATGAACTTTTCGTCTTGTTCCACTAAATCAACTTTCAGGAAATAAAGCATTAAAAGGTTTTTGCTCACTCTTCCAATGCCTGCGCCGCAATCCAAGGCCAATTTTGTATCCGGTGGATTATCGGTCGATAGTATATGATTGAGAAAAAATTTAGAACACTCGATGTCTATGTCTGATACATAACCGTACCCACCCAATACTCCTTCTATTGTAGGTGGAATATTCGCCCAGTAATTTGCAGCATTTTTATAGAAATCGCTTTCCGTCATTTTGTTGTATTTTTTATACCTTGATTATAACATGACATTTTTGTTTTTTTTTAACATACACCACACAAAGAGTTTTTAACAGATAGTCCTTTAATGAAAACTAGTTAAATTAAGTTAATTATTTTCCTAATATACGCTTTTATTTGCAGGCTCTTATTACTGCTGTGAATGAGACGAGTGAGGATGACATTCGCGATGCTTTGAAAGTGCAGACAGAGCATCAGCTCGCTTTGGTACCGCGAGGGCCTACCCTCGTTAAAGATACCGTTGCCTACAACACTACTATCACCACTGATGACACGGTAATTTATGTTAATTTTATCATGTCTACATTTTTATTTCCTTATTCTCATGTATTTAATGTATTAAATTAAAAACATAGTACATAAAAAATATTTTTGCTCACATTGTCATGTTAGACAATGTATATTTGACTCTTTGATCGTCAATTCTATCATTAGTATCAAAAGTACAGAAGGTTAATATTTATGTACGTTATTTATTAATATTATGAAATAATTACTAAAAGATTTTGTTTTTGTAGGAGGAGCTGAGAGCACTACGTCCGGATGGCACGATTGTGACAGAGACGCGTCACACAAAAGAACAAGAACGACTTTGTGACGAGGAACTGTCTAAAGAAGAGGTAAACTACTATTAAATAATGATGATAAACTGTAACTTAACAAAAATAAATGTTTACATTCCAGTTATGGTTAAATAAAATATTATGCTTAGCAAAATTAAGTGATTTTAGCTCACAGTTCGTAATTTATAAGTAACAATTACTTAATTAAGTATACATTAAAAGTTTTATAAAAATGGTTACACAACAGGCAAAATCTCTAGCAAGTAACGAGAGTTTGGTAGAAGAAACTGGAGGCACGGAGCGACGCAAGCGGGTGGACCTCGAGCACTCAACGGACCATATGGCGGGTGGACTGCGGGTCGCGACACAAGTGCACTCACGAACACGAACAGAAGAAGGTAATAGTTCAAAAGTCTTTACATTTTTATATTGTAAGGAAAAAATAATGTTTGCCTATTGAGGCGCATATAGACAGAAGAGCGCGCATTTACAGATGCGGTGGGAGGTTGTGGATTCGATACCCACTCGAAGAAATTAAATATTTAATATTTTAAATGAATTGTTATTATTTTAATTTCTTCTATCTGGTAACGAGGCAAACGCGGCGTTGTGGGGAACGGACTGCCCTAACATTAGGTTCCCAAGTTCCCTCTGTCTATATATAGTGAGATACAACGTGTTGCTAAAGAAAAATATTTACCTAAATTGTCATTTACGATTGTTAAGTAATTACTGCCATCATTCACAATGTAAGAAAGGTCTAAAATTATAGCTTGCCTGTTCTGGTCTTGCTACTCAAGCAAAAGCTTCATTTATGCCTATAAAATGGTAATATTTAATGTAAAATTATAAATTTAAATTACTAGAGATTAGCTAGTCAAAATATAGATACAAATAAGTAAATAATGTTAATTATTTGATTATAGTCGAAAGAGAAGGTCAACCAAACATGGGAGACGATTGGGAAAGCTTGTCAGTAAGGATGCGACGCCAGCGCCGACTACGTCAAAGTGGTGAGTAGTAGCATTAATTGTAGTTTTTGCTTCTCAGCGATAGATGGCGTAAGTGAAGTTTATGTAATAGTTCGAGAATACATCGCTAGGTGATAAGTAGCACGTTGGGCGTTGCATTTCATTTTAAATAATGAGGTGTGTTTTATTAATTATCATAATTATTTAATTTCTGCTTATTTTTTAAAGTTAAAATTAAATTGTCATCTTACTATCTTCTTTATATTAAGTAACGCTTATAATGTGGGTTCTATTTTATAAAGCTTTGTTAAAGTATGTAGTAAGTTTAATAATTTATTTAAATGCTCACGATTTAATGAATAATTGAGATACCATACCATCCACAACTGTATATCTTGTCATTGACACAAATAAATAAAGAGAATAAATTAGGCGAAATATAATTAGGCGACATTTCTTAGCTTATGGAGGTATTCGCTGTGTGAGCCGTATGTTAATACGTATTTAGCTGGCATTGTATCCTTTTTAGAATCTAGTCGACCTTATACCATTCCGTTTGACATAAGATTTAATGAATCGCGAAAATGTACAGAATGTGTTTCCTTTTCAGGGTTTTTATATATTAGACTTGAGATACTACTAAATGGAAAATATATGTTTTAAGAATTTCCATAGAACTATTATACACTACGTTAAGAATTCTCGCAATTTTATTGGCTCGTGTTTATCAATAAATAATTTTAATTAATATTGTTTGGTTATATTACTATAAAATTTATGATTGAACACAAAAATTTTAAACTGGTTGATCTTGACATATAATATTAGGTACTACTTAAAAACTTAAAATGTTGTTAGTTTAATAAAAAATATTGATTTTATATTTTTTACTGCATACATTTAATTATAATAAATTAACCATATTCTATTATTCCGTTTTTCTCATTTCCGACTCTTTACCTTGTTGTGTGTTAACAAATATAGCACAGTAAACCAAATATATATATATATATATATATATATATATATATATATATATATATATATATATATATATATATATATATATATATATATATATATATATATATATATATATATATATATATATATATATATATATATATATATATATATATATATATATATATATATATATATATATATATATATTTAAATCATAGTCATTTTTCCTTGGAACATTGTCATATTAAACATTAACCTATTAACAAAACATTTAAAACACGTACTAATATTAGACAGGTCGATAATAGCGTTTCATAGACAATGTTTGATATCAGCCCACTAAACTATACTAGCTCCTTATAAGGTAACTCGCCGTCGCAAATTGTTTCACATAAATATTAATACGCATAGCTTTGTTATTGCAATATAAATAGTATAAAATTGATTCGCAACATCTTTGCTATGTTTTTATACAAAATACATGATTTTGTTATTATTTATTATAATTTCGTTGTTATAGTTTCGATTTCCGGTAGACAATAAGCGTGAAGTTGATTTTTTCTTTTTCTTAAATGGCAGGACAGTAGCCAAAAGGAAATTGTTAGAACTAGTCCTAAAATACATCAAATTTGGAAGTAGAATGTCTCAATAGAACATTTTCGTTCCACATTTTCAGTTGAATTTGAGCCTGTTGAAAGGTGGAAATTAATTGCCATAGTGAAGAAATGAAAACATTAATTATTTAATTTCCTCTAGTAAGAATCGAACCCCCAACGTGTCGCATGTAGGCTTTAATAATGTAATGTCTCGAATTGTTATTTCAAAAAGTAAATAAGTCATTTACGGGTCTGAGTATACGTATCTACAATAGTATTCCACAGTGTATTTTGAATTTGCCACTAGAGAAGTTTAAAGTAAATGTTAAAGTAATGTTAATTAAGAAAGCGTACTACACTGTCGAAGAATATTTGAATGATAAAAATGTATTTAATTAAGGTCATTTGAATTTCATGCAGGATGGTCACTATTGTATTAAACAATGAAATTGTAACTTTATTCAATATTGAAAAGAGCAACTGTTGAGTTTCTTGCCGGCTCTTCTCAGCAGAACTGCATTCCGAGCCGGTGGTAATTTTATGTTTGTGACGATTCAAAAGTGCTTGCTAAAGCCTATTTGAATAAAGAATATTTTGAATTTGAATTTGAATTTGTAGGGTGAAATGTGAAAAAAGGATGACGGAAGACTAGATTATTCTAATTCTCTGCATATTGCTCCTAGGTATTGCTAAACCTCCATTTTCTGTTTATATAACACATTCTTTATATAAAATTTAAAAGTAATTGGTATAATGATATAAAGTCGATTGGAAACGTTAGAACGATTTTAATAAATTTACTAGGTTAATTGCCCAGCTATTACTCTAATTAAACGATATCAATATAGTTATAATTAAATGTAACTAAATACACAGCTGTTGCCTTATTTTTTATTAAAATAGAACAGTA
Source organism: Eueides isabella (assembly GCA_019049475.1). NCBI lineage: Eukaryota > Metazoa > Arthropoda > Insecta > Lepidoptera > Nymphalidae > Eueides > Eueides isabella. The sequence goes on along the minus strand of CM032395.1, from coordinate 6,769,160 downwards.
TATTAAAATTGTGCGTAATCATTAAAATCTTTGTTTGTTAAATAATGTTTAAAAGTATATTTTGTTCCCCTACCGCGTAATTATCGAACTGCCTCAATGATTTGGTACAGATTTGAGATATTTGCACATGGCAGGGTAGGCAGATGGATCCTGATAACCTACTGTTAAGATACTCTGCTGCGTTTCCCACTTTCCGACGAATTTAAGGCATTGCGTGTGTTAAGTGGCAGAACTTAACGCCGCAATATCAAATGATATTATATAATATATTCATAAAGTTGTTAGAGTTTTGTTCAATTTTTTTAGGTTCAAGCTGTATCTCGCACATGCCAGGGTAGGCAGAGGGAACTGGGGACCCTTGTGTTTAGAGATTCGCCCTACACTTTCCGCCGAATTGAGTTGAGTGGCGAAACTCAACGACGCGCTTTGCCTTGTTACCAGAGTGAAGAAACGAAAACATTTATTACTTAGCTTGAAAATATTAAATATTTCAATTACTCGAGTGGGTCTGAACTCACTAATTGTCGCGTTTACAGTTACACGCTTGTGCCCCCTTTCTTCTTGAAATGAAATTTAGTCTAAGGTATTTAAATATTTAGAAATATTTACAACTAAAAGTTATCTAAGATATCTATACAAATAAATAATATAAAATTTATTGTTTTAATATTTAACAAAGAACAATTAAATTACACACAATACAAATACAAATCCTTTCTTCTATATTAGAACGTAAATATTTTTTTTCTATTTATAAGTAAACATAGTTCTTTCAAGTATTTTTATTTAAAAATTAACACAATCAATCATTAGCAAGGAATGAAGCAAGCAATTAATCATATTTACTCAGTATAGTACTCGTATAGAACAAATCTACATTGTGAAGCGAGGTCGGAATATGTAACGCCATCTTACTGACCACCGCTCTTTGTGATTAAAATACATAATAACCAATACTAAACTGTCAACTACGTATTTGACGTCAACTATGCAAGGCTATTCACTAGCAAAATCGTTTAAGTTGATTTAATTTATCGATCATCTTTTAAAAGTTATTTATTTAGTTTTTATTTTAAAAACATGTATTGTAAATACATAATATTCAATATACAAAAAAATAAAATATTTAATATTTTCAATTTAAATATTTAATGTTTTCACTTCTTCGCTTCGTTGCAAAACGCCACGTTGAGTGCCGCCACTCAACACGCTATGCCACAAAACTCATCGTGGGGAACAGAAGTGGAGCGGAGTGTCTTAACACTAAGTTCCCAAGTTCCCTCTGCCTACCCTATTATGTGCGGGATACAGCGTGAAACTGAGTAATTTATTAATAAAAAAATAAATTAATAATAAAAAAATATATATTACAAAGGTATGGACCTAGAAGTCTGAAGTTAGGAAGTAAAAATAAAAACAACACCTGTATATAAAATATAAAACAATAAATATGTAAAACTCTTCCGTCACTAACAGACCACTAGACTTAGAATGTTAAAATTTTTGGTTAAAATTGGTTAGTGAAATTTATAATGAGTTGATTTAGGGGGCACAGAGGAGCATTAGAATTTCTTGAGTACTGTATGTAAACAGGAAAATTGGATTTTGCGTTTGTATATCTTAAAATCGACGTAAAGTTTGGACTAATTCCCAATAAAATTGCTTTTAAATTGTAAAAATATTTCCCTAAACTTCGATACAATTAAATTTTTTTCAACAACTAAACTAAACTTATTCTAACTGCAAAACGAAAAAAATAAATAGTAGATACTATTACCGTATTGTACGCATTTTCTACAACAACTTTCACTAATTCAAAAAAATCTTCAAAAAGAATAAAATGACAACAAAATGGTTACAGTAGTTTATTGCGATCCAAGTATACTTTACATAAATGGTTTCAAAAAATGCTTATCACCCACAAAATATATTATACTAAGCGTTTTCTTTGTTATAAAAAGTTGAAATAATCATATCATAGCATAAGAAATTAATCATAAAGTATACAATGAAACATACATTCAGCTTCCTTTATTTTACTTCGATACTAAAAATATACAATTCTTTATCGGCACCATAAACTTTCATACATAGTTTACAAATGTTGATATACTTTATAGCATAGCATAGCGCTGTCGAATCATTCCAATGGGCCTTTACCTTGAAAGTGGTCAAATTGGGCCGTGTCCATCAGACACCGTCATACAGACAATCTTTGAGCCTACGCCGGTCTGAGGTCACTCTGAAACTCAATTAGAGAACTTTGCGACAGAACGTACCTGCCTTTATTGTTAAGTGTACGCTAACGGAAGAGGTGAGCTTTAATAGAATACGTGTACCTACTTCATTTGTCACTTTCTAGAAAACTTGAAATATAACTATTTAAAGATTTTGCTGTCAAGTTCATTATATTTATTTTGTTGATTGATGTTAATAAAATAATTTACCTATTGTAGTACAAGCTTTTTGGTATTATTTGACTTTTTTAGTCTCTTAATGCATAGTTTTAATAATATTACGTATATGATTATGATTTTATTATATTAGTTCCGAAAAATATTATTTTAATACATACAAATAAGGCCTGGAGTGACATATGGATCCACAAGAGTCACGTGGAACTAGCTAATAGCGCCCAGACGGTGTTATTTTTTATTTATAAAATGATTATAAGCTAAGTTTTTTATGGCATTTTATATATTGAATATATGAAAATTTAAATAGTCTTTTAAAAATATTATAAGATAGATACTTCTATTGAATTTGTATTTAATTCAGTTAATACAAAAGTGTGTAACGAATTTAATAGTGTTCAATATTACTTATATGGGTTTCAATTTGGTGCTTGTTCTGTTAATACAAACCGGATGTTGCGATCATTTCTAGTTCTGGATCAGTGATAATCAGTCAGGGTTGTTTATTATTTCCAATCAAAATTGCATAAAAGCATACAAAAATAAACTCGCACCATGATTTAAGAAAACTTGATTCAAAGTGAATATCATAATTTCTATAATTATATTAAGTTTCTTAATAAACCATAATGACATGCTTTTATGATACAATATTTCCTCGAGGCCTGTCGTGGTGCAGTGGCAAAAGCATATGATTCGATCCCCGCTTTAGGACGTGAATTAATTCTTATTATAATTTCTTCGCTGAAACTTCACGTCCACTCATGTCACAGATATTAAAGAAAGAAATATCAATATGAAAATTATAATTTGTGTCATTGTTGTTTTGTGGCAAAAGTCGTTGTTTTGTATTCAGTGGAAAGTGGGGTACAGATGTGGAAGTCTTAACACTAGGTTCTCTCTACCTACCCCGCCGTGAATGGGACACGGACACAACGTGAAGATGAGAGTTGTTTTGTTGTGTTTAAAAATATCAACGAAAAAAACAGACTTTAGTGTTTATGCAGAGGCATCCTTGAGCTAGAACTTGTAACCGATCTAAATTTACCAACAGGGAAGTAAAAACGATTAAATAAATATATGAGACGTATATATATTCAAATTGAGAGGCTATGTGTCTATATCAAGTAATGTTGATAATATTATAGTTATTGATGCTCGATTCTTATCAAATGTTAAGTTTTGTAACGCTTCAACTTGTTAACATTAACACAAAATATTGTGTAAGGTTTTTGTGTAGGAAGTTTAATTTCTAAGTTTGAAATCAAGAGATGGCAGTATTATGTACTTTAATGAACTAAACATTTCAAAATACTATATCGATAAACAGCATTCTTTGATGTTTGCTTTATCTGTCTATGTATAGAAATAATGTTATATACAGTAATTAATTAACAAATTATAATTATATGTAAAACTATAACATGATTTTTAGAAGATCCATTTATAGTCTGAGTGAACTTTATCGAAAATAATAAGTATATATACTTCTATTTTTCTGTCTTAATAATTTATTTTCTACCGTCAATATAGTTTAACGAACACCATCATTAATAACGTAAATATAATGTGTACGTAAATATTAAATGACCCACAAATTAATGCAACATATGATTTACGGCACTACTGTCTCATAGCTGTTAAGTTAAATGTCTCGGTTGTTTGCATCTCGCATTGACCTTCAGTAGTTTGGCAAACTTATTGACTTAATATTACGCCACAGCTTATGTGAGGATGCGAGGTGCGGCACAATCATCATTCCGCCGTAAAACACGGCGCGCGCGCACGTTTCTTGTGTATACTTACGTGTTGACTATTTTCAGATCACGAAAAAGATTACGCCAAACGACCTATCAACTTTGACATTGAAGAGGAGACACGTAAAAAAGAAACATCTAAGTGGTTAGAAAGTCACTTTGGCAGCGATTCCCGTTCTTCACACGACTCTATTGCTGAGGAAATTGAGAGGCGGCCTGAAGCTGGATATTATGTAAAAAATAAACCGGAAGACGAGGGCTATTACGGGAAAACATCTTCCTCCATACCACCACCGGTGTATGGAGATCGAGTTCTACGGAAGACTAAATCGTCAACTCCATCTGACGATCGTCCTGTAGTATCAGGAAACAGAACCGGTGGCTATTTTAAGGGTGTAGCAGATTGGTCACAACGTCGTGCTAGTAAGCCGAGGATGCCGGAGCCACGAAGCTCCTCGCCGTCCCCACCGGCCGTCCGCTCACCATATGCCAGCAATGATCGCTTAAATGATTCACCTAGGCATGTTTATAATAAGCGCGATTCACCTCAAGGAAGATCGTCGCCGATCGGACGACGCCATCCGCCTTCACGCGATGACTCCGCCTACGTATCATCATCCACCATGCATAGTCCGCCTCGTGGGTCTCCTTTCCGACCACTAGAAACAGACCGCTCATTCCGGGAACCATCGATCGAAGATGATTATCGTCCACCTGTAGCTCCAGAAAGAAAACGTCATTCAAAGCAACGAATTTCTGAAGATCATCGTTACGATAGTGGTTATAGAAGTTCATCAAGAAATGATAACTCTGGCCGATCGAGGGACAGCCGCGAAGAAGGTGCAACAGAACCACCTCCCGATTACTCTCCGCCTAGAGACCGTCGAGGAAGCTCGGACAGAGACAGGACACCGCCTCGTCGACGCGATAGAGACGAACGGAAACAAAATCAAAAGACACGTTTTGCAGAGGGTCCACCTCGTAAATCTGTAGGTTCAACAATAGGGAACTCTATTAGGAAGTTGGTTGGGAAAATTCGTTCGGCATCAGCTGAGCGTCGAACACGGTGGCGCAACTCCCGCACGCCGTCGCCGGAGCATACGCGCACGTACAAACAGTACGGAGGGGATCTAGCGCCCCCCGTCGCGCCTCCGCACCGGTACTACCTCGGCGAAGACCCCTTCGCGCCCAGCATCTATGGCCGAGAGCACAAGTACGAGGGCAGTGCGAGACGAGCCGCAGCTACAGATAGCCGTGACCACCGAGATAGGTGAGATATGTCAATACTATTCTAAAACAATAACACTTACACAAATAGTTTATTTGATTAATTAGATTAACATTTTAGATCGACCAAAATACTTATCTAATAATATTGAATTATCATAAAATTATATTCAGTTATATAATCCGCAACAATAGTTACTCCTTATAAGTATACATCTATGTCTATACGAGTATATACATATCTTATTTACGTAATAGAAACAAGTTAACAACGTAAATTAAAAGCTACTATAAATTATAATTTGACAAAAAGCGTTAACAAGCATTAAATTTTTATTAACAATGCCCACCTGTTATTATGTAAACCTTAAATAGAATGTTGTCCTACGATACATCCATGCCACCACCTACACTCAGAGATATCATGCATAAAATTTAATTATTGCTTTTTGCTTTGATGTTATCATATAATTATGTGGTAATATTTGTAGGATTTTCTAATTGTTTTATTATAATTTATTTTTCTGGAATCCCTAAGTAAGTTTTTCGTTTGTAAAATATCAACATATCACCATTTAGACACCTATTAAGTTTAACACCGAAAATAAGAGTTTTTACATAGAAATCACACATTTATATACTAAAGTATTTACAAAGAAATCATATATTTATATATAATAAATATAACAGTTAAAATGAAACATTTCAAAGGCGGAAATACAATAGGTACATAGCAGTTACAAGAATTTTTCCTTGCGGTTGCGCTGCTTTTGTCGTATCCATTACAATTTATAATTATCAAAGCGATGTAGTTAATAAATACGTCGCTTTGAAATGTTCATTTCAAGAGACTTTTCTATAAAATATTTTTATTAATACTAGTGATATGAAACGTTATATATAAATATACATCATAAATAAAAAAAAAGTGATATTAATAATCAATTGAATATTTTTATACATCATTGTTTACGTACAGATTACGAAGAAGTACAAAGTTTCTATTAGAAATAGCGGAAACCCATATTTTTGTTATGGAACATACATTATGTAAATACGAAATAACTATATATTTTGCACGCTCAAAATATGCTTATTTCGAAACTGGGACCAAGTTGCATACTAATTTGTCTGTTTTTAACCGTGTTCTAAAATCGTTTATGGAAATTGAAATTTAAACGCCATTCCTTCGGACCAAAGTTATGGAGAGAAAGCTTCAGTTTTTTTTAATATTATTGGCTACTTACGAATACTTTGGTTTTAAATAAAATGTAGATAACATCGTATTATTTTACTTATTTTTACGTAGTTTAGTAAGGGCTAGATCAACTTACTATCTATACTGAGATATTGTAAATATTTCTCACAGCTACGTTTTAACGAACGCTGTACTCTGTTTACACTATTGAGTAATCGCATATTTTTAAAAGTAATGAATATAAGAAATAAGATTGCTGATATATGCGACAATTACGCTTCGGCGTATGAATAAGTTCAAATATTAAATATAAATATTTTTTAGTAAGCCGATGATACATTGCATTTATTAATTATATTGTTACGCCTTGTCCACATCATGCGTAGGGGGCCGAGAGTAATATACTTTTTACTGAATTATTCTTATATTTCATATCCTTGTTTCGTCTATTCCAGAAATTAATAAAATAAGTTGCGGATCTCAACGACACATTTTGCTTCATTATTAGAGCAATGAAATTACAATATTACTTAGCTTCACAATGTATCCCACAAATAGCAGTCATGGTAGGTAGAGGGAACTTAGGAACCTAGTGTTAAAACACTCTGTTCCACTTCCGTTCCCCACTTTCCGCCAAAATTGAGGCATTCTGTGTTGAGTGGCGGAAATCAACGATGCTTTTTGCCTTGTACTAGAGCTAAGAAATGAATACATTAAATATTTAAATTGAAAATATAAATATTTTATTTCCTCGAGTGGGGATCGAATAAACAACCTGTCGGTTACAGTCACATACTTGTGCCGCTGCGCCACGACAGGCCTAAAATTACAATATTGAATATTTCATTTTTTCCAGTGAGTATCGAACTCACAACCACGTATACAGTACGTACACTGGGCTCTACTTATTTATTGTAATAAAATTAAAAAGAGATATCTTTTGTATCAATCAATAATAAGGTGCAATCAATAAAGTAATGCAGACGCGTTCCGGCATATTTAACCATTCAATGATGTAGTTGTCCATGCTTTTACCTAATATGGACAAAAGCGGTTCTTGACAAAACAGCCCTTATTTAGCCTAGAAACGTTGTCTCAGTCGCGTTTGTCAGTGACACAGTCAGTTCACTTAAGCTATTGGTTGGTAATAATAAAAGTAATGACTCATTGCGAGAGAATTTTTCAAGCAGGTGTAGTAGGTGTCATATGATGTAAATTAGTTCACTTGAAGAATCGTTGCTCATTGTAATTATATTGTTTCCTGGTTTTTACATTTACATTTGCAAAAAAATGTCATTAGTTATATTTTGGGTATCTTTGTATTTATAAATTTAAAAACCACATTTGAGTATTCGAGTATAATGACTGTAGTTTTTGCTATCGGTAATGTATCTACATGTCACGATAAGTATCATGTATAGTTAGAGAGGTGGAATTGCCGGTGTTTTGATACGTGTAAACAAAGAGCGTCGTTAACAGTGTGGGTAGAATCCCCATTGAATCCAATTACGTTTTAGAATATAAGATTACATGTTTTTATGATACAAAATAGACAATAAATTCACGTGGGCAGGCGTGTCGTTTGATCACGATGTTTAAATAAATTGTTAATAAATGATTATTCGTTACGTTCCAGGGGCCAGTACACGAGTACACTCGGCAGATACAGCCACTCAACTAGTCGGTTAAATCCGAACAGTGAAGCTGAAGAAGATTATACACGAAGTGCTCAAACATTACCACGCAAGCTCCACGAGCGTAAAGAGAAAGCGGAGAAGCCTACCTCCAGTAAATATTGGCAACGCCTTACTTCCAATAAACGTTCTACTAGTGCCATTAATATTCCCAACAACGTATCAACAAACACAGAGGGAAAAATAAACGGACACCCGCCGGGTCCAGCGAAGCCGGCGCGGACCTATAAAGGTCTAAACAGAAGCAAAAGTTTTGCTATGGGCGCACCCGAACAAACTCATCCAAGATACGTCTCAGGAATGAACAGAAATTACTCTACAATGTATAAATCAAACCCTCACTTGAGTCGGCTCGACGAAACGCCCGAACAACTGAAAAGCCCAGGAATTGTATCCATAATAAATAGGAGCCAACGCGATCTAGCCGATGCGGTTTCTCGGGAAACTGAACGCAGACGTGACGGATTATTCGGTGCTCGATACGGTAAGACGATAACTAATGGCCATTCGAACGGTTACAATAAATCGTTTGATGAAACTGATAAAAAGAAAATATTTCTCAAGGGTCTTCGTGAGAGAGCTCCCGAACTCTATCAAACTTTACACGACGACGAATCCGACGGTAGTAGATTATCTTCACGATATGGCACCCCGTCGCCTCATTATAAAGAGCGGATATCGGAGGAGCGCAAAGTACCATTGTACAAAACAGAATCACTGAACAGGGAAACGAGTCCTTTTGTGTCGCGTTTGGAAACCCGATTAAAATCGCCAGTGAACCGGCGGGAGAGTAATAGCAGCGATAATTACTCTGAAACTTATCGATACACGACGAGATCAGGTGACCCAGAGCGGCCCAGCGTAACTGATACCGTGGAGACCGTCAGTAAGAAGATAATCCCATCCAGGGATGGTCGATCGAAGGAAATAATAGAGTCGAGGGAAGTTAATTCAGTCACTAAGAGCCGAGGTTATAAGGAACCTGTCTCAAGTATTAAGTACTACGATAACGGCAGTCGTAACATCAACGGGTACGAGTCTAGGAATGGTAGCGTTCCATTGTATACAGAACGAAGGAAGAGTAATTACAAGATTTCTGAGAAAGTGAGAGATTATTAAGTACTATGAAAGTTTTAGAAAGGCTTTTATAGGAAGAGATGTGTTTTAAATAAAAATAATTAATATTTATCATATGTGAAACAAAGACAAAACATTAGTAACACATAAAAATATAAATAATTTTAATTCATACTTATATTGCTGTTATCATTGGGTATTATAATAATTTGAATAAACAATTATATCTATATCGACTAAATAACTCTTCCTATTGCCAGATCTGAAACTAATATTGCCATATTTCATATTACATGTTAGAGTCTTCAGACTGAAATTAATTCGACACATGTTAAGTAAAGTAGTTGTAATTCATTAACTGCATTCGTTAACGTTCCATTGTTAATTTAATGCTAGTTGCTTCATGTAAAAAGTCATAGAGCTTTACTAATTTTATTATAATATTAGTTATCTAATTCCGTCCAAGAAATAAAACGAATATATAATTATAATATTAAATACAATAATGATTTGTGTAAAAATATTTTTGATAACATGATTTAAAATCATAAGTTTTGTATAAGAAATTTAATAAATGTATTCATGAAATAAACATTTGTTTTGTTTTATTTTAAAATACCTCTAACGTCTACACGTAACAATTTTACTCACATAGAAAAGCTCTTCCTAGCTAGAAAAGCCAATTCAACGGAACTCAATGCAACCCTCTACAACTTTGCTCTAGTCCATGAAAATAAAAATAATTGAAAATAATCATTCCTTTCGATGGTAAATAAACCCACATCCCCTTTTTTGATGCGAAAAATTTAGACTTTCATTAATATTACAATTTGAATGCGGCCTGTTGTGGTGCGGCAACGCCTGCGTGTGACTGTAAACAACAGTTTGTGGGTTCAATAATTTTAAATTTAATTTAATTTTCATTTCTTCACTCTGGCAACAAGACGCAGAGTTCCGCCATTCAACACGCAATGCCTCAAATTCAGCAGAAAGTGGAGAACGAAAATGGAATGGATTGCCTTAATTCTAGGTTCCTCTGCCTACCTTGCCATGTGCGGGATATACAGTCGTGAAGCTGATATTGAATAGTATTCAAAACTGTCATTAAAAAGAAAACTCAAAAATCATAACCCTAAAGAAATCATATGAAATGAATACATAATATGATACATTTTTTGTATTGTTTGAGTTATGACTGTATATAAAACAAATATAACTAAAGTGTTTACTTAGGTGTTTTGATGAATATGTATTAATGATTATGATATAAGACTTATGAGAAAACTATGAGAAAAAAACCATAAACATTGTAATGAAAAAAGTATAGAGAGCATGTCGTGAAGTAGAGCTACAAATAAACACAAAGGCGGAAAGTGGAGAACGGAATTGTTGTAATGAAAACGGAATGTCTTAACACTACGCTCCCAAGTTCCGTTTACCTAAATTGCCATGTGCAGTATACGATTCGAAGGCAAAAGACAGCAAAATTATTATTTTTTAAATATACATTATGAATTGTATTTAAAAAGTAAGTTTAGTTATATCTTTAGGCAAGAGTTAATTCTGTTTTATGTTTTAAACATAATTTTTATTTAACTAGAAAGTAAAATAATAAATCTAAACTAAAATAATAATTTTAAATATTTTTTTAGAATAAATAAAAATAATAATTTCTTTGTGTTTTAGAGAGTCATCTAGTTTTGAGATATGAAAATAAAATCATAATGGAGCGTTGCAGGGTGTTTAGTATTATCTGTCAAGATGGCGCTGTTCAAACGTTAAATACTAAGCATTGTTTAAAGGGTATATATATATATATATATATATATATATATATATATATATATATATATATATATATATATATATATATATATATATATATATATATATATATGACGACGTAGGGCCGTGACATAACACCTTCACATCGCACAGACAATAATAAGGGATTAATAGAGATGTCGAAAATTTATATACGAAGCTCTATCACCCTAACACAGGTGAGCCCGAATCAAATAAACAAGACTCAAGAGCTCTAAAAGTAGGGCTAGACACAGAACGGAAGACCTTTTTGACGCAAGTGTATATAATATTAAGAATGTTCTCAATTCCATGTAAGACAGAAAAATCCGGGTGGATAAGTACTTCTCGAGTATCTTAAGAACGGTGAAGAAGAATTATTATTGTAATTTAACAAAATTCTGTTTGTAGGGAATTCTTGGTAGGCTTGTCTTGCACATGAAAGGTGATAAAGTAATTCTTGCTAACCTCCAAGTAGTCCTTACAGTAGTAAATAGTAGCCTTGTAAAATTTTAATCGGTCTCGACTGATAATGCTACTTCATTATTTGGATTGATTTTTTACTGTTTTTTTATTATAAGTGTTTTTTTATTATGCTTTCGGATTTTGTTTTTTTAATATTTTTTATATGTTTTTATCTACTTGTTATTTCTCACTTCTTTTGTAATTCCAGAAATTAATAATAAAGCTTTAAAAAGTTTTTGTACTGTTTTTTTCATTATAGGTCATTTTTAGCGATTTGACTAAGAAATAAATCCCTCTGTCTGTTCTTTTATTTGATTTTCTATGTTGACTGTCCCTGGATTTGTGGTAAAATTTAAAATATTTAAAAGTTAAACTATTCATAGCAGCGAAGTTATTCAAGCATATTATAATTTAGCGGGTCTATTTCGATGTAAAATTCAGAGCTTGCGTAAAACTTGGGTAAAAGAGGATATTCAACTAGGGTTCAATATGTTTTGCAGGATTCCCCTTTTATCTTCTCTTGGTCTACTTTTACAATATTTAATCTTAGTAATATTTAATCTTAGTAATTTTCATTTTCATTTGGATTCGATTGGACATAATAATTATTTACAATCCAATTATGTCTAACCTAATCTTTAAGTGTTAATGTTCTGGAATCAATTCCATGTTCTGTATTTTACGTGCTGTCATAACACTTATTCTACGGTTTCGCCTTTTTTACTACGTTCCCAAATAAAAAAATGTATTTAGGAGAAAGTGGATTAATTCTTACTATGTTATAGCAGAATTATTACATGCACTCAAACTATCTTTAAACTACATTAAAAGCACACAAATTAATTTTTTACTTTAATTTTCTTTATCATTAACTGTCTCTCAAATGTCTACCATTTGTTGCTCTTGTGCGGGAGCGTCCGATTGTGTTAAACCGAAATATTTTATCGTTATTAATAAATTAATTTTCACCCCATTAGATTGAGCGATCGTGAAATGATGAAATTTCATGTATAAATGTAAGAAATGATCTTCATACGCGCTACACTATATTCTATTTTCATAAATCATACTATTAGTTACAAAATTTAAAAACGGTAAAAAATTTAAAATTCATCCTCGCCTGTTGAAATTCATCCGAGAGCTCTGACCTGACCAACAACAATATTTTTCGTTCCTTTACTGTGGAATAACATTTTGAAATAGTAAAAATACCATAAGTTCTTGAGATTAGCTCGTTCAGCTAAAGAAATAAACAATACTTTACTATATATCTGTTCTTGTAGTTTGACTCCCCGTCAGCCCAAGAGAGCTATGTTGGGATGTCCTGCTGCAGAACAAGACAGCCATTGGGCTAACCACTAACAAGATTGCTTAAGGCGGGATTAGTGCTAGACAGAAGAAGTAGTAAAAATATATATATCTATATTTTTTTTATTTTCAATTCGTATGTACGAGTACATTTTAGCTGTTATTGTATTAGATGACATATAAATACTTCCCTGTAATAACATATGATTAGAGTTGCTGTTTTAGTTTCGTGATGACTTGCGATATGTGTAATTATATAACTATGCTTCAAGATCTATTAGGTTTTTTTTTATATTTAATAAAAAAATCACATGAATTTTCTGTGCATTACTCTTACAAGAATATTACTGACCTTCACACTGTATTCCCGCACATGGCAGGGTAGGCAGAGGTAACTTAGGAAACCCAGTATGAAGACACTCCGTTCCACTTTCTTTCCCCACTTTTCGCCGAATTTGAGGTATTGCGTGTTAAGCGGCGGGACTCAACGCTGCGTTTTGCCTAGTACCAGAGCGAAGAAATGAAAACATTAAATATTTAAATAGAAAATATTAAATAGTTCACTTCCTCGAGTGGGGATCGAACTCATAACCTGTCGGTTACAGTCACACGTTTGATACTCAGGAACCTGGTGTCAGTATTCTAAGCCGGAATCATGATAGTTTACCTGTTTGCAACAGCATTATTCCTCCGTTGTTCTAAATTTTTGTACTTTTTACAAAATGCTTATTTGCTTCTTTTGTTATGGACTCGATTATTTCTTATAGCTGAGCTTAAGTTTGTGCAAGAAATGTGGAAGTCTTTGAAATCAAATATAGCCTAGATCCCAATGTTAATAACAAAATTTTTACTTAAAATAAAAATAAAAGTACTAAAGTGTGTCTCTGCATATAAATAATTCAGTTTGTACAAAATTATTGTTACTTGTACTTGTGTACGTCAAACTAAGTGTGCAAAAACACAACGCTTTGGCCTATTATTAATTGTAATTATTAGAAATATATTATTTAATTACGTTATTTTTTCTCATTAGTTAAAGTGATTTAGTACTAGAAAGTTCTATAATACACATTGAATGTGAATAAAGGTCACAATATTCTTATAGTTATTGCATATCCACGAAGGAGTGGATGTGTCTCACACGTGTAAAATAAATAAGTTCTTACCGAAACATAAATACACAGGTATAATATGAAAAAATAAAAATATTGATTAACTGAATGACAGTGAAGATGGTAAGTTTTTATTATTACCTAGTATTTTATTATTTTTTATCGTGTATTGTGTATATTGTAACAAAAAATCAGGATGCATTTAATAATTCTAAAATATTATTGTCTTTATATAATCATAATTTGAGGCCTGTCGTGGCGCAGCGGCACAAGCGTGTGACTGTAACCCCACTCAAAGAAATTAAATATTTAATATTTTCGATTTAAATATTTAATGATTTCATTTTTTCGCTCTGGTACAAGGCAAAAACACGGCGTTGGATTCTGTCACTGATCACGTAATGCGTCAGAATCGGCGGAAAGTGGAAAGGAGTGTCTTAACACTAGGTTCCAAAGTTCCCTCTGCCTACATAATTATTTCTTCTTATTTTCTGCCATATTTTCTTATTTTCAATGAATGCATAGTTATAAAACTGATTAACAGTGACTTGCTTACGAATAATTATTATAATCATAAATATTTATTTTAACGACAATTTTCCAATAAGTAATTATTTAATAATTATGTTTGGTATTTTTTGTAATTATACAATTTTATTAAAAAAAATGTAATTATATAACAAATACACTTTATATAATAAAATAAAATAATTATTTTATAGGTGCATTATAAATTGCTGTCTGTGTTACTTGTGATCGTAAATTATGTCGAATGTGCAAATATTCTCTACGTAATTCCATTTTCTTCGCCGTCCCATTACATATTATTTCGACCGATCGGCCTAGAACTTGCTCGCAGGGGGCACAATGTTACCGTCATAACTCCAGTCAAGGAACAGCACTCACCACCCAGCTATCGTCAAGTTACAGTGGACAATAAAACAATTTGGGATGTAGTAGGTAAGTTTTAATAAAAAAATACAACGTAGTTTTTTTTTAAATTAACTTTTTAGATAAAATGTCTTTAACAAACATTATTTTTTTCTAGAGAATAAAGGAATGTTAGTTGAGGACAGTAATTATTTGCTTTTAATGATATTTTAAATTGCATAACCCTTCTCGTAGTTATAGTTTTTAGGAAAACAGACTTTACGGTAAAATATTGAGAAAAAATATAAATATCCAATTAATATATTTATACGGCGTATTGCGGCGTTGAGTTCCGCCACTCAACACGCAATGCCTCAAATTCGGCGGAAAGTGGAGAATGGAAGTGGAACGGAGTGTCTTAACACTAGGTTCCCGGGTTCCCTCTGCCTACCCTGCCCCGTGCGGGATACAGCGTGAAGCTAAGAAAGAAGAGTAATATATTTATACATATAATAAACTAATTTAAATTTATTTTATTAAAAATACATGACAATTACAGGTGATGAAAGGCCGAATATCTTCACTATGGTAGACATATCAGCAGAAGAATTCTACCACAAAATTCTTTGGGGTGGGGGACTAGCTTATACAGAGCACACTTTAAATTCTACTGCAGTCCAAAGTTTTTTAAAAGAGAATAATACATTTGACTTGGTTATTGTTGAACAATTTTTTTTCGAAGCTTTATATACTTTAGCCCACAAATACAAAGCGCCGTTAGTGTTAATTACTTCGTATGGTAAGTGTATAAGACACCACCTCGTAAATGGTAACCCACTTCAATCGGCGACAGTTGTTTCTGAATTTTTAAACGTAAAAGATATACACAGTTTTTGGGGAAGACTGAGAAATCTATATTTTATAACATATGAATATTTATGGTGGAGATTTGTTTACTTGAAGCAACAAGAGCAGTTAGTACAACAATACTTGCCGGATTTAGCTGACACAGTGCCAAGTTTGTACAGTATGCAAGGAAACGTTTCTTTGATGATGATCAATAGCCACTTCAGCTTCAACACTCCAGCTGCTTTGTTACCGAATATCGTTGAAATTGGAGGAATCCACCTGTCACGAAGTAATACGAGTCTACCAAAGGTATTTTATTAGTATGAGATTTATTTTATTATATATTTGAAACATAACGTTTACGCTGGTACAAAAAAATGTGGCGGATTTGGGTTCAGGTTATGTTATGTGTAAAAAAAAAAATTAAAACTAACAGTCATATCGACATGAACATTTTTTATTTTAATAAAGTCGATATATTCCAAATCAAAAAACGAGTCAAAGTTCCATCATAATAGTCTACTTAAGCTCAGGAGTTGCGTAATATATGCAGTACTCGTATATGGAAATATAAATCTTTTCATCGTCTATATCGTATTTCATCCTATTAATGTTGATTTCTGATCTGCATTATATTTCTTTGTAGATTTGATTGTCATTTATAACGTCATTTAGAGATCATTAATAAATGGATCTTATAATTGATTATTGTTATTAATATAATTTTAACTATCAATTATTCTCATTAGGTAGATGAGTAAGATGAGCTAGATATCTAAATGTATATGAGTTACGTAGTAGGTACATAGATTTTTATCTGCACAAGCCTAGCGTGTGAATCATGCTCACAGCTTTGCGGAACCTGGTGTTAGGACATCTCATTTCCTACTTTCAGTCTAATTTTAGATTGGCAACTGGGTGTCGAATACTGGAACTTAGCGTTACGATCTTTCATTTGACGAAAGCGAAGAAATGACAATGATCCAACCCAGAGTGGATATCGACCCATAAGCTTCACTTTTATAGCCAGACGACGTGCCCATGTGCCACAGCGGCCTTATATAGTATTCTTATTTTTTATTGTAAAGTGAAAAATATTTTTTTAGTAACATTAATAAATTTTGAAGCCTGTCGTGGCGCAGTTTGCCATAGTTGTTTATTACTAGAAGGAGGAAATGAATCTAATTAATTTCTCCAAATGGGTATCGAATCTACACCCATAGTTTTTACAGTCGGAAATTATACCTCTACGGTACGACAGCCTATAAAAAAGTTATCATTTAAAATATTTAGTTTAATTAGTATAATTACCTAAAAACCCATACTATACAGGACTATAAACCCATACTATACAGGACTAAGTACATGAAATAAAAAAAAACATAGACAGTCTTAAATTAAGAAGACCATATTGATATTCATATATATTTTTATATATATATATATATATAAATATATATATATATATATATATATATATATATATATATATATATATATATATATATATATATATATATATATATATATATATATATATATATATATATATATATATATATATATATATATATATAACTTTATATAAAAATATTATTGCTTTCGAGAACATTTTTTTATCTGATTAGATTCACTAGACTGTTGTTAAAACAATAATCAAAGTAAAAGTAGTATAAAGTGATTGCCATTGGCATTATATAAAAATATGTATCCTTTCAACAATATTGTGCATATCACATGCACAAAAGACGGGCTTAATGTTAAATATCTTTATGGACCAGCCAACCTTGTTATATGATATTTTAAATTTCAAATCGAAACCACCTTAACATTCGATATACTAAAATAATATCTTTAGTTTTCCGTTATTTGTTTACATTGTTAGGACTTGTAAAATAAATCAATATTTTATGATTTTGCCCACCGTGGTGCAGCGGGCCATGTAAATTTGATTAAGTGCAGGTTCGATTCAAAATTAAGCCAATGTGTTGAATTTTACTTCTTGATTTAGGGAAAGGTATAGAAAACAAAGTTATACGAGATTCTTTTTGATTTACAGTTTAAAATATAGAGATAAAAATATTAAAAAGAGAATATAGTATTAAAATAGGAATTGTTCTCCTTCAAGAAACTATATTTTTGGAGATAGCTGGGAGATGGCTAGTGTCTCAAATATTAACTTGTTAAAAACAGTTTACATCTACACGACAAACAAAGACTATTTAAAAAAAAACTTTTATTGGCCTTCTTGAAGTACTTTACGTACTAACTACCTTCACCTAATTTATGTACCTACTTGAAAGTATAAGTTATATTTTAAAGTGATTTTTACACTGTTGTTTATTTTATTTTGTTCTCGCTACCAGGATTTGCAAAAGATTTTGGATGAATCTGTTAACGGAGTCGTGTACATGAGCTTTGGATCAAATGTTAGAAGTTCAGAGTTGTCGGTAGAAAAAAGAAATGCATTTATAAATGTTTTTAAAAATTTGAAGCAGACTGTCCTTTGGAAATGGGAAGACGATGAATTGGAAGGTAAACCAAGTAATTTAGAGATTCGAAAGTGGCTACCTCAAAAAGATATACTCGGTAAGTTCGATATAGTTATTCGTTTGTAGTTTCGAATTTTTATAAGAGAAATGTTACGAAATAGTGGGACCTGTTATGGTGGAGGGGCACAAGCCACCCGCTTGTACTTCCGCTCGAACCTGTAAACACTACAGGTCCGACCCCACTCGAGGAATTTAAATATTCAATGTTTTATTTCTTTACTCTAGTAACACAGTAAATAACGGCATTAAGTTCCACCACTCATCACGCAACGCCTCAAATTCGGCGGAAAGTGGGAACCGAAGCGGAGTATCCTAACCGTGTATCCGGGAATATACAGGATACAGGTGAAGTTGAAAAAAAAAATGGATTATTGAGATTTATGAACATACACTGTGTCTGCTTGTAATAATTATTAGTCTGACTATAATAATGGCATATACACCTTTGTATATAATGGCGTATTACAATTATCTAGGTACATTTGTAAAAAATATATTGTGTCTATAATTTACTTTGAAAAATGCTAACAAAAAATTTTAGAACAAGAAAATTATTAATAGGTTTAGAAATATCTATCTCTACTTGTTTTTGTTGTGGGTTTGATTCCCATGGATATAATGGATATAATCTAAACATTATTTTTTGTTTTCTTCAGCTACATTAAGTAATATAAGGCGATGAAGTTATTTATCCTTTAGGCTTTACAGCTAAGAAGCAAATAGAGAGCCTCCACCATTTCTAGCCTACTCTACATTTTTAAAGAAATTATAAAAAATCTTATTATTTTCAGCGCACCCAAACGTCAAAGTATTTATATCGCACGGCGGATTAATTGGGACGTATGAAGCTATATTTAATGGAGTACCCCTCATTGGCGTTCCAATATACGCCGATCAATACAATAACCTGTTACTCGCTCAAGAAGCTGGTTTCGGTAAAATTCTTCAATATCATGAAATTAATGAAGCTACTCTTGAGAAAACACTTCTAGAAGTTCTATATAATGATAGTTATAAAACAAAAGCACTAGTAATGTCAAAAATATTTAAGGATAGGCCCATGAACGCTTTGGACACTGCGATCTTTTGGATAGAATACGTAATTAGAAACAAAGGAGCGGAATACATGAAGAGTCCTGCCAGAAATATGAGTTGGATAACTTATAATATGTTTGATGTATATATTTTTATGATTTCAGTAATAATAAGTATAATTTTAATTATTATATATATCTTTAAAGTTACTTTTAAGCTTGTAAGTGGTAAAGTTAATGTAACAGAAGATAAAAAGCACTTGTGATGTGCTATTTCAATTTGTTGCTGGCACCAAGCGGATACGTTAATATTTGATCCTATTAAATTACTTGGCAAATAAAATAGCAATATTTCATCATTACAAACCTAAAATAACTATTTTGAAAACCAAAGACAGTTATTTACAAACAATTAATAAAATGCATAGCGATTGTGAGTTTATTCAATATATTCCTATCCTTTATAGAGGACAAATGATAAGTCAAGGGCGAGTTGGATTCCCCCACAAAGGGCTACGTACTAATTTATATTAAATCAATGGATAATAAAGATAAAAACTGTTTAATATGAAACGAACTACAATTTTAAGATTGTAATAGATTACGGTATTATTAAATTACATTTTTCAGGGTTTTCCTTAATTGTATTGCAAGTTCTCACTTCCTACCTTCGCGTAGCCTGCACTCAAGTGTCGTACAACGCACCAGTCATTACGCGATATTTCCGTTTAATAAATTCCGTTACATCATATTTAACTAAGGAATAAAAAGGATATGAAATAATACTGTAATGGTTATAATAGGTTCAAAATTATCTATTTTCTTAGTTAAAAACAAGATTTTCTTTCATTATTACAACTTTGTTAGTTGTTACTCGTTACTTTTACACTTTCTTACTTCAATTGGGCATAATATAGCCTATTAATTTTCTCGATAAATGGATTTACAACATTAAAAAAATTACAAATTAATTTAATAATTCCTGACATTATTTCATTAGATCAAACAAAGTTCTAATTTTTCTAATATTAGTTTAGTATAATATAATTTCAATAAAATACATACATACATAAAATACATAAATACATTTCAATACATTTCAATAAAATTGAAATGTCTGTCTGCGATTTCACAATGAAGGCCTTTTTAAGTGCATGATATAGTTAATTATGTACAAGATATTAAAACTATTAAATAATTAAATAATAATATATGAAGGAAGTAATTCTTATAAGTACACAAACAACAACAATGTCGTTTTACATCCTATCA
This sequence comes from Eueides isabella, assembly GCA_019049475.1. Classification (NCBI taxonomy): domain Eukaryota; kingdom Metazoa; phylum Arthropoda; class Insecta; order Lepidoptera; family Nymphalidae; genus Eueides; species Eueides isabella. Next base: position 6,748,528 of record CM032395.1, on the reverse strand, counting down.
TCCCAAAAAATAACCTATTCATGTAGTTATTTGTTTTTTCATGATAATTTTTACTTTTAATTCAAATTTTACATCGACCTACAAGTAGTTAAGTTGTTTTTTTTGTGATGTCTGATATCAGTAAAACAAGAATTATGGTAATTTTCACTAGCATCTGCACTGGAACCATCATTTCGTAGTACAAAAATATATAAGATTTCTAGATTTTTTTTTTATTTAATAATAAAACACAGGTGTTCTCCTTAAAAGAGGGTACTCCGTTTCAACAAAAAAAAAAATGACATTATTCATAATATGTGTCGGTTGCTTTCTTTTGAAAATATTTAAACAAAAACTATACTAGCCGTCGCACCATCTAAAATCTTGCCGCCGGAGACCTTAGGTCCTCCCTCTATTGCCAGACCAGGTATTCGTCCCCTCATCTCGTGATACGCAAAATCTACTCCTGCGATGGTTGCACGCCTCCCAACCTTGTGCTCTTTGCCTGCAGCACTCTTAGGAAAGAAACATTTCACGCATAGAAAATAAAAAAATTAAGCAAACCTTTTAGAAACATATTAAGCAAACCTTTTAGAAACATATAAAACCCTTTACGTGCCAGTTATTGCGTTTTCTAAAAAAGTTATTAACGAAACTGTTCTATAAATATACAACAAAATATTATATATTTTTTTTAACCAATTATATCACAAATATTCAATAATATAAAAAAAAACTTGTAATTTAATTATACAAGCAAAATTCTGTACGAATAATATTAATACACTGTCTGAAGGTGTAAAATGAAGAAGACGTTGTTAAGTTGCAGTCAAGCTGTGCGCCTCTGGGGTACAATGCGATTTCGTCAGTTCAAACAGCAATGTTCTAAGCAAATGTTTGTTTAATTATACGTGGACTGTTTTACGAGACGCAGCAAACTACCTCTTTACTTACATAATAATAAAATATTATTATTATTTTATATGATTTCCCGTATATAGCGGGGCACAAATATTTTGTTAAGATTTATTTATTTTATTTATAACTTAACCTAATACTATAATGGCTTATATTATAATAATATTATATTTCTTGCGGTTAAGCTAACAGACATTTATTTATAAGACGCTACCCGCCTTACTAGTTCAACAGTGTCTCGCACGCTATTTGGCTTACTTCTTATGTTATGAAAAACATTGTCTTTTTTTTACTTCAAAGGTCATATTAATTACAATAATACTATTGTGGAATAATAAAATATTTATCTTTATGATAGATGGGTTTCAAAAATTATATATACTATAAGTAAATTACTATCCGTAATATAATATTGTATGTTATTCGCGCATGTGTATGTGTATGTAGTAGTAGTAGTGTTAGTTGACTTGTTGTTTTAAATTATATTGGTTTAATAATTGTTTCTGTAGCGTTATAGTGAGTTAAAATATTTATACTACTGGGGCAGTTGCTTGTCTAGGGTGCCGCGGGGATCGGATGTTCCCAAAGTCCTTGTCCGGTCATTTGAGGTTGTACTTGCGGTGGTTGTGGTTGGCTGCAGAGGTTGGACATGTTCGTCTGCCCGGTACAATTGTCACCAGGGCATCTGACCTCGCGCGCAGCAAGTTACTGTCCTCATCGGCTCAAGGCGAAGGGCTGCCAGGTGGACCTAGCGCCGTTTGGAGCGACCGATCTTCTTCTTAGTCGTAACACTCTTGACAGAGCGGTCGTGGTCATCATGTAGTCGTGTTTTCGGGGGCTGATGTTGCTTGCCTCACGACTTCTCGCCATTTCTCTCTGTTGGTGGCGATTCTGGTGCACTCGTGTATAGGGCCACCCACAGCTGTTTTAACTTGATCGGCCCATCGCATGGGTGATCTTCCGCGTGGTCTAGTCCCCTCCACTCTACCCTGCACCACCAGCCTTTCAATGGAGTCACTTTTCCGTCTGGAGACATGTCCAAAGAATTTGAGTATCCGAGTGTGTACTAGTGCTGATAGACGATGTGTGATGCCGAGTTCTCGGGGGATGGAGGCGTTCGTGCGAAATTCTGTCCACGAAACTCCGAGCATTCTTCTCCAGCACCACATCTCTAATGCGTCTATCTTTTTCTTGTCCACCTCTCGTAATGTCCATGTTTCTGACTCGTAAATAAATATGAGAAGCATTAACGTGCGTATCAGCCGGATTTTAGTGGCTCTAGTGATATTTTTATTCCTCCATATCTTCTTTAACTTGTCGATTGCAGTCCTTGTTATTGCCATTCGACGCTTGATCTCATCCACGCAACCTCCCTTGTTGGAAATTAATGTTCCAAGGTATATGTACGTCTGGACTACAGCACAGTTTGCGATCTGTCTTATTTCCGGCGAGTTATTGATATTGCGATCTACAATCATAATTTTTGTCTTACTATAATATAATGGAGGAGCGACCGATAGAGGTGGCCTAAGTACTGATTGGATGTCGCAGCTTGGGTATATGCCTGCTTAGCATGAGAGCCGGGAGCTAGACTTAGATCCAATACAGCCGATTGTAGGTTCAGGTTGGAACGCGGGACGCGTGCGGGAAGTGAGTGTGCCTTATATTACTCCGTATATAGTAATATACGTAGTAATATAAGGCACACTCACTTTCCGCACGCGTCCCGTACCAACTGGAAATTGGCAGTCGTTTTGCCGTGTGATTCCGGCTTAGAATAGGATCACCCTGGTAATGGTGGTGTCTTAAGAGGCGACGAAAGTGCGTGTGGTAGAGTCACGTTGCCAGCAATGGCAACACGCATGGGCAGACTCGACCGGGTCATTACCACCCCCGGCATTTAAGACCGGCGTTAAGTAGTGGCTTTGTCCACTGCGTTTCGCATTAGGTAATGCCGGGCCCCGGTGCCCTTCCACCTTAAAGGACGGCAACGCTCCTGTAGCTCCTCTGGAGCTACACGGGGCCGTGGGCGACGGTGATCACTTACCACCAGGTGACCCGTACGCTCGTTTGCCGTATTTTCCATAAAAAAAAAAAAAGAAAAAGTCAACTTCTCTGGCGTCCTCAACGAGGTGAGTAGCGGGCATGCTAGATGGCATGAGGAAGGTGAGGGTGCCCTACAGCTCCGGCACATACCTTGAAAAAAAGGTAACGTGATCAAAGATCGTCTTCCATCTGGTTGGCGGTGGGAGTTGCGTGGGGCGACTTCTCCTGGAAGTACTACCACAAAAGTGGTGGGAGCCATCCATGTCACTGGGGTAAAACCCGGTGGCAGGTACACTGGCCCTCCTGGTGTGACCTTTGGTTGGTACAGGAGGACAATATATAATAAACGGTTACTCTCGAAAAAGAAAGAGGGGCATGTCCAAGTTTGCCACCGAATCATCACATAAGAAGCTGGATGATGATAATGAAGCATGAAAATTCTGAGGGAGAAAGAGATGAAAGGTTAAAAAGCCACTTTCGAGAAAACATGAAGCTTTCCTGGCGAGAAGTGAGTGGTTACCAGAGTTGCTCGCTAACCTGTAGAATGAAAGGGATGTTTTCGAAGGACGATGACCGCCCATCGCTGCAAAACATAAGGCTTTTACCTTAGGTTCTGCAGCGATGGGCGGAATATTACAAGGAGATATATGAACCTGACGCCTCTGCCTCAAGCAATAGCGAAACGCTGAGTCATGATTGTAGCTGATCGCGAAATACGTATAAAAGAAAAACACTTAGTTAAAGAAAAATACTAAATTAAAAAACGTATAAAAATTTGAACGAAGCAGGATTTGAACCCACGCCTCTTGGAAACCGTCCAAGCGCTCATGCCTTTCGTTCTCACCAAGCTACCTCGAAATTTTTATACCCTTATAGGGCGATTTTTACAAATTTCCGCTACCCAAAGCCAATTTGTTTAGAATTACCGTTTCGCAAGGAAGAATGCAATTTATTTAATATTTTTTTTAAAAGTATTATTCTACACTTAGAAAAGACAAATACTAAATTTAAAAACGTATAGAAATTTAAACGAAGCAGGATTTGAACCCGTGCCGCTTGGAAACCCTCCAAGTACGTTTTTTTTCTCATTACTTGAAGTTATTTAGTACTAGAGAGTTCTATAGTACACGCTGAATGTGAATAAAGGTCAAAATATTCTTATAATCATTGCATATTCGCGAAGGAGTGGCTGTGTCTTACACGTGTGAAATAAAACCTTGAAATAAGTTTTTACCGAAAAATAAATACACAGGTATAATATGAAAAAATAAATTATTGATTAACGGAATGTCGGTGAAGATGGTAAGTTTTTAATGTCTTTTATTGTTTTTTATGAATTTGTTATTGACGTATTTATATTGTGTATAATATTTATATTGTGACAAAAAATCATGCAGCGTTTAATAATTTTAAAATATTATATCCTTATGATCATTATATCCTTATGATCATTTCATTGAATGCATAGTTATATAACGGTTTAATAGTGACTTGCTCACGAATAATAATTATAATTATGATTATTTTATCGATAATTTTCTAACAATTTATTATTTAATAATTATGTTAAGGCTTTGTTTTTTTAATTTTATATAACAAATACACTTTATATAATACTTAAAAATAATTATTTTATAGGTGCATTATAAATTGCTGTCTGTATTACTTGCCATTGTAAATTATGTTGAATGTGCAAATATTCTCTACGTAATTCCATTTCTTCGCCGTCCCATTACATATTATTTCGACCGATCGGCCTAGAACTTGCTCGCAGAGGGCACAATGTTACCGTCATAACTCCAGTCAAGGAACAGAACTCACCACCCAACTATCGTCAAGTTACAGTGGATGATAAAAAAATTTGGGATATAGTAGGTAAGTATTAATAAAAAAAAATACAACGTAGTTTCTTTTTCAAAATTAACTTTCTAGACATAATGTCTTTGTCAGCATTAAACAGTGTCATAGTTTACGAATGTTGTATAGTATACAGTCGTGGCGCAGCGGCAAAAGCGTGTGACTGCAACCCCTGTTTCCACTCGAGGAAATGAAATATTTAATATTTTCAATTTAAATATTTAATGTTTCATTTCTTCGCTCTAGTAACAAAGCGCGGAGTTGAGTTCCGCCACTCAACACGCAATACCTCAAATTCGGCGGAGAGGGGAACGGAAGTGGAACGGAGTGTCTGAACACTAGGTTCCCGGATTCCCTCTGCCTACCCTGCCTCGTTCAGGATACAGCGTGAAGCTATAAAAAAATAAAATAAAAAGTATAGTATGAATTCTATAGAATATAAGTATTTTGTTGGAAACAGTAATGATTTTACTGTCCCCAACAACACCATTAAATGTAAACATTTAAGGTTATGAAATTTAAAACACCATTAAATGTAAACATTTAATGGTGTTTTAAATTTCATAACCTTACCCTAAAAATATGATTATGCAATTAATGTATTTATACATATAACAAACTAATTAAAATTTATTTTATTAAAAACACAAGACAATTACAGGTGAGGAAAGGCCGAATGTTTTTACTATGGTAGACATATCAGCAGAAGAATTCCACCATAAAATTTTTTGGGGTGGGGGACTAGCTTACACAGAGCACACTTTAAATTCTACTGCAGTTCAAAGTTTTTTAAAAGAGAATAATACATTTGACTTAGTTATTGTTGAACAATTTTTCTTCGAAGCTTTATATACTTTAGCCCACAAATACAAAGCGCCGTTAGTGTTAATTACTTCATATGGTAAGTGTATTAGACACAATCTTGTAAATGGTAACCCACTTCAATCGGCCACAGTTGTTTCGGAATTTTTGAACGTAAAAGATATACACAGTTTTTGGGGAAGACTGAGAAATCTATATTTTATAACGTATGAATATTTATGGTGGAGATTTGTTTACTTGAAGCAACAAGAGCAGTTAGTACAACAATACTTGCCGGATTTAGCTGACACAGTGCCAAGTTTGTACAGTATGCAAGGAAACGTTTCTTTGATGATGATCAATAGCCACTTCAGCTTCGACACTCCAGCTGCTTTGTTACCGAATATCGTTGAAATTGGAGGAATCCACCTGTCACGAAGTAATACGAGTCTACCAAAGGTATTTTATTAGTATGAATAAATATATATATATATATATATATATATATATATATATATATATATATATATATATATATATATATATATATATATATCCTGATCGGACAAAAAAAAAATTGTAACATTGATAAATTTTCGAATCCTGTCGTGGCGCAGCTTACAATAGTTGCTTATTACCAGAAGGCCGAAATGAAACTAATTAATTTCTCCAACTGGGTATCGAATCTACACCCATCGAATTGTACGTGTATACGCTACGACAGCCTATAAAATCACTTATAATATTTAGTTCAATTAGTATAATTATCCAAAAACCTATACGACACAGGGCTAAGTATATAAATTGAAAATAATAGACAGTCTTAAATAAAGAAAAATGAAGCCGTGAACTCTATATAAAAATATTGTACTTCTCAAGAACATATTTTTATCTAATTTGATTCACTAGATTGTTGTTAAAAACAATAATTAAAGAAAAATTAGTACAAAACGATTGCCGTTGGCATTTTATAAAAATATATATCCTTTCAATAATTTTATTCATATGATATCACACACAAAAAACGGGCTTAATATTGAATAGCATTATATACCAGCCAACATGTCTATATATGTATGATACTTATGATATTTTAAAAAAGCCAACATATGTATGATAGTTTAAATTTAAAATTAAAATCAACTTAACATTCGACATACTAAAATAATATCTTACGTTTGCCGTTATTTGTTTTTGTACACTCTTAGGACTTTTTGCTCACTGTGGCGCAGCGGGTCATGTAAATTCTATTGAGTGCAGATTCGATTCCACATTAAGTCAATGTGTTGAATTTCACTACTCAAAACGCAATATCTTGATTTTGGGAAAAGTATAGAAAATGAAATTATACTAGATTTTTTTGATATGCACAATACAGTATCAAGCCAAAAAATATTAAAAACAAAATTTTATCGCAAAATGGAAATTGTACCTTCGAGAAACTCTATTTTTTTTGGAGAGAACTACGAGATGGCCAGTGTCTTAAATATCAACTTGTTAAAAACAGTTTACGTCTAGACGACAAACAGTGATTATTTAAAAAAAAATTATGACCTTCTTGAAGTACTTTACGCACGTTCTTACTACCTTCACTAACTTTATGTACCTACTTGAAAGTATAAGTTGTATATTTACGTGATTCTGAAATTGCACTTAATTTTATTTTCTCGTTACCAGGATTTGCAAAAGATTTTGGACGATTCTGTTAACGGAGTCGTGTACATGAGCTTTGGATCAAATGTTAGAAGTTCAGAGTTGTCGGTAGAAAAGAGGAATGCATTTATAAATGTTTTTAAAAAATTGAAACAGACTGTCCTTTGGAAATGGGAAGACGATAAGTTGGAAGGTAAACCAAGCAACTTAGAGATTCGAAAGTGGCTACCTCAAAAAGATATACTCGGTAAGTTCGATATAGTTAATCGTTTGTAGTTTCAAATTTTAATAAGGAAAATGTTAAAACTTAGGGAGCCTGTTTTATTGGAGGGACACAAGCCACCCACTTGTACTTCCGCTCGAACCTGTTAACGGTACAGGTTCAACCCCACTGAAGAAAAAAAAATAATGTTTTAATTTAAAAATTTAATGTTTTAATTGGTTTACTCTGGTAATGCAGTAAATCGCGGCGTTAAGTTCCACCATTCAACACGCAACTTCTCAAAATCGGCGGAAAGTGGGAAGCGAAGTGGAGTATCCTAACCGTGTATCCATGTTTGGGGTACAGGTGAAGTTGAAAAAAAAAAAATGAAATATTAAGATTTATAAACATAAACTATGTCTGCCTATAAAAAATATTAGTACTCTCTCAGCTTCACGCTGTATCCCGCACAAGGCGGGGTGGGCAGAGACACTCCGTTCCACTTCCGTTCCCCACTTTCCGGCGAGTTTGAGGCACTGCGTGTTAAGTGGCGGAACTAAACCCTGCCTTTTGCCTTGTACCAGAATGAAGAAATGAAAACATTTAATATTTAAATAAAAATATTAAATATTCCATTTCCTCGAGTTGGAATCGAACCCACAATCTGTCGGTTACAGTCATACGCTTGTGCCGCTGTGCCACGACAGGCCTCAATAATTATTCGTCTGACTATAATAATGGCATATTTACCTATGTACATGTACAATGGCGTATTACAATTATTTAGCTACATTTGTAAAAAATATATCGTGTCTATAATTTAGTTTGAAAGATGCTAGCAAAAACTCTTAGAACAAGGAAATTATCAATAGCTTTAGAACTCTACTAATATCTAATTTTACTTGTATTTGTTGTGCGTTTGATTCCCACAGATATAATCTAAACATTATTTTTTGTTTTCTTACGCTAGGCGATATAAGGTGATGAAGTTTTTTATCCTATAGGCTTTACAGCTAATTAGCGAATAGAGGCCACTCACACACCTAACCTAGGCAAGATTAGGTGTGTGAGTGGCCTCTATGTTGTTGCTCTACGTTGTTAAAAAATAAAAAAAAACTTTTTATTTTTAGCGCACCCAAACGTCAAAGTATTTATATCTCACGGTGGATTAATAGGGACGTATGAAGCTGTATTTAATGGAGTACCCCTCATTGGCGTTCCAATATACGCCGATCAATACAATAACCTGTTACTCGCTCAAGAAGCAGGTTTCGGTAAAATTCTTCAATATCATGAAATCAATGAAGCTACTCTTGAGAAAACACTTCTAGAAGTTCTTTTTAATGATAGTTACAAAAGAAAAGCAGTAGAAATGTCAAAAATATTTAAGGATAGGCCCATGAACGCTTTGGACACGGCAATGTTTTGGATAGAATATGTAATTAGAAACAAAGGAGCAGAATACATGAAGAGTCCTGCCAGAAATATGAGTTGGATAACTTATAATATGTTTGATGTATATATTTTTATGATTTCAGTTATAATCAGTATAATTTTAATTTTTATATATATCTTTAAAGTTACTTTTAAGCTTGTAAGTGGTAAAGTTAATGTAACAGAAGATAAAAAGAACTTGTGATGCGCTATTTCAATTTATTGCTGGCTTCATGGCGTTATATTAAGATTTAATTCGATTAAATTACCTGACAAATAAAATAGCAATACTACTATCATTACAAAATTAAGATAATTAGTTTGAAATTCCAACGACAGTTCTTTACAAACATCAATAAAATGCATAGCGATAGTGAGTTTATTCAATATGTTTATCCTTTAAAAAGGACAAATAACAAGTCAAGTGCAAGTTGGATTCAACCAAGGGTTACGTAATATGATTTAAAATCATTGGAAAATAAAGATTGAAAACCATTTAATATGAAATGAACAACAATTTTAAGATTATAATAGTTTACAGTATTATTAATTTTTCAGATTTTATATTATATTGCAAGTTCTCACTTTCTAAAAAAATATATTATTGTAAGACTATGCGAAATAGCCTATAGGTATTTACTAGAGGGCAAAGAAGGTGTTTTTTTACGTGTTTTTTTTTTATAATATTACTTAATCGTAATTTACTTCATACGAACTAAATACAAACACTCGTCAACTTAACTTTGTCAACTTTTGTACGGCATCCTCGGTTAGAGAGTTTGACTCGCACTTGGAAGGTTTTATTATATATATATATGTTAAAAGATATATATATATATATATATATATATATATATATATATATATATATATATATATATATATATATATATATATATATATATATATATATATATATATATATATAAAAATAATGTGTGTGTGTATTGATTAGTATTGTTATATTTACTACTATAAAATAAATGAATTATATCTGTGGATTATTCTATACTTTTACTCAGAAAAAAGAAGAAAGTATTCAGTTATTTCATATCTATGTGGTAAGGTCAAATTATGATATATAACTTGAAAACCCCATAATAAACGCGTACAAACGCGCGGACAAATAGGTGAATAAATAAATTTTTCACCATTTAGGGCTTTAAAAATTTATTTTTATATATATTCAATGAACAAACTGTGATTCGTTACAGACTTATAATAAATATATATATTCGCGTACGATTTTATGCTTATTTTAAATAGTGTTTCAATTTTAAATAAGCATATATTTCTAAATGTCTAACAGATTAGCTGACCCCTCGCGGATCTACATTAGATGTCACCAGATGTTTTTGATCTTCAGTTGTTTTTATTGTATATTTCTTGTTGTTTAGCTATTTCCTTAAGGTTCTACAGTAAGTGTTCCAATTTTCAGAACAAATTATACCCTATATACATTTTCCAGGCTTTTTAGCTTTACAACAAAAGAAAAACTCTCCTTTCAATAGTTCCGGACATTAGCGTGTGCAAACAGATAAACGTATAAACATTTTTTTTTCAAATCTATTCTCTTTTTTCTATTATTTTTATTTTTTTTTATAGAAAAAATATATTTAATGTACAGACACACTTTTTCACTGATTTATTATATGTGTTTATTGACTAATACTTTTATTTGTGCTGCACGTGGCGTTGATTTCCGCCACTCAACGCGCAATGCTTCAAATTCGGCTGGGTTCCCAAGTTCCCTCTGCATACCGTGCCTCGTGAGGGATACAGCGAAGAGAAAAAAAAATGCCTAGAAGTGATAAATTGTGCTGCATTTTATCACTTCTAGGCAAAATTCATAATTGTAGACCTATAATTTTGAACTTAGACTATATTTTTGATACGCGGTGATTTTCATAAAAAATGCTGCAAAAATAGCAATGCACAAATTCTCGTATCTTTTGACTGTGTTAACTAATACGAATATTTGATAATTGATGATGATGATGATGAATAATTAATAGATCAATATAAAAATAAATAAATATTAAAAATAAGTGATATTAAAACAGATTAATGTCTCTACATCATCTCAAGATGGTCTTGACAAATGTTCAATAGAGTGGTCCTTTAAGGATTTCGATTTACCTTTTGAGATACGGAACCGTAAAAACATAGTTATGTTAAATTAAAAGACAAATATTTTATTTTTTTAATATTCTTTTATAAGTCTATTTTTATAATTCACGTATAGAAAAATAAACGGTTCTTTTCAGCTTCACGCACATGGCAGGGGAGGCAGAGGGAACATGGAAACCTGTCCTGACAGTCTGTTTAACTGCCGTTCCTAGCTTTCCCCTGAATGAGGCATTGCGTTGAGTGACGGAACTAAACGCCGCGAAAGTGAAATGAAGCCATTGAATATTTAATTTGAAAATATTATTATTTTATATCCTCGAGTGAGGATTGAACCCACGACCTGTCGTTTACAGTCACACGATTGAATTTGAATTGAAACGTGTAGGTAATTTACGATTCATTCATTTTTCATTTTGTGCTGATTGTACTAACTGAAAATAAAATGTGGGGGAAAATAACGTATATAAAATAGAGCGTACGAGCGAACGTATATAAAATAGATACATAGCCTTTAATTATTGAAAATAGCATATAAAAATATATTTTATTGAATAGATAATTGTGAAGCGCTAGCGACGAACGGCAAGTAATTATTTCCGGCAGCAAATCCGCTATCTGAGAATGACATAGACATACTTGGCTGTTGGTAGGTAGGTATATACATTAGTAGTACAATACAATACAAAAATATATTTTTGATTTACAAAATAATTCTAAATATAAATTGTAATCTTATTTAGAAAATTGATAGTTACTTATTTAGAAAATGCATTACAACTTGAACTTGCCGAAAATTGAATCAGGCCATTTATCAAGTGTAAGAAGTGTGAGTGTTTATCAACTGTGTAACTTATATAATATTATTGTAAAACTAATCTGCGCTAAAACCGATCACACCCACTATTGACTTTTAGTTCTTTAATGTGCATTACGAGTGCATATAAATTTAATTAGTATTACGCTGCAGCTTTACGCTGTATCCCACACGAGGCAGGGTAGGCAGAGGGAACCCGGGAACCTAGTGTAAGGAAAGTCAAGGTCTTTTTATTTTATTATCATGTATTATTGTTGTTGTTTTACGACTATGTTTCTGAATATACTATGTTCTGAAAATAAAACAAAACAAAACGATGAAAATCTACGGCAAAAGCAATAGCAGAGATAATAACGCAAAAAAAGTATTTTATACTTAATAAACAAAATTATATTGAAAGAATGTTTAATGAAAATTAAAAGGCGGTTAATTGCGCGACGGAAATTAATTTTTATTATTCAACAAGGGGGAAATTAAAAAACGTGATTACAAAAAGATTTGAAAATAACGTCAGGACTATGCCGGGAGCTTTATAATTTACTCTATTGTTATACAAATCGATGCGATTGTTTTCAAAATTTCCTTGTAACGCTTCATTGTTTGAACTTCAGTGGAGCAAAATTTGACATTAAATTATAAAGTTGGAAGTAATGGGTTCAATTGAAATTTGTTTTAACATTAATTTTGTTAGGACTAAGAAACTTCTTCGAAACTGAAAATTAGTGTTGAGACGTGTAATGAAGAAAACCCATTTAAAGAACTTAAAACAACTTCAATTAATAACGTTGCAGCGACAGTTTGAGGATACGTTATTACGGGTACTAAAGAGATTTTAACGGACTGATGTATTTTAATTTGTTTTCTATATAGAAAATTAAAGAGAGTAAAAAATGTGTCTTTTATATATAAAGGGGTTACATGTATAAGCTTTTTTTTTCATGGCACCGTAGACAGTGGGAGCTCGACAGGGTATACTCCGTTTCGTTTTTCGCTTTTTGGATCTGAATATTAGATATTTCATTTCCTCGAACGGAGATTGAACCCACGTTCCCTGCTAATACGGGATACAAGCAAGAATAAATCAAAGTAAAAGTATAGTAATAATAAATTTAATAATCGAGCATTACAAGCATACTTTCTGACCCAATTTCAGAAATAACCACATCATTCTTTGATATGAATATTATATTAGCGTGTAATTTGTAAGCTTTTATCCCTTAATAAACTTATTATAGCATTAAAAGAAAATAGATCTTATTGTTGATGAATTAAATTAAGATGTTTAAAGTGAAAGCTTTATTAGATGATTTGTGACACAGACAAAATTTACGGGCTCCCGTCAGCTAATTGCACACATTTTTAAGTCAATGCATAATATTTTACTCGATAGTATTCCAGTGCGTTTAACGGTAATAATTATTAGTAAAGTTGAGAAAAATATTTTTTTTATAGCTGAAAATAATATTAAAAAATAAATTTAATATTAATTTAAATAATATAGTAAATAATGTTGTGATTTGTATCTTAAGTATTTTATATTTATTGATGGTATGGTATGGTTCTTTGATTATGGCGTTCCGAGCGTGCCAGTTGAGCACATATCACTTCGCCAATGTCACGTTGAATGGAGGAGACACGAAGGAGGTTGTACGGTATATTTATTGATAATATAACTTTAAACGTTACTCGTATGACATATGAAATTTTCATACTCGTGTGACTGTAAAATTTTCAAGTTTAGTATTTAAATCACTTACAATTTTTTTTTCGATAAATAGAACTAAACTGCGATATTTATTACAATATAGTTAAAAAATATATAAAGATACATTAAATATAAATTAAAATCTATCAAATTACAAAATAATCATACATAAAACAATATAAATAATTCATACGTCGTATTTCAATACTTTGACCATTATGGTGATATTGTCATTAGGTATATTTACATAGCATTTATAGTGCAGCAGCTGGTCGCCGCCTCCAATCAATCACTATGTAATCAACCGAGGCTCAGATCATAATGAGTTTCGTTGCCGAATGTCTATTTATTATTATATTAATAACTAGTTACCTACAACGACTATGTGTACTTACGTTATATGAATAAATATTCTATGTTAAAGCATTTGTAAAAGTTTTTTAATTTTTTTTATTATAACCGCTGTTTGAAGGTATACAAAAAAAAAGAAATATAAAAAAAATGGCTAAATGTTTTTAAAAAGGTTTACACTATTTTGCGTACAGGAAGGAACCTCCTATTTATATAGGAAAGGAAGTAAGATCTTAAGAGTTAAATTATGTGTATCTACCTGCCGACCAATTTTTAAAAATTATCCTGTTTAGTGGTATCATGAACATTAAGCTATTGTATTTAAAAATAAAAAAAATAATGAATGGTGGTGATTACTTACCAACACGGACGTGTCATCGTACGCTTGTTGGCCTTGTCTTTTTTATCATACAGAAAAAGATCCTTTTTGCCTTGAAGCTTACAATATCTTATGCGTTTCAATAAGCTGATGTAATAAAAACTTTTTGTATGCTAGAATATTTTTTAATAATTGTTTTTACAGTTACATTATGATAACAGTTGACTTAATTTATATTATTTTATACCTATATTATAAACAAACGACGCAAAGAAAAAAATACATAGAGTATTAAGCCGATTTAATTAAATAAAAATAAAATACATTTATCCTACTGCGGCGCAGAGACACAAGCGTGTGACTATAAACTCGAAAGGTTATGGGTTTGAGCCCCACTCGAGGATATAAAATAGATCATATTTTCAATCTAAATATTTAATGTTTTAATTTCTTCGCTCTCTTAAATTTTTCAGATTCAGCAGCGTTGGCTGCCGCCACTCAACACGCAATGAGGCATCAAATTTGGCGGAAATTGTTACAATGGAACGGAGTGTCTCTGTTCCATGTGCGGGATACAGCGTGAAGCTGAATATAAATATGTATAAATATTTTTGTTGCTGCTGCTTTAAGGTCTTTTATGTCTATATACAATAAAGAATAATAAACTGTTTGAAATATGTGTTTAAGTGTTTTATAATAATCAAATTCAAATGTACAATATGTTATAATTTTTTTATTTTTGATTGTACAAAATGTTATTATTTTTTAATTAGTTCACTGTTGCTTACATTGTGTATAAAAATATGTATACTTTTATATAATATTTTATGTCAGCTAACTCATGTTGAGCGCAAGTAGCGTTATGAAAATCATGACGTTTTCATCCGTTATGAAAAATGTGCCACGGGTTTTGTTTTTAATATCCCCAAGAGTTTCTGTTTAAATAGAGATTTTTCATTGTCTTAGCTGGTATACAATTGCAAAATTCTTTAGCTGCCAGTCCTAATATTTTTTTTGGGACACGTTTTACACCACGTATTGCGAGGTAGGCAGTGAAAACTGAGTGTTAAGTTTCACTGAATATTCTACACTTTTCGCAGATTTTTCAGAACCGTGAAATTATGGTACAGTAAAATATATTTTTAATGGGATGGTGTAATTAATTTAATAATAATTTCAATTTCACACCAAAGAAAATATGTAATAAGATAAAAATAAGGCAAAGCGTGGCGTTGAGTTCCGCCACTCAACACGCAAAAGCCTCAAATTCGGCGGAAAGTGGGGAACGGAAGTGGAACGGAGTGATTTAACTTTAGATTCCCGGGTTCCCTCTGCCTACCCTGCCTCGTGCGGGATACAGCGTGAAGCTAATAAAAAATAAAAAATAAAAATAAAAATATTACTGTAAGTACACCTAAAAAAATGTTGTCAACGACATTTGATAAGATTGATCAATTTGCTTACCGCTCCTCAAATAATGAACAGCTGTAAATTAAACATGTTTACGTAAAAATTATGTAAGGGAAAATCATAATTAAAATCTCTGGAGGGCAAACCAACAGATGTTAAGTTAAAAAATATGGTAATTGTTAAAATTAAGCAGCCTTATTGTGTGCTGAGCGAGCCCGGGATGGAGGCTCGTGGAAATGGGCCATCTAAGCGTACTGAACTTAAACAATAATTACGATAGCGATTTATAGTAATTTACATTGTAAATGATGATTAAATCGATTTATTACTTTAATTAAAGTTATGGATGATTGAGCTTTGTAAACAATGCTGTTATATATATTTATGATTGTGACACTTTATATTGATATTGATTTGTCGTAATGCAGACAACATAAGCTTGCGACAAGTTGTGGGTTCGATCCCCATCGAGAAAATGAAATAATAATGATATTTTCATTTTCGCTTAATATGAAATACCTCAAATGGCGGAAGGTGGGAAACGAAACGAAGTTTCGTCGTTTCACTAAAGCTGTAGTGCAAGTACGTAGGAAGAAATAAGTAATTTTTAAATTTATATTTATTGTGATGTGATTACCAATTGAGAAAGAAATTATTTTAAATAATAGTTTTTTTAATTAATTTATTATATGCCTCATAAGATTAATATATTTATTAATGGTCAATCTGTATCTAAAAAAATTAATTAATTTTTCAATTAAATCTTAACCATATAAATAATTGTCATAATAAATAATTGAATGCTTTTAACGATATGGCGCAAAGCTTTCCTAAGTAACAAGGAGGACGTATTCTACAAACTACATGCACATTCCATTTGTATTTTGCTAACGTCCCGTGAAGTACAATTCAATTAAGAGGTAGCTGCTATTGCTGATTTGAGTTTTCAATTTCTGATTCTATTTACAACTCCCTTGTGTGGCCAACAGATTAATGCTGTTTTACTATGGATTATTCGATAAAATGATTTAAAAATCCAACTTGTCCAATAATTTATAGTTTAGTTGAATGTTGGTTCAAATTAGTAATATAAAAAACTAGGGAAAATTATTTTAAGGTCACTATAATACAATATTACGATTAACTATTTAATTTTAATATTTAAGTATATTTTAGGATTCTCTTTTAGTAAATAACTAACAATAACATTGTTATAATTAATTGCTGCAGCTACAATGTTCGATATTTTAATATTTGTTTTAGTTTATTTTACTCGATACGAATAAAGCACAAAGAAAAACAAATTGATTTCCACCCAAAGGCTTTAATATTCAAGAACGTAATAAAGGTGGCAAAAGCAAAACAAAGGCACCACAATGATTGGATGAAACTCATAGAGTAATAGTTGCCAAGAGCAGACTTTGTAGAGTAATGACGACATTTTGGTACCAGACGTGCTTTGTCTACAGATAATTGAATTGAACGGAAACCACCAATATTTCGATTTGAACTATTTTTCCAATGTATATATCAAAACTTATGTATTAATATATTTTAGGTAATATTCCTATTTACTATAAAAAATAAGGGCCAAACAGATTTCATTAGGATTTAACTTTCGGGATACACATCATTTTCAATTTTAAACTTTTTCAATAGTATTGTACGTAAAATAAATGCCCATAAATAATAATAATACATTATATTATTCTTTATTATTCAAATTATAAAAAGAACTTAAATGTAACTCCAGTTTGCGCTACCCCTTTAAAATAATGAGAATCTGTTGTATGAAAAAGAAAATTCCAAAAGCTCAATTAATATGTACTATCGAAGGCTTTTCAATGAACAAGAATAACTTCTGTTAACGAAAATAACGAATTAATTATAACATATTCGAATTGACTAGGCGCAATAATTACCGGTGCTAAGCGAGCAATTATCCAGTACCTTTTTGTACGACCACTCTGCTCTTTTATGCTCCAACGACGAAGACATAGTTTAATTGGAGTCGTTCTGAAGGACGCAAAGAGTCTTTTAATTAAAAATTTCAACTTTTGATATTTTAAAAAGAGTATCGTATGATATCAACGTTTTATAGAGCTCTAAGGTTATTTTATGATCTGGACGAGTTTCTCATCTTAAAGTTTTTTATGAATTAAATTTAATTAGGATTCTAGACGGGTTTTATGGTTATTTAATAATACGAAAAGTGGACTGCAGGTGATATAAAAGTTGCTGAGAATATATACATTTTTATCATAGATTGGTATGATAAAAGTTCTTTTGAAAAATATTACATTTTTATTTTTCAGCTTTACGCTACATCCTGAACATGCCAAGAAGGGCAGAGAGAACTTTTTATTTAAATATTACTTTTAACAATCATATATACATTTGATAAGATCTGTAAAATGCATATGCTTGAATATTTAAATGATAATGTGAACACTGGACACATGGTTTAGGAATGTAGTTTGGATGTGTCTGACTGAAAAGTTTATTCAATGCTACAACGAATGCTAAGTAAGTACATTGTTAGTAATAATTTCATTTATTTTTCATATTTTTAGTTAATCTCTAGTTATAAGAATATATAATATAGATTTTTATGTTCAGTCTTAGCGAAAATAAATAATATGTTTTTTGAACACATAAATCACTTCATATAATTTAATTTAGGCCATTCACGATTATCAATGTAATACCTAAGTAAACTTTTTATATTTAGTATTATCATGCTAATCTCCACGCTATGTTACGCTTCTTTCTGTTAGCAGAGTGGAAAATTAAGATATTTTCTTCATTTTTCATTCTAGTGACAATCGGACCTACAACCGTCTCGCTTACACTCTAATTCGGTGCCTCTGTGTCATGATGGATCTTATTTAAGCATATGATCAAAATTTAAGTGTCCGTCTGTGAAATTTCAATTTAATTTAAATAAATATTCCTTAGCAATCAAAACATATTTTTATATATTCAGTGCTTGTGTCCTAATGCATGTAAATAATATTAATATTATAAAATGTTTTTATGAGTATCGAGTTTGGAAAATGTACTTTATAGTACATTTTACAAACTCGATACGATGATTGTAGCTTACATGTTTATTTTTCTTTTAAGTCATATATAGATTAAGGCGAATTAATTCGTTAACTTTATTTAATGGTCGATTTAAAAATATAAATAATCACACGAGGGGGAGTAAAATTCACAATGATTACACCGTCTGTAGAGATATAACGTTAAAAGTATTCTTAAAATACTACATTAACTTAAGTGCCTATAATGTTTTTTCTAAATAAAGTAGGTACTCATAAAAAAAATCTCCTCGCTTTTGTAACGGTAAAACGAAATACGGCGTTTTTCAAGGAATGAAATGTAAATATTTCGCCAAAGTTACCAGTGGCAGGTATAATTTAATTTCATTTGAGGGAGGCAGGTTGATTATAAATTTAATTTATGTAGGGCTGACGTCAGGACAGGCCCCTGCTTGTTATTCGTAGAGCGTGCAATTTATCGACTATACTCTGACGAGCGGTGACATGTTTGTCCTGTAACGTTTTCGGGAGTACGCTTGAGCACACAACATTGAGCGTATATCCACATATAACCGTATTACGTAATGTATCTCGGGTTGAGAGGCCTGTTTCATTGTATATGTTTTGGGTGCTATCATATTTAATGTTTATATCTATTCTATTTTATATTTTTTCAACATTTAGTGGAGCTGAATGGAGAAGAGGAGCTTTATACATATATTATACAATTTGAAGAATTTTATTAACAAATGCAATATATATAAACGATAAGTTATGAGTCTGAAAATATTGTCGACTGGGGAGGGTTGCGAAATATATTACTAAACATTTTTTTTTATTTCCATTACATTTAATTCTAAATTACACCCCGCGTCTCCAGTATTTTCTATCTTCGGACAAGTTATTAGACCCATAGGCGTACACTACTACATATACCAGTATTCCAGTACTTTATGTACTGGAATACTGTATAGCATGTACTGTGTATAGCATCACGCACCTACTTATCTTCCACCAAGTCAAAGAACAACAGGTATGCGTTGTGATAATGACCAACACCAAGCATCACTTACATATTGCGAGCGCACCGCAAAATGTGTCAGTTATGACATACAGAGTTAATGTCAGTCAGTTTTCAGTTTGCATAAATCCATATTGAAAGCCAACTTTTTTTATTGTAGTAAAGTACAGCAGTACAGCAGTACAGCATTTATTATTGTAGTTTGTTGGTGAAAGTTCTTTAAAAGAAATATGTATATTCTATAAGATCTTGCCATTATAGTTCTCAAAATATTATATTATATTTATTTTATAAACACTATTTATTGCTACTTGCAACACTCGGGATATCACTACACAAACGAGCCTCGATCATTTATTTTAATATTCTTATATTTTTTTATCGACTTTATATCAATTCAAGTGGATAAAACGTTGAATTAAAAAAAGGTTTAAAATTTTTCATATATAATTTAAAATCTTTTTTAAATACGTAAGCATCAGGACATAAAACAGAATCAAAAACATAACAGAATTAATCAAGGTAATCAAGCTCAAGGTTAACAAGATATCGAGGAAAACACAGAAATAAAAACTCAGATGCGCTTTGCTAAGACCCGTCCGATAAAAATAGCTTTATTGAATGTATATTCATTAGAAGAGTCCGCCTGGCCAAATGTGCATGTTTTACAAGAGCTTTAACGTGACAAGATAACTAAGATGAATAGAAGATACTGTTTAAGATTAAGAACAAAAATATTAAAAAAAATCTGAGTAAAAATATAGTGTCCATGATTTTGTAAATGATAGTTATATTACAGATGACTTTAGCTTCCTGAAGTGATATTCGTCACTCAGGGAAGATAAACACTATTTCAGGAAACGTATGAAAATTTGAACTTATCGAAATTTAAAAAGCCAGTAATGGCAACACGCATGGGCAGACTCGACCGGATTATTACCACCCCCGGCATTTAAGACCGGCGTTAAGTAGTGGCTTTGGCCACTGCGTTTCGCATTAGGTAATGCCGGGCCCCGGTGCCCTTCCAATTTAAAGGACGGCAACGCTCCTGTAGCCCCCCTGGAGTTACAAGGGGCCGTGGGCGACGGTGACCACTTACCGCCAGGTGACCCGTACGCTCGTTTACCGTCTTTTCCATAAAAAAAAAAAATCCACACCTCTTTGATGGTTATCAAAGAGGCGCGGGTTAGGTTTCTAATTGTTTTCTAAAGAATTACTAAGTAGCTTAGGATACATGTATAGTATAGTTTCCACATTATAAATTTCCACAATATATAAAATTATAACCATTATATATTTTTGCTTCACGCTGTATCCCGCATGGAACTTGTGAACCTAGTATTAAGACACTTTGTCTTGTTCTCAGCTTTCTGCCAAATTTGAAGCATTGTGTGCTCAGTAGCGGAAGAACTAAAATATTAAATATGTTATATCGAATCAAGTTAGTATAAGTAAATTATATTTATACCATAAGTAAATTACAACAACACCGACAAAACTAGTGTAAAATAAAACAGAAACAACGGAATCGGTAAATCATTGTTTCATTAGAGATCCACTCGTAATTCTTGTTATCCAAATGATAAAATATGTGTAACATTGTATAGGAGTTTGCTGCTTATATTTGCTGTTTCATAAATACGCGATTGTTATGTTTGAATATAGAGATCATTAAAATTTTGCGCACTAGAACGATGGGACCCAAAAATCCCCTATAACTCTACGAAGGCAATCTACTGAGTGCAGAGCTTACCATAAATAACGTTTACTGTTCAGAGGAGAGGTGCTCAAATTGCTTTCACGTGATATATCCCGCAATGCAAGTACGTTTAGCCATATTGAATTTTTAAAAGAAAAAGCTCCGGTCACATGCGGTACGTAAGGTTTTCGAGGGGTCGTAAAACGCCATTTAAATTGGTGTAGGTCGGGTGCAAACGAAATTTTATAAAAAATTTATGTCTTCGACTTATAAATAATGTATTTCTTGTTTTTGTTGTCAATGTTGGTAAAAAAATGTATAAATATTATATTTTTATTTAAGAAAACTCTTTTGTCTTACTTAAACTTTATTTTATAATAATAAATTTACAAATTTAGGCCAAAAGCTTAATCACATATCTGTGACATTTGAGGTTAAAAATAAGGCTTTCTTAGCCTCTTTGAATTTGGATGGACAGCGGAACACGAAGTATTTTGACACTCGATTCGCTATACTCAGGATAAAGAGCGAAGCTAAAAAAAACTAATAATGATGCAAACAGCTACCTAAACGTACAACAGAAATATCATTACCTAAACTGAATTTACGCAACGAGTGAACACAATTCTATTGGTTTACGAGGGAAAAAAGGATAATTTATAAAAGAAACACGTCATTTTGTAGCATATGTTACAAGCACATATCACTTCAGTGCATATCAAAACTCATCCACACGAACGCTTCCATAATCGCGAATAACAATACACGGTAGACCCATTTCCAAGATTGGGATAAACAGATTTGTTTACAAACGCGTAAAAAAGCTGAACTGTGTTCCAAGATGGGAAACGTATAGGCTTGCATCATGTAACATTTATGCCTACTGGTGTTTTACATTAATACTGTAATGGGCATTGGGAGGGAACTGAGGGGGAAACATGTGAAGTATTTTGATATTTTAAGCGTTATCAAATTCTTAAAGCTGATTTGAAATTGTGATTTTGAAGAAATATGTTTTATATAAATATATGTTGCATTAATAGCTTTTTTAGAATATTTTCCGGAATATTTCCTTATTCATAAGTACATGAACAATAACACTGTAATGAGTCTATATGAAATATTAAAATACTGATCATTTGTTGAGGCCTGTCGTGACGCAGGGGCACAAGCGTGTGACTGTAACCGACAGTTTCTGGGTTCGATACCCACTCGAGGAAATGAAATATTTAATATTTTTAATTTAACTATTTAATGTTTCATTTCTTCGCTCTGGTAACAAGGCAAAGCGCGGCGTTGAGTTCCGCCACTCAACACGCAATGCCTCAAATTCGGCGGAAAGTGGAGAACGGAAGTAGAACGGAGTGTCTTAACACTAGTTTCCCGGGTTCTCTCTGCCTACCCTGCCTCGTGCGGGATACAGCGTAAAGCTAAGTAAGTAAGTAAGTAAGTATTATTTGATCTTATAATAACTAGTAATACTCGTAAGTAATATAATAGATATGACTAATCTGAGTGAAAAAACTAAATATTTGCGAACTAAAAAAGAGTATATTTATTAATGTTTTTAATAAAAGATACATCTTGAATAACTGTAATATAGAGGCCGGTATATTATTGACTTGGCATTTTGATATTCAAATCAAATAAATATTTATTAGGAGATCTTCAAATAAAAGGGACTTCATAGGCAGAAACCAGTTCAGAATAAATTAACCGTCGTTTGAATAGGGACTATCATTTCTCCCTGATTAGTTGGACTCAATCACCTAAAAGCGTTTAAAGTTCTATTCACGTGGATCGGCAAAATTCAAAAGAGCACGAGCTTGAAGCTGAAACGGGGCACTTCAAGTATTAATTGCTTTTCGTAGTCCATTGTAATTCAGATTTGGCGAGATGCAAATTACTCTTAACTATCCTACTGCTCCACTTTTCTAACTGGAATGTGAAAAGTTTGAAAAACAACGGTTGTAGAAAAGTATCCACATTTTACATACGACTAGGCATACGCGCGCTTTGTGCTTCATAAGCTTCATTTACTAGACTTATATGCGAGACGTACAAGTTTTTTTACAACGTATGTCGTTGAAATCGTCTATTTTGTCATAGTTTTTATTCAGAAAACTAAACATGTTCAGTATACGTTATTAGAGATTAGACTACGGCGGATTCTCTTTTCCCCACCGATGGTTTTTAATAGGTTGTCACGTACGGGGAATGCTCGCATGCATGTATATTTTCGTTAGTCAATACTTAATATTCGGACACTCAATGAGACCTAAACATCCCCCTTCACTAAAAGAAAAGACCTCCTCTGGTTGTAAGATGTTTTACATCTAATAAATGATTATTCATTTAATAAGCTTCTTAAATAAGCTGGGCACCGCTCTACTTGCTTTTTAAAAGGGAATGACGCGGTCGTGAAAATAATAATATTTGTAATCATCAATAAAAATGAAAACATCATACGCACACTAAAAAGGCACAGGCGTCTGTGAGTCAGTGGACATTGTTTCCCTTTGCCTGGTCTACGGTATAAAAAAAGAGTGAAGGCTTATAATACACGTATATGTTATAAAAAAAAACAATCATCTAATAATAATATTATCAATGTCCACTGACTCACAGACGCCTGTGCCTTTTTAGTGTGTGTATGATGTTTTCATTTTTATTGATGATTACAAATATTATTATTTTCACGACCGCGTCATTCCCTTTTAAAAGCAAGTAGAGCGGTGCCCAGCTTATTTAAGATGGGAAAGTAAGCATAATTTAATTATAAGCATTTCTCCAAGTGAAAATTAATTCAATTCACAATTACCACATAACGCCACTACATCCTCAAACATAATTATTTTTACGATAATTCAATTTTAATCAAATCATCCAATATCAAACATCATGAAATAGCAAGATAGACCTATTTAATCTATTTCAGCCCAACTTTGTTAATGAAATAGCGATGGAACTCTGATAACTACAGCGAGGTGATTATGTACTGTCATTTACTATATGAACAAAGCATAGCTGAATTGCGGTCGTAATACACATACTTGTAATTCACATTAGAATGTGCCGGTTACGGGTAAAACTAATCCTGTACGTCGAGTATTCAGTATATGTTACTAATTTATATGAAATAATAGTTTTTTCTTTGAGACAGAAAATAATTATATAATATAAATTATGATCATTAAGGTCCTTCGAAGAAGCCTGGGTAGAAGTGTGCTACCCATAACTCGACAGGTTGTGGGTTTGATCCCAACTTGAGGAAATGAAATGTCTAATATATTAGTTTCTCCGCTCGGGTAGCAGGAGAAAACATTGTACTGTATTGTGTCGACTTCTGCCACTCGCAATATCTCAAATTCTTCGGAAAGTGGGGAACGGAACGGGAGAGTCTTAACACTCTATTCTCAAATTTCGTCTACCAACCCTGCCATGGGCGAGATACAACGTTAAACTGAAAATAAAGGTATAAATTGGCAATATACACTGAATTTGGGACAGGTGGTGTGCAAGTACCAAAATAGCGAATAATAATAATGGATTTTAAAACATTAAGCTTGCTCGTACTTATAAATTTCTTTTAAAAAAACAGTCAATATAATTATTTTTATAATATCAAACGTGTGCATTAAAAGGACTTTACATATTCTGAATTTCGAAATTCGTACAATTGTACGATGTCAAATTTGCGAAGTAAAATCAGCTTACCTAAGCTTCATTTCGATGTATAATGGAACTGAATTAACCAAATATTCTATTAGAGGATTGGAATTACGGACGTACCTATTTAAGACCATGTTAGTTAAACTGAAGGGTTCACGTCGTTTTAATCGAGCGGAGCATGTCGAGCACTGTCATGAAAACGGTAATAAATGAACTATTCTCTATTTAAGCATTAGGCCTTCGTGTACAGAGCTGAAATAGAAAGGTTGAAGGTATATTATAATAATTAAAATTAGTCCTACAAAATTTCTAGGGTTGTTTGTTCATGTCCTTGTTATTTCGTTTTAAGCTGTATTCCGCAAGTAACAACAGAGGAAACCAAGTGTTAAAACACTCTTTGTACCATTCATTTTTCTTAACATTTCTTGTTTAATAGTGGAACTCAACGCCGCGCTTTGTCTTTTACAAGTGAGTAATAATGATATTCACGAATGTCGTGTTTTTAATCAAACACTAAACTTTTGCGCTATGATGGTCTTTTTTAAATAGTAAATTATATTGTCTCATATTAAATAAGAATTGATTTTACAAAATTGAAATTCTAAGGAAGGTAGAAATGGAAACTGAAAGTTTGTAAGAAAATTCTATATTATTTTTTTATTTTTTGGGCTTTAATTTCAGTCCTAATAAAATATAAATTCAGTTGAATTTTTTTTTTATGAAAGTAAGATATGTCTACTTTTTGTTAATGTGCAAAATCACATCACATCTGGATATTTAAATGACCTGATTAACTTGATTAATATAATACGTAAGGAATGTTTAACCTCTAAGGAATGAGTTCGTTTGGATCGTCTAATCAATTTCAGCTCAGGTGGGCGCTTGGTTTTAGTTCGTAACTTAGTATTAATTAATGTTTTGTACTAGAATATTATCTCTATCAATTATCTCTCTCCTCTAGTTACGGAAATGTACGTGAGCTTGTTAACATTTGTACAATGTTAATGATGATTTTGTACAAAAAGAATTACTAAGGTTAATTAAACATCGATCATACTTTCTCATACCAGTTCATAGTAAAAGGTTTCATTATTCTAAGTTCGATTTTACAGGAATAAAGGTAAAAAATCACCTTGTATTACAATTAACATGCTTTGATAATAATCTTAAAATTATAACTTACAATAATTATAAAATGTAATTTAATTAAGAAATAAAAAACAATTTGATTATAAATATTTATCCGAGTGGTAATTTCAGGAAAGATTCAAGGCCACGATGGCCTCAAACAGAATTTTTCTTATCATAACTAAATTTTAATCAAATATTTTAACATCAAGCATCATGGGTTTAAAAAAGTGCTATCAGATTAAGTGAGTAGAAGAAATAAAACTACGCTACGAAATCATATGTAACCTATAATGGTATAATATATATAAACCTATAGTGGTATTGATAACATTGGATAATTTTACCGTATACTAGGAATATGAGAGTATAAAAGTTATGTTTTAGTTATCTAACATAGATATTATAATATTTACAATAAGACAACAACGAGGCCTGTCGTGGCGTAGCGGCATAAACGTGTGACTGTAACCGACAGGTTGTGGGTTCGATCCCCACCCGAGGAAACGAAATATTTAATATTTTCAGTTTAAATAATTAATATTTTCATTTCTTCGCTCTGGTGCTAGGCAAAACGCGGCGTTGAGTTCCGCCACTCAACACGCTATGTCTCAAAATTCGGCAGAAAGTGGGGAACGGAAGTATAACGGGAGTGTCTTAACACTAGGTTCCCAAGTTCCCTCTGCCTACCCTGCTATGTGCGGGATACAGCGTAAAGCTGAGTGTCAGATAACAACAATAAGTATAAAATAATACATAGTAGCCGTATTATATAAAACTGACCAAAAGTAAATATAATAAAATAAAATACAACAAAAGCAAACCATAATACGAAGACCAACGAATACAATAGCAATGGATGAATCAACCACCGATATAAAAAAAAGTATGATTGTTTACTATTTATTATATAAAGAAATAAAATTATAAAAGTCTCTGGTTACATTGGAGAGAGCGAGTTTTAGAAAAAACACCTGTTGCCTTAACAGTCACACGCATGTGCACATGCACAGCGACAGACCATTAATATCAATATTTAATTAAATTTATATTTATGTTTAAAAATTCTACATTTTAATTTAAAAAAAAATCTTATTTTGTATATTACTTCCTATGATTTTAGTTACTAAAACCCCTAATTAGATATGAGAGCAAACATTTTCAAAGAATATTAGAGTAAACAGATGTTCAAACTCCTTATAATATTGGAATAACTTATTGAAAATAAATTATCCATAGACCACTATTAAAAATAAAATGAGTGAAAATAGGGCCTGTCGTGGCGCATGGGCACAACCGTCTGACTGTGACGCAATAAGTTATGGGTTCGATCCCCAGTAGAGGAATTGAAATATTTAATATTTTCAAGTTAAATATATAATGTTTTCATTTCTTTGCTCTGATAACAAAGCAAAGCAAGGCGTTGAGTACCGACACGGCATGGAACGGAGTGTCTTAACACTAGGTCCCTCTTTCTACTTGTTAGGTACATGGGAACTGAACAAAAAGTAACAGTATATACTTATATAAGTATTTTTTTTTTTTTTTTTTCAGCTTCACGCTTACGTCGTGGCGCATCGGCACAAGAGTGTGACTGTAACCGACAGGTTCTGGGTTCGATCCCCAGTCGAGGAAATGAAATATTTAATATTTT
Source organism: Eueides isabella (assembly GCA_019049475.1). Classification (NCBI taxonomy): domain Eukaryota; kingdom Metazoa; phylum Arthropoda; class Insecta; order Lepidoptera; family Nymphalidae; genus Eueides; species Eueides isabella. Next base: position 6,720,691 of record CM032395.1, on the reverse strand, counting down.
AAATTTAAATATTTAATGTTTAATTTCTTCGCTCTGGTAATAAGGCAAAGCGCGGCGTTGAGTTCCGCCAATCAACACGCAATGCCTCAAATTCGGCGGAAAGTGGGGAACGGAGTGTCATAACACTAGGTTTCACTTCCGTTCCCTCTGCCTACCCTGCCTTATATAAGTATGTTATCAGATTTTTATATACAATATTAAAAATATGAAATTAAATTTCAATTATAATGCTAATAGCCAAAATAGTAATATGTAAAAATATTAATAAATATTATTTTAGAAACTACTTCTTTATTTGTTACGAAGATAAATGTAACCTTGGCAGCTATAAAAATAGATCTCGAGTAAAGATATTTCACTTCAATACGTGAATACTTACAAGCTTCTTATTTTAAAAATAGCATATTTTTTTCTTTTTGTATTTAGAAAATTCTTCTGTATAATAAATAGTACCCTTTTCTCATGTCTTTCAATTTATTAAATAATTCCTATGCAGATCCCCCTAAGCTTATCACACATAGTGAAACGTAAGCTATAGTACGTAAACTGTGATTTAATATTTCAAATAGATATATATTTTAATTTTTTACTAACTGCAGGCTGGTCTTAGTAACGTTAGTAATAATTTAAGTCTCTAAAGTTTCATTTGCAATGAAAATTGAAAATGGATTTCGTCTGATGAAATATGTTTGGTTTAAATCTCATTTTGCGGATGACAAAACAGTTTTTTACTTCACTTCTCTCCAAATGTAAAGCAAATAGAATTCTTTTAGTAAACATAAAATATTTAAAAAACAAACACTGCAACGTATCATTATATATTCTACTTGTATTTTTGTTTATACAGCGAAAATATATTCCGTATTCATACAATTTCATTAAAATAAACATTGTGAGTCGTGATATTGTGGCGCATGGCTCAGATCTCGGAAAAATTTTGCTATCATCCAAAATGTTGCTTGAGAAAAACGATTCCCCCTTATTATCTTCAAAATAGTCATTTTTGTCTCCCAAGAGTAATGCCCCAAGAAAACGTTATTACGTAAGTATTTTATGATAGCGTTTAAAGGGAACACGTTTTGTATTAAGGGAATATTTTGCTTGTTTAAGACCCTCGTGAATAATACACGGGCGTATTACAAATACAATTACCTTCGAATACGAGTTAGAAAAAGGTTGAGATCGCGAATCGCATAGTAATCTCTGTAAAATGTATTCGATGACAGATATAAAGAAATCATATTAATTTCGTAATATACCATGTCTTTTGGATTTGCTTAAAAGAAATATTTTTTTAAGATATCTGTTGTATTAATTAAATTACGTAATTATGATAATAATTTATTTATAAAAGGAAATGTGGTTTGTTATAACAATTAATTAAAAAAATAATAGCATTTAATAACATCGTATACAATAGTAAATTAATTTCATTTGTTTTTTAATTAATACACTTCTAGTAGAATGCTTGTATTCCAGTTATACCTCTGCCCAAAATTAAAGCATGTATATCATGTGTACCTTCATATGTATTAACCGCTTCTAAATTCATTACATGCCTAATAATATGATATTCATCAGACACTCCGTTGCCTCCAAGCATATCTCTCGCAACTCTTGCAATTTCCAAAGCTTTACCGCAGTTATTTCTTTTGAGAAGCGATATCATTTCGGGAACGGCTAGACCTTCGTCCTTTAGACGTCCAACGTGAAGACAAGCTTGAAAACCGAGACTTATTTCAGTAATCATGTCAGCCATTTTTTTTTGTATCAGCTGGTTCGAAGCGAGCGGCTTTCCAAATTGTTTCCGATCTAATGTGTACTCTCGAGCGATCCGCAAACATGTTTCGGCCGCACCGAGAGCGCCCCAAGCAATCCCGTATCGCGCATTATTAAGACATCCGAAAGGCCCCTTCATACCTACTACGTTGGGCAATAAATTCTCCTCTGGTATTGATACGTCGTCTAGCAATATCATGCCGGTTGTTGAAGCTCTCAAGGAAAATTTACCATTGATTTTGGGCGTGTCTAGCCCCTTTTTAACTTGAGACCTTTCGACGACGAAACCTCTCACTTTATTATTTTCTTCTTCATTTTTAGCCCATACTACGAGTATATCTGCAATAGGGGAGTTTGTTATCCAGGTTTTAGAACCGTTGAGAATATAAGATTTTGATTTAACATCGTATTTAGCTTTCGTAACCAATGCACCTGCGTCGCTTCCGTGATTAGGTTCGGTTAAACCGAAACAGCCAACTAATTCACCCTTAGCCATTCGAGGTAAATATTTTTGCTTTTGCTCTTCTGACCCGTACATGTAAATAGCTCCCATAGCCAAACTACTCTGCACACTCATAGCCGATCTATACGATGAATCTACACCATCCAATTCTCTAGTAATAAGACCATAAGTTATAGATGACACTCCAGCACAATCATAGCCTTTAATAGTACACCCGAGGATCCCTAATTCGCCCATTTCTTTGTAAATCGCACGATCGAACACTTCGTTTCTATTTGCCTCAACCACTCTAGGCATTAGTTTCTCTTTACAATAAGCTTTCAACGAGTCCCGAACAGCCTTTTCATCGTCACGTAATTGTCGATCTAAATTCAAAGGATCCTCCCAGTTAAAACTCACTTTTGCGTTATTAAAGATCGATGTAGATAACGTTCTAATATTGTTACAACTATTATTAAGTCCACTCCATAATTTAGAGAATTTTGTGAAATTAACAGCCATGATAGTTTATTATTTCAACTCTATATACGTATTTATTGAATGAAAACAATATGTTATCTATGTAGAACTTTCCACTAATCTTTATTTAATGCTCTCTATATAAATTGTATTAATTTAAATTACATAGAACACTTTCTTCAATCACAAACAGAACTATAATCGGTCACATTTATCATAGTTTTGACAAAAAAGTATGATAAGGCAAAGTAACCTCACATATGACCTAGTGACAACACAATGTTTTCAATAATATACCACCCGCAGCTCACTTCATGCTCATTGTTTGATGCTAACGTAAGATCTTCTTCATAGGCTTATCTTTGTATTTACGTATTTGCCTGCTGTAAAGTTATAGGCGTAGAGTATGTTATCTTTAGAATATGTTATCAGTGCTTACTCTATTATCTCATAACAATGTTATATAAGGCTGTTGTGGCACACGAGCACAAATGTGTAACTGTTACCATAATAGGTTATGGATTCGATTCCCACTTAAGAAAATTAAATATTATAGATCTTTGTTTCTTCGTTCTAGTAACAAGGCGGTCAACACACTTCATACCCCAAATTCAGAGGAAAGTCGGACACGTAAGAGTGTTAATAAGAACGGAGTGACTTTACACTGGGTTTACAAGTTTACTTCCATGAACAGGATAGCAAAATAATTACTAGTAAATACAGATTGTTAATGATATGTCAACTAATGTTATCAAACATTTACTGGCTTTGCTTGTAAATGATAGGCCCGAAAAACAATACTCTTGTCAACATTTTAATCATTGTTTGTTATACACAATTATTGAAATAAGATAATATTTAATATCAAATTGTAACTAAGATAGATAAGTAGGATTAAATAACTAAAATTGATAAGTAGGGTAAAATTATTTAAAAATAATGTTATATATTAATGTAAAACATTATTTTTAAGTAATTTCCTACATACATACATCAACATCAACTTGAAAACAAAATATATACAATTTTTGCAAAATTTGCTAGTGAAGTAGGCACCCTGGTACTGATGGTGTCGTAAAAGGCGACTAAAGTACGTGTGGGAGAGTCACGTTGTCAGCTATGTCAACACGCATGGGTAGACTCGATCGATTTTTTACCACCTCCGGTATTTAAAACTGGCTTTAAGTAGTTGATTTGGTTACTGCGTTTCGCATAGGGTAATATCAGGCCCCGGTGCCCAACAATCTTAAAGGCCTGCCTGGCGCTCCTGTAGCTCTGGAGTTACACGGGGCCGTGGGCGACGGTGATCACTTACGATCAGGTGACTCGTACGCTCGTTTGCCGTGTCCATAAAAAAAAGAACTTCCGGGCTAAATACAACCCTTTATATAAAACCAATATAGTGGGAGCAAATCTACAGCCATGGTCATCGTGATTGCAGCCGGATTCTGTCGGCATAGAGTATCTTTTTTTGCTAAGTTTTATTTTACAGCTTTTTTGTATCTTAGTATATCTGCAATCAGTTATAAACTATAAGGAGATTAGTTTTTATTTATTTATACATAATCCGCAGACTTAAATCGTTCATGCCTAATTTATGTCCTGTTATTTTTATTTTATTAGATATATAAAAAAATGGTTAACTTACATCAGTCTCTTTGTAAAATTCACTACTAAATTGGAACAATAAGGACTAGGAGAGTCCTCTTTAATGCTAAGGAGGGAATTGCCTAATTGGCTTTACGAGGAACCTTCTTAGCAGGAGACCACTACAATTATTGACTGTACTACGTAACCATAATTTAATTTGTATATGAAATTAAAACCTGATAAAATGGATATATCATATTGAAACTCGGAAGAAATTAGGATGGGTCGGGTCGCTTTTTTATTATTTATATACAAAAAGTAAAGTACAAAAATATAACCTATACATTTTTAAAACAGAAAGCTGTGAGTTAAAAACTTTTTCTATGTCGCGAGTGGTTTTAAATAGCGGTGCCATTTGGACGATATTTCAAATTAAAAAGTAAAAAATGTTGGATAAACATTCGACGTGGAAATTTTACCGACGTTGTTTATTTACACCTATTAAAAACAAAAATATTTAATTGTCATGAAACAGTAGGTATTTGTTATATATACATTAATTTTTAAAATATTTTTTTAATCACGATCTGATTTTTGCATATATGGATGCAAATTGATTACCTAGTAATTAGTTACTGTCATTTCTATTACTAGTGTCTTATTTACATAGGTAATGTACATCTTTGGTGAGGAAACGTCCCATTTTGCTTAGTAATAAATGTTTAATCGAGTAGAATTCGAACTTTATTCCGCATCACCATTTGGATAAATCTTCTTAATTATTACTCTATTTATTACTACTTTTACATATTATTTAAATATCTTTTAGGTAAGATATTTAATAGCAGGTATAATTTTTTGGTTGGTATATAAAAATATTTTACAAAAATTACTTTATCACATCGTTTAATAGATTTATGTGGAATTTTTATTAGTGGGTTACTAATGAATATATTTTAATTATTCAACACTAGGATGACCTTTTTGTGCTAAAAGCTAAAAGATAATATAAAAAGTCTTTCTTAACATAACAAAAGCTTCATAATAATACTATAATTTTAACCAGTGTACTTAGTGACATCTGTTGTAAAAAGATAATAATATTTTTCATATCTCAATTTAAACACCAAACAGCTAGGGAATAAAGAAAAATAACCAAGACACAACACAAAATAGAATGCCTCAGCTTACGTGGTGGCTGCGGACAATGTCCTCTTATTTATGTCCTACAGCAAAAAGCAACGTTATGAGAGCGAGAGCCATTTTACTTTCTTTGCACAAGTTAAGACTTTTTGTTACTCACGTTAGTGATCCATGTAAAGGCTGTGGCTAGTCAAGCTTTTACTTTACTTTATTACATTTATTACATTAATTTATACGAATACTGCAATCGTTGTGGTGCAGTGGAAAAGACTTACTTTGAATCCCCCTAGGAAGTATATGTCGATTTCCACTCGAGAGAGTATACATATTTCTATATTTACATAATGTTTATTTTACTGCTCCAGCCGTACTTGCCTGACTAATGCAGGTACAACAGGTACTGAGTCCACGCAATATCTCATAAATTGTATGAAAAGTGAATAATAGAGTGCACATAACACTAGCTTTCTTTCATGTGTCTAAATAAGCAGACAAATTCGTAAATTGTTGTGCTTAAGTGAACCTCCTACTATTTCGAAAGCTCATTTTTTAAACCTATTATTTAACATTTTAACCAATCATACATTTTGGGGACAATTTAAACAGAACATGCACGTGGTTTGAGACAAAGTACAAGAGGAGCTTCGTTCCTCAATAGGCATTGTCTGAATAAGGAGCTTATGCAAATTTACGTTTTATACATTTTCAAAAGCTCTCATAATAGAAATATTTTTTTTAGAGAAAGGAATATGTTTCTAAAACATATTTTTACTGCTTGCACCTTACTAACTTGCAAAATATTTTTAAATATAATAGCTGTAAAGTACAAGATTTTTGAATAACTAGAGTGTGTCATTTATTTATTATAATCAATATTGCTAGCAAACCTATATTCTATATTAAAAATAAAATCCAGAGTTTAATCTTTAAAGATGATTCGACTAAGTATTAGTTGAATCTGAATGTGAGACTTGTCATAAAAGTATTTTTTCTCGATCGTGATCGATATTTTCTTAACAAACTTCATTGTAACAGAACTTTCATTGAAAATTGACAAACATTTTACGGTGACCTGCCATAAAAGTGGATCACTTACCAAAGGATATCCGACGAAGATCGTAATGCTGGCCTGAAACTTCTATAAATTATTCAATCTCTATTTGCATGACAAACGACGGCTAAGAACCGTGAGGTCTTAGACCTTAATGGCACCTTGGCTACTTGTTAAACTGCCTTTAGTTGATACTTCACCCTTTCGCACTCCTATTGTACGTCACTCTTTAATGGCCCAGTGATTTTTCCACTCATATGCAAATGTCAGATTAGCATACATTCCGTTCCCGCTCGCTATTTTGCTGCTGAAATCTTTAATGCCATGTTTTTATTAATGTTCGCTGGCTGTGATAAATATGCAGTTTATCCTGCAGATAACAAATTACATTTTTGTTTTTTACTGCTTTTTCGGATGATTTTATTTATAAGGATTAATATTTTTATTACTTTTTTAGCTTCACGCTTTATCCTTAGCGGGGCATCCAGAAAGAACGCAGCGCCAAAAAAAGGTAATCAAATTAACATAAAACTAAGCTATTATCAAAAATATATCATGGATGTATGTGTATTTATTAAAATATAATCTAATACATTTAAGTAAAGATACGTGTATATAAAATAATGTAAAAGTATTTTCCTGAGAAAGCTAATTAGCTGTGCTAAGAAAATGCAACCAACGTCTAGAAAATTAAATATTAAAGCAAATAAAACGTTGGACGGGGCTAAGTGCATATTATAAAATCAGAAGCTCAAGTAAGTGACGTTCCCAAATTAGAACATCACAGTGAATTCCTCCGCAACATAAATGGAATAGTCGTGTAGTTTGAGCCTTGAAATAGGAGATAATCTAAAGTACATTACATAAGTTAGCATATTTAATGTGCTAGCATTGGTTAGTGATTTCCCTGCTTTGCATGTGTCGATGACGCATTGCGACACTCAAGAGATGCGTTCGTAACATCTATTTGTTATTATGTACATTATTTATGTAGAAAGCCATTGTGGCAAAAAAACCATGTGTAATGTTTGAAATGCAAGGGTTGTGAGGTCAATCCCCATTCGGTTAAAATTGGGCGGAAGGTAAGGAAGTGACTGATTTAACACCATAGTGATAATGTTTCATCAAACGATGAACCCCGGCTGCACGCACTAAATGGCATGAGTCATTGTCACGTTTCGTCTGAACCGAGTGTGCAAACGAGACGACACGATCGGCCTAAGCGTTCAGATTGTGACATCTATCTACATATCTATTAATTGCTACTCGTGTAAACTTATAATTGTCAAATTATTAATGTAGGGCCCAATAATTGTAAGTGATCTTTAAATTTTTGGCCTGTTTTTTTGTGCGTTTGTACGCGCTGAATATGTAAAATATTTTATTTGAATATTCTTTGTAGTGTTTCTTTTAGTTTCTTATCATATTTCCTTTTTATTTCTTTCCATATTTAATAGAAAGTTTGTAATTTTTTCCCTTAGCGAGAATCTGTAAAATATACAGATTAGTAAAATTTACTCGAAAAGCGGTACTTAACTATTTTAAATTAGTATAGCAAGTCTTTAGTCTTTAGTTGTCTTTGTTTCATTGAATATATCTAGCCTTGCCTACAGGTGTATATGATTCATCTACAAAGCCACTATCATTATAAAACATAAAATAAAAGTAAAAATTAAATAGAACAGCATGACATTGGCCTACTTTTAATACAATAGAACATTCTGGGAATAACTTGAAAGTTATTCCCAATGAAAGTTAGTAAAGTAGTTTTAATCTTCTTTTTTTCTGGTACACGATGTTATAATCCATTTATATTATATCTATATACAATGCTACATAAAACAAAATAATTAATTTATATGTTGAGATTTTGAAAATAAGGTTAATTTACATTTATAAACAGATATTTTTAAAAACAGATATTTGCTTGTTAATAATATTTAAAATTTAATATTGATTTATTTATGTTTATTCAAAAAAGGAAAAATGACTTATTGTTTTTTAATTAATCAATAATTTTGCTTGAAAATCATAAAATTAAAAAAAAAATTAAAACCCATTCAAAGAAATACAGATGTATAAAGAATAAATTGTCAATTATAATATGATTTGGAACATTATGATATAAAATGGAATATATTTTAAGCTTTCACAATGGTAGGTTTTGAAATCCTAAATCTGTAGTAATTAAATAAAGCTCCAGTTCTTGATATTCAGGCATGAGAAATTAGACTTACGATTTACCTAATTCGCGTTTCGTAGACATAATGTCGTGCATATATTAAAACTGAATGGCAGACAATTCTGATGAGATATGTTACTTCTGATATTTACTTTGTATGTAAAGTGATGGATCACGAATAAAGTAGTAATAATAAACGGTTATTCTTGTTTATTTAGCTATTTGTTAGTTAGTCTTATAACACTTAGAATTCTAGCTTGAGTTTCATCTCTATCTAGATTAGATATAATGCGGAATTTGGATATCAATTCCGCATCAGCATTGTAGTTTATTCATTTATTAAATTGTCATACGTACTTTTCTCTTTCATATTTTCTTTACAACAATTCGTACACATACGTTCACAAGTTTAATACAAATGTGTTTTTCATATCCATAAGTTATTCTAAATAATGAATTGTGTTACGTAAAATGGATAGAAATTACAGTATTTGTCGAACAACAACGATAAATCACTAACTTGTTTCGGAGCTGCCCCAATTTGACAATTTATCTTAAAAACTGTCTAGATATTTTAGGAAGCTGACTTTTCAAGAATTTCAAGCTTGAATAGTTTGTCCATACTGTTCAAGCAGAAAACTTATATGAAATACTGTTATTGATTTCTTTGAGCACGCTTCAAAGTTTGTGTATGACATTAACTTTACTACTGCATGTAAATTTAAAACTTCAACAATTTTGGCATGACGTTAAATTTACAATACTCCCAAACTTTATCAGAAGGAACATCTTGAAGTCGTAATTTTAAACTTATTTAGAGCCTAAAATTTCTAAAAGATAAAAATCAACTAATTTAGTATGAATAAATTGATGCAAAAGTTCCAAAAGTTCAGGCTTAGATGATTTGGAATGCCGTTTTTTTTTTATAATAAGTACTTATTATAAAAAAAACGGCATTCCAAAAACATTCGGCGATAAATGGGAAGCGGAACGGAATATCTAAATTTTAGGTTTCAAGTTCAATATACGGTATACAGAGTGAAGCTAGTAAGTAGTAGTTAAGTTTTGAGTTATAAATAAGTAAGAAATGTGATTGGCTTCTTTTTTTATCACAACCAAAAACACTTTTCACAGCACAGCTTCTTCGTAACAAGGAGTCCAATTAAAACTAGATCTTCTCAGCTGAATAAAGTATAAAAGAGATGAGTGGTGGCATAAAAAGACACTGGATAATTGCTCCCTTAGCGTTACCTATTCATTATGTCTTGTCAATTTAAATATGTCATTAAAATAAATGGGCTAAATAATTTTATTTAAAATGTGTATGTATATATGTTGTATACACATATTTTAAAACAAATGTGTATATATGTTATGATATGTGGCTCTGTCATCGAAAACAGGTCTGTAAGCGTCTAATAGCGTATGAGTTTATAAAGATGATTTTGAATACAAATGTTAATGGTTAGCGCATTTTTGTCCATAATTTATGTTATAAGTATGTTTTTAGCAGTTGGGTAAGACTATATGAGGTATAATCTTCTGGTATATGAAAATATGATTAATTCACATTATATAAATATCAGATTTAATATTCCAAGAACGACGAAGAAGGGAGACCTCTACATTTACTTCACCTTTCATTTAAAAGATACGTAAAATCAGATCTTAAAAAAATCAGGTCAGATACAAAAAATATGTCAAAAATATAAGAGGCAATACAGAAGAAACGATGACCAGAAATACCCTGTAGAGTTTGATTAATTTCGTATAAAATGCATGCAAAATGCTCGATATTCTAATTACGTTAAGTTAACAGCTCTATTTTTTGTTCCAATTTTCCATGTTTTTCGATATGCGCTGATCTTAGTAGATCGGCAACAAAATGATTTCATAAGTATTCCGTTTCGTAAAATTATATTATTTCTAAATTTTATTTTCTATTCCTAAAAAATGTAATATCCTTTTACAAAGAATTTCCATAAAAAAGTATCTATATATTTTTCACTTTACATTTTATCTCAACATAATATAAACCTGAGTTCACCCATTAAATTTAATATGGCGCCTACAATAAAGCATTTAAGCGGTCGTAAAAATTGCTCTACTGATTTATAGTCTTTTATACGAGAATTTAAAGGATTAATTAAATTTATCGAGGATCGTCTGGCGTCAGTTCAATATTCAAGGCAATCAGTTGGAGAGTTTTTAGCAAATCCGTTGATACAATAAGATATATAATAATGATCTATGTTTTTTTTTTAAAGAGTTTTGTATTATTTTCTTTTATAAATTATTATTGAAGATGTACAAGTTTAAGAGGAATAAAAAAATATAATTTTGTTGACAGTTGGCAAGTAATGTGAACTGAGATGGAATAAAAAACATTATTTTATTCCACTTCATTCTAAAAACATTACAAAAGCAATAATATACTCGTACTCCTGTAAGAATTTGAACCGTTTCTATTGAATTATATGTGCTTTACAGTAGTATTTTCATTTTTATGATCAACTTTATGTCAACATGCAATGTCATGATTTACGGAATTATGATGAATTACTTATGACTTCATATTTTTCATTTTGTTTTTTTCCTCTGAGATTGAAGAGTTATACATCTAAAAGCTTTTTTTGCATTAATCAGCTTCACGCTCTATCCCGCACTAGGCAGGGTAGGCAGAGGGAACCCGGGAACCTAGTGCTAAGACACTCCGTTCCACCACTTCAGTTCTCCACTTTCCGCCGAATATGGGACATTGTGTGTTGAGTGGCGGAACTCAACGCCGCGCTTTGCCTTATTTGCATTATGTATTTTAAAAATGTATTCTCAAAGATGCGTAAATAAAAGAACATGTATTTATTAGTGTTGTTAAAGTATTGATATGGATTTTCAACTGTACATATTTAACAATTTTTTTTTGATATTATATAATATAACTTTCGAAGGTTTTGATATGATTATATAATTAATTTATAATACAGCAGCATAAACATTCGTATAGCACTATCACTTGATAGATGCCAGCTGAAGTGACCTTTAGGTCAACGTTGCTTTAAAATAGATGGATTAAATCTCAGTATGAATCAACTTTTGAATCAAGCATAACCCCAAAGTTTATAATTTTCGTGAAAACACTTATATTACATAATAAATAAAAAAAATGTCTTTTGAAATGTATAGAAATTGAAATATATAATGTACTTTTAAACATTTTTTCTTAATTTTACAGCTAAAATGTCTACTACAGACTATAAAGAAATTCTTTGAAGTTCAATTAACGAACATGTCGATACCTTGTCTAATGCAAGAACTTTTATAAAACTGATTTAATAATTCTTAATTTAGAATTTCTAACACAAATTAATTGATTTATGGCCTAACTTTAACATGCTTTTTAAGAACACCATATTTTTGGAAGGAAAAAATCTAATTTGCTTCTAAGTGTTCATAAAATATTGAAACTCCGACCTCTTCAGTGGACGAGTTTCGCTTGTCTTCAGGATATTAAAAATTTCATACTCCTATTTCATATTCGCGTATATTTACTTGAACAACGGTGTGATTTAAAAGATGAAAGATATTGTCACAAAACAGAATATTTTTATCTCGCTTATACGGAAGTAGCATTCTTCATGTATTTTTTTTTAGTAATATTCGTTTAATATAATGTTTATTTTAGTAATATTCGTTTAATATAAAGTAGGTACTATTTAAGCCACTTTTAGTGCTAAAACTTTTTAATTTTTTTTATTAATTTATATCTTGTAGTCAACGTCGTCCTTCCCTAACTAAACTGTATATATAAACGTATATAATTAATTGTCCTAAATATTTTTTTAATAAAATTTCGATCTTTATGCTTTTTTGTTCATTAGCACTACAGCTTTTATATGTGTATTTTTTTATTTTAGTATGAAAGAAGAAAATAATAATTAATACTTAAGTTTTTTTTTTATTATTATAAAAACGCTCTAAAGTACCTACTATATTAGCACTCAAAATTTATTAGAAACATTCTGGTTCATTTTAAGCTTTTTTAACAGCTCTTGTGCTCAGTACGGTTTCAAAGGAGCTTCGTTGCATCAGGTTAGATCCGGGATTTAAGGATTTACAAAAATTGCATTGGTGTACGGAACATTTTCTGTTTTAGAGAGATGTGTAGTTGAGTACTAGAGTTAAAAACTATTTATTTTATATTTACTCAGCTTCACTCTATATCCTGCACATGACAGGGAAACTTGGGAACCTAGTGTTAAGATATTCTGTTCCGTTCCCCACTTTTTATCGAATTCGAGGCATAACGTGTTGAGTGGCGGAACTTAACGCCGCTCTTGCTGAAATGAACTGAATATTTGATTTACTTGATGTTTATTTGTTTCCAGATTTTTTAGATATTATCAGATTTATATTTTATACTCGTATACCTTCATCTCACGCCAGTTGTAAGTTTAAAAAAGTAACAACAGAAAGAGGAAGCTGATCTCCTGGGCGCTCTCTTTGCCTCAAACTCGACTATGGATGACCGAGGAACAAAGCCGCCAACCATACCGCGGTGTCAGAGCTCATCAGAGCCTGTCGTTAAATTTAGTCAGAAAGCTGTTAGGGAAGCTCTGTCTTCTTTGGACATCCACAAGTCGAGTGGGCCAGATGGCATTTCTCCTTTTGTGCTCCGATCATGTGCTCCTGAGCTGACACTGGTGCTAATGCTTCTATTTAGGCACTCTTACTCAGTCGGCGTAGTCCCAGATTCGTTCAAGAGCGCTCTTATCCACCCGATTCCGAAGAAAGGCGATGGTGCCGATCCAACTAGCTACAGGCCTATTGCTAACAACTCCCTGCTCTCAAAAATTATGGAGAGCATAATAAATAGCCAGCTCTCGATGTATTTGGAAGATTACCGATTGATTAACGACCGCCAATATAGCTTTCGACAAGGTCGCTCAACCGGTGATCTTCTGATTTACCTAACCCAACGCTGGGTTGCGGCTATTGATAGCAAATAAGAGAGCCTGGCAGTTAGTCTGTACATGGCGAAGGCCTTCAATCGTGTGTGGCACGGGGTACTCTTTGCGAAACTTCCATCTTACGGGCTACCCGAGAAATTATGCAAGTGGATCGCTAGCTTTCTCACTGGGCGCAGCATCAATGTCGCTGTCGACAGTTTTTGCTCTAAATATATGTCCGTGAACGCTGGCATCCCCCAAGGCTGCGTGCTGTCCCCTACGCTGTTTCTTCTGCATATCAAGACGATAGAACTGTGGACGCTATATACTCCGGCAAGTCTTTCTCGGGCAAACGTCGACCAGTACCGAAATCAACTTGTGTCTTCCGTTGAGGCATCCCTCGAGAATATCCTTTAAAGCCGCCCCTAGCATCAGTATATTGGGCCTCGGCTTTTCGAATGACCGCTAGTATCGTGATCATCTGGAAAGTAAGTCTAAATTAGTGTTGAAGAAAGTGGGGGTCATCAACAGAGCGAGACAATATTTCACGCCAAAACACCGTTTGGCCCTGTATAGGGCCCAGGTTCGGCCTCATATGGAATACTGTTTTCACCTCTGGGCTGGTGCACTCCAGTATCAGCTTGGACCATTGATCGCATACAACGTAGAGCCATTCGAATCGTTGTGGACCCAATGATCTGTGTGGGGCTTGATACTTTGGCATTGCGTAGAGACGTATCCACCCTGTGCGTTCTTTACCGCATTTATCGCGGTGAGTTTTCTGGAGAGCTTTTGGACTTGGTTCCTGCCGCTGAATTTTCCAACCGCACAGTACGTCAAGAACTAAAGTACCATCCACACCATCTGGGCACGTGACTGCTCTCAACTATCTTCATGTAAAAAAATAGTTCATGAAAACGCACTTTTGCGACATGAACTACTGATAAGCAAACAAATAAACATGCTTTCTCATTAATTTGGGGAAAAATAAAACATTATGGATCTTCCCACGGCAATAAGACTACAAATCAATAAATTAATGTACCCATTAGTAGGGAGTAGATCATAAGCGAAGCATTATGAATCTCTCATGGAATAGTCATGTTTTCTCGTGGTCAAAAATACCGAATTACTATCTATTTACGTAGAAAAAAAATTCTTGAAATAGCACTATTTTGACGTAAAAGACTGACAAATAAACAAACGTTTTTCCCGTGAGTACGGTATAAAAAATTAAATACAAAACATTTAAGATCTTCACATGGGCATAAGACGTCTTGTCTCGTCGTAAAAAGTTTATGCCTATGTTACTGTCCAGCTTCACAAAAATTTTTGAACGATATGAAAGGGTGATGATATATATATATATATATATATATATATATATATATATATATATATATATATATATATATATATATATATATATATATATATATATATATATATATATATATATATATATATATATATATATATATATATAAAAAGAAAGATGTATAAATAGTATAGGATTAAGTAAAGTTAGAATGCATTAACACTTCTCTCATTGCTCCATCTTGATATAATACAGATCAGTTACATGTACCACATTTATAATTAAAATAATTATCTATTGACAATTAACAGCCGTTGTAATTAGCCGTGTAATTCCCGCTTAGAATAGGATCACCCTGGTATTGATGATGTCGTGAGAGGCGACTAAAGTACGTGTGGGAGAGTCACGTTGTCATAAATGGCAACACGCATGGGCAGACTCGACCGGACCATTACCACTCCCGGCATTTAAAACGTTAAGTTATGGCTTTGGCGACTGCGTTTTACGTTGGGTAATGCCGGGCCCCGGTGCCCATTCATCTTAAAGATGGGCAACGCCCCTGTAGCTCCTCTGGTGCTACACGGGGCCGTGGGCGGCGGTGTTCACTTACCACCAGGTGACCCGTATGCTCGGTTGCCCTGTCTTATCCATAAAAAAAATACCAATTAACTATCCAAACCGGATCGGAACTCAAGGTCGGTCATAGGCAGAGTATAAGTAGTGTACTGAAACACGCCAAAGCCAAGACTATCCGTCCAATGTTCGTGCGGCCTTTTATATAATCGTTAAACAAATAAGTTATGGGGTTAAATGTATAGGAAACTTACACGACATACCGAAACATACAAAATGTTTGTTTACTTAGTAAACACACTTTATATACGAAAGTATATTTTAGCATGTAATAATGTTATCTATCACATTTTTATTATATAACTTAAACAAAAAAAGACTTATTATTTTGTAAAATACAATTCTCAATCATCAAAATCACGAAGACCGAAAATTAACTACTGGTATCTAACTGCGATTACTCCACTACGTACAACAAATGCCTGTCTTTAAAGGCTAACAACACGAGCTACATATCGCCCCACCACGTACTTCCGATAATGCCTCGTATAAATCACTCCGTTTTACAAGAGTTCTATTAAATTCTTTTGTATTGTAATAAAAAAAATATAACAATAGATTTTAGAATATTGAATTTAATATTCTATACTTCACATGGAAGGTACAGGAAACATGGGAACCCAGTGTTAAGGCACTCCGTTCCTTCTTTCATCGCCTCCTTTCCTCACTTTCTGTCGAATTTCAGAAATTGAGTTGCAGAACTCATGGGACGCGTTTTGCCTTGTTACCAAAACGAAGACATAAAAGTATTATACTTCCTTGAATGCGATTGAAACCACAACTTGTCACGTTTACAGTTGCACGCTTGTGTCCCTGCTATACTCAATTTTGATATAATAATAATAATAAAAATAATCTTTATTTTCAAAAAAATTGTTACATAACTATAAAAAACTGAAGTCGGTAATATCTGCATTAGTATAAAACTGTGTCGCAGTTATTAACATTCCCCAGGCGTCGCTCATATAGTATTTGTGCTATATAATAATTTCACATATCTAGTGATGAGCTATAAAATATTTACCATAAATTATAAAAAAGATAAAATAATTAATAAAAAGTAAATGTTAAAATTAAATAAATTAATGATAATACAAAAATAACAAAAACAAAAAACATGAGAACTAAAATTACATTTTTTTTATATTTTTTAGTAAATTTGGGTGTAAGTGTGCTACGCATGAAGGTGTGTGTGTGTGCGTGTGTATGAGTTTTGTGATATTTGGAATGTATGTATGTGCTTATGGGTCAGAAAGTCTAAAATATTATTAGGTATCTAAGAGACTTTCTGTCTGATTGTAAGTTAACTCTAACAGCCTAGTTTATTGATTGCATTATACAATATAGGACTTAAATAATAATCTTGTCGGTTCAGGCGCGGGTTCAAATCCGGATTCATTCATAATTTTTATACGCTTTGTGAATTTAAATTTAGTAGAATTTTCTATTTCTTTTTTACTCTAGTCATTATTGGGGTATAATAGAAACGAGTAAAATCTGATCGTGTCTGCTGTTAATTGGCAATAATTATACTTTTATATTTATACATATATACAAATACAATTGCCATATAAGTATATTTATCTTAAAATCTTAAAGCCTCAGAACACATGAAAGGTGTCTTCTTAAGATGATTACTGTAAGACTCTTTGAAACATTCAAGTATTTGTATATAAGATTAATATAATTAAAGCAAGTAAGGGTTATTACGTTTATACGTATTTGTAAATAGATCTTAAATACCATGCTTAAATAAATCATAATACGAAATTTGTAAAAATTGATTATTTAGAATTTGTTGTCCGTTCGTTTCGCCCGCCAGTGTCTATTCAGCTAGCTTACTTCGCCTTCTTTACTAAAAAAATTAAAACGCTTTGAAAGACATCGCCTTTTTACTCAAAACTAAAAATAAATTTTGATACTTATTAAACACAAGAAATATTATTAAATTTAACAAAAAATGCATACTATAAAAATTTTTAATCGAAGTTTTGAAAACTGCAATATCACCAAATAAGTCAATACTTCCCAGTTTGCTATGGTTCAGGAAAAACAAGCAGGAGAGTTAATAAATTTACGAAAATCTTTTAAGAAAGAGCTGTTTCTTGTTATTTTGTTTTACTCTTGTTTCACTATTCCAGACTTGCCAGTAGTACACAAGGGCCCACCTAAAGTTTTAAAGTAGGCTTAAAACTTTAACAGACTTACATTAAATTCTCTTGTATATTATTAATTTACTTTAAATTATACATAATTATGTAAAAAAACATTAAAATTCAAACCTAAACTCAATCATATAAAAAATAGAACACAGCAGATATTTCTCTTAGCAATAAAACCGAATAAAATTTTGACGTTTAGCAGGAAAATATAAATGTTTAATGATTTTTTTTAAATACTTATATATTACGAACTTTTTTTTATATAATACATTGGGAAGATCATTTGCAATATTAACATTATGACTTATCGATTTTGCGGACCCTATTTTATGATTTTATCAGTACACGTGTTCAAAAGATGTTGAAAAGCGATTTAATATATATTTAGCTTTAAAAGACGTAACGGGTGGCACGTATTCGAAATAACGAGGGATGCTCGCCCTATCTCCGATCACCCCCTACGAAGACGCATTATTTGCTTTGAGGAACATCGTTATTTTTTAAATTGAAAGCAATGGCCGTTTGATATGCATTTCTTTATCAAATCAGACGCATGAATATTCTTGTTATTTTAAAATTTACATTAAAGCATGATAAAACAAATAAAAGTAATACTATTTTAAATCAGCCTTGCAATTTTATTAAAAATATGCTTGTTAGTTTGTGGGGACTATTTCCTAAATCTGGTTAATGTGCGGTGTTCTTTTCTGCGTTTCAGAACTGATATTGAAATTATAATTTTTCTGTTATATTGAGGTATATATTTTGTCTTCGTATGAAATGTGAATACATCGTAAATAATATGTGCAGTCAAACGTTGTTACAACGTTACATATTATTTACGATAAGGTTCAAACTTCACGTTTAAAATTATTTAAGTTTCCATTATTTGTTAAGCGGAAACGGAAGTACTCTCTCTCTCTCTCAGCTTCACTCTGTATCCCACACATGGCAGGGTAGACAGAGGGAACTTGGGAACCTAGTGTTAAGACAATCCGTTCCACTTCCGTTCCCCACTTTCGGCCGAATTTGAGGCATGCGTGTTGAGTGGCGGAACTCAACGCCGCGTTTTGCCTTGTACCAGAGCGAAGAAATGAAATATTAAATATTTAAAACTGAAAATATTGAATATTTAATTTCCTCGAGTGGGGATCGAACCCAGAACCTGTTAGTTACAGTCACACGCTTGTGCCGCTGCGCCACGACAGGCCTCTCAGGTCCTCAGTAAACGCGGTTGTGAGTTCGATACCAAATAAAAATATATATTTTTTCCATTTCATTTGGGAACTTAATGCTAAGCATTAGGTTCCCAAATTTTTATCTGCCTACCATGTCATGTGCGGGATACAGCGTGAAGCTAAGTGAGTACCTTAATACTAAATTACTAAGAAATAATAATATTAATGTAATTTCCTGTCTATTCGCAAATGTAACAGATATTTATGTAGAGTAAATTCACCCATAAATTGTTACCAATACACACAAAGTCCGCTTAAGTATGCTAAATTGAGTCACGTCGCACGGCATTCACTAATCGTCTTAATTTCTGTACTTAAGTGATGCGCCATGAATTAAGTATCTCATAATGTATTAATACAGTAAAGGGAAAATCGTTTAGTTAGTCAATTCTTAACATATTTTTTTATAAAGTATATGTTTTCGTTGATTTTACCTTCACGCTGGATCCCGTACATAGTCCATAGTATATCCATAGTAACACTCCGTTCCCATTAGGACTTATTCTTTGTTCGTTACCAGAACGAATAAATTAATATACTATATACTTCAGTCCCCCGAGTATGAATCGAATTCAGAACTGTCGCATTTATAGTCGCATACTTGAGCTCTTGCAGGATAATGACAGCCTTGAAATTTTGTTGGTGTGACAAATACATACATATTTATTCTCTAACCACTTTCCACCTATTTATTAGGCATTTTGACTTTTTAACTGGAAGTTATGCGATCTTTACCTAGGGTAGTATTACATATAACGGATGCGAAAAAAATATATTATATAGAAAATAATGTTATATTTATATAATGAACTTTATTTTTGCTATAAAATAATATATAATAAAATTATTGGAGACATCTATTTCTTATAAAATTGGAACGAGTAACATACCCGAATAAGCTCACTCATTATATTTGAAAAAAAAATATTATAAAGTTATATAGTATATACACTTGAAAAAGAAATAAAGGTTCTGTATTAATCTGAGGTGTTTGATTTTATCTCCTACATTACTTACATGGATATGTATAGACAAATCACTCCTTCACTCACTCAGCTTCACGCTGTATCCCGCACGAGGCAGGGTAGGCAGAGGGAACCCGGGAACCTAGTGTAAAGACACTCCGTTCCACTTCCGTTCCCCACTTTCCGCTGAATTTGTATAGACAAATATTTTTATTTATTTTATAACATAGGCACATAGAGCTGAAAAAATCTAGTTCTGGAGGAAATTTAAACGGATTTTTTCACATAGCCTGACGGATGCGGCAATAGCGCGCCATTTTGTGATTTCCCTCTTGGGAAGGCATCAAGTTAGGCGAAGTAAATCTGCCATATCTTCTGTAATGTCTCTCCTGGTATTTTGTCGAATTCGCTGACCGTAAAATTGCAAAAACTACGATAAATCACCCTCCTTACGCTTATTCGTTCAGTATATACTTGTAAATGTTGTTATATAAAAATTTATGCGTTTAACGAAGGTTTGTTTTTTTATCAAATAAACAGAATATTAAACTATTTAAAATATTTTAATTAATTCTTAAATTGTAAGTGTTTAAAGATATGTAAATATAAAAAAAAACGTATGGCGGATACGTAATTTAAAAAAAGTAATAATATGTCTACATAGTATTATTTTTTTAAAAACCGTTTTATTTTTTATCATTACACATCTTTTGCATTTAGGAAGCTATAGCAGAAATATGGTTCACATATGAAGATAAGATTATTTTGTATAAACATTGAATAAATATTAACAATGAAACACATATACTGCCAAAATGTTATGTTTATGTGCATGACGAGTAGACTTAAGAATACACATAAAGTTAAACAAACGTCTTTTACTAGAGCAGAAGGTTAACAGCATTATCGGCTGCTCTTTTATGATTTCGTCGTCGCTATCGAAAGTTGGTAAATCACTTTGAATATTAGTTCGGAACTTTTTAATGAAACGGGGCTCAACCGAAAAATGCTTGAAACCTCAAACAGGCAAAACAAAACTACGAGACTGGAATAATGTTTGAGACAGAAAGTTTTACGCTTTGAACCCTAGTGAGGGTAAGTGTTTTGCATTTCGATCCACGCACCCCGCATACCAATGGATAAAAGGATTGATGTTTGCAAAAACTTTCAGAAAAAGTTCCTGCGCCACTGAACTGCCTCGCCGTGCATATACAAATAATAAATTAGAACGGTTTACGACTAAGGAGCATAACCGTTTTACGACGGCAACGAATAGTTTGCGAAACTGCTTTGAAATCCGCAGCTTGAAATCGGTAACTTATATTTTCAACATTCGCATTGCAGTGGTGCAGCAATAAAAGTGTAGAGAAAGCAAACTATAAAGTCCTTAGAAGAAATCCGAAAACTATAGTTTTTTATGTATGCATTAGTTGTTTAGTAATAGTGTTAAACTTTAGAAGCAAGTCGCCAGTCTAAAGTCCTTAGTGGCAAATTGTATTTAACTTATTAAAAAATATTCTTTTAATAAAATAGAAACATACGTTTTAAAATTCTATATCACTAATGTAAATTGAAATCTTCATCATCTTCATTTAAACAATTCGACGTCTTATATAATTGTGTAAATCACTCTCGAAACTCAATTTTGTCTCGATCCAGCAATCAATGTAATGTGACGAAGTATGATAGCAGTAAAACTTTTGACATGGAAAATATGAAGTTGTTGCAAAATTGTTTTTGCTAAAATTGTGAAATCCTGAAATACCGACAGCAAAAGTTTATTGGGTCGATAAAATATTCAATTTAAGTTTAATCGAAATTCTGTAAAATATTGGCGAAGGGTAACATTAATCTATACTTTTTGATTATAAGAAATCTGTGGCTGGTTACTGTCTGTACATTAATATAAAAAAAAATATAGTGAAAGTTTATGTATGAAATCTTATAGTAAAAGTTAATGTTTGTCTATGTGTTTGTACGCGTTAAACTGAGAAACGGCTAACCACATAAAATGTAATTTACAATTATATTTTGGCCATTTCCCTTCAACATTTAGTGTTTGTTTTATTTAAATCGGTTGATAAATAAAAAAAATACGTTTATTTAAAATATTTAGTTCCAAAAAGTTGCTACAATGATTTTATTCATTTAGCTGAAGGAGTTTTAGTTTATAATATTTCCATTTCTTATTTCCTCGCTCTGACAAGGAGTTAAATCGCGGCGTTGAGTTCCGCTACTCGACAACGCAATGCCTCTAGAATTCAGTGTGAAGTGGGGAACGTAAGCGTTTTAATGTGAGTGTCTTAACAATAGGTTAGTAGGATTAGATTGGTATCCTGCTATATGTTAGAATAAGTGTGAAACTATAATACTTGATAAATAACTCATAAGATCGTCTTGTTTGAACATCTTTCATATTTATTAATTTTTGAAAAAAAAGGGTTGAGTGATTTCCCTCTTTTGAACGATTTCATGCTAAAAATAAAATTATTGAAATATACCAGCGCTCCAAATAATGTTTACATTCTTATTTATTTAATTTATGAATCTTTATATAAAAACTTTATACTTGACTTGACTAGACATAAACTATAAGCGTTTTATTATTCATATATATGGTGTTTTACGCCATTGTTTTCAATCATCCATGCCTTTTTTATCCTATAGATTTCTTAATTAAGTTGTTGCAAATCAAAAAGAAGAGAAGTTACTTTAGTCGTTTATTGAAATATACTATTAACTTGGGTTACTGAGGGCTAGTGTCCTCTTTAATGGTATATATTTTATTGGTATTTTAGAGACCAATTGTACCGATGACCATGAGTTTACTTGAATAGCTTGATACTTGAATACAATAAATTTGTATTTATTTCATTATAAAAAGTTAGCTAGTAGAGAGATGTTGCATCTAGTATGAATATAAGCTCAGCAACGTCATGAAATGGTAAGTACAAATAGCAAATATCTAATTATTTTAAGAAGTTAAGTAAATAACCATAAAATCTTATAAAATATGAAGGTGAATCGCCTCCTTTTTTAAACTCATATAAATCAAAATGAAACTTAGATATGAGGATAATTAAAAATCTGATCTCTAATTAAGATCCCTCGCTTTCTTCCGCTTGAAGGGGACCAATGCTATATTAGAAGTTATGGTTTCATTAACAGAAAAACTGGACCATACACAATTTTTGTTATGTTTTCATCGATCAATTAATTAATAAGCATTTAATATTGGCTATGGTTCCGTAGATGAAAAACGTCTGACTGTGAAGGGTGTGATTTCGAATTCCATTTAAGAAAATAAATGATCACCTGTTTTCGCTTTCTGTCAAGACGTAAGCGCAGCGCTGAGATCTACCAATAAACACGCAAAGTATTTACAATCGGATGACAATGGAGTAGATAGACATCATATAATATTTATATTCTTTTATTAAAAAATACTATTATATGTCCTATTTATGTACTTTTGGTTGATATATGACCTACTAATTCTAACCGCTGCGTCTCGATAGAAGGCCCGCAGAATTTTTATTGGATAATCACAATATTATTTAATAGGTACGTATTTGCAAAAAGATATTTTTTAAAGTATATGCTCTAAGGTCTTTATTGAATATTGTCAAACGTACAAGTAGTGTCTAGTTATATATAATAAGTCTTATCTTAAATTTATATGAAGGAAAATGTAGTAGTAGTATTAGAAGGAAAAAGTACGCCAATAAAATATAAGTATAGCATACGGAATATGTAACAGTAATGCGAACATGCTTAGCCATTCTTTGTAAAGGCCAGTGTATCGCAGTCACGTCTGTACCGGAGTTTTTACGACTCGTACAGAAATTGTGATTGCAGACAATAAACTTAAATTTTGAAAAATATAATAAAATGTTTGTTATATTAACCAGTTTTGAGAACAAAGGAAAGTAGTAACACTACAAAGTAAAAACTTCTAATTTCGTAGGTTTCCTTTATTGATACAAATTTTATTATGTTATGTATCAAAATTATAATACATGCTTTTTTAAGTATTAAAGAGTAACAAAACATACTTATTCCTTACGTTTACACTCGATCGTTGCAGGTTCATATCCTATATGGACGTTATAAATTAAAATGTTATATGACAAATTACTATAACTGCTAAGTTATTTAAAATAATATGCGAAAAACATCACAATTAACACATTTTGTAGAAAATCAGGCAAGGAGGAGGCACCCAAGTATATTGACTTCTCGATTTATTTTCTAATAATTATAGTATACTACAAATAATTGGATAAAGCAATCAAATATGATTTTATGCTAGATGCGAATTTAAATAAATTCTTAACACAAATACAATACCAAAATATTAGTAACAATGTAAAATTTATTTATATTTAATATATTCTTCTTTGTCCTGAGACTATATTATCATTAATAGCATTAATATCATGGGACTGACAAAGCACAACATTAAAAATAACCTTTATTTCCTTTGCACGCAAGCCCCCAAGACTTGTAATGCACTACAAACTTTAATGATCCTTTGGCGTGTTCGTAAAAACTTTAAAAGATCAATGATAAGCTTAATCGGTGAAAGAAACACTGTAACTCATATGCATTTTGACAATATTAAATTGTATAATAAAATTTTGCTTAGTTACGAAGAGATTAAAGAATTATTTTTGTGGCATGAAGATTTTTTTTTATTTGCATATATTTATTTATACGGAAATGATGGATTATATACGTCAAAGCAGGCGGTGCAGAGTAGTTTATAAAAATATTGACATCGGCAATGCTGACGTCATTTTCTTCAATAATGTCTCAAGCTCAACTTGCCATGACGTTAACTAAAACTGAAAATTATTTTAAACACTTTAATTTACAATAATAAAGACTTCTAGTATTTGCTAGTTCTACAGTGGGAATGCCACGAGCACATTCGAGTGTTCTTCTTCTCTCTCGACCCCCTAGGGGGGAGAGGGGTGACGGCATCAAGGCTAGAGCCCTCTTGCCGTAGGTGTCATTCGGCGCCTATCAATATAGGCGCGGCTTTGGGGTTGGACTTTTGGGGGTCCTTTTAGTTATTACCTCGATGGTGAGGTTGGGAGTCGGGGTATCAGGGAGGATGAGCCTGTGCTGACGGGGCGGTCAACCTAGCCGGGTGAGACCCTTGGTTACCCAGGGGAGGCCCAGCTTGGGTGACCAGCGGCCACTGCAGCAGCTCAGGAGTCGGTCGGGGATAGGAGGTCGCGAGGATATAATTTCGCATCTGGCGGGCGAGCGTGCCAGGGCGCGATGCTGCGTAGGTGGAAATGGTCGGAGATGTCAGCACGGCGGAATGCATTTGCAGCTATTCGTCGTATATGGTCCTCCAGGCTCTCCATACGGAGGTCTCTATGCAGTGTTGCATTCCTCACGTAAAAGGGAGCCTGGGCTACTCTTCTCAAAGCCTTGTTCTGTACAATTTGCATTCTGTGTCTCTGTGGCGCACTGGCAAGTGCATACCACGCCGGCGCCGCGTATGTCAGGTGCGGCCTCACAAAGGACTTGTAAAGCTGCACCTTGGTACGCAGCGGGAGGCGGGAATTTAAGAGGGGGCGCAGGCAGCTCAAGGCAGCCTTGGCCTTGTTAGTGGCTCTTCGTACCTGGGGTATCATCGTGAGCTTTTTGTCAATCACGATCCCCAGGTACGTGGCCTCATTTACCCACTTGATAGGCTCGTTTGATATAGTGAGCGGTGGTGGCAGCTTCTTCTTGGAGGTGAAGACGATGGCCTGTGACTTGGAGACATTCAGCTCCAGTCTCCATTTCGCAAGCCACCCTGGCAGCAAGTCCAGCGTCCGCTGAAGTTTTTGCGTCGAGTGGACGGGATTCAGCGATGTGGCTACCAGGGCGATATCATCGGCGTAAAGCGCCAGTGTGGAGCCCTCCGCCGTGGGAATATCGTCGGTATACAGAGCGTATAACGACGGGGACAGAGCACTGCCCTGTGGCACTCCTGCTATGATAGGGTGGCTGTCGGAGACCGCACTCTCCACCCTAACACGAAATGTCCTGTTCTGCAGGAAGGCTGCTATGATCTTCTGTAGGAAGATAGGGAAGTCTGCCTGGATAATCTTCGAGAGGAGACCAGGGTGCCAGACCCGGTCAAACGCTCTCGCCACGTCCAAGAAGGCTGCTGTTGTGCTCTCCTTCTTGTTGCGGGCGGACGTGATCACGTGGACAATACGCGCCGCCTGCAAGGTGGTCGAGTGGCTGCTGCGGAACCCAAACTGTTCGGTGCGTGGTTCGAATTGAGCCTGGATTAATTGGAGAATTAGCTTCTCGAACAGTTTGGACAGCGCACTAAGGAGGGTGATCGGACGGTAACCATCCGGGCATCTTAAGCCACGAGCAGCAATAATCACTCTTATTTATACCACCCCCCCCCCCCCACAATGAATTTTACAAAAACTAGTTGTCAGCAATCATTTATCTACTAATATTTTAACAATAGCAAATTATTGTAATTTAGCTAAATAATTTAAGTCTAATTAATTTAAGTTTTATAACTGATAAATCATGAAAACATTTGTAAGATTGATAACTGTCATTATTATTTCATAATTTATAAACTAGAAATCACAGCTTATTTATTAAAGTTGTAGTCGCGCCGTTATGTACTAATAGTAGAGAGCTAATAACTAATTGCTCAGCTATAAAGCCGATCGATTTTCCGCTGTTTCAATAAACAATCTTGAGGCTTGTCGTAAGGCATCGATTGTAAACGCATCAAGTTATGGGTTCAATCTTACTTGAGAAAATAAAATATTCAATATTTTTAAATTACATAAATGTTTGATGTTTTAATTTTTTCGCCCTATTAACAAAGCAAAGCACATTGTTGACTTCCGCCAACACGCCATGCCATAAATTCGGCAGAACGTGTGAAACGGAACGGGATGTCTTAACACTAGGTTTCCAAGTTCCCAATGCTGCCCTGTGCAGGATACGGCGTGGAGCTAAAGCTATATTTATAAATCTATTTATGTACTAAACTTAAATTTAAAAAGCGTATAAAAATTTCGAACGAATTTTTACACGATTTTTAAATTTGAGTTTACTATTTTCTGCCCTAAGTCACTTAATAATACTTTTAAAAAATAGTAGAAATATCCATTTATGTAGTTTAATCATAAATATTATTTTTAAAATAATTATTTAATCTCTTTTAATAGCTTTGCGGCTTAAAGCGAAGCACCGAATGCTACGATAATCCAGTAAATTATTAAAATATATAAAAAAATAAGAATTCATGAAATTAATTTGTAATAAATATATTTATTTTGAGGCCAGTTGTAATGCATGGGCGTAAGCGAGCCACTGTAAATGTGACAGGTTGTGGATTCAACCCTCAGTCGAGGAAATGAAATATTTAATATTTTCATTTCTTCGTTTGGTTACAAGGTAAGCTGTGGCGTAGAGCTCCGCCACTCAATGCCTCAAAAATTGATTGAGAGAGGAACGGAATGGTATGTCTTAACACTTGATCCTCAAGTTTCGGAATGCATTCCTAAAAATATTTATTTTATAAATAACCATACAATTTACATAATAAAGAAAACATTTTTCTTTGAATAATACTATTATCATACAAGTAATTTTAATTTGGAAAAAGATTCACAAAAGGTAAAACATAGAAAGAATCTAGGATAAACAAAAGGACTATTATAAATATAAGTATTTGTTGCATGCTTTTCTAAGCGCAATAAACGTTCTCATTAGGCCTTTAAAAACCGCAAAAGGCTAGGCTAGGTTTGTCTAGACGGTTATAATTAAAATTGTTCTTGTATTTAAGCTGTTGCTTACAAAGCTTGCAATTTTAAAAGTTTCTGAAATAAAATTTTAACTACGCAAGTTTTGTATTTATTAATTTCAACACATGTCCAAGAACAGATAATGATTGGTAAAATACTTAGGTACTAAACGACTATGGCTTAGCTGCTTGTATCAGTTTATGTTGTAACCGCAGTTGCCGCGGCGTTTAATAAGGCCCTACCACTGTAATTTAATGTTGTTTAAAAAGATAAGAAAAATTGACCTCAAAACATGCACAGACACAAATAAAACGTAAAAAGTAGAAACAATATTTTATTACCTCAAACTACAATAGTTCAAACTAGTACATAAATTTATCACTAATTACCAATATTTATGCTTTTATTTGGCATATTTAGAGGTTTTCTTTTTCGCAGATTTTGTCAAAAAGTGAAACGCGTTTTTTCCCGAAAGTACCAAAATAATTCTTAGTTGTTTGATTTATCATTGCATGTTATATCGAAAAAACATATAGACAAATTGAGAA